>CP136055.1:344760713-345960713 GCA_032464435.1 Aegilops umbellulata | reverse complement strand
GTATGGTCCTAAGCCTGAGACTAAGTGCTTCTACTGCAAAGGGACTGGTCACTGGAAGCGGAACTACCCCAAGTGATTGACGGATAAGAAGGATGGCAAAGTGAACATAAGTATATTTGATATACATGTTATTGATGTGTACTTTACTAGTGTTCATAGCAACCCCTCAGTATTTGGTACTAGTTCAAGTTGCTAAGATTAGTAACTCGAAACGGGAGTTGCAGAATGAACAAAGACTAGTTAAAGGGCAAGGTGACGATGTGTGTTGGAAGTGGTTCCAAGATTGATATGATCATCATCACACACTCCCTATACTTTCGGGATTAGTGTTGAAACTAAATAAGTGTTATTTGGTGTTTGCGTTGAGCATGAATATGATTTGATCATGTTTATTGCAATACGGCTATTCATTTAAGTAAGAGAATAAATTGTTGTTCTGTTTACATGAATAAAACCTTCTATGGTTATACACACCAACGAAATGGTTTGTTGGATCTCGATCATAGTGATACACATATTCATAATATTGAAGCCAAAAGATGCAAAGTTAATAATGATAGTGCAACTTATTTGTGGCACTGCCGTTTAGGTCATATTGGTGTAAAGCGCATGAAGAAACTCCATGCTGATGGGATTTTGGAATCACTTGATTATGAATCACTTGATGCTTGCGAACCATGCCTCTTGGGCAAGATGACTAAAACGACGTTCTCCGGAACAATGGAGCAAGCAACAGATTTGTTGGAAATCATACATACTGATGTATATGGTCCGATGAATATTAAGGCTCGCGACAAGTATCATTATTTTCTGACCTTCACAGATGATTTGAGCAGATATGGGTATATCTACTTGATGAAACATAAGTCTGAAACATTTGAAAAGTTCAAAGAATTTCAGAGTGAAGTGGAAAATCATCGTGACAAGAAAATAAAGTTTCTACGATCTGATCGCAGAGACGAATATTTGAGTTACGAGTTTGGTCTTCAATTAAAACAATGTGGAATAGTTTCACAAACTCATGCCACCTGGAACACCGCAGCATAATGGTGCGTCCGAACGTCATAACCGTACTTTATTAGATATAGTACAATCTATGATGTTTCTTACCGATTTACCAATATCGTTTTGGGATCATGCATTAGAGACAGCTGCATTCACGTTAAAAGGGGCACCATCTAAATCCGTTGAGACGACACCGTATGAACTATGGTTTAGCAATAAACCTAAGCTGTCGTTTCTTAAAGTTTGGGGCTGCAATGCTTATGTGAAAAAGCTTCAACCTGATAAGCTCGAACCCAAATCGAAGAAATGTGTCTTCATAGGATATCCAAAGGAAACTGTTGGATACACCTTCTATCACAGATCCGAAGGCAAGACTTTTTTTGCTAAGTTCGGAAACTTTCTAGAGAAAGAGTTTCTTTCGAAAGAAGTGAGTGGGAGGAAAGTAGAAAACTTGATAAGGTAATTGTACCTTCTCCCTTATTGGAAAGTAGTTCATCACAGAAATCTGTTCTTGTGACTACTACACCAATTAGTAAGGAAGCTAATGATGATGATCATGTAACTTTAAGATCAAGTTACTACCGAATCTCGTAAGTAAACCAGAGTGAGATCCGCACCAGAGTGGTACGGTAATCCTGTTCTGGAAGTCATGTTACTAGACCATGACGAACTTGCGAACTATGAGGAAGCGATGATGAGCCCAGATTCCGCGAAATGGTTAGAGGCCATGAAATCTGAGATATGATCCATATATGAGAACAAAGTATGGACTTTGATGGATTTGCCCGGTGATCGGCAAGCCATAGAATATAAATGGATCTTCAAGAGGAAGACGGACACTGATAGTAGTGTTACTATCTACAAAGCTAGAATTGTCGCAAAAGGTTTTCGACAAGTTCAAGGTGTTGACTACGATGAGAGTTTCTCACTCGTATCTATGCTTAAGTCTGTCCGAATCATGTTAGCAATTTCTGCATTTTATGAAATCCGGCAAATGGATAAACAAAACTACATTCCTTAATGGATTTATTAAAGAAGAGTTGTATACGATGCAACTAGAAGATTTTGTCGATCCTGAAGGTGTTAACAAAATATGCAAGCTCCAGCGATCCATCTATGGACTGGTGCAAGCATCTCGGAGTTGGAATATACGCTTTGATAAGTTGATCAAAGCATATAGTTTTATACAGACTTGCGGTGAAGCCTGTATTTACAAGAAAGTGAGTGGGAGCACTACAACATTTCTGATAAGTATATGTAAATGACATATTATTGATCAGAAATAATGTAGAATTATTCTGTAAAGCATAAAGGAGTATTTGAAAGGAGTTTTTCGAAGAAGGACCTCGGTGAAGCTGCTTACATATTGAGCATCAAGATCTATAAGAGATAGATCAAGACGCTTGATAAGTTTTTCAATAAATACATACCTTGAAAAGATTTTTGAAGTAGTTCAAAATGGAACAGTCAAAGAAAGAGTTCTTGCCTGTATTACAAGGTGTGAAATTGAGTAAGACTCAAAGCCCGACCACGGCAGAAGATAGAAACAGAATGAAAGTCATTCCCTATGCCTCAGCCATAGGTTCTATAAAGTATGCCATGCTGTGTACCAGACCTATTGTATACCCTACCCTGAGATTGGCACGGGAGTACAATAGTGATCTAGGAGTAGATCACTGGACGGCGGTCAAAATTATCCTTAGTGGAATAAGGATATGTTTCTCGATTATGGAGGTGACAAAAAGGTTCGTCGTAAAAGGTTACGTCGATGCAAGTTTTGACACTAATCTGGATGACTCTAAGTCTCAATCTAGATACATATTGAAAGTGGGAGCAATTAGCTAAAGTAGCTCCGTGCAGAGCATTGTAGACATAGAAAATTGCAAAATACATAACGGATCTGAATGTGGCAGACCCGTTGACTAAATTTCTCTCACAAGCAAAACATGATCACACCGTAGTACTCTTTGGGTGTTAATCACATAGCGATGTGAACTAGATTACTGACCCTTTGGGTGTCGGTCACATAGCGATGTGAACTATGGGTGTTAATCACATGATGATGTGAACTATTGATGTTAATCACATGGTGATGTGATCTAGATTATTGACTCTAGTGCAAGTGGGAGACTGAAGGAAATATGCCCTAGAGGCAATAATAAAGTTATTATTTATTTCCTTATATCATGATAAATGTTTATTATTCATGCTAGAATTGTATTAACTGGAAACATAATACATGTGTGAATACATAGACAAACAGAGTGTCACTAGTATACCTCTACTTGACTAGCTCATTAATCAAAGATGGTTATGTTTCCTAACCATGAACAAAGAGTTGTTATTTGATTAACGAGATCACATCATTAGTTGAATGATCTGATTGACATGACCCATTCCATTAGCATAGCACCCGATCGTTTAGTATGTTGCTATTGCTTTTATCCATGACTTATACATGTTCCTTTAACTATGAGAATATGCGACTCCCGTTTACCATAGGAACACTTTGTGTGCTACCAAACGTCACAACGTAACTGGGTGATTATAAAGGTGCTCTACAGGTGTCTCCGAAGGTACATGTTGGGTTGGCTTATTTCGAGATTAGGATTTGTCACTCCGATTGTCGGAGAGGTATCTCTGGGCCCTCTCGGTAATGCACATCACATAAGCCTTGCAAGCATTGCAACTAATGTGTTAGTTGTGAGATGATGTATTACGGAACGAGTAAAGAGACTTGCCGGTAACGAGATTGAACTAGGTATTGGATACCGACGATCGAATCTCGGGCAAGTAACATACCGATGACAAAGGGAACAAACGTATGTTGTTATGCGGTCTGACCGATAAAGATCTTCGTAGAATATGTAGGAGCCAATATGGGCATCCAGGTCCCGCTATTGGTTATTGACTGGAGACGTGTCTCGGTCATGTCTACATTGTTCTCGAACCCGTAGGGTCCGCACGCTTAAGGTTTCGATGACAGTTATATTATGAGTTTATGAGTTTTGATGTACCGAAGGAGTTCGGAGTCCCGGATGAGATCGGGGACATGACGAGGAGTCTCGAAATGGTTGAGACGTAAAGATCGATATATTGGATGACTATATTCGGACATCGGAAGGGTTCTGAGTGATTCGGGTATTTTCGGGAGTACCGGGGAGTTACGGGATTACGGGAGAAGTAATGGGCCTTGATGGGCTTTAGTGGGAAGAGGAAAAGGCTGCTGCGCCCCCCCTCCCCTTTGGTCCGAATTGGACTAGGGAAAAGGGGGCCGGCCACCTTTCCTTCTCCTCCTATTCCTTCTCCCTTCCTCCCCTTTTGGTGGACTCCTACTAGGACTTGGAGTCCTAGTAGGACTCCATATGCTGGCCGCACCTTTTGCCTTGGCCGGCCTCCTCCTCCTCCATCCTTTATATACAGGGGCAGGGGGCACCCCAAAGACACACAAGTTGATCTACGGATCGTTCCTTAGCCGTGTGCGGTGCCCCCTTCCACCAAATTCCACCTCGGTCATATCGTTGCAGTGCTTAGGCGAAGCTCTGCGCCGGTAACACATCAAGATCGTCACCACGCCGTCGTGCTGACGGAACTCTTCCCCGACGCTTTGCTGGATCGGAGCCCGGGGATCGTCATCGAGCTGAACGTGTGCAGAACTCGGAGGTGCCGTACGTTCGGTGCTTAGATCGGTTGGATCGTGAAGAAGTACGACTACATCAACCGCGTTGATATAACGCTTCCGCTTTCGGTCTACGAGGGTACGTAGACAAACACTCTCCCCTCTCGTTGCTGTGCATCACCATGATCTTGCGTGTGCGTAGGAAAATTTTTGTAATTACTACATTCCCCAACAACAGCGCCGCCCAACATGGCGGTGAGCCCCAGCATCATGCCGTGGTCGATGAGGTAAGCCTCCACGGGCATCAGAATCCTCAGAAAAATCACCATCATCGTCGTTGTCGCGGTCATGGCGTCGCCGTGGTGAGTGGGACTGTCGGGGTGCCACATCTCTCACCTGAAGGCGCTGAACTACTGCGGTGAGCCGATTAAGACTCTCAGTCACCACCTGTAGACTATCAGTGCGCTGTCGGTTGCTGGCAGTCAAACGCTCGTTCAACCTGTCCTCGACGCCTACAATATTTGCAGACAACTCCTCAACCCTTGTCCCAAGCTTCTTGTTGGCTCCCTTGATCGACATCAGATGGATACGCAAATCATCACTAATGTCCAGATCCACCGGAAGTTCATCGTCCTCATGATCAGATTTCTCATGCTGCGAGTTCACCATCTTTCAAACAATTGAATCAAATAGCAGAAGAAAATTATACTGCGATCAACCTTGCTCTGAATACCACTTGATGCGAACGTCAACAGAAAATCAATGGTACGAATGCTTTCCCAATCTTTCGCAGTACAACTCAATTTATATAGTAGCCTGACAACGATCTAGAATTAGGTTTACCAAGATGCAAACCCAACCAAACAACATGTGAACCCCGCAACGGCTGGAATCACCTAGACGATCTTTAGAAGATCACGCGTAGCAATTGGAGAAGCTTCCCAATCCTCACGCGCAAGAACAACCACGATGGGTTTTCAACTCACGAACACACAGTATTCTCCGCCAGGAACCATGGCGATTTTTCTAGTTTTTCTCACGCAATCAAAACTGTCCATACAAGGGCAGTGCCCTGACCTTTTATATGGCCGACCAGATAGACCTAGACCCAGACTCCTAAACCAAAACGGCAGCCCAAGCTGAACCGAACAAAACACCTAACAAAGTACTAGTCAGACAACCCATATATACTACTATATATATAGTACTAATTTAAATACTTGGCTAGGTGTGTAGCTAGTACACACACGTACTACTGAACCTAAAAATAAAAAAAGCACACAATAAGTTGACCTGACTTCAATTTAACTTCAGATGAATTTTGCCCACTGTCAAAAAGTTGCATGGAGTCCTGAATGTGGGCTTCACTTCCTTCGCCGATATGATCTGAACTTTGTCGGTCCGACGAGTGTCATCTTGAATAACTGTATATACACTTTTCGCCCGACGTCGAGCTGGTACGACATATATCTCCTTCTGCCCTTGGCTAGCCTTCGAAATGTCCGTGGCCACCGTAGCAGATACGGTCACATCATCTCCATGGGCGTTGCGCCCATAAAATGTTGGAGAGCTTGTGGTCCCTCCGGATTAAACTCCCACAAACGAAGGGAGCGACGTTTGCCGGGCAGGGTTCGGCGGATCAGCATGACTTGCGTCACTTTGACCAGGCTGAGGTCTCTTTCCAAGAGATCCCTGATACGGCCCTGCAACAAAGGCACGTCCAGAGATGGCCCCCAGTCTAGGCCTTTATTGACCCATGACCCTAGCTGTTGTGGGGGACCCGAGCGAAAGGCAGGCGGCGCCACCCATTTGGTGCCCCTGGGAGCGGTGATATAGAACCACTCCCGTTGCCACAAGCCGAGCTCCTCTTGAAAAGAGCCCTCGGGCCATGGAGCATCAGCATTCTTACTTATAACAGCACCTCCGCACTCTGCGTGCCGTCCCTCGATCATCTTCGGCTCCACTTTAAAGGTCTTGAGCCATAATCCAAAGTGAGGGGTAATACGGAGGAACGCTTCACACACGACGATGAATGAGGAAATATGGAGGATGGACTCCGGAGCTAAGTCGTGAAATTCCAGCCCATAATAGAATAACAGCCCCCTCACAAAGGGATCCATTGGGAAGCCTAACCCCCGAAGGAAGTGAGATATGAACACCACGCTCTCACCAGGCTGGGGACTGGGAAACGCCTGCCCTTGAGCAGGCAACCTATGCGAAATTTCGCCGATCAAGAACTTAGCTTCTCTCAACTTTAGCACGTCCTCCTCCGTGACGGAGGAGGGCATCCACGGCCTTGAAGGTCGGAACCGGACATTGTCGAAGGCCCGAAGCACCTGGAATCTGGGGCCTAGGGTGTTGGAACTCGAGGCGACGGGCGAACTCGTTTGAGATTGGAAAAAGGAGTAAGGCCTTGGTCTCTTTATAAGAGGTTGAATAACAAGAGCCCTCCCTGTGACCGTTTGGGACTCGCTTTTAATCAAGAAAACCTGCTAAGCGGGCATGATTGGGTTACCCACATCTGTATTGATGAGAATCCCATAAATAAAGGGGACACGATCTCTGCCTTGACAAGACGTGCCAAGGAAACCGCCTCGCAAAACGCGCTGAGGTGGAGAAGTGAAAACAATTCGAATAAAGGCTTGGTCGTAGTGTGATGTCACGCTACGAAATACGTCAGCAGATTGGATTTGTGTTAATTTTATTCTCTCTATGGCAATATGTGGAAACTTGTTTTGCAGAGTCGGACACTATTCTTGGTGTTTACAATCTTTTATGAAGAACTTGGAGGAGGAACCCGCCTTGCAATGCCGAAGCCAATCTGCGCGCCGGACTCGTCGTCATTGAAGCCTGGTTCAGGGGCTACTGAGGGAGTCCTGGATTAGGGGGTGTCCGGATGGCCGGACTATACCTTTAGTCGGACTCCTGGACTATGAAGATACAAGATTGAAGACTTCGTCCCGTGTCCGGATGGGACTTTCCTTGGCGTGGAAGGCAAGCTTGGCGATGCAGATATTTGGATCTCCTACCATTGTAACCGACTTTGTGTAACCCTAACCCTATCCGGTGTCTATATAAACCGGAGGGTTTTAGTCCGTAGGACAACAACTCCAACATACAACAATCATACCATAGGCTAGCTTGTAGGGTTTAGCCTCCTTGATCTTGTGGTAGATCTACTCTTGTACTACCCATATTATCAATATTAATCAAGCAGGACGTAGGGTTTTACCTCCATCGAGAGGGCCCGAACCTGGGTAAAACTTTGTGTCCCTTGTCTCATGTTACCATCCGCCTAGACACACAGTTCGGGACCCCCTACCCGAGATCCGCCGGTTTTGACACCCACACACAAGGTTTCCTCCCTTTTACTATTTCACCTTTGCTAGAGGTCAGTAGCCTGCCTGGATTTCAATTCAGGGCCAGTCAAATCGCAATTAAAAGAAGAAGCACCCGCTTAGGCGCGCGGAGCACCTAGTCCGCCTGTTCCCCGGGGAAGCGGCACATCGGTGTCTATCATAGGGGTGTGGGGCGCAGGAGCTGCTTGCGCCCGATCTGGAGGTTGGCGAGGCTTGAATGTATGGCCGGGGGAGCGGTGCCAAGAACGGCGGTGCGATGAGGTCGAGGGGAGGGCGCAAGCAGGGGAGGAATACTGGGCCGATGGTCGCTGGCGTTTCGAGGAAGATCGTCAACACTGACTGGCTGAGGTAGATGAAGGCGATCTGCCCGTTCTTTGTACATCGGACGGTGTAGAAAAAATGGACTGACCTATTTGCTTTCAGTCGAATGTTATTTTCATAGAATCCTGTAGTAATTTAGTGTGCCATGCATGTTGTAGAGCTATCATATGTCTCCCGTCATTTATTTCTCACTGACCTGCTATCTGCTACCTTTACACTATACTAACTGTGCACACACTTCACCCATACTCACACTATTGTTTTTTTATGCATGGGTATTTCAGACTCTGACGCAGTGTTGATGAATGCCGAAAAGAAAAGACAGAAGTCGCTCCAGTGTAATTCGAAGATAAGCACTAAGCGTTTCAGCGCTCTAATGGGTGTAGTTGGAGACAGTAAACGTAGCTCTGTAGTTGATGATCTCAATTGCCACACACAACCATCCCAGGTGCTTTCTTTAACTTTGCGCTGTCAAATGTGGTTGCATGTTGCATATGGTGTCTAGCTTGTATTGCTTCCAATTTGGTTAAATTGCATCTGCTTACTTTACACATTATAACTTTGATAATGACATGCCTTCCTGTTTTCGATACGTACTACATATGTCTATTAACCATGTTCGTACATCAAACTAATGCTCTTTTGTATCCCTCGTCAATCACTTATGATGAGACAGTCACCCGAGTGGGTTACTGTGAGACGCCCTACTCATTTAAAGAGTGTAGTGTCATCCTCCCCACATGATTCTCAAGAAACATCAAGGCTAAATGAAGATATTCAACGTAGCTCTCTAGTTGATCACCGCAATTCCCCCACACCACCATCGCAGGTGCTTACTCTTACTTGGCAGTGTGATATGTGGTTGCATGTTGCATATGGTGTCTACCTTGTAATGCTTCTAATTAGGGTAAATTGCATCTGCTTAGTTAACACATTATACCTGTGAATATGACATGCCTTCCTATTTTTGGTACATACTACGTCTTTCTATTAACGATGTTCTTACATCAAACTACTTTTCTTGTGTATCCCTCATCAATGCTCCTAATATGTTAAATTGCATCTCCTTAGCTTACACATTATACATGTGAATATGACACGCCTTCCAGTTTTTGGTACATACTACATTGCCTATCACACCATGTTCTTACATCAAACTACTGTTCTTGTGTATCCTGCGTCTATCGCTTCTGATGAGACAATCACGCGCGTGGGTTAATATGAGACGCAATACTCTTATAAAGAATGCAATTTCATCCTCTCCACATGATTCTCAAGAAACAACAAGCCTAAATGAAGATATTGAATGTAACTCTGTACCTGAAGACCGCACTTCCCCTACACCACTATCACAGGTGCTTGCTCTAACTTCGCAGTGTGATATGTGGTTGCATGTTGCATACGGTGTCTAGCTTGTAATGAATCTAATTAAGGTAAATTGAATTTGCTTAGTTTACAAACTATACCTGTGAATATGACATGCCTTCCTATTTTTGGTACACACTACATCTATGTGTTAACCTTGTTCTTACATGAAACTACCTCTCTTCTGTATCCTGCATCAATCACTTATGATGAGTCACCTTTATTCGTTGCATATTGCATATTATTTCTAGCCTGTTGCCATGTATTGGTTCTAATTTGGTCAAATACATTTGTTAGGGCACCCTTTTAATTTGGCGGAGTGATATTGGTTTCATCTTTCATATGGTTTCTAGCTTGCATCGATTCTAACAAGTTCAAGCACCTTGTGCTTAGTTTACACTTTATACATCATACATGTCGATATGTCACGCCGTCATGTTTTTCATACATATTCCATCCTCCTATCATGCGGCTGCCTTACATGAAAGTAGTGTTCGTAAGTATCATGCATCAATCATCAATGAGTTCTGAAGAGCAAATTTTATTCCTTTTTCTTGTGGGTTTGACTTGACAAGGCAAAATCAAGAAAGAGGAAGGAAAAAAGTAAGGAAGGCGATGATGGCGGTCCTCTGCAGCAACGTAAATGGAGCATCTGTACCGATTCTCCTTGTACTGATAGTGCATTACAAGGTCCAAGTCTCCGCTCCCCTACTCCACCATCCAAGGTGCTTACTCTAACTTGGCAGTGTGATATCTGGTTGCATGTTGCATATGGTGTCTAGCTTGTATTGCTCCTAATTAGTGTAAACTCCATCTGCTTAGCTTACACATGATACATGTGAATATGACACGCTTTCTTGTTTTTGGTACATACTATATCTATCTATCACACCATGTTCTTAGTCACTTATGATGGGACACCTTTAAGTTGGCATTGTGATATTGGTTTGCGTCTTGAATACGATTTCTAGCATGTATTACTTCTAGTTAGGGATGTAAACGGATCGGATCGGATCGGATAATGCCTTTACCATATCCTTTACCATATTTTTTTGTCGGATTCGGAGCGGAGCGGATATTGATCGGATGCGGATTCGAATACGGATTATATCGGACTACGGATTCGGGGCGGATTCGGAACGGACTCGGACCGGAAGCGGACAAACATATCGGGTGATATGTTCAAAGAAACATGAAATTATTTCTACTTTGCAAACAATATGAAAACATGTTTTTATCCAACCACATTACACTAGAGAGTGGCCAAGCTTTTAAAAGTCATAACTCACACCAATATTGCAACAATAAACAGTACTGGTCGTACTTAAGAAATACTTAATCCAAAGGTTTATTGAAGTCCATAACACATCCTTGACTTCTCTTCAACGTGGTGTTTCAACCAGTCCACTTAAAACATCCTGTGAGAGTGATAGAAGATATTTAGATGCCGCACTTGACAATCAAAAAATAATTTATAATTAGTTGTGGTGAACTAAGTAGTTCGAACACACACACACATTAATTCTGAGGTAGTGAGGTGTATGTGTCCACATGATTTAATATGCAAATTTTTAGTGCGTGTATATATAGAGAGAAGAGAAACATGAGGCATCACATATTATATGCACATACTATATGCATGTATTGATGTATGCGCACAACATGCATGTACTTATGGCTTTTATATCTTGTTTGCTTTCTCACGTGCAACAAAAACTAGCATGAGAGTATGCATGAATAATTAAATTATATTATTAAAATCTGATCGGTAACTAGCAACGCACATATTCAAGGAACAAGTAGGTCATATATTAGTAAAATTAATCTATATGTGCAAAAAAGATAGAAGCTAGGTAAGTATATACTAATATACATTAGCGAATTGCTGGTATAACTGCGTACCTAAATATCTTGCTCCTGAAGTAGTTGATCAGCCACTTATTCAATATCCATTCCTTGATTGTCCTATGTACCAGCAGCATGGAAATTTGTGAACAAATTTTTTTGTTGCTTTACACAAATATAATACCAGTAATGATCAAGAGGTAATCAGACATACCTGCTATTTCTCTATGCATCTTAATATGGTTCAAGAAGACTGATGTCCCATTCTTGCTATTTCTCTTTGTTTCAAAAGTGCAGTACTTGCATTTGGCCCATGCTTTCTTAATTTTCTGTCCATTTGTCACCACCGTCTTGTAAGTTTTAACAAAATGGTCCCAACATTCAGAAGTGATCTTCTTCGGTTTCTTCCTTGCAGGCTCATCTACTATTGCATCCTCATTCTCACCCTCCAGATCAATCACTTCATTTGCAACTTTATTGTCGCTGCCCAAATTCAGAGGCTCTTCATTTTGACTTCCAGCAGGGGGTGATACAACCATACTTTGGACTGCATTTGCACTTGTTCTTGTAGATGTAGACCTTTTCCCCGATATCTTTCTCACAAAATCTAAAAAGAATACAATGCATAAGTAATCAGTCACTTTTTACTGATCAAAGGAATGAATATATTAGAAGCTGCAGCAAGTAAGACATTAAACAACATACTCTCGCCGTCCAAAAATACTTGTCATCAAAATGAATAAAAGGGGATGTATCTAGATGTATTTTAGTTCTAGATACACCCCTTTTTGTCCATTTCGATGACAAGTTTTTCCGGATGGAGGGAGTATACTCATAGTGTTTAAGTTTGCCTGCAACTCAAGCCAACTTGCACATGTGCCAGAATGTTTTTTGATCCTGCTGAGTTGAACCAGCTGGGTGCGTCGGTTCAGTGTTTAAGTCAGGTTGTGTTGGCAACTAGATCTTGTATATACTTTGTTGTACAGAAAAGGCTAACTGAAAATAGAAGAAGAAAAGGGCATGTGTTTCCCGGAACTAGATACTACTGTCTCTGTCTGTCTCCCCTGTTTTTCTCTGAAACTCTGAAGCAGACAATCTTTCTGAATCACAGCATATGTGTGAGTCCAAAGAAAATAGATAGAGACAAGAGAGACAGAGGGTCTGACCACATAGTTACATGGATTCGGCGAGACGCACAAGAAGCTAACCCAAGGCCCTGGCAAAGCAAGCAGTTGGATTGATTTCTAGAGCTAGCTACTAGATTCGTTGCTTTCAATCTGGTCAGTTTAGAGGAGTACGTGCGTACGTGCTAGTAGTACAATTCCTATCGGAGTTACGGCCGCGTCGACACAAACCCACTTCAGATCCATGGCAGACCATCATCCCTACGTGCGTGTGTCGCACGGGCTGACGCTGCCCATAGTCGTGTCCGGGCTGCCGATCATTGCCGTAAGAAGCGTCGGCCACACCCGTCGAGGCTCTACGATGTTGGCGTGCCTGGTGTCGTGGTGCGGGCGTGCGGCTCCTCATGGCGTCCACTGACAGCCGGACTCTACATCACAGATCATCGGTGCTCTAAACTTGCACAGGACTCTGCATCTACGAATTCACTTACCTCCCTTGTTGGGACCAACTGATTGGCCACGGACATCTTTGACCATGGTTGAACCACCAGGCTACGGAGAGATCGGAGATGCAACCGACGGCCAGGAGAACCAAAAATGCAATATGGCGATGGAGGGAAGGATATGTATGCGCTATCACGGATATGCTACCAATTTTGCATGCCTTGATTGTGTACGAGATTATGGTAGAGTATATGGGGTGACTGCAAATCTACAATCACTAACTTAAATGGGCATACATATGGACCTGGAGTCCGGGACGATTCGGCTTATTTTGTCGGATATAATCCGATTTCCATTCCTCGGATAATCCGCAAAAAATAGCAGATAATCCACATCCGCCGGATACTAGGGATACCATATCCGCTACCATATCCACCGGATATCCGATTGATTGATATCCGTATCCGCATCCATATCCGGCGGATTCACAAAATTGCATACCATATCCTCAAAACCGGATGCGGATGCGGATTCGGAGCGGAAATTATCCGTACTATTTACATCCCTACTTCTAGTTTGATGAACGCCACCTATGACGAGACAGTTTTAACTTGGCAGATTGATATTGATTGCACCTTCCATATGGTGTCTTGCAGTGTTTCTAATTTGTTGAAGTGTCGTCTGCTTAGTTACCACATCATAGGTGTGAATATGTCAAGCCGTCCATTTTTTTGTACATATTCCATCCTCGTATCATGACTTTGCCTTTCATCAGAGTAGTGTTCGTCAGTATCATGCATGAATGAGTTCTGAAGAGCGAATGATATTCCTTTTTCTTGTCGGTATGACCACAGAATGCAAAATCAATAAAGCTGAAGGAAATTGGCAAGGCATTGGATGATGGTGGTCCTTACGGGCAACTGAAACGGAGGTTCTCTACAGATTCTACTCCTCCATCCTCCCAACAAAATTCACAAGACAACACAAGGCTAGACAGTCAACGTAGTTGTGTAGATGATGAGCACATCTCCCCTACTCCACCATCACAGGTGCTTGCTCTAACTTGGCACTATTATATGTGGTTGCATGTTCCGTATGATGTCTAGCTTGTATTGCTTCTAACTTTGTTGAATTGCATCTGTTTACTTTACACATAATGCCTGTGAATATGACATGTGTTCCTGTTTCTACATCAGACTACTATTCTTGCATATCCCGCATCAGTCACTTATGATAAGGCACCTTTAAGTCGCTACTGTGATATTGGTTGTGTCATGCATATGATTTCTAGAATGTACTACTTCTAATTTGTTGAAACGCCATACAGTTTGAACTTGGCAGAGTGATATTGGTTGCATCTTTCATATGGTGTCTAGCTTGTAGTGCTTCTAATTTGTTGAAATGCCTTCTGCTTAGTTACCACATCATAGGTGTGAATATGTCACACCATCCTGTTTTTCATACATATTCCATCCTCGCATCATGTGTTTGCCTTTCATCCGAGTAGTGTTCGTCAGTATCATGCATGAATGAGTTCTGAAGAGCGAATTGTATTCCTTTTTCTTATCGGTTTGAATTCACAATGCAAAATCATTACAGCTGAAGGAAATTAGTTCAGCAATGGATGATGGTGGTCCTTCGGAGCAAATCAAACAGGGGGTCTCTACAGATTCTACTCCGCCATCCTCCCAACAAGATTCGCAAGACAACACAAGGCTGGACAGTCAACGTAGCTGTGTAGATGATGAGCACATCTCCCCTACTCCACCATCACAGGTGCTTGCTCTAACTTGACACTATTATATGTGGTTGCATGTTGCATATGATGTCTAGCTTGTATTGCTTCTAACTTGAATTGCATCTGCTTACTTTACACATAATGACTGTGAATATGACATGTGTTCCTATTTCTAGAACATACGTGTACATGATGAGCACATCTCCCCTACTCCACCATCACAGGTGCTTGCTCTTACTTGGAACTGTTATACATGGTTG
Organism: Aegilops umbellulata; assembly: GCA_032464435.1. Taxonomy (NCBI): domain Eukaryota; kingdom Viridiplantae; phylum Streptophyta; class Magnoliopsida; order Poales; family Poaceae; genus Aegilops; species Aegilops umbellulata. The sequence continues at coordinate 345,945,633 of CP136055.1, read as the reverse complement.
CGTTTTCCGTATGATGTCTAGTTTGTATTGCTTCTGATTATGTTGAATTGCATCTGCGTACCTTACAACTTATACCTGCAACGATCACTTACCCATAAGACACATTTAACTTGGGACTGTGATGTAGGTTGCATCTTGCATTGTCTTCTAGCTTGTACTGCTTCTAATTTGTTGAAATGGCACTTACGACAAGACACTTTTTACCTGATAGAGTGATATTGGTTGCATGTTCATATGGTGCCTAGCTTTCATTTCTTCTAATTTTGTTGAAATGCCTTCTGCTTACTGTTTTTTCATACATATTCCATCCTCCTATCGTACGTGTGAATATGAAACATTGTCCTTTGTGAATATGTAACTAGGTGAGCTGTGGCGGGCGGAATCTTCCCATACTGCGGCAGCGATCAGGTGGCGTAGGCCCTACCGCGCCGGAGCTTGGTCAGAGAGAATGACATGTACCGCAGATCGAGACGTGCTGCCTCGGCGCCGTCAAACGGAGAAACGATGCACATCCTCCCTTTCCGCCGGCGGACGTGATGCGGCTGGATCAGTGACCAACGGTGAGAGAGAGAGGCCACTACAGCCTTGTGTGAGATACACAGAAGAGAGACAAACCAGGCAGGCGGGTTCCATTGTATATAGTGGAGCGGACTACCTTTTTTCTCCATAAAAATCATTTTATATTCTGTGTACATGCCATTGAGCGATATAACTTTATTTCAAAATAACGTGCCAACGCATCAAGTCAAACTTTGTTTTGTGCACGCATGGTACACGACCTCCGTAGGTAAACAACCACTACACGCATTCAAATTAGCACATGGGCTGCCATTTCGTACAAAAATGAGCTCCATAGTGTACCCGCGCGGGTGTGGCTGGGCACGAAGCGTGAGTACGTGCACGGTGCACCTATTCTCTTCTTGTATACGTACACCACCTACGTGGGGTTGTGTGAGAGAGATACAAACGTAGAGAGATATAGTGTGTGGGTTCTTGAGAGTTTGGGGGGGGGGTCAATCGAAAAATGTAACATATGCAATGTGTGTGAAATAGAGTCCTCGATATATCATATATATAGAGGGGGCGATCCACGAGAAGAGAGTGGAGGTATCATTGGCTTGAGGTGTCCATAGAATCGAAGAGAGGGATGATGTGTGTGTGTGTGTGCGCGCGCGCGCGATCGATAAAGAGTGACATCGAATTTGTGTGTGCCCATGTCAAAGATATAGAGTGGCTGGCCTACTGGAACGTGAGAGGGGACAGGTGCTCGACTATCGGTGTGTGGTGGGGGGGCGAAGGGAGGCCTAATTAACTATAGAGGTACAATGGCTGGTATATGTGTGGAGGAGGAGAGAGGCCTACCTCATGTATTAAGGGACATCGATCTAACTCATGTATTAAGGGAGATCGATCGACATCCATGCATATGTGTAGGAGAGGAATAAGGTTGGGAGAGAGACAAAGCTAGAGTGTTGGAGGGGGTGGTAGTGGAGTTGCTTCTAACAAATGGTGGGATAGGCTTGTTAGACAAACTAAGGGCACGCCTGCAATATCAATAAGAGAGGGGATGGCTTCCTGTCTGTGCACGTGCGTGTGAGAGACGGGTCAGGAGGCATGCACGAATGATGAGGGGGGATGATATGGTTGTGGTAAGCAGACATAACTACATAGGAAGATCAATCGTCCTTTGTCAGAGAAAGGAGAGACATAACTTGTGAGGTACGTCGATCGAGGGGGGAATAGTTAAAGTCGACCTAGGTATATGTTGGGAGATCAATCAGTATACATGCATGTGTGTGTTAGAAGCAAATGAGGCACGGGGAGAAGGATAGAGAGGGGGGGATGCATCTAGGAGGTGGTGCGAGAGTCATACTATATCAAGGGGGAAGGAGTGTGCGAGTACGAGATCGATGAAAAGAGTGGTGGGAGTGAGGCATGGACGGTGATAAGAGAAGAGGGGAAGATTGTGTTTGTGCTAGGCACACCTGGCTAGAGAGGCATATCGATCAATGTGTGCCGTAAAGAAGGGGCTGGGGGCCTACACACACCGTGGGTGAACGACCTAAAGTGAAAAGGCGAATTTGCGCGATGGAGCTAGAGAATGCTGAGGGAGGGTGAGAGGGATGCGGGCGTGTGCATGCGCGAGAGAAAGTTAGCGCTAGCTACAAAGATAAGAGGATTGTGTTGGTGTAAAAGACGAATAGAGATCATACTTCATTATCAAAAGCGAATTCGGATGTTTGAAGAATTTATCATAGTGTTTTAAACCGACGCATGTGTGAATATATATAACGGTGATACACATGGTGTGGTTATGAACATGTTATACTACATATAATATATTTTATCTCTACTCTGATGATGGTGTGCCTGCCATCCTGCAATATAGGTCGTCCGATTTATATCTGACGAATAGGAAGGAAACTATGGCAATTTTGAAAAAAGATACCCACACCCCTCTCCATATTTGCAAATTAGGCCTTACCTTGGTCATGTTGATGCTCTGCGGAATACATGGGCATCTTTCTAGTACTACGTATAATATATAGAACATTGATTATAATTTGGGCTAATGTGTGGCTTTTGCAGCTCAGGTCTAAATAATTGTCATAATGTAGGGGGCGGGGCACTATACTATGTGTGATAAACACGGTGTACGTATGGAACATGGTTTACATTATGAATATATAGTTAGTACATCAAATGTATTATTATTTGGAATCAACATCAAGTGTATTAAAAAAAATAGAATTCGAGTTCATGTAGTACACATAGTTCATATCTATCTTTATAGTAATCATGTGGTGTGTTATTAAGGTAATACACGAATGAAGGTTGAAGTTGGCAACAATCATGATTGTAGATTCTTATTGAAATAGAGAAACGAATTCAAATTCAGTTCGAATTGCAGCGGTAGTATAGAAATTTGGAATGCACTAAAATGTTGGTATGAGTAGGTTACATGCATTATACAGCAAGCGGAAAAAATAATTGGACATAACATGGATTCATACTCCCTCCTTCCATTTATATAGGGCGTAATGCGTTTTTAAGACCGCCTTTGACTATTGACAAGATTAATAGTACATGACATGCACAATGTGAAAATTATATCATTGAAAGAACCTTTCAGACGAATTTAACTGTGTGCTTTGTGTAAGTTGCATGTCATATATTATTGCTCTAATATTTGGTCAAAGTTAGCATCGAAAAACACATTAGGCCCTATATAGATGGAAGGAGGGAGTAGCTTTGAATAGCATTTTTATAGTAAAACGGGACAAGACTCTCTCTTTGTGTGGTGTGAATAGTTTTTTTTTGTTTTTCTTTTTGGTAGAGGAAAGTGCGAATTGATTTGGTACGTACAAGTACAATATTACATGTTAGGCTTGTCCCTAAAATTCAAACCGCGCCTTGTTATATCCCGAAAATGCAGATATCGTGCTCCAAAAACTGGCGCCTTCACAACCCGTGCCTTGCTATCCTGAAATTACAACGCGCGCGAAAACTCCCTCCAGCTGCCAAATCCCGACACATGAAATCCCCCTTCTAACCCCGAGTCGAAAGGGCCGCTAGTTCAAATCGGTGTTGGGTACTTTTGTAACACACCCTACATTTTGAACAAGCGTGTCCCTAAGTCATGGTTCACCCCCTCCCATCACCTCCTTTTTTCCATTCGAAATCCCAGGCCGCCATAACCTCTCCGCTCCAGCCGCGAAACCCCACCCTCCTCCGTCCGCCACCTCACCGCTACCCAGCTGGAGCCTCTTCCCCGATGACGTCGTCCACCGCAACAGCTCAACGTCCCTCGTCCACCTCCCCGGATGAGGATCGGTCGTCCATCTCGTCGTCCCGCCAATTCAGCCGCCCCGTCCTCCACCTTCAAGGATCTGCTCCGACGATCACCTCGTCTATCGCGGCTGCTCCATCCCCACAGCGCCGCCTTAACCTGCTCCACCGGAATCGCAGCATCCTCACCGACTCCTCGTACGAAGTCGAGGCCTACTCGGCGCCACCAAAGAGGTTGTACACTCATCGCATCACACCTTATCCTTAACTCGACCTCCCGGCGCTGACGGTGCTCCATCCCGCACCCCCATGGAGCAGCTACCTTGAAGCCGGTGCCGCGGATGACATCTCCATGGCGGCTCTCCCCCAGTGTGAGGCCCCTTTGGCGGCAGCGTCCATACCAGCCAGATCTGCTGCTGCTGCTCCGGCTCTCGCTCGCTTGATCGCGATGCTGCTGCTGTTCCGGCTCTCGCTCGCTCGCTCGCGCTGCTGCTGCTGCTGCTGCTCCGGCTCACGCTCGATCGCTCGCGCTGCTGCTGCTGCTGCTGCTGCGGCGGCTCTCGCTCGATCGCTCGCTCGACCAACTACTGCCGCTCCGGCTCTCGCTTGCTTGCTCGCTCGCGCTGCTGCTGCTTCTCTCTCCCTCACTCGTGCTGCTGCTCTGCTCCGATTTAGCTACACTTCAGTCGATTGAATCGACTTTTGGGTCAGTCGATTTTCAGGGGGTGGGGGGCTCGCCGGAGTTAAGGAAGAACCACCCGTAGTGGGGACGGTGGCTCGCCGGAGAGGTACCCCACTATCTATCTTAGGGTTCAGGGTGGGGGCGGGGGGCCTAGAGGGCTGGCCAGGGCGATGGCTGACCGGTGGTGGGGAGTTGTTTTGGGGCGGCGAGGCAACGTTGGGGCCGGCGCTTCGGTCGATGGTGGCTGGCGGCTCAGGGGGTGCATGTCGAAGATGAACTGCAGGCCCTCCCTAAACTACATGTCAAGTGCCTCTCAGCTACCATTGCATTCAGTTTCGATAGTAACATTCAGATTCCACAGTAAATTTCAGTTTTGACAGTTAAATTCAGAGTCAACGGTTTTTACCTCATCTGTTGTAGTCAGGTGGTTTTGGGTGATGTAAATTTTACATCTATTTTACATCATCTATTGGAGATTGTCGGTGTACTAAAGTAGGGGTACCTTAGTACCCCGAACTTGTGCACGGGCAGTAGTAGCCTCTCGCGGCAAGGCCTGCCAGGGGAGCGACAAGAGTCTCCACGGCCCTTTCCGGGCCGGACGAAGGCCAAGTGATCGAGCCTAGAAGACCAAGCCCCGGCAAGAAGAGCTTGCCGGGTCGAGAAGGCAAGGTCCGGCAAGAGGAGCTTGCCGGGCCCAGGCGACAAGGCCCCGGCAAGAGGAGCTTGCCGGGACGACTAAGCCGAAGCACCAAGGCCCCGGCGGGAGGAGCTCGCCGGGACGGCCAAGCCAAGGCACCCCAAGAGAAGCCCGCCGCGGCGTGCCGCGCGCCCCGGCAAGGCCTGGCGAGCGGAAAAGCTCCCAGGTGCGGCAAGGCAACTACCGCGGCAAGCCACTTGCCGCGGCAAACCACCACATCAGGCCCGCGCTCCAGCTCACCTGCCCACGCGTCGCTCTGGGGCTTCCCCGGAGGCACGTGGCGGGGCGCCGCGCACCCTAAGACGCGCGGTGGCATGCGACGTTGGCAGAGTCGCCCCCGTGGAAAGCGGAGGCGCTCCCAACGGTCCGCCTCGGCACTGTTCAGGCGATCCAGACGGGCATTTAATGCCTTTGTCCCCCGCCGTCAGAGTTAGGTGCGATAGCACTGTGCGGCCACTATTCACACAATCCCTTGCCATTTTTACCCTCACCTGCGTCGCTCCCTGTGGGAAACCCCTTGGCATATAAAAGGAGGCCCATGCGCACGTAGAGGGGGGATCGGACCCAATAGGCCCTCGCCTACGTCCAGCTCCAACTTACTGTAGCTTCTTGCGCTCCAGAGCAAGAACCCGAATCAACCAGACATGCAGCAGTAGGGTTTTACGCATCCATGCGGCCCGAAGCTGGGTAAAATCGTTGTGCGTGTGTGTCGCCTCGATCTGCTCTTTGTGCATCCTCCGCCCCCGCCAAACCGACAAGGGGCTCCGTCCCCATAGGTGCTCGTGGAGGCCAGATATCCCCGACATCTTTGGCGCGCCAGGTAGGGGGCTGCGTCGAGGTTGTGTGAATCAGATCCGGCGTCCGCGCGAGCCAGACTCTCAACGTTTGCGCCAGCATGGCACCGAAGAAGAAAGCTCCGGAGGTGACCGGCCCGTCAGCATCGAACCCACCGCCCATGGAGCGGACGGGTGGTGGGGAGGACGCCGGCGGAGGAACGGGCACCGTCGAGCCAGTTCTTGCTCCCGCGGCGTCCGAGCTCGCCCCGCGCCCCGCTCAGGAGGCGCGAAACCAGCGGCGTCATGGTACCCATGGTACCATACGCTCGCTGGACCCGAGCCACGCTAGTGGATCCCAGGGCGCTCAGGACCGGCATGCGATCCAGCGTGCCGGGACGAGCGTCGCGCGGCTGCCTGGACCGGGTGCTGCTCCTTCTAACGTGGTTAGGAGTTCGAGCACATCCCGCTCCTTGCGCCGCTCGCCGCCTCTGCCCGCCACCCCAGCGGAAGCTCTCGCGCGAGCTCAGCTGCTCCTAGACTACCCTCCAGCGGCGGACAAGCTCGACGGCTGGAGGGCAACCATCCAGAGCCTCATCGGTTTCGCCAACGGTGACACTCCGCGGCAGCACAGCACGTCGCAGCCGCGGCCAGTCACCCAGGCGAGAACCGATGGCGCCAAGCATGGCGGGGGTGCGACCACCGTGCACTCCCCGCCCCAGAAGCCCCGGTCACCGACTCGCCGGGCTCACCTCGACGACGATTCTACCACGTCGTCGAACCCGCGAACTCGCCGCGACCAATGCCAAGTCCTTCACGAACGAAGGGAAGAAGACGCTCGAACCCGCATCGAGCGCAGAAGAGAGGCGCGACGTCAATCAGACCAGCGCGTTGGGCCCACTGGAGACATGCACGCGCCGGGGGAACCAGGTGAACTGCCGTATTCGGTGGGTTGCCCTGCGTTCACCCGCGAGCTGCGGCAAGTCCAGTGGCCCAGCACAAAGAACTTCAAGCCCGACGTGCCCGAGAAGTACGACGGCAAGTCGCATCCGTCTGAGTTCCTCAGCATCTACACCATTGCGGTGCAGGCTGCCGGGGGACGGGACGATAAGATCCTTGCCAACTACTTCCCGCTGGTACTCAAGCCCAACGTCAGATCCTGGCTCATGCACTTGCCGGACGGCTCCATCTCCTCCTGGCCAGATCTATGCCATCAGTTCGTGGGTGCCTTCACGGGCGGCCACAAACCCCATGGCCAGGCGAGCGACCTTCATCTGCTTGTTCAGAAGGAGGGGGAGCCTTTGCGCAAGTTCATCCAGAGGTTCAGCCGTGTGCACTACAACATCCCAGACGTCCACCCCGCCGCGGTGATCAGCGCGTTCCACCAGAACGTGCGTAACCGCAGGATGCGGGAGGAGATGGCGATGTGCAAAATCAAGGAGGTCAGCGAGCTTTACGCCCTGGCCGACCAGTGTGCATGCGCTGAGGAGGGGAGGCGGCTCCCCGGAGAAAGTGTTGGAGAAGGAGACTCCGACGGTGAAGGTACCGCCCCGGCAAGGAGAGGCCGGCGACGGAACGGCAAGAAGAAGAAAAACCTAGAGGTACTGGTTGTCGTGAAGTCCGACAGCGAGGGTTCCGCCAAGAAAGCCCAGGCGGGAGGCCCCGGCAAGGAGGTTGCCGGGTGCGCCAACTGCCGGGCGGTGGCGGCTGCCGATAAGCGGGACGGTACCGACAAGAAGTACTGCAAGATCCACCGCACCAGGGGCCACGACCTCCAGAGTTGCCAGCAAGTCGAGCGACTCGTCGACCTGCAAAAGGCCGAGTACGCACGACGCGACAAGGAGAGGGCCCAAGCAGGTGGCGGGGGATCCGGCACGAAGCGTCCCGGCCCGGGGGAGCGCCGCGGCAAGGACAAGCAGCGGCAAGCCGACAGACCTCCCCGGGGCCGCGACAAGAGCGAAGACGAAGACGACGACGAAGACATGGAAGACCCCAAGGCCAGCGAGCAGGAGTTTCAGAAAGCCACTGAGGTCTTGTGTGTGGACGGCGGTGCCTCCCTGCACGCTTCCCACCACCAGCTTAAACGGTGGGTGCGGGAGGTCAATGCAGTGGAGCCACCCGTCGAGTCACGCAGACCCCTGAAATGGTCCAGCACGCCTATCATCTTCGACATTGAGGACCACCCTGATCGCACAACTGCGGTCAGGTGCTTGCCGATGTTGGTTTCCCCAACGATCCGCAACCTCAAGGTCACTAAGATGCTAGTTGACGGCGGGGCCGGCTTGAATCTGATCTCCTCTGTTGTTCTCCGGAGACTCCAAGTTCCCGACAGCGAGCTCGAAGAAACCGGCACATTCCAAGGAATCAACCCGGGAAGGAGCAAGCCGAAGGGAAAGATCACGCTGCCGGTAACATTTGGCAGCGAGTGAATTTCAGAACTGAGAAGGTCACCTTTGACGTCGCCGACCTTCCGTTGCCTTACAACGGGATCCTCGGCCGACCAGCACTCGCCAAGTTCATGGCGGCCTCTCACTATGCGTATAACATGCTCAAGATGCCCGGCCCGATAAGCGTCATTTCTGTCCCCGGCGACAAGAAGGATGCCCTTATCTGCGCCGACCAATTATACCGGGACGCAACAGCGGCAACGGCCCGCGGCCCGCTCGCCGCTGGAGCTTCCGAGGGAAAGAAGAAGTCCGGCGAATGCTCTGGCGCCCACTCCGGCAAGCGCGCCTCTTCGGAGTGCTGCGCTGCCGTCGAGGACGTGCCATCGAGCCCCGCCGGCAAGAAGACCAAGCCCGGCGAATGCTCTGGCGCCCACTCCGGCAAGCGCGCCTCTTCGGAGTGCTGCGCTGCCGTCGAGGACGTGCCATCGAGCCCCGCCGACAAGAAGACCAAGCCCGGCGAATGCTCTGGCGCCCACTCCGGCAAGCGCGCCTCTTCGGAGTGCTGCGCTGCCGTCGAGGACGTGCCATCGAGCCCCGCCGGCAAGAAGACCAAGCCCGGCGAATGCTCTGGCGCCCACTCCGGCAAGCGCGCCTCTTCGGAGTGCTGCGCTGCCGTCGAGGACGTGCCATCGAGCCCCGCCGGCAAGAAGGCCAAGCCCGGCGAATGCTCTGGTGCCCACTCCGGCAAGCGCGCCTCTTCGGAGTGCTGTGCTGCCGTCGAGGACGTGCCATCGAGCCCCGCCGGCGAAAACGAGAAGACGACGGCTGCTCCACCCGCGACCAAGAAGGTGCCCGCCAAGGAGGACGACACTGGTGGTACCTTCACCATCAGTGCCACTCTCGGCCCCAAATAGGAAGGCGCGCTCGTTGCTTTCCTTCGGGCGAATGTCGATGTGTTTGCCTGGCAACCATCTGACATCCCCGGGATCGACGCCAAGAGTGCTGAGGAGCCGCCCGCTCCGGCAAGCCCCAGGGTTTGTCCCGACGAAGCAGGCGCTCCCGGCAAGCCACGCCCCGGCAAGCCTGCCGGGGAACGTCAAGCTCCGGCTGAGCCCCAAGTCCTCGCCGTGGAAGCTGATGTTCCCGCAGCCGCCGACACGCCCCTAGTCCTCGTCGTCGAGCCACAGGCTCCGACGTGGGCACAGCAGATCGTCCGTTTCCTCTAGACAGGAGAGCTTCCCGAAGAACAAGAAGAAGCTGAAAGAGTAGCCCGACAGTCTAGTATGTACCAGTTCGTCGACAGCACACTGTACAGAAGAGGACGCAATGGGGTGAAATTGAAGTGCATCCACCGGGAAGACGGACAGAAGCTGTTGGCGGAGATACACGGAGGCATACGTGGGCACCACATTGGCGCCAGAGCACTTGCCGGAAAGGCGTTCCGGCAGGGCTTCTTCTGGCCCACAGCCCTCCAGGATGCAACTGCACAAGTAACCAAGTGTGAAGCGTGCCAGTTCCATTCCAAGAAGATACACCAGCCAGCTCAAGCTCTCCAGACGATCCCTTTATCCTGGCCCTTCTCGGTCTGGGGGCTCGATATCCTCGGCCCCTTCCCCCGATCTGTCGGGGGCTTTGAGTACTTGATCGTTGCCATCGACAAGTTCACAAAGTGGCCAGAAGTGGAACCAGTGAGGAAGGCGACCGCCCAGTCCGCGATCAAATTCTTCAGGTCGATTGTTTGCCGCTTTGGGATCCCCAACAGGATCATCACCGACAACGGTACGCAGTTCACAAGCCACGCCTTCATGCAGTACACCCAAGATCTCGGCACCAAGGTCTGCTTCGCTTCTGTTGCTCATCCCCAGAGCAACGGTCAAGCGGAAAGGACCAACGCCGAGGTACTGCGCGGGCTCAAGACCAGAAGTTTTGACAAGCTGCTCAAGCGCGGACGGAACTGGATCGAGGAGCTGTCGGCGGTTCTTTGGTCGGTCAGAACGACGCCAAATCGAGCCACCGGCCAGACACCATTTGCTCTAGTCTATGGAGCAGAAGCAGTTACCCCCACGGAACTCGTATACGGGTCACCTCGAGTGCTCGCTTATGATGAGCTTGAGCAAGAGCGGTCGCGTGAAGATGACGCACTGCTCCTCGAGGAGGATCGTCTCCAGGCCGCTGTGCGATCCGCTCGCTACCAGCAAGCTCTGCGTCGCTATCATAGCCGCAAAGTTAAGGCCAGGAGCCTCGAGGAAGGTGACCTTGTTCTTCGGCGCGTTCAGTCGGCCAAGATACACAACAAGTTGACGCCGAAGTGGGAAGGCCCTTACCGGGTGAAACGAGTCACGAGGCCCGGCGTCGTCCGCCTCGAGACCGAAGATGGTACTCCGGTGAGCAATTCCTGGAACATTGAGCATCTTCACAAGTTTTACCCGTAAGGCGCGGTTGTCGGACCCTGTCCGGCAAACAACTCTTTGTACAAAAGTCTTGCCGCAGACGCATGTAATCCTTTGTACAAAGCCAGGCGCAGACCCTGGCCGCAATTACGCGCTGGGGCCCCCCAAGTTTTAGCATGCATGCTGAGTCGAGTCTCGTCCTTGGTTAGGGTTGATAGTGCCTAACAGTCGCTAACCCCTAACTTGGAGGTCGAGTCCGCGTCTTTTTCCCGTCCTTTCCCTTTGGCTCACGGGAACTGCCTACCCTTGCCGAGCCGCTCAAGGACGAAGAAAGGGAGAAGGACGAGCCAGCACCCGCCTCCCGACAAGCCAGAGTTGCCGGGGGCTGCAACCTCAGATAAGTCTTTACATCCCTTATCATGCATTCTCTCGTGAGCTGCGGAATGTGAAAACCTTGCTTCCTCCAAAGAAGCTGTCGTGCTCTCTTAAGCGGCAAACCCCGGAGCGCGTTCCCGGGGCCCGCTTCGGATAGTAGCCGCGACGGCAAGGGGAGGAAGCGAGGGTCCAGAACCCGCCTTCTCCCTGCCTCCGCCTAGAGCGGGAGGAGGGCCATGGGGCGCGGGGGACGGCAGGGTCCGTTGCCGGGCGGGGAAGTGTCTATCTTAACGGTGCAAAGGGTCCGCCCCTTGCCGCGGGATGTACCCGCGAGACAAATGATCCGGCAAACAACCACTTTTTCATTAAAAACATTCCACTCAGGTACAGTTCAGAGAGAATGAAAAACATGAAAGATGGGATTACAAGATTTTAATGCAACTAAGGCCCGAGGGCTTACAAGATAAAAAGAGATAAGGTGCCCGTAATAACTTTCTTGTCTCTCTCCTCAGGAGGTACGGCAAGGAGGCGAGAAGGGCAAAAGGGGCGCCTAGACGAGCTACGGGTGGCAGAAGACGCCAAGAGAGCGTCCGAGGCCCCACCCCGGGGCTCCGAAGGCCGGAAGAAGACGGCGACGCCGGAAGCGGAGCTCGAGAAGGAGGCGGCGAGACATCAACACGCTGTCGAGGGCATCTAGCCCTCGTACTCCGAGTTGACGGCCTTGCCGCCAGCCTCTTCTGCAGCCTCGCCACTCCGGCCGAGAAGACGAAGCCCCGGCAAGAGGAGCTTGCCGGGCCGGAGAGAAGACCCCGGTGGTCGTCGCCGCGAGCAGGGGTGGTAATGGCGTCTGGGGCGAGGTTGGAAGATGAGGCAGCGGCCTTGCCGCCCGTCCTCTTCCTCTTCCGCATCCTCCCTACGCCAGCCGCCCAAGGAGACGACCCCGGGGAGTTCACGGCGCCAGCGACGCGGACGATGGGGGCCGCCGGTGCCACGCGGAGCTGCGACTAGCGCCTAGTCGTGCCCGTCACCCCGGCGACCGCCCGCCCTCATCGTCGCTGTCGCTCCCCTCCTCGTCACTCTCGCTCGAGGAGGAGCCTTCGCTGTCGGAGGAGCTATCCACGCAGCACCAGGCCCGGGTGCCAAGGTCCCCGAAGACCTTGACGGAGAGCAGATCGCCCTCCATCAGCTTGAAATGGAGGGTGAACCCCGCCGTCAAGCTGTGGATCCGGGCGAACGACTTCCACCCTCGGCCCAGACACATCACGCCGGGGGCTCGGGATTCGACGTGGACTCGCGTACCACTGATCCCGCAGCCCCTCATGCGCAGCCTCAGCGTCTCGTGTTGTTCCGCCTCCAAGACGTCCGCGAAGGGGGCCAGGAGGCGGAGGCTACGGCGAGGCGCCCGGCGCAGCCTGATGATGAACTCCCAGGGGTCGTCCCCGAGATGAACCGCCGGGGGAAACGGAGCCGCCGGCGGAGGCGAGGCCGGCGCGCCGTCCTGCCCGCCTCGAGCGCCTCGGCCCCGTCCACGGCCTCGTCCGCGACCTCGCCCCCTCCCCCTTCCCCTTACGGTTGGCTCCGCCGCCGCGGGTGCAAGGGCAGGAGGGGCTCGCTGCCTGGCGGCAACCCTTGCCGCCACCGAAGAAGGACGAGGGTTCCCTTCCTCCATGACAGCTGGGGAGAGGGGACCAGGGATCTAAGAGAAGGAAGAAGGAAGAAGTGCGGACCCTCGTCATCCCCTTCCGCTCCTTATAAAGGGGCGGAGTGGGGGCTCGGCCGCCCCGCCCAACCAATCAAAGCAGAGGAAGGGCAGGCGACGGGGCCGACCCTCTACTTCGACCCGCGTCGGCCCGACTTCCTGCCTCCACCACCGCGACCCCAAGCGCATGGAGGACGCGTGGCAGGCGAGCAGGGCCGAGGCAACTGATGAGGCGACCTCTCTCCCCCCCACTCGAAAGTGGGGGCGGACGTTTCGCTTCTCCAAATAAAAGAGATCGTGCCCGACGTGACGCATGCCTGCGGGCCTCAAGCCCCGCGCACGCCACCCACGTCACGCACGCCTCGCACGCCTCGCCCCCCCCCCCACGACGCCGCGATAAGCGCGCGCCACTTGGGGAGGGCGCGACGAGCACGGAGTTAAGGAGCGGCGCAACCAAGGCCACGCGTGCCCGTGCACTGTTAGGGCCTGGCCCAACAACGCTCGGCACCGTGTATGGTCCAGACCCGGGGGCTCCTGTCGGTGTACTAAAGTAGGGGTACCTTAGTACCCCGAACTTGTGCACGGGCAGTAGTAGCCTCCCGCGGCAAGGCCTGCCAGGGGAGCGACAAGAGTCTCCATGGCCCTTTCCGGGCCGGACAAAGGCCAAGTGATCGAGCCTAGAAGACCAAGCCCCGGCAAGAAGAGCTTGCCGGGTCGAGAAGGCAAGGTCCGGCAAGAGGAGCTTGCCGGGCCCAGGCGACAAGGCCCCGGCAAGAGGAGCTTGCCGGGACGACTAAGCCGAAGCACCAAGGCCCCAGCGGGAGGAGCTCGCCGGGACGGCCAAGCCAAGGCACCCCAAGAGAAGCCCGCCGCGGCGCGCCGCGCGCCCCGGCAAGGCCTGGCGAGCGGAAAAGCTCCCAGGTGCGGCAAGGCAACTGCCGCGGCAAACCACCACATCAGGCCCGCGCTCCAGCTCACCTGCCCACGCGTCGCTCTGGGGCTTCCCCGGAGGCACGTGGCGGGGCGCCGCGCACCCTGAGACGCGCGGTGGCATGCGACGTTGGCAGAGTCGCCCCCGTGGCATGCGGAGGCGCTCCCAACGGTCCGCCTCGGCACTGTTCAGGCGATCCAGACGGGCATTTAATGCCTTTGTCCCCCGCCGTCAGAGTTAGGTGCGATAGCACTGTGCGGCCACTATTCACACAATCCCTTGCCATTTTTACCCTCACCTGCGTCGCTACCTGTGGGAAACCCCTTGGCATATAAAAGGAGGCCCATGTGCACGTAGAGGGGGGATCGGACCCAATAGGCCCTCGCCTACGTCCAGCTCCAACTTACTGTAGCTTCTTGCGCTCCAGAGCAAGAACCCGAATCAACCAGACATGCAGCAGTAGGGTTTTACGCATCCATGCGGCCCGAAGCTAGGTAAAATCGTTGTGCGTGTGTGTCGCCTTGATCTGCTCTTTGTGCATCCTCCGCCCCCGCCGAACCGACAAGGGGCTCCGTCCCCATAGGTGCTCGTGGAGGCCAGATATCCCCGACAGAGATGCTATTAGAATCCCACTTGAGGTTGACGATGTCTGTCTTGTGCTGCTTCAGCCTTGACGTCTTATGGCTCACCGGAGCTGCTCCAACGATAGAACGATCCATGACAACAGAGCAGTGCCCTGGACGCCGTCTACGGATTCCTCAGGTCTTCCTCCACACCTCCGACAACCACCTCTGCCTCAACTTCTTCAGCGACCAACCCAATGATGCTGAGGTTGACACGGCTATGGCAAAGAGGTTGTACACTTGTTGCATCACTTATTACTATACATTCATGTCGATCCATTAGGGCTATTTTGGTTCAACGGAAAAATATAGCAATAGGGAATTTTCCAATGGCACTCTACTATTCAATTATTCATGCATTTTGTTGAAAGGAATGAAACAAAACATCCACCTGGACCTACTTTTCAAAATCCTATGCATGAAAACAAGACCAAGTGCATTAGTGGCAGAATAACATTCTAACTGTACACACTTTCATATGGTTTCACTTTATTTTGGCCATGTTTCTTTGCATTCCTCTGCTCTTCCAATTCATGTAAACCAAACACCCAAGTAGACAGAAATCCTGTGTTTAGAAATGCACTATTTACCATGTGAATTCCTATCCTATTCTGGTGTTTTTCCTATCTCTTCGTTTTTAGAATCATGCAAGCCAAATGAGCCCTTACAGAATTACTTCAGTTACAGGTAGGTGTTGAAGGGAACTTTGTGTGGTTTGTCCTGCTCCTGCCGCGATGTCGTCCACCTCACCTGAGCTGCTCCATCGACAGAAACATCCACCAAACTAGACATCATGACTCCTGACCGTCTTTCGCCGCCTCAGATCTCGTTCCCTGCTGCCGGCACCCACCACAACGGCATCACCATCATCGACTCAGCAGATGAACTTGAGGAGTACACGGGTCCACTAGAGAGGTTGCACTCTTTTGTTTCTGCTTATGTTATGCATTGCTTAAAATTACCTGCTACTTTATCGTCTTGTTCACCTCTTGGACTCCAAGTCAGGTCCAAATTAATGTTCAAACTTGAGATCTAAATTAGTTGTGGGGCACATATCGAGGAAGCAGTGAATAGTATCTCTGTCTAATATCTGGTTCACCTAGGGTATGCCTATGTTGTTCATCTTGGGTGGGAAACAAATAGTAAAGCAATCATCATCTGTCTTTTTATTGAATTAAAGCAATCATCAGCCTGCTATCATTATTTTTGGATCTATCCATTGGTTGTTACCATCACTCTAAATTTCTGCATGCTCTCCTTACATAATCTCACCATATTTTTTTCGTATGCATGTTAGATATTATACACATTCATGCTAAACATGTATAGAAAAATAGAAGAGTTTTGCGCGGCAATACAATGTCATGCGGACATCGCTCCATGGTGGGTTCAATGGCAAACCCTCCCCACCCCTCTCCAGATTGTAATCCATAGGAAGATATATGTTCTGAGGCGGATTCAGACGCCGTTGACCACTCCTATTTACCCCCAAGGTGTTTGCTCTACCTTGGCACGATGATGTTAGTCATATCATGCATATGTTGCCTTGCAGTGCCTACTTTTGACATCATATATGTCATCTGCTTAGTTTAGACACGTTTTGTAATGCCACCTGTTTAGTTTCTATATCATATATGGTAATTATGCAGTCTCATGTCTTTTAGCCAGCCATAATATATGTGAAATGTGCAATGCCATCCTGTTTAACCAGGCATCATATATTTGAATGATATCTTGCCCATCCTTTTCTTCATTACATTTCCATTTATTGATAATGTTTGTACATTAAACTACTCTTCATGTGAATCAGCCATTTCGGTGGGACATGGAAAAAAACTGGAGTGAAAACAAGGCCTTCAGAGCAGATAGTGCTACCTATCAAAGCAGATCTCTTGTTGGGCCCTGATAGCTCCTCAGAGATGGCTTCGAAGACAGATGACCAGCCCTATTCCCCCATCGAGGTGTATGCTCTAACTTGGCACGGTTATACTGCTCATATCATGCATATGGTGTCTTGCATTGCATAGTTTAGACATCATATACACAGTATTCAACACTATGTTCTTAGTTCAGACATCATATCGAATGCCCTCTGTTTAGCATATAAATCACATATGTGAATTAAATGATGTGATTCTAATTACTTAGATAACATGTAGGTGAATTATGTCATGCGATCCAGTTTAGTTATTCATCATATCTTTGAATTATGTTATGCTATGCTATCCAGTTTAGATAGACATCATATATGTGAAATTATGTCATGCTATCCGTTTTAGTTAAACAATATCCATGTCAACTATTTCATGCCCTCTTTTTCCACACTATCTATTGCATCTGTCTCTCATACAATGTCTGTACATTCAACAATGTTTCCTGTTTATCAGCCATTTGAATTGGAGCGGGTGATGCTAGTATCTAGCGGACTAAAAACACGGTCTTCAAATAAAACAGTGCTACCTCTTGGTGGAGATAGCACCCCGATTGTACATGCACGAGAACCAGCCATGCCACACATAACCCAAACTCTCGCAGATTGTACCCCTACTGAGATGGACAGAGAACCAGCTTCACCCAATCTAGCCCTAACCCCAGCAGATAGTAACCCAGTTCCTATTGACACATCAACATCTCCACCACAGAGCTCCCAAACAAGAGCAGTTAGTAAGGCAACTCCAGTGCCCAAAGGGCTAGTACTACCACGGCGAACCCCGACTCCACCAGTTAGTACGCCTATTCCTGTGGAGGAAGCACAACCAGCTAGTCGTAGTTTAGCATCTATCGCATTTGATGTTGTTAAATCGTATGTGCGTATCTTCCCATCTTGGAAATATTATACTGAAGATGAAGGAAAATGCCAGTTGCAGGTGTTTGTCCAGGAGTTATGTGTAACTAATGTTATTCATGAAATTACTTTGCTTTGTCTCATACATCCTACCTCCATGATGGTTATAATACAACAAATTTTCCCATTTTTCTCTATAGAGAAGGACCGATTTGGAAACTCAGGATGAGGTAACCTGTGCTAATACCTCTGCTATCCTCAAGAATGCTTGGTGGCAGTATCGGAATTACCTGAAGAAAACGTATTTCACCGGCAAAGAAACTCATCAAATTCCCTTACGCTCTCCTGAGACACATTTATTGGACGATGACTGGGAACGCCTTGTTCTGTACTGGTCCCGAACCAAGAATGGGGTAAGGTGTATGAGCTCATTTCCTATTTTTAAGTTCTATATTCTTGCGTCTTACTGTACTCTGTTCATGTAGAACAAGTGCCTATACCTGAAGAACAACTGTTCTAATTTAAGATTCCATTGCTATCATAGTTCAAAAAAGCGCTAGGCGTTAACTATGCGTTTTGCCACTGCCTTGCGCTTTGCTAACCAAAGCGCATGCTTATGCGCAGTTATGCACAGATTAATCGTAGTTATGCGCAATGCATTTTGCCAACGCCTAGAACCTAGGCGCGCTTAAGCGCTTGCTTCGGCGCGCCTTTTTTTAACTATGATTGCTATCGTGCATACTACTTTGCTCTTGTATCACTGTATTTACCCATACAAACTTATTTTTAAATTAAAGGATTGAATCGAAACTCCAATGGCACAGCAAGTATGTTCACACATGTTTCTTTAACAGGTTTGCTCTTATCAATAGCTCTGTTGATTTCAATTTCAATTGTGTATACAGTTGACTTCTCATATCATGCACATTACTAGCATCACAACAGAGCCAATAGTGTTGTTGTACATGTAGACCCGTGGTACCCATCTGAAATCTTGTTGTGCCGTGTACTTTCCCATGCTTTGTATTCTTTCACTGCTTCTTTGTCTTGAACTGATATGATTTGAACCGTGTCTCGATTTTGATTTGGCAAGACAATGTAGTGACCATAGGACATAGATATATGTTTGTTTAATGCTTTTATTATGTACTAGTACTTAGCAATAGAAGACTTGGTAGTTTAATCTTGTCCACCTTACTAATGAACTGGTTCACTGGAATGAGTTTCATATACTAGTACATGCTAAACTTGTTATGTGTATGCTTGTTTCTTCTTTTAGAATGTTGACAGAATATTGGGGAAGAGTGCCTTATTAAGCAATGGTAAAGGAAGTAATGCAGATAAGGTTCCGCATAGTGACACATCCTTGTTGGTCTCCAACAAAGCAAATAAAACAGCTAAGGAAGACTATCTTGAAGACAATGAGACAACCCCAAAGTCATGTCTTGGTTTAGTGTTCGAGTTACTGGCCACTATCGCTTGCACAAGCTATTCAAACTCACTGTCTGAATCAGTTCGGTTTCTTGAGTCTCAACTACAAGCTGAAAGACATCGATCAGTTGTGCTGCGACAAGAAGCGAAAGGACTGCGGAAGTACCTGGAGCATTCAAATGCATACTTTCTGGTGCAACAGCAAGCATTGGAGGATTTTAGCGCCAAACTGGACAAAGCTAATAAGCTTGCTAAGCTTATTGCCAGCATAATGGATACCCAGGATAACGTTTCTTGAGCTCTTCTGAAGTTGTTTCAGTTATGCTCTTGTTTTGCTGTCGCGTTTATTTGCACTGGTGGCCAATTTTGATGGCCACTGTATGTAATATGCTGCTTTGTTCCCTATATTTGCACTGGTGGCGAACTTTGATGCCCAGTGGAAGTAATATGTGTAATAACGGTAATAGGCTGGCGTTAATTGCTTGCTTATTTATTTCATTATTGTCTTGTTTAGTTGTTTGCTTGTAGTCACCGCAGTTCTTTTTCTATGTTTTTCTAGTGGCCACAATAACCTATTTTTGGAAACTAGGCCAAAATAATCATGAAAACACATGGACTGTTGTAACCATGGGCCGCCTGCGGGCCGTATGATCCATGGGCCTTCTACAGGCCATAGGATCCATTGGCCTTCTATACGGGCCATATGATACATGGGCCTTCTACGGGCCGTATGATCCATGGGCCTTTTACGGGCCGTAGGATCCATGGGCCTTCTACAGGGCGTATCATCATTTCACTAATCATGGGTTGTACTACTCGTGGACCATAACGGGACGTTAATAGGCCGTATTTGATAACTCTATGAAAACAACCAAACGGTTTTTTTTACATGAAAACGGCCCAACATATTAACGTGCCACAAACAGGCCGACTGTAACCACGGGCTGAATTTGGCCCACAAGCAGAAAATGACAGTAATGGGCCGTAAGTAACCGAATGCTGGAAATGAGCCCAAGAATAATGGGCCCTGAGAAGGCCGAAAGATAACATGGGCTGGAAACGGCCCAATGGAATAATGGGTCGTTAATGGGTATGACATGATACACTGTTCATTACGGGCCAGTTTCACCACGGGCCGTTAATGGGCCAAGAGTTACAAAGGGTCTCATATGGGGCGAAATACGTCATGGGCCATACATGGGCCGGAACTTAAAATGGGCGGGAATCATATTGGACAACCCAGATGATGGTACTGGGCCTAATTCGGAGAGGTTGTAACGGGCCCTGGGTTAGCGGGCTGTAGATGGGCTATATGCGAACAGGCCGTTAACAGGATTTCCGTGGGCCGGCCCGCCACCTTTTGACCAAGTCAAATGGGCCGGTCTTTTCACAGGAATGGGCCTCTCTTGGGCCGTGCCACGTGTCGACGTATCATAGGCGCCTTGGGTCCAATGAGTGGATGACATCTGTCCCAATGGTGAGCCGACACGTGTTTCCTCCAGCCAATGATGATTTTATACGTGGAAAATCCCCATTGGTCGGGGTTGTTAACGGGTTATCGGATCCAAAACCGGACTCGATAGCTTAACGGTGTTCCGTTACGGTGGATGCCACGTGTCGGTGACCCTTGGCGAAAACACTTCTGTGACGCGCGATTTATCGTCATGGAAGTGGACACTTCCGTGATGATAATTTTGGTAATGTCATGAACACTTCTATGACAGCACAGGTATGACTATCTTGATTCTGTCATAAAATCGTCATGGATGTATATGCATGACAAAAAACGTGACCTACTATGACAAACATGTATCATCACGGAAGTGTATTTTTTTGTAGTGTACGTGACTAAAGTAAAGCCTGGATTCAATGAATTTTCCCTGGAGAATGTCCTAGGAGACTTCAATGAGCAATGGACCTTGGAAGGAACACCGTTACATCACATCAAGTGGCCACGAAAGGAAATAGAGTTCATCAATGAGATTCCTGAAGCCCCGCCAAGAGCAACCACTGTCGCCCCTCAACTGGTGATGCTCTCCTTGCGAGAGCAGCTCTCGCGGTATGATGCATCAACATGTGATTAGTCGGACCGACTCTGTGGCGTACAGGCCATGTCATCCTCCGCCCCAAAGCAGCAAGTGGCAAGGCCTACAACTGGTGATGACGCACCACCGTTTCAGTTGCCGGTCGCTGAAGTAGCGGGGGGAGACCCAGCTGCAGCACATGCTCAGTAGACCAACCTGGTGGAACAAACTGCTAAGCAGTCTGATGCTTCAGAACCTCCTGATAAGCAGTCTGTAGGTCCAGAACCGACTGCTCATCAATCCGTCGGTCCGCAGGCGCGTGATGAGCATACCAATGCGTCAGCACTTCCTGCTTAGCAAACCAAAACGTTGGCACGACCTCCTCAGCACACCGACAAGTTGGCACCACCTGCGCAGAAACCCGACATAACTTCAACGCATGGTCAACAGTCCAATGCCTCTGCTCCTACAGCCCAGCAGTCTGTCACTGCAGCACCGCCAGCTCAGCGGTCCGGCATAGATAAACAGTCTGCTAAGAAGTCCGTCCAAGCTTCACCGTCTACTCGGCAGTCTACCGTGCAGGCAACCAGGCATTCTGCCAGAAATGCTTCAAGTACCAAGAAGGAAGTTGCCAAAAAGGCTACACCCACGACCACGAGGAAGCGCAGCGGGAAAGTGAAGAGGAAAGAGAACGATTGCCTCTTACTTAAAGCACTCATCGCCAAGAACCAAATTAATAGCAGCTTGTTCGAATCTGGGAGTAAAATTATTTATGACGCCATGGATGATGAACAAGTAGAATTGTTGCTTGCTCTAAGAAAAGCAGACGTACTTGAAGCACGCAATTACGTCCATGGTCAACCATTTCTTGTTGGCAAATACTTTGATGAGTGCAGCTCCAGTTGCCGCAAGTTACATGAATATTGCATGGATCAAATGTCAGAAGGTCATCACCATTTGCTAGTCCACTACAACAGAGATCATTTCCGACACGATGCTGGTTCCATCATTGTGATTTTCGAGGACTTACATCTATTCTTCAACTTCAACGTGCTCGATGCCACTCTTGTTAGATGCTGATTTTGTAAGTACTTAACAAACTCTGATCAACTTCTCCATACAAGGCTATAAATGATAAATAGCTAACTGCATTTTATTCCTCTCAGGGGATTGAATGCGCAGAGAAGATAAAGTGAGAGTGTGTATTTCATAGATCCTGCATTAGCAAATGGCACAATATTACATGAAAAGGACCAACGGGACTGGGCCGTTAACACGGTCGTCCGTATCTTCGAAAACACGTCCCATGCAGAATCATTTCTATGGCCATATCATGAAGGGTAAGCCAAGTAAACAACCACGCATACACAGATTGTCATTCATATTTCGACATCATTCGTAAGTTCAAGGCTTTCTTAATATGTAGCAATCAATGGATATTGGTATTCATTGTTCCAAACAAGAACACAGTTTACTACATCGATTCTCTCAGAGAGTCAACAAACGCTCAGGATCTGACGCATCTTCAGCAATTCTTGGATAGGTATTGAATTCTACGATGTTGAAATTAATTTGCATTCATATCTGGTTCAATAATTGATGTTGTCAAAATACATCATAATTTGCAGTGTGCTCACATTGTGGGAAACTAAAACAGGGAACCTGTTCAAGAGGAACCTACCTCTGCAGCCCGAGATCGCTTCTCCGGTAACACACCGAAATCCATTATTTTCGGAAAATTTATCCAACAGTCTGCAAATACCTTTCCTTACGCTAGTCAAATGTTCAAGCTTTTAAATAAACCTCTTTCTATTTTGTCCAAAGAAAAAATAATACATCTAACACAGGTTAGGTTGTTCCTAACAGGACAAATACATGACTAATTTTGTACAAAAAATTTCAGTGTCCTCAGCAAGAAGTAGGGACCAACCTTTGTGGATACTATGTTTGCAAACACATGATCTCCATCTGCAAATCTGCTGATAGTTGTGATGATCCTCGTGAATTAGTACCAGTAAGTCTATCTTAATTAATATCTTCTACTCCACTCATATAGCACATTCTAATCTTAAAAATACTGCAGCTCATCTTAAAACTGAGAACCCCTGAACCGCTCCCGGCTGGTGAATTGCTAATGGTTCGGAGATTTATCAGTGACTTTTTCCTGGATCACTACATCAATCCCACTGGTGATGCTGAAGATTTCAGCATGGTTTCTCCTAAAACATTGAGTAAGAGTTAGCCGCTAAACATATAACGCATGGATCCATCATTTTCCATCTGATGAGGTCTTCGTATTTCGTACACTATGATTAATTATGTAATGCATATATGTGTGGACAAATCATTGGAATTTAGCTACCATATGTTCAATTGCAATTGTTGCAAAATCTGATGAATGTTCTTCCTGTGGACACTATTTGTTCAGTTGAATAATGTGGCAAATTTGCTTTTTGCGTGCCGATTCAAAATGGGATATTTTTGTTTATTTGTTCAATTGAATATTGTGGCGAATTTGCTTTTTGCGTGCCGATTCAAAATGGTATATTTTTGTTTTAACCTGGCAATTGCTCCGCACGCGGTTCAACTAAATGAGTGTGTGCGATCCACATCAGAAAGCATACATCAATCATATTGGAACCATCGGTGATACACAGCAGATCGCAAACGATTAGCAGCGCTACTACGTGTGCGTAGGTTCTCCGGAACCGTTTGTGATGTCGCGTTATCACACACGAGAACTGGGAGTAAACCGTGCCCAATGCAAAATACAATCCCAGTTGTATATTTTCAGGAAACGTATGGGATCCCAAACGAGAAGCACACGTCACTCTTGCGGAAACCGTCGGTGATACCTAACAAATCACAAACGGTCTGCAGCACTTGTATGTGTGCGAAGGGGCTCCTGAACTGTTTGTGATAGAAGACTATCGCAAACGGTAATTGTTGGAAATCATGTGCGATGGAGTCTAGCATGGCAGACGGGTTACGCATAAAACTCATGTGCGATAGGGCACAAATCACACACAGTTCATATGTTGGCCCGTGTGCCTTACATACTGTTTCCCAAGCGGTTCGTTACGACAGACTGTATGGTTTCACTGCGTCATTAGAAATGCTTAATCACAGATACCACACGTGCGCAAGAATTTAGTGTGTGCTACATCGCACACGATCACATTTTGGAAGGCCTCTGGATCATTGTTCCATATCCCCGAAGGTTTCTGGGTCATGTGGGAAGGACCCCCTATCGCACACACTCACTTGGCGACGGTTCCGAAGGCCGTCGCGGAAAGGGGTAAAAAAACGTTTGTTTAGGACCGACACGCACCAGTGTTTGATGTAATAGTGTTCCCAAGATGGATGCGTCAAGCACTTTGCATAAGGAATAGTAAAAGTAGGGTCATGCGCATATAAATCTTTTATGTGCTCAAAGCCAATGACATTCAATTCAAGTTGAGTAACAAGCATGCATATACGGGAAAGGGAATCTGCCACAACATTTTCCTTACCTTTAATATACTTGATGACATAAGGAAAAGACTCTATAAATTCACTCCACTTAGCATGACGCTTGTTCAACTTAGTTTGACCCTTAAGGTATTTAAGCGTTTCATGATCGGTATGGATGATAAATTCATGGCGGCGGAGATAATATTCCCATTCATTAAAGCATATAGCGTTTTTTCATAGATGGGGTAATTGAGTTGCGCTCCGGAAAGTTTTCCGCTAAAGTGTGCTATGGGGCGCTTCTGTTGCGTTAACACACCTCCTATGCCATTACCGCTAGCATCGCATTGAATTTCAAAGGGTTTGCCAAAGTTTGGTAATGCAAGCACGGGAGGATGAGTAAGCAAATTCTTAAGCTCCTTGAAAGCGGTGTCTTGGGATGTTCCCCAAACAAACGGTGCATTTTTCTTACTCAAAGCATGCAAAGGTGAAGCAATGGTGCTAAAATCCTTCACAAATCGACGGTAGAAACCGGCTAAACCAAGGAAACTATGCACTTGTTGCAAAATGGTTGGTGGAGGCCAAGTTTTAGTAACATTGATCTTAGATTTATCCACATGAACACCCTTAGAGGATACTACAAAACCTAAGAAAACAAGCTTATCAACACCGAAAAGGCATTTTTCCATATTAGCATAAAGACACTCTTTTCGAAGAGTTTGTAGCACGGTGCGACGGTGGGTGACATGCTCTTTGAGAGATTTGCTAAAAACAAGGATATTGTCGAAGTAGACCACAACAAACTCACAATTGTAAGGGAGAAACACATAATGCATAAGACGCATGAAAGTACCGGGTGCTTCGGACAAACCCATAGGCATGACTAACCACTTATACAAACCAAACTTTGTTTTGAAAGCGGTTTTCGATTCATCACCCTCTTGTATGCGTATTTGATAGTAACCACTTTTAAGATCAATTTTGGAAAAAATAGTGGCACCGCTAAGTTCATCTAGCATCATCAAGGCGTGTGTTGGCGTTCTGGGAACGGGGGTCCCCAGACTTGCCTGCCTACGGCCTGCGGCATGGCTTAAAGGGGGTCCCAGCACGGCCCATCTTCATCAACATGAGACTCAAGGCCCTCGCGAGGGGCCAAGCCTCGCGGGGCGGACGGCACGGAGCTTCCTCAGGCGCGGCCTCACCAGGCTGGCTCACGAGAAGGCGGAGAGATCAAGGCAGGGTACCTCACGAGGTGCCCATGACGCAAGCCATGACGACCAAGGGTGCCAGGCGGGCGCCAGTCCGCGCAGTGTCTCCCTTTCCTCTTTGGTGCAAAGGGGGCAAGCGCAGGCGAGAGAATCAAGCAAAGGCATCCATTTCGGTGCAAGGAGACCAAGACCAGTCCAACAGTGGGAAGGAGGTCATCGTGGAGCCCAGAACGACGTCACCATAGAGCCTTTGGCAGGCGAGGACCAACTTTAGTCAGGATAAGTGTACCAGATGTTCCCCTTCAAAATGGCCAATTGTTGGCGCCCTTCCCGCTCGATATTTGGGAAGAGGCCCAGGGCCTTTGCCTCTAAATAGGACTAGCCACCCCCAGGGTAAAGGGGACGAGATGATCAGATCATCAGGTAACAGAGAGAGAGAGAGAGAGAGAGAGAGAGAGAGAGAGAGAGAGAGAGAGAAGGGCGGCTGAACTCCTCCTAGCAGTTCATCGTCCTTGCTAAGAGCAGACCCTCGCGAGGCTGTTCTTCCTTGTATTGTTCATCGTCATCAGCCCAAGAGGCAATCCACCCACCACAAACTAGAGTAGGGTATTACACCACAATAGTGGCCCGAACTAGTATAAACCTTGTGTCTCTTGCGTTGTTCTTTAGGTAGTTTAGATCTTTGAGAGACGGAGAGGTAGAGGGCGAAGTCTCCGCGCGCACCCCAGAGTACGAACCTCAAGGGTCTGCCAGAACCCGAAATCCGATATTTGGCGCGCCAGGTAGGGGTGCGCCGAAATTTGTCTTCCACCGCTCCGCTCTCCTCCGACCGTCGCGTCCATGTCCGACGCACGTCAGGCCCGTGCCGAGCGCCGGGCCGCCATCGCTTCCCGCGTCGCCCAGACGGCTCCCGTCGGCGGGCGACCTCGTCGCTCCCCGTCACCCGCCATCAACACCGCCACCGGCCTGGCGGGGAACGAGCAGCAAGCATCGTCTCAGCACCCGTCCGTGCGGCAAGACGGCCGCACCGCCACTCCATCGCTCACACCAGCTGGTTCTTCATCCCGCGCGTTCCGCGCACCCTTAGAGGCTCGAGCTGCGCTCATCGCGGCGAACGAGCTCCTGCGCTACAGTCCCGTCGACGACGTCTACGAAGGTTGGCTTGACCGCGTCGTCGAGCTCGTCCGCGCCGCAGGGGGCTCTCCCGCGCCGTCCGTTCTGATGCGTCGCACCCCGCCCCGCGCGGGCAACAAAGCTCTGAGGGCGTACCAGCCGCCTCCTCTTCAAGAAGGCGCGATGGCTCCAAGGCGCGCGGCCCCTGGCCAGAACCCGTTCCGTCAGGCGCCAGCACAGCAAGAGCGGAGCTGCCAAGAAGTCCCTCGTCCGTAAGAAGCTGCCCGGGCGCTCCCTGCTCCGGCACGTCGTGACCCTGCTCCCGCTCCCGCGCGTCAAGACCCCGCACTGCTCCCAGCTGCAGTGCATGGGGACCCGCAAGACCAAGCTCTCCCTCAACCAAAGCCTCCCGTGGCCACCGCGGGCTGCCGTGCCTACACCACCGAGTTGCCTAGCGTCGCGTGGCCCGGCAAGTTCAAGCCAGACCTGCCTCCTCGCTACGACGGCACGACCGACCCTGCGGAGTTCCTCCAGCTCTATGAGCTGGGCATTGAAGCTGCCAGCGGGGATGAAAAGGTCATGGCGAACTGGTTCCCCATGGCGCTCAAGGAAGGAGCTCGCACCTGGCTCCTAAATCTGGCTCCAGGAACAATCTCTTCCTGGGACCAGATGCGCACCCGCTTCATCGCCAACTTCCAAGGTACTCACGACCGGCCACTGGCCGTGAGCGACATGCGCCGCATCAAGCAACAACCTAGAGAGACCCTGCTAAAGTATATCCAGCACTTCAACAGTGCGCGCCTCAAGATCCCCAAGGTGTCCGAGGAGGCCATCATCTCAGCCTTCTCCGACGGTGTGCGTGACGTCAAGATGAAGGAGGAGCTGGCGATGCATGAAGACCTGTGCACCTCCCTGGAGCTGTTCAACTTGGCGATCAAGTGCGCCAGGGCTGAGGAAGGACGTCTCTCCCTCCTCGAGCTGCCTGCCGCGGACCCAGAAGAGAAGAAGCCCAAGGCCAAGGACGTGAAGCGCAAGGGGGCTGCCATGCTCGCGGCAGAACCGGACACCAAGCGGGGCAAGGATCTGCCTGAATCCTCCAGGAGCAGCCGGTACTGTGTGTACAACGACCTCCACACCCACAACACCAACGAATGCCAGGGACTCCGCGCCGTGCGAGAAGGAAGGATCGGTCGTCGTCCTGACCGTGCTGACCGGGGCTACGGCCGAGGAGGAGGAAGAAACGCAGGACGCTGGGAAGACTGCGGCCCGCGCCAAGGGTGGCGTGATCAACCTCGTGAGGACCGCTGGCGGGACCTTCCTCGCGAGGGGGACTGGCGGGATCAGCCTCGTGAGGATCGCCCACAAGGCAACGCAGGCCTCCCTCCACTGCCGCCTCAGCCAAGGAGGAACGAGGACCGCCATCAAGACGAGGGGGCTGGGGGCTTCCAGGAGCCACGCGCGATCGCCTGCATCCTAGGCGGAGCTCAAGCCCCAGCCTCCCAACGCATCTTCAAGCAGTTTGCCCGCGAAGTGAATGCAGTCCCCCCAAGCTCGAAGCAACGCGCCCCCTCAGGTGGTCGGAGTGCGCCATCACGTTCAGCTCAGCGGATCAGCTCAAGTGCGCGGCCACAGCCGGAGTCCTCCCGATGCTTTGCTCCCCAGTCATCAGCAACGTACTGGTCACCAGGACCCTCATCGATGGTGGGGCAGGACTCAACGTCCTGTCCGTGGAAACATTCAACAATCTCCAGGTGCCCTATGACCAGCTTCAGCCAACCAATCCTTTCTACGGAGTCACCGACGGCTCCACGGTCCCGATTGGGCAGGTCCGCCTCCCTGTCACCTTCGGGGCACGCAACAACTACCGCACCGAGCTCGTCGACTTCGACGTCGCCCACATCCGCCTACCGTACAATGCCATCCTCGGGTACCCGGCGCTGGCTAAGTTCATGGCCGTGACTCACCATGGCTACAACGTCCTCAAGATGCTAGGAAGTGGCGGAGTCATCACGGTGCCATGTGAAGAGAAGGATGCAGTGTGTTCCCTGGAGCGAGCGTTTCAGGCCACGTCATTGGAAGACCCGGATCGCGGAAGCAGGAGGCTTCCCGAGACCACTCCCAAGAAGAAGAAGGCATCGTCTGGACCAACCCCTCAGGAGGCGGGCCCCTCAGGGCCCGCATCTGCCCGAGGGGAACCTCCTTTCATCACATAGGAAAGCGCGCCCGGCGCCCTCCTCAGGCAGGGCTCAGGGGCTCTCCCCTGGAGGGCCACCGACCTGGCCGAGGTCACGAGGGAGGCGCTTGGGCACCACGTGGAGGCGTGTTTCGAAGCACGCTTCCCTCAAGAAGGAGCAAGGCAAGGAAGGTCAGACCAGCAGAAGTTCGTCAACAAAGCCATTCAAGAACTACGGGAGTCAAGAATCATGAGAGGTTGCCGCCGTCTACCGGCTGTGGCTCCCCATCCAGGCGAGGATGGTGGGCTGCGCGTCTGCATCGACGTACCAGGGCTCAATCAGGTCGCCACGATGGAGCGCCTCTGGCCCTCGCAAGTGGGGCGTTGTGAAGGTCCGCCCCACAGCTACGTTCGCATGCCTTACGGCTTGCCGGGCGCGGCTGCTACGTACCAGCGCCTCATGAGGGGCATCATGGAGGCTCAGGAAGATAGGCGTTCCGCAGCCTTAGTGGAGATGGAGATGATTCGCGAGGGGCCACCAGTGCCTCCGGAGCCTCCCGAGGCCCCTGGGCCTGGGGGGCTCGTGAGGATCGGCTTCCGCAGCCCATCGAGTCTGCTGCACCAACACCACTTCGTCCTCGACATCTTTAGGTGACGTCTTTCGAGTTTCGTTTCCAGCTGGGAGCGCTCACCCAGAGCTGCATTATTCCCAGGCCGCGTGGGTCCGTCCCTGTGGCGTGTATCCCTTTTATTTCATGTTGTTAGCTTGCTTTGTTGGGGGCGCCCCTCGAGCTGCATCATCCCCAAGTCGCTCGGGCCAGGCCCAGCGGCATGTATCTCCTTTGCGTTATTTCCGGTTATGCATTCGCCCATCATGCTTGATTACTTGATGCTTGTCCACGGCACCTCTTCTTATCCATGTCGACCACTTGCACGTTAAAGGGGGGGTGCCTGAGCATCGCGACTCAGGGCTCTTACTGGCTCTCCAGCTCTCACCCTCTGGCCTTGCCCACGGCATCGCGACCTGGCATACTAGCGACGGCTGAGACAAGCTCGAGGGCCGGGACCCGAGGACGTATAGTGCCGGCATCTAACCAAATTTGCAGGAACACATCACAAGATAAGGCCCAGTGCCAGGCACAACCCGCCTAGAGGTAGGGCCCCGTGAGTCCCGCGCTGGCTCACGGGTGCCCAGATACACCTCACCTAGCCCTACCGTGCCGTCCACGTGTCAGGGCGGGGCTGTACACGCCCCGGGGGCTCCTTCCGGAGGGGAGCCCCCTCCCACGTACCAGTGGAAGCACCATGCTCCGTGCTGGCTGACGACACTGTCTAGGAGCGGCTATGCCCGTACACATACGGAAGCGCTATGCTCCGCGTTGGTGATAAACAACTGAGGGTGGCCCCCGGGCCGCATCAACCTCAGGGAGCCCAGAGCTCTGTGTCTGGCCTCATTGCAACGCCTCCCCTCGGGAGCGCCGCGCGAGGGGGCTAGGCACGGAGGCTGCACCTGGGTCACGCCCAGACGTACGCCACCCAGCCAGGCCCCTCGGGCCTGGTTCGTCCCGCGTCTCTCCCCGAGTGGAGCCAAGGTATGAAGGCCGTTTGAGCGTCAAGGGGGACTCCTGAGCATCGCGACTCAGGAGCCTAACTGGTCCCGTAGCCCCTCATTCCCTAGTTCCGAAAGGCTAGCGCTGGGTGAGGTACGCGCGGGGCCGGGATCTACAGACGTAGAAAGGCACAACCACCTACGATTTGCTGTTCGCGCGTCAAGGGGGACTCCTGAGCATCGCGACTCAGGAGCCTAACTGGTCCCGTAGCCCTTCACTCCCTAGTTCCGAAAGGCTAGCGCTGGATGAGGTACGCGCGGGGCCGGGCTCTGCAGACGTAGAACGGAAGATCCACCCACATCACTCCTCCCTACTTGTTGTTCGTGCACCAAGGGGGACTCCTGAGCATCGTGACTCAGGAGCCTAACTTGTCACGTAGCCCCTCACTCCTTTGGTTCTGTCCTGGTTTCCGGTCAGGGCTAATGCTGGGTGAGGTACGCGCGAGGCCGGGCTCCGCCGGCGTAGAACACAAGCAAGTAGGGAGGAAAAGTAGAAAATTCAAGGAATTCAAAAGCAAATATTACAGTCCATACTGTTGTCTCAATACCAAACGCAAGTTTAAACGCCTCCCCAAGGCATGATACATGTGCAGGGATCAAAGGCAGGACAGGAGCACGAGCGAAGTCACTTGTCGGCGGCGGAGCAGTGCGGAGTGGCTTCGCCTCGTGGAGCAGCGGGGCCAGCAGCGCCTTGCTTCGGCTTGGTACTGAAGGCCCGGAACTTCCCCAGCAGAGCCTCCGCACGACCCTTCACGGCCTCGGCAGCGGCAGCAGCACCCTCGCCGCTTACCGGCTCCAAGAGGCTGTCGAGGTCGGCGTTGGGGTCGCGAAGGTAGATGTGGGCGAAGACCCGTGTCAGCGCTGCAGAAGATAGGACACGCGCCTCGGCCTCAGTCGTGGGGCCAAGGCCAAGGACGACATCCTCAAGGGCACGAACCAGGAAGGGAAGCAGCTGGGTGGGGCCATCCTCGGCGCCGGCCAACGGGCTCTCCAGGCCGCTCTCGTAAAGCGTCTTTAGCGAGGAACGAGCCTTCTCCTCCATGTCCGCGAAGGCCACGCGATCCTCGGCAAGAAGCCGGGCTTTGCCGTCCAGCTCAGCCTTCGTCGCCTCCAGCTCCTTCTTCAGCGTGCCTAGACGGTCGCGGCGCTTCTTGAGCTTGGCCTCCCGGCCCTCGATGGCCGCCTCGCGAGCCTTCACGCCTTCTTCTTGCTCCTGGCGAACACGGGCCCCTTCCGCGAGCTGGTCGTGCAGACCTTGCAGCTCGTCCTCCAGGGCCTTGCAACGATCGCGGACTTCAACCACCTCCCCCAGGGCCGCGTCTCGAGCAGCCTTCGCCTCGAGGACGGCCTCCCTCTCTTCATCGCAGGCCGTCGAGGCCTGAACCAGCGCCGCCTGAATCGAGGCGTCGGAGCGAATCCATCCCGAAGCCAGCTCCAGGCGTCCGGCCACCAGGCGAGGGTCGGCGCCAAGAAGATCCTGCCGTAGCCGGTCCAGTCCAGCAGCAGCACGCTCCAGGACGGCAGGAGGAGTTGGAGAAACAGCAGTCGGTGGAACAGGAGGAGAAGGTAGCGGCGGCGAGACCACAACATCCCGAGGCGGGGTCTGCTGCGCCCCGACGGTCGTGGTGGCGGCAGCAGGCAAGGGCACCTCAGGAGTCACTTGGGCCATGGGGGCTGAGCTCGCCCCAGCCAGCTCAGCCAGGCCTTGCGAAGGCGACCGAGCAGGAGAGGCCCGTGCATCGCGGTCATCGTGCCCCGCAGGCGGAGGCGCTGCCGCGGATGGAGCCTTAGGAGCCCCCTTCGGCTTCTTCGCCGCGGGGGCCAGCCTATTCAAGAGATGAGAACATCAGCCTCGGTAGCGGAACAAGAAATAAAGACAAGGATCAAGCACTTATGGATCGTCGCCGGTGATCTCGGACAGCCTCCGGCCGAACTTGAAGCCTGACAGCCGGCTGGAAGGGTCAACCTCGGAAGCAGAAGGCGCGTCTGCAGGCAGCCTCGAGGCAAAAGCAGACCCGCGGGAGATCAGCCCAGTCATGTCTTTCTTCGGGATCAGGGGCAAGCTCCTGCCGACCTGCTCGTCTCCATCCTCGTCATCATCACTTGAAGAAAGGCGGAGAGTGCGGGACCTGCGCCGGGAGAGGGGATCCCTCGACTCTCCGTCGGTCGCCTCGGAGTCAGGCCCCTTCTCCCGCTCCTCTTCGTCGAAGTCGTCGGAGGACACGTCCACCAGCCCCTCGGGAGCCGCTACGGGCACGGGCCCGTTACCGTTGAAGACGGGCATGGACTCCACCACCTGCTCCCAGTCGTTGCGAAGGAACAAGGGCGCAGGCACGCCCTCCAACCTTGCCACCTCGCCCCCGACCAGAGATTGGAGGACCCGGCCAAATCTTCGTCGCCCTGGGCCGCGGGGCTCCGGTGAGGCCTCCACATCGGAGGTGAGTACTACCGAAGTGGAGCCAGCTGGTGCTCCAGGAACTCCCTCAGCAGCGACACGCCGGTCAGCTTCGCCGCCGCCAAGCTGACCGGCCTCAGGTCCGCGTCCATCTTCTCCAACACCGGTTTCGCGCGGGGGTCTGTGAGCTCCGCTCGGCACCAGTCGTTGGAGCTCGCGGGCTGCTCCGCGGGCAAGATCAGCCGAGGGTGGATGCGCCCGGAATCTACCAAGACCCACTTGCTCCTGAAGCCCTCGATTCTCTTCCCGAGCTTCGAAATGGCAATGGTGCCGCCATACGCGATGAAGCTCGCACACGCGGAAGGAGAATCGCGAGTGACCCGGAGAGAGAAGTAGTGACGCAGCAAGGCCACTGAGGGCTGCACCCCCACGTTAGCCTCACAGCAGTAGGCAAAGATCGCAAGGAGAAGGGCAGAGTTGGGGTGGAGATGCAGAGTATGTAAGTTGTAATGGCGGAGGACAGAGAGGAAGAACTCGGAGAAGGGAGGCACCAGGCCAGCAGCAATGGAGCTTACGAAGAAAGGGTAAAAGGTGTTCCCTCGGCCCTCAGGGGTGGCGGAGCCGGCCTAGAACACCTGCGCCCCGTCGATGCCCTACAACGCCGCCATCCGGCGTAGCCGGTCAAAGCCCGCCTCCGACACGCTTGGCGAGTCTAGAGCAGGCGAGTACCAAGCCCTGGCCGGAGACTGACGAGGCACCATGGCTTTTTAGGTCAAACAGATGAGGCAGATCTGGAAACTTGGAGGAAGAGAGGAGAGGCGCAAGAAAGGGGATCTGAGCAGCAACCGGAGAAAGAGAAGAGCAAGGCCTGGGCAGATGCCGCTCCTTTAATAAACCTGCGCGGTTGCTGAAGCACTCACGTCCAATCAACCGCCATGCGGCGCCCAAGGCCGCATGCTGTTAGGGCTCGCGGCGCTTCGCCCTTGCCCTTTCGCCTCTCAGCACGGCCAAGTCCGGGCGCGCCTTGGGCCCGGGGGCTACTGTCGGCGTTCTGGGAACGGGGGTCCCCGGACATGCCTGCCTGCGGCCTGCGGTGTGGCTTAAAGGGGGGCCCAGCACGGCCCATCTTCATCAACACGAGACTCAAGACCCTCGCGAGGGGCCAAGCCTCGCGGGGCGGACGGCACGGAGCTTCCTCAGGCGTGGCCTCACCAGGCTGGCTCACGAGAAGGCGGAGAGATCAAGGCGGGGTACCTCACGAGGTGCCCATGACGCAAGCCATGAAGACCAAGGGTGCCAGGCGGGCGCCAGTCCGCGCAGTGTCTCCCTTTCCTCTTTGGTGCAAAGGGGGCAAGCGCAGGCGAGAGGATCAAGCAAAGGCATCCATTTTGGTGCAACGAGACCAAGACCAGTCCAACGTTGGGAAGGAGGTCATCGTGGAGCCCAGAACGGCGTCACCACAGAGCCTTTGGGAGGCGAGGACCAACTTTAGTTAGGATAAGTGTACCAGATGTTCCCCTTCAAAATGCCCAATTGTTGGCGCCCTTCCCGCTCAATATTTGGGAAGAGGCCCAGGGACTTTGCCTCTAAATAGGACTAGCCACCCCAGGGGTAAAGGGGACGAGATGATCAGATCATCAGGTAACAAAGAGAGAGAGAGAGAGAGAGAGAGAGAGAGAGAAGGGCGGCTGAACTCCTCCTAGCAGTTCATTGTCCTTGCTAAGAGCAGACCCTCGCGAGGCTGTTCTTCCTTGTATTGTTCATCGTCATCAGCCCAAGAGGCAATCCACCCACCACAAACTAGAGTAGGTTATTACACCACAATGGTGGCCCGAACTAGTATAAACCTTGTGTCTCTTGCGCTATTCTTTCAGTAGCTTAGATCTTTGCGAGACGTAGAGGTAGAGGGCGAAGTCTCCGTGCGCACCCCAGAGTTCGAACCTCAAGGGTCTGCCGAAACCCGAAATCCGACAGCCTGGAATGGGGTACCTATAGCGAACGGTGATAGCATTGATAGGTCTACAATCAGAACACATGCGAAAGCTACCGTCTCTTTTTGGCACAAGAATGACCGAAACGGCACAAGGACTCAAACTTTCACGCACATCTCCATGATCTATGAGATGCTTTACTTGCCTTCGTATTTTTTTGGTTTCTTCGGGGTTGACGCGGTATGGGGCCTTGTTTGGAAGAGGTGTTCCAGGGATGAGGTTGATGCGGTGCTCGATGCCGCGTAGTGGAGGTAGACCCGGAGGTAGCTCATCGGGGAAAACATTTTGGAATTCCTGCAATAGAGAAGAATACACTAAAGGTAGATTGTGAGAGATATTAGCTTTTGGTGCCTCATCCTTGCACAAAAGGACATAGTGCATGACACTTGATGGGTTCTCATACACTTCTTCTATCTCATGTTTGGTGGCAAAAAGGACTAGGCTCTTCTTGTCGCTCATCGTGGAGGCACTCAATTTGGGCTTGTGGCGCTCACTCTCTTTTTGGTGGTACGTTTTCTCACTATTTTCTCCATGATGGGTGGCTTGCTTGTCGGCGATCACTTGGCTTGGAGACATAGGTCGTAGTACATATTCCTTTCCTTTCATATTGAAGCTATAGTGGTTTGTACGCCCGTTGTGGATGACACCTCGGTCAAATTGCCATGGTCGTCCAAGAAGGAGGTGGCATCGGGAGGACATCACACTCCAAAGTGTCTTCATAGGCTCTGATCTTGAAAGAAACTTGTACTCTATGCTCGACTTGGATGGTGCCGGTGTCGCTTAGCCATTGAACCTTGTAGGGGTGCGGGTGCTTCATCTTGACCAATTGGAGCTTGGAGCATAGTTCTTCACTTGCTAAGTTATGGCAACTCCCTCCATCGATGATGACCTTGACGGAACTTCCATTGATGCCGGCCTTGGTGTGGAAGATATGGCATCTTTGGTATTCGTCTTGTTGATGTTGAAGAGTCAAGACCTTGGAGACAATGAGAGCGGGGCTCGAATCTTCATCACAAAAGACTTGATCATCTTCGTCTTCGTTGTTCACTTGTCGGTGCATGGCCACTTGCTCAAGGGCTTCCATTTCTCCTTCACTCATGGAGTCATATGTTCCTTCATCGTTGAGGATCATGGTGCGCTTGTTTGTGCACTCAAAGGACTTGTGGCCTCGGCCGCCGCATGTGAAGCATTTGAAGGAACTTGTCTTGATGGTCTCATTGGTTGGGGAGGACGACTTGAGGTTGTCGAAGTTTTCTTGTAACTTGACTTGTCGCCATTTCTTGTAGATGCCTTGGTTGAGGTAGAAGTTGTTGGAGTCATTGAAGCTTGAGAGTTGGATAAACCATAGGACTTGGATGAGAACTTGGCATATTTGAGGTCATCTTGCACTTGACGTTCCGCCTTGGTAGCTTCATGTACTAGCTCGATGAGGTTCGAGTATGGTTGGAAGTCGGTGATCTTCTTGGTAGGATGATTGAGTCCATTCAAGAAATGTGCCATAGTTTGCTCATCATCTTCTGTGACATTGGCTCGTATCATGGAAATCTCCATTTCCTTGTAGTACTCTTCAACGCTCTTGGTTCCTTGCTTGAGGAGTTGGACTTTCTTGAAGAGGTCGCGGTTGTACTAGTTGGCACGAAGCATGCTCTCATGACATCCTTCATTTGCGCCCAAGTAGTGATGTGTGGTTCACCTTTGGCCTCTCGGCGCTCAATGACTTGTTCCCACCAAATGAGGATGTAGTCTTGGAATTCAAGGGATGCCATCGCTATCTTCTACTCTTCTTCATAGTTGTGCAAGCGGAAGATTTTTTTTCAACCTTCAATACCCATGATATGTACTCTTCGGGGTCATTGCTTCCGGTGAACTTGGGCATGGTGAACTTTAGCTTGCCGTATCGTTAGTCTTCATTGTGTTGGGGTCGGGAATGATGGCGCGCATGACATTGAGGATTGACAAACTCATGTTGCTCTTGGCGAGGAGGGTTGTCGACCTCATGTTGCTCTTGTCTTGGAGGATTTCCATTGTCTTCATGCTCCCGATGAACTTGATGTTCTTGTCTAGCTTAAGGAGGCGCTTGTCGATCTTGACGATGCACACATGATTGATAAATCCTTTCTTGAACTTCATCACGAAGTGCTTCTTGGTGCGCACGAGCTTGGCAGCCTCGATTGGCTACGGCTCGACATGAATCTCAGAGGGCACGTTGCGCCTCAAGTGCTTGAGCTTCACGGAGTTGTTGTTCTTAACTTTGTGCCTCGGCATCTTGTGCATCTTGGTGTTGGCGCGCTCGCTCCTCTTGTTCTTGTTGGCGTAGACGTTGCCATTCTTGTGCTTGCGTGAAAGTAGCTTGGTTTTGACGATGTCGATGCTCTTGAGAGCCAGTGTCGTGTAGAGGATTGTGGTTGGCTAGACAATCTTGACGCGCGACATGACGAAGAGTATTCGATGTCGGGGTACTTTAGTCGGAGATAGTGTCGTCAAAGTGTTGACTTGAGCGGCTCCTTCTTGAGTAGGACGAAGTGGTAGAAGAGCGGTTGACCAACAAGGCATGAATCTCGTCCATTCTTTCATCATTCTCGTGCTTGTGTTCGTCGAGCTTGTTGTCAAAGTAGTCTCTTGTACGTTGCTCGGAGAGTCGCAAGTCGGTGGCGAGCTTGTCGATGCGGTCGCTCATTGCTAGTTGCTCTTCATGCAAGGCTCGTTGTGTACCAAAGAGGTGTAGCTTGGTGACGTAGTTGTTCGGGTCGTCGTCTTGCTCAAGGAAGAGTGGGTTGGTAGAAGTACTTGGCCTATCCATCATACCAAACAAATTTGTGAGTTGGAGAAAGAGAAGAACTTATACAGAATGTTCCTTGACCGATGTTGAAGCTGGATCAATGGTCACTCAATGTGTAACAAGGAAATAGCATAATTGTTACCAATTCTTGTCGATTTCTCACACCTACACAAGTAAAAGCTTATGGTGGAGCTTGATTAGGATGGTGGCACAAAATTTGATGCAACTGTAAATGAGACTCAGTAATGTTGGAAAATATTCACAAATTTGCAAATGCAACAAGTAGACCAATAGCAAGATATGGTACACGGAAACACACACGCAAATAGATAAGTGGGATCGTGCAACCAAGGAATGAGTCAAAATGTGGAATCCATGAAAATGCTCTTGTTGCACAATACTAGAGAGACGCAAGCACGATTGCACAATAGGTGGATACGAACTTGTGCACAACCTACTAAGAAAAAATGCAACCAATTCTATCCCAAGTATGCTATATGTATGTGATACGTCCATTTTGCATCATGCTTTTATATCGATATCTATCGCATTATGGGCTGTTATTACACATTATGTCACAATACTTATGGCTATTCTCTCTTATTTTACAAGGTTTACATAAGGAGGGAGAATACCGGCAGCTGGAATTCTGGGTTGGAAAAGGAGCAAATATTAGAGACCTATTTTGCGCAACTCCAAAAGTCCTGATACTCCACGGAAGTGATTTCCAGAATATATAAAAAATATCCAGCGGAAGAAGTTCACCAGAGGGGGCCCACCTAT
This sequence comes from Aegilops umbellulata, assembly GCA_032464435.1. Taxonomy (NCBI): domain Eukaryota; kingdom Viridiplantae; phylum Streptophyta; class Magnoliopsida; order Poales; family Poaceae; genus Aegilops; species Aegilops umbellulata. Next base: position 345,907,546 of record CP136055.1, on the reverse strand, counting down.
CCATGAGGGTGGGGGGTGCGCCTACCCCCCTGGGCGCGCCCCTACCTCGTGGGCCCCCTATTGGCCCTCCGATGCCCATCTTCTTCTATATGAGGTATTTCGTCGAGGAAAAATTAATAAGCAACCTTTCGGGACGAGACTCCGCCGCCACAAGGCGGAACCTTGGCGGAACCAATCTAGGGCTCCGGTAGAGCTATTCTGCCGGGGACACTTCCCTCCGGGAGGGGGAAATCATCGCCATCATCATCACCAACGCTCCTCTCATCGGGAGAGGGAAATCTCCATTAACATCTTCACCAACACCATCTCATCTCAAAACCCTAGTTCATCTCTTGTATCCAATTCTTGTCTTCAAGTCCGGGATTGGAACTAGTAGGTTGCTAGTAGTGTTGATTACTCCTTGTAGTTGATGCTAGTTGGTTTATTTGGTGGAAGATCATATGTTCAGATCCTTTATGCATATTATTACCCCTCTGATTATGACCATGAATATGCTTTGTGAGTGTCGGGGCGGACGGCGTCCCCCGCGAGCACCTATGGGGCCGGAGCCCCTTTCGTTGTCCGGTGAGGGGGGCGGAGGGAGCATGGAGAGCAGATCGAGGCGAGCACACGGGCGGTTTACCCAGGTTCGGGTCGCGATGGACGCGTAAAACCCTACTCCTGCTTGGTTGTATTGAACTGGGGAGCTCGGGAGCTTGGAGAGCTAGCTGCACCGAGCGTATGGCTGTCTGGATTCCCAATCCCCCGAACCCCGGAACCTCCTATACGTTGCACAGGGGCCTCCTTTTATAGCGCAAAGGGGTCACCGACAGGTGTCAACGTAAGAGAAAGGGGTAAAAGTGTAAAAGAGGCGGCTTTACGGAAGGAGGTCGACGGCAGCGAGGAGCTGCTGAGGCGCGCCGCCGTTTCCCAGAACACCTTCAGGGATACGGTGGAGCGGTGGACCGAGGGTCTCGTCGACACCGCCGCCACCATCGACAAGGAGCTGACGCTGCTGGGGATCGAGGGCCACCAGTCCCTCACCGACGAGGACGTCGTGCCCAGCGCCAAGCTCACTTCCTTCTTCCAGGGGGTGGTGCAGGCGCTCCAGCACCTCCGAACGTCGCTTCCGAAGGAGCTGGCCGACGAGACGCGGGAGGCCATCTCCGGGGCCCTCGAGAGGGTGCTGGTGAAGATCGTTTTCCGCAACCCCGACATCAGGCTTACCAACGTCCTCAGGCCCTTGCCGGAGAACGCAGACCTGACGGGGATCCAGGCCCTCATCGCCCCTATCGTCAAGAAGGCGGCCGGGGTCAAGAGGATCGAGGGCGACCGCGTGGACTAGGCCGCCTGCCCCTTTCTTTTATCTCCTTTCCCTGCCGCTGTTAAATATGCCATGGAAACGGCTGGTTAGAGCAGCAGCAAGGCATTTTGTAATATAACTTTTTATCTTAGGCGATGCATCGCACTGTTATCTCCTCTACTTGACCGGCGCCTTGTTTGTTTCCGCCCTACGTTTTCGGGGACTTGCCGGCGTAGGCCTCCGCCTTGCCACGGGCGCCGAGTGCGGGACGTCAGCGACCCGCTGGCGGGGCTACCACCGGCAAGAAACCTCGCCGCGGCTGGTTGCCGCTCACTCAGATTGTTGAGCAGGCTCAAGGCAAAGTAAGAGGTGCGACTGCGGTCGCAGCACGCTTAGGGTGCCGGGCGAGCTCGAAACAAAGTGAGGACGCTACTCGGGGTGTAGCACACTCAAGTCGTTGAGCGGACTCGAAACGAAATGAGGGCGCAACCAGTCTCGTGCCGGTCCTTCCGCGCTCAGGCCTCTCAACCAAGGCTCGGTCGTTCGAGGGAGATGACTCTTAAAAATTGATGGGGCAATTGCTCGAGCTCCGGCAACTTATCTTTTCTTATCGCTTGCCGCCCGGTAGGGTAAAACCTCCTTGGGCAGCATCCAGCCCATCCTGGGGGTAGGCAAAGGCGCAGGGCCTCACGACCCTCCGGAGCTAGGCGTAGCTATGCTTGGGGATCCGCGCCCCTCTCTGCGCCAAGGATTCACATGCAACTGCGGCAAGACTTGGGCAGAGAGGATGGTTGGCGGAAACGGGTTCCGGCAACCGCGCTGGCAAGATTCCTCCCATGGTCGGCGTCAACTCGTTCGGCACCCCGGCGGACGAGGCGCGCCGGGGAACGAGGTCGCCTTTCTCGTGACTTCTGGCGCTAACTTCTGCGGCTACGGGAGCGGCGCAGAGTTCGCTGGAGGCGAATCGTTCGCCCAGCGGCCAGAAGGCGGTCCTCCTCAAGGAGCAGCTGCTTCTTGCCCAGTCTCTGCGCGAGTGGATACTCGAGGAGGGCCGCACACGAGCCCGTGGGAAAGAATGCCAAAGCTTGTCGGGAACCCCCGCTTCAACTGGACAGATCCTCGGATCCGCAGGAGCGGACTGTTCCTCAGCGTTCAGACTGCTGATCTGCTTGCCGGAGCAAGGCTTATCGGGGGCACCTGCTTCGACTGGACGGATCCTGGGATCCGCAGGAGCGGGCTGTCCCCCGGCGCCCCCTACCTGGCGCGCCAAAGATGTCGGGGCGGACGGCGTCCCCCGCGAGCACCTATGGGGCCGGAGCCCCTTTCGTTGTCCGGTGAGGGGGGCGGAGGGAGCACGGAGAGCAGATCGAGGCGAGCACACGGGCGGTTTACCCAGGTTCGGGCCGCGATGGACGCGTAAAACCCTACTCCTGCTTGGTTGCATTGAACTGGGGAGCTCGGGAGCTTGGAGAGCTAGCTGCACCGAGCGTATGGCTGTCTGGATTCCCAATCCCCCGAACCCCGGAACCTCCTCTACGTTGCACACGGGCCTCCTTTTATAGCGCAAAGGGGTCACCGACAGGTGTCAACGTAAGAGAAAGGGGTAAAAGTGTAAAAGGGGTGGAAGTTGTAACAGTGCGGGAACAGTGGCGCTACAGTGCGGCACAGTGTTATCATACCTACTTCTGACGGTAGGGGACAAGGGCATTAAATGCCCGTCACGGTCGCCTGGACAGCACCGAGGCGGACCGTTAGGTGCGCCACCGCTCGCCACGGTAGTGGCTGCATGCCACCGCATACCCCAGGCTGCGCGGTGCCCCGCCACGTGCCCTTGGGGGAAGCCCCGAAGCGACGCGTGGGCGGGCGAGCTGGAGCGCAGTCCTGAGGTGGCGATTTGCCGCGGCAAGTGGCTTGCCGCGGGGGTCGTCTTCCTGTGCCTGATAGCTTGCCGGCTATCAGGCCTTGCCGGGGCGCATGGCGCGCCGTGGCGGGCTTCTCTTGTGGTGCCTGGGTTCGGCCTTCCCGACAAGCTCCTCTTGTCGGGGTCTCGATCTTCTGTCTCTTATACTTTGTTCTTGGATGGTATTACATGGGCTCAGTCGTCCCGGCAAGCTCCTCTTGCCGGGGTCTTGTCTTCTTGGCCCGGCAAGCTCCTCTTGCCGGGGGCCCTGTCTTGAATGCTTGGTCTTCTCTTGGCGCTTCCTGGGCGGGCCTCGCCGCGGGGTGCTACAACCGCCCGTGCACAAGTCTGGGGTACTAAGGTACCCCTACTTTAGTACACCGACAGGAGCCCCCGGGCCTGGGCCACACACGGTGCCGAGCGTCGTTGGGCCAGGCCCTAACAGTGCACGGGCACGCGTGGCCTTGGTCGCGCTGCTGCTTAACTCCGCATCCGTCGCACCTTCCCCAGACGGCGCGCGCTTATCGCGGCGTCGTGGGGGCGGGGCGTGCGGGGTGAACGTGACGTGGGTGGCGTGCGCGGGGCTGAACCGCGCAGGCGCGCGTCACGTCGCGCACGATCTCTTTATTCGGAGAGGCGAAGCGTCCCCCCCCCACCTCTTCCTCTTATAAGCGGAGGAAAGTAGGGGCGGTTCGCCCTTACCTTGGTTGCTACCTCTCTAAAACCTCTGCCGCCTCCTTCTTCCGGAGACAGCAGCGATCTGTCCTTGGAGCGCCCGGTGTCGTCAACTTCGACGATTCCCCTCCCCCGCCCCCGCCATGGCTCCGAAGAGCGATAAGGCGAAGGGGAAGGCCGCGAAATCGGCCGAGGCGCTACGGCTTGAAGCGCTTCGGAAGGAGACGGCGACATTCCCCCCCCCCCAGCTCGGTGCGATGGAGCTGAGGGACAAGTACCGCCTCTTCTGGTCGACGAAGACGCGAGCGCATCCGCGCACGCGGGTGCTTCCCGCCGACGCCCAGAAGCAGTACCCGACCGGATATCCTTTCTTCGTCGTCTTCTTTTACTGCGGGCTCTGCCCGCCTTACTCGGAGTTCTTCTGTGAAATCATGAACACCTATGGCCTCCACCTCCTCGATTTTACCCCCAATGCCGTCCTGACAATGGCGGTCTTCACGCATCTCTGCGAGAACTTCGTCGGAGTTCGTCCCAACGTGGCCCTCTTCCGGCACTTCTTTGCCCCTCGGGTGGAGAAAGGAGAGCCGCTGTCCGGTGGGATCGCCTGGGTTTCCCGGTCCGGCAAGAAGGAGGCCTACTTAGATGGGGACCTCCGCGGCAGGTGGGAGGAGTGGAGGGCGGAATGGTGCTTGATTGTCGAGGACCATCCGCAGCCGTTCACCGGCGTGCGCCGAACTCCGGTGGTGCGCGGCGATGGCTGGAGCGAGGTGTCCCCGGACGATGCCAAATTGAAGATCGCCATCACCCGGATCCTGCGTCTCAGGCTCGCCGGTCTCACCTTCGGCGCCGTCGGCGCGGATTTCCTTCGCCGCCGGATCGCCCCCTTGCAAGAGAGGGGGAGGCCGGCCTGGGAGTTCCAGAATGCGGCGGACATCATGAGGCTGCGTCCGGGCCTCAATTTCAACTTCACCGTGCTGGAGCACGACGCGATGTTGAAGGAGTTGTTCAAGCACGACCCCGACCACCCGGAGTGGTTCTGGCTGCCGCCGGGCGTCGTTCCCTTGTGCAACAACTCGTCACTCAGCCATATCCTTGCAATGATGCCATTGTGCGACTCGCATGGGATCAATGCGACCTGGCAGGAGCCGCCGGAGGATGTCGTGCGGGCCTTCTTCGACGGCCTGGAGGAGGAGCCAGTCAATCCCGCCGAGAAGGATGGCCTCATCCGAGACACCACCGCGGCGGAGTTTGCTTACATTGCCTCCAGGATGGAGGAGGCGGCGGCCGCCGCGGCCGCGGGCAAAGCTGGGTTCACCGAGGCCGAGGCCGAGGCGGCGGAGGCAGAGAGCCTCGCCGATCCGATGGAGCTTGTCGACCAGGGGGAACCAGCCGGGCACAGCGGCGAGGACGAGCCCGCCCAAGACGCGAGCGGCTTGCCGGAGGTCGACGTTGCCTCCCTGCAGCCTCCGGGCGGCTCGTCGCAGGCGGAGCCCCCGGCCCAGCCGAGGAGGCGCCTCCGCAGGGCCGGGTCGGCAGCGGGAGCGGGGTCTTCGCGGGCTGGGGCTTCGGTTGCCGCTGCGCCCCGCGCCGCGGCGTCGACGGGGGCGGAGTCATCTACTGCCCCTGCCAAGCGGCCCCGGGAACCCACTCCCCTGTCCCCCCGCGTCAGGGCCGAGCCGGTTTTCGACTATTCTGCGCTCAGCTCCGACGACGAGGAGGACGGAGAGTAAGTTCCCTATGGAGCTCATATCTTTTTCCCTGTTGGTTCGTCCTGTTCGACAGCTCGTTCGCCCTTCCCTTAACCCGGTCCCCTTTTCAGGACCCTGGCCCAGAGGAGAGCGAAGAGATCGAGGATCCCGTGGGTCATCCTTGATGACGAATCTCCCCCGGCAAGCGAGGTCGTGTCGGAGGCGCCCTTACCGGGCCCGGCAGGGGATCCTCAGGGCAGCCCGCAACGCAGCCCCCAGCGTGAGCACATGACTTGCTCCTGCCGCTTGGCGCGTACGCGAGCTCCCCTTGGTCTTTTCTTCCCTTGACTCGTTCGATTGATCTTTCTCCTTTCCTCAGACCCGCCCGCCTCGGATTCGATAGAGGCTGAGGTCGTCGTCGAGGAGGGCGCGCATGGCGATGCCGACGACGTTGCCGGCGCTCGGGAGGCGGACGGCGTTGATATCCCCGCGGGCGACGGGGAGGCCGAGGCCGCCAAAGCCGACGCGGCCGCCTGGGGCGAGGGGACCGGTAATCGTGCTGACGGCCCCGAGGTGACGGGGGCGTCGGGCACTCCGCCGGCCAGCGACCCTGCCGCCGCCGCCGCGGCGGACTCCGAGGAGCCCCCGGCGGGCGCCTACCTGAAAGCAGGCGACGGCGTCTTCATCAGGCTCCCCTGGGAGTCGAGCTCCAGGGCGCCTGTTGAGGGGGAGGCCTTGGACGGAGAGGTGCTTGCCTCCGTCGGGCTGACGGTGGTGGACGTGCCAAACTCCAGCGGCAATGAGCTCGAGGAGGAGCAGCTGTTCCGTAGGCTTGTGTCGCTCTACCGGGCCCGGCAGGCCAAAGTGGAGCGGCGAGAGGCCCTTGTCGCGAAGGCGGGTGCGGACATGGAGAAACGCGCCGCCGAGCTCCGGGAGCTCAACCAGCAGGCCGTCCAGTCCCTGGCGGAGGAGCGGAGGCAGCTTGGCGAGGCGCGGACGACCTTTATCCTTGAGAAGGCGGAGGCCGAGGAGCAGCAGAGGCTTGCCGCCGCGGAGTTATCCGCGCGGGAAGGCGAGCTGGTGCTGAAAACGGCCAGCCTCGCCAACCACGAGGAGGAGGTTGCCGCGCGCGAGCGGGCGCTCAGCGGAGACCTGAAGAAGGCGCAGGACGCTGCTGCAGCCGCTGAGGTCACCAAGAAGGGGCTGGAGGCGAGGGTGGCGCAGCTCGATTCCGACTTCAAGGCGAAGGACGAGGAGCTCGCCGCACTCCGGCAGGAGCGCGAGAAGGGGGCGCTCACCCTCGGTGAGCTTCAGGGTCGCTTCGCCGAGAAGATCCGGGAGCTTGACGCCGCCAAGAACTCCAACTCCACTCTGGAACTGAAATTGGAGGCGCTCGGCAAGGCGCTGGACAGCGCTAAGGAGCGGGAGGCGGCTTTACGGAAGGAGGTCGACGGCAGCGAGGAGCTGCTGAGGCGCGCCGCCGTTTCCCAGAACACCTTCAGGGATACGGTGGAGCGGTGGACCGAGGGCCTCGTCGACACCGCCGCCACCATCGACAAGGAGCTGACGCTGCTGGGGATCGAGGGCCACCAGTCCCTCACCGACGAGGACGTCGTGCCCAGCGCCAAGCTCACTTCCTTCTTCCAGGGGGTGGTGCAGGCGCTCCAGCACCTCCGAACGTCGCTTCCGAAGGAGCTGGCCGACGAGACGCGGGAGGCCATCTCCGGGGCCCTCAAGAGGGTGCTGGTGAAGATCGTTTTCCGCAACCCCGACATCAGGCTTACCAACGTCCTCAGGCCCTTGCCGGAGAACGCAGACCTGACGGGGATCCAGGCCCTCATCGCCCCTATCGTCAAGAAGGCGGCCGGGGTCAAGAGGATCGAGGGCGACCGCGTGGACTAGGCCGCCTGCCCCTTTCTTTTATCTCCTTTCCCTGCCGCTGTTAAATATGCCATGGAAACGGCTGGTTAGAGCAGCAGCAAGGCATTTTGTAATATAACTTTTTATCTTAGGCGATGCATCGCACTGTTATCTCCTCTACTTGACCGGCGCCTTGTTTGTTTCCGCCCTACGTTTTCGGGGACTTGCCGGCGTAGGCCTCCGCCTTGCCACGGGCGCCGAGTGCGGGACGTCAGCGACCCGCTGGCGGGGCTACCACCGGCAAGAAACCTCGCCGCGGCTGGTTGCCGCTCACTCAGATTGTTGAGCAGGCTCAAGGCAAAGTAAGAGGTGCGACTGCGGTCGCAGCACGCTTAGGGTGCCGGGCGAGCTCGAAACAAAGTGAGGACGCTACTCGGGGTGTAGCACACTCAAGTCGTTGAGCGGACTCGAAACGAAATGAGGGCGCAACCAGTCTCGTGCCGGTCCTTCCGCGCTCAGGCCTCTCAACCAAGGCTCGGTCGTTCGAGGGAGATAACTCTTAAAAATTGATGGGGCAATTGCTCGAGCTCCGGCAACTTATCTTTTCTTATCGCTTGCCGCCCGGTAGGGTAAAACCTCCTTGGGCAGCATCCAGCCCATCCTGGGGGTAGGCAAAGGCGCAGGGCCTCACGACCCTCCGGAGCTAGGCGTAGCTATGCTTGGGGATCCGCGCCCCTCTCTGCGCCAAGGATTCACATGCAACTGCGGCAAGACTTGGGCAGAGAGGATGGTTGGCGGAAACGGGTTCCGGCAACCGCGCTGGCAAGATTCCTCCCACGGTCGGCGTCAACTCGTTCGGCACCCCGGCGGACGAGGCGCGCCGGGGAACGAGGTCGCCTTTCTCGTGACTTCTGGCGCTAACTTCTGCGGCTACGGGAGCGGCGCAGAGTTCGCTGGAGGCGAATCGTTCGCCCAGCGGCCAGAAGGCGGTCCTCCTCAAGGAGCAGCTGCTTCTTGCCCAGTCTCTGCGCGAGTGGATACTCGAGGAGGGCCGCACACGAGCCCGTGGGAAAGAATGCCAAAGCTTGTCGGGAACCCCCGCTTCAACTGGACAGATCCTCGGATCCGCAGGAGCGGACTGTTCCTCAGCGTTCAGACTGCTGATCTGCTTGCCGGAGCAAGGCTTATCGGGGGCACCTGCTTCGACTGGACGGATCCTGGGATCCGCAGGAGCGGGCTGTCCCCCGGCGCCCCCTACCTGGCGCGCCAAAGATGTCGGGGCGGACGGCGTCCCCCACGAGCACCTATGGGGCCGGAGCCCCTTTCGTTGTCCGGTGAGGGGGGCGGAGGGAGCACGGAGAGCAGATCGAGGCGAGCACACGGGCGGTTTACCCAGGTTCGGGCCGCGATGGACGCGTAAAACCCTACTCCTGCTTGGTTGCATTGAACTGGGGAGCTCGGGAGCTTGGAGAGCTAGCTGCACCGAGCGTATGGCTGTCTGGATTCCCAATCCCCCGAACCCCGGAACCTCCTCTACGTTGCACACGGGCCTCCTTTTATAGCGCAAAGGGGTCACCGACAGGTGTCAACGTAAGAGAAAGGGGTAAAAGTGTAAAAGGGGTGGAAGTTGTAACAGTGCGGGAACAGTGGCGCTACAGTGCGGCACAGTGTTATCATACCTACTTCTGACGGTAGGGGACAAGGGCATTAAATGCCCGTCACGGTCGCCTGGACAGCACCGAGGCGGACCGTTAGGTGCGCCACCGCTCGCCACGGTAGTGGCTGCATGCCACCGCATACCCCAGGCTGCGCGGTGCCCCGCCACGTGCCCTTGGGGGAAGCCCCGGAGCGACGCGTGGGCGGGCGAGCTGGAGCGCAGTCCTGAGGTGGCGATTTGCCGCGGCAAGTGGCTTGCCGCGGGGGTCGTCTTCCTGTGCCTGATAGCTTGCCGGCTATCAGGCCTTGCCGGGGCGCATGGCGCGCCGTGGCGGGCTTCTCTTGTGGTGCCTGGGTTCGGCCTTCCCGACAAGCTCCTCTTGTCGGGGTCTCGATCTTCTGTCTCTTATACTTTGTTCTTGGATGGTATTACATGGGCTCAGTCGTCCCGGCAAGCTCCTCTTGCCGGGGTCTTGTCTTCTTGGCCCGGCAAGCTCCTCTTGCCGGGGGCCCTGTCTTGAATGCTTGGTCTTCTCTTGGCGCTTCCTGGGCGGGCCTCGCCGCGGGGTGCTACAACCGCCCGTGCACAAGTCTGGGGTACTAAGGTACCCCTACTTTAGTACACCGACAGTGAGTAGTTACGTTTGTTCCTGAGGACATGGGAGAAGTCTTGCTATTAGTAGTCATGTGAATTTGGTATTCGTTTGATATTTTGATGAGATGCATGTTGTCTAGCCTCTAGTGGTGTTATGTGAACATCGACTACATAACACTTTTGTTGTAGTTGCGGATGCTTGCAATAGAGGTTAATCATAAGTGGGATTCTTGTTCAAGTAAGAACAGCACCCAAGCACCGGTCCACCCACATATCAAATTATCAAAGTATCGAACGCGAATCATATGAACGTGATGAAAACTAGCTTGACAATATTCCCATGTGTCCTCGGGAGCGCTTTTCCTTATATAAGAGTTTGTCCAGGCTTGTCCTTTGCTACAAAAAGGATTGGGCCACCTTGTTGCACTTCATTTACTTTTGTTACTTGTTGCTCGTTATAAATTATCTTATCACAAAACTATCTGTTACCACTTATTTCAGTACTTGCAGAGAATATCTTGTTGAAAACCGCTTATCATTTCCTTCTGCTCCTCGTTGGGTTCGACACTCTTACTTATCAAAAGGACTACGATAGATCCCCTATACTTGTGGGTCATCAAGACTCTTTTCTGGCGCCGTTGCCGGGGAGTGAAGCGCCTTTGGTAGGTGGAATTTGGTAAGGAAAAATTTATATAGTGTGCTGAAATTTACTGTCACTTGTTACTATGGAAAGTAATCCTCTGAGGGGCTTGTTCAGGGTATCTTCACCCCGACCAGTAGAGCAATGAGTTTCTCCTCAACCTACTGAACCTATTGAATATGAAAATGTTCCCTTTGAATTTCCTTCGAGTATGATAGAAAAACTGCTAGCTGATCCTTTTTTAGGAGATGGAACAAAGCATCCTGATGAGCACCTAATATATGTGGATGAAGTTTGTGGATTATTTAAGCTTGCAGGTATACCCGATGATGTTGCTAAGAAGAAGGTCTTCCCTTTATCTTTGAAGGGAGATGCGTTGACATGGTATAGGCTATGTGATGATACGAGATCATGGAACTATAAAAGATTGAAATTGGAATTTCATCAAAAGTATTATCCTATGCATCTTGTTCATCGTGATCGCAATTATATATATAATTTTTGGCCTCGCGAAGGAGAAAGCATTGCTCAAGCTTGGGGAGGCTTAAATCAATGTTATATTCATGTCCCAATCATGAGCTCCCAAGAGAAACAATTATTCAAAACTTGTATGCTCGGCTTTCCAAAAACAATCGCACTATGCTCGATACTTCTTCTGCTGGCTCTTTTATGATGAAGACTATTGAATTTAAATGGGATTTATTGGATAAAATTAAACGCAACTGTGAAGATTGGGATCTCGACGAAGGTAAGGAGTCAGGTATGACACCTAAGTTTGATTGTGTTAAATCTTTTATGGATACCGATATTTTCCGTAAGTTTAGAACTAAATATGGACTTGACTCTGAGATAGTAGCTTCTTTCTGTGAATCTTTTGCTACTTATGTTGATCTCCCTAAGGAGAAGTGGTTTAAATATCATCCTCCCATAGAAGTAAAAGTAGCTGCACCAATTAAAGTTAAAGAAAAGACTGTCACTTATAATGATCCTATTGTTCCTACTTCTTATGTTGAGAAACCGCCTTTCCCCGTTAGAATAAAGGATCATGCTAAAGCTTCAACTGTGGTTCGTAAAATCAATATTAGAACTTATACACCTCCTGAGCAAGTTAAAGTTGAACCTAATGTTGCTATTGTTAAAGGTCTCTTGTCTGATAATATTGATGGTCATGTTATTCAGTTCTGCGGTGAAATTGCTAAAATTGCTAAACCTTGTGCTAAAGATAAACATAGACCTATGGTAGGCGTGCCTGTTATTTCTGTTAAAATAGGAGATCATTGTTATCATGGCTTATGTTATATGGGTGCTAGTGCTAGTGTTATACCTATTACCTTATATGAAGAAATCAAGCATGAAATTGCACCTGCTGAGTTAGAAGATATTGATGTTACAATTAAACTTGCCAATAGAGATACTATATCAGCAGTGGGAATTGTTAGAGATGTTGAAGTCTTGTGTGGGAAAACTACATATCATGTTGATTTTCTTGTTCTTGGTTCCCCACAAGATAGCTTTTGTCCCATTATATTTGGTAGACCCTTCTTGAACACTGTCAATGCTAAGATAGACTGCGAAAAGAATGTTGTTACTATTGGCTTGGATGATATGATTCATGAGTTTAATTTCTCTAAATTTAGTACACAACACTGTGAAGAAGAATTGCCTAGTAAGGATGAAATTATTGGTCTTGCTTCTATTGTCGTACCTCCTAGTGATCCTTTAGAACAATATTTCCTAGACCATGAAAATGATATGTTTATGGATGAAAGAAGGGAAATAGATGAAGTATTCTTTAAACAGGAACCTATTCTGAAACACAATTTGCCTGTTGAAATCCTAGGGGATCCTCCTCCACCTAAGGGTGACCCTGTGTTTGAGCTTAAACCGTTGCCTGATAACCTTAAATATGCTTATCTTGATGAAAATAAGATATATCCTGTTATTATTAGTGCTAACCTTTCAGAGCATGAAGAAGAAAGATTATTGAAAACTCTAAAGAAGCACCGTGCTGCTATTCGATATAATCTTGATGATCTTAAGGGCATTAGTCCCACTCTATGTCAACATAAAATAAATTTGGAAGGAGATGCCATACCAGTTCGTGATCCTCAACGACGTCTGAATCCTAAAATGAAAGAAGTGGTGAGAAAAGAAATACTAAAGCTTTTGGAGGTAGGTATAATTTATCTCGTTGCTGATAGTCAGTGGGTAAGTCATGTTCATTGTGTCCCTAAGAAGGGAGGTATTATTGTTGTTCCTAATGATAAAGATGAATTGATTCCACAAAGAATTATTACAGGTTATATGATGGTAATTGATTTCCGTATATTAAATAAGGCTACTAAGAAAGATCATTACCCCTTACCTTTTATTGATCAAATGCTAGAAAGATTATGCAAACATACACACTATTGCTTTCTAGATGGTTATTCTGGTTTCTCTCAAATGCCTGTGTCGGCTAAAGATCAACCAAATACTACTTTTACATGCCCTTTTGGTACTTTTGCTTATAGACGTATGCCTTTTGGTTTATGTAATGCACCTGCTACCTTTCAAAGATGCATGATGGCTACATTCTCTCACTTTTGTGAAAAGATTTGTGAGGTTTTCATGGACGACTTTTCCGTCTATGGATCTTCTTTTGATGATTGCTTGAGCAATCTTAATCGAGTTTTGCAGAGATGTGAAGAAACTAATCTTGTCTTGAATTGGGAAAAGTGCAACTTTATGGTTAATGAAGGTATTGTCTTGGGGCATAAAGTTTCTGAAAGAGGTATTGAGGTTGATAAAGCCAAGGTTGATGCTATTGAAAAGATGCCATGTCCCAAGGACATCAAAGGTACAAGAAGTTTCCTTGGTCACGCCGGATTTTATAGGAGGTTCATTAAGGACTTCTCAAAAATTTCTCGGCCTCTGACTAATTTATTACAAAAAGATATACCATTTCTCTTTGATGGTGATTGTGTAGAAGCATTTGAAATACTCAAGAAAGCATTGATCTCTGCACCTGTTGTTAAGCCACCTGATTGGCATTTACCCTTTGAAATCATGTGTGATGCTAGTGATTATGTTGTAGGTGTTGTTCTAGGGCAAAGAGTTGATAAGAAATTAAATGTTGTCCATTATGCTAGTAAGACTCTAGACAATGCTCAAAGAAATTCTGCTACTACTGAAAAAGAACTCTTAGCAGTTGTATTTGCTTGTGATAAGTTCAGACCTTATATTGTTGATTCTAAAGTAACTATTCACACTGATCATGCTGCTATTGAATATCTTATGGAAAAGAAAGATGCTAAACCTAGACTTATTAGATGGGTTCTCTTGCTACAAGAATTTGATTTACATATTGTTGATAGAAAGGGAGCTGAGAACCCCATTGCAGACAACTTGTCTAGGTTAGAAAATGTTCTTGATGACCCACTACCTATTGATGATAGCTTTCCTGATGAACAATTAAATGTTATAAGTACTTCTCGTAGTACTCCATGGTATGCTGATTATGCTAATTACATTGTTGCTAAATTTATACCTCCTAGTTTCACATACCAGCAAAAGAAAAAGGTTTTCTATGATTTGAGACATTACTTTTGGGATGACCCATATCTTTATAAAGAAGGAGTAGATGGTGTTATTAGACTTGTGTACCTGAGCATGAACAGGAACAGATCCTACGCAAGTGCCATTCCGAAGCTTATGGAGGACACCATGCTGGAGATAGAACTGCACATAAGGTATTGCAATCCGGTTTCTATTGGCCTACTCCCTTCAAGGATGCCCGTAAGTTTGTATTGTCATGTGATGAATGTCAAAGAATTGGTAATATTAGTAGACGTCAAGAAATGCCTATGAATTATTCACTTGTTATCGAACCATTTGATGTTTGGGGCTTTGATTATACGGGACCTTTTCCCGCCTCTAATGGGTATACACATATTTTAGTTGCTGTTGATTATGTTACTAAGTGGGTAGAAGCTACTCCAACTAGTAGTGCTGATCACAACACTTCTATTAAAATGCTTAAAGAAGTTATTTTCCCGAGGTTTGGAGTCCCTAGATATTTAATGACTGATGGTGGTTCACACTTTATTCATGGTGCTTTCTGTAAAATGCTTGCTAATATGACGTTAATCATAGAATTGCATCTCCTTATCACCCACAGTCTAGTGGTCAAGTAGAATTGAGTAATAGGGAGCTCAAATTAATTTTGCAAAAGACTGTCAATAGGTCTAGAAAGAATTGGTCTAAGAAACTTGATGATGCATTATGGGCCTATAGAACTGCATATAAAAATCCTATGGGTATGTCTTCGTATAAAATGGTATATGGAAAAGCATGTCACTTACCTCTCGAACTAGAACATAAGGCATATTGGGCTATTAAAGAGCTCAAATATGATTTCAAACTTGCCGGTGAAAAGAGGTTATTTGATATTAGCTCACTTGATGAATGGAGAACCCAAGCTTATGAAAATGCCAAGTTGTTTAAAGAAAAAGTTAAAAGATGGCATGACAAAAGAATACAAAAGCGTGAGTTTAACGTAGGTGATTATGTATTGCTATAAACTCTCATTTAAGATTTTTTGCATGAAAACTTCTCTCTAAATGGGAAGGCCCGTACGTTTTTTTGACTATTACTGCAAGGCAACAGCCTCACAGTGTATTATTAAGTTTTAAAAGGTCTACATAATTACAGAGAAACTAGAAACAAAGAGAGGAATACTTACAAGAGACCTATGAGAGAGAGGCTATCCAGGAAATTAGACTATCCCTATATTTACATTTGATTCGATGAGCTAATAAGGAAATATCATGTATGAAGTTCCTCCTCCAAGAAATGAAGGTGGGTCTCTCATTTCTAAAGATCTTCCCATTTCTTTGAATCCAGATGTTCCAAGTAGCAGCAAAAACCACCTCAGTAAAGAAAGGATAACCAAAGTCCCTCCTAGCAGCTAGAGCCATGTCATATGTATTCTGGTTTTGTTGAGCATTCCAAGAAATCCCAAGGTAGTTCCAAACCCTCTGGCTGAAGTTGCAAGCAAAGAAAAGGTGTTCACGATCCTCATGTGCATCAGAGAGGCAAAGAACACACATATCATCTTGGATGATCCAGCTTCTACGTTGCATCATATCCCTGGTGTTTAAACGGTCCATTAAAAGCAGCCAGCCAAACACTTTAAACTTTAGCGTGCAAGCACACTTCCAAATCCATTTGAATATAGGATCGACCACCAAATGTGAGAAGCAAGACTCATAATATGTCTTTGATTTGAACTCCCCAGTTTTGGAAGGCCACTTCCATATGTCCTTACCCTCTTCATTCAAGTTTACTAAGGTGAGCAAATCTTGAAGTTGAGGTAGTTCATTATATGCCTCTTGTGACAGAGGTAGATGAAAGTGCTCCGAGATCTCTGGGATCTCCAAAAACTCCATCACAGTGATTGTGTCATTAATGACAAAAGAATGGAGCCTAGGGAATTGGTCACACAAAAGGACCACATTATTTCCCAGCTGCCATCGATCAAGCCAGAATACCACCGTGTTACTAGCATGTACTTGTGGGACGGATAACTTGTAGAAGTTGGTATACAATTTCATGACATCCCTCCACCAAAAAGACCCACAACTCTGAGTAACCTGTGGCGGCGAAGCAGCATAATTAGTGTCCCAAATTAATGTGACCCAAGGCACGTCCATCCTGTTAAAGAACTTGAACAGGTGCTTGAGTAACAAGGCTTCATTTTGAAGACCCAAGTTTAGCACTCCCAAACCACCACACTTCTTAGGTCTACAGACCCGATCCCAAGCAGCTAAGGATTGTCTTGGATTGTCAGTGTTTCCTCGCCACAGACATTGACGCATGATTCTCTCAATCTGTTGCAAGATGCCCTTAGGGAGGGATAACATGCATAAGAAGTAGATTGGCATTGAACAAAGTATGGACTGTAGAAATTGGAGCCGACTACCTTGATTCAGTAAACACGAGGAAGCAGACAGTCTTCGCTCAATACGATCCACAAGTGGCAGCAAATCATAGATCATGGGCCTAGAAGTGCCCATAGGTAGCCCTAGGTATGTGAAAGGCATAGATCCTACATCACAACCTAGTAGGTTGGCGACCCGAGCACCCTCTTCATCAGTCATATTGAGTGGAATAAGGGATGACTTACTGAAGTTGACATGTAAACCAGTTGACGCTGCAAAGGTTGTGAGCATGTCCTTAAAGGCGATCAGTTGATCATAAATCGCTGGCAATACAATAAGTGTGTCATCCGCGTATTGGACAATCGAGTAGTCATGGGAGTTTGTTGGGATTGGTAGAGTGAGAATTCCTTTGGATCACATCTCATTGACTACAGACTGAAGCAAATCCACCGCAATGACAAATAATAACGGGGATAGCGGATCTCCTTGGCGTACACCCGATCTGCAAACAAAATGATTACCTGGCACACCATTTAAGAGGACAGAGGAAGAGCCCGTGGAGAAAATGCTATTAACCCAGCCAGTCCAACGATCATCAAAACCCTTGCATCGTAGGATTTGGAGGATGGCCTCATGCTCAATAGTATCGAAAGCCTTAGTGAAATCAAGCTTGAGGAGGATGATGGGTCGTTTAGATGCTTTGCATTGATGAATATATTCGAAACACCAAGCTAGGCAGTCTTGAATAGATCGGCGACGGAGAAAACCATATTGGTTGCGGTGTATGCATTGCAAAATCACACTTTGCAGACGATTGGCTAGCAGTTTCGTCAGAAACTTTAAACACATGTTTGTTAGGGAGATCGGCCTGAAATCACCAACTATTTCTGGACTTAGCTTTTTGGGAACTAAGGTGATTAAGGAATTATTGAGACATTCCAAATTACACCTCCCCTCATAAAATTAATTGATAAGTTGCATAAAATCCTCCTTGAGAATAGACCAGCACTTCTTTAAAAACAGACCAGTAAAGCCATCTGGACCCGGAGCACGGTCGCATGGCATGTGTTTAATTACAGCATCAACCTCAGAATCCGTGAACGGCAAAGACAGATCTTCCAGACCATCAATTCGATGTATTAAATTGGTCAGGTCAAAACCCATTTGTATTCCTTTTGCACGGCCCATGCGGTTATTGAAATCAGACCAAAACATGCCCGCCAACATTTGGTGATCAGAGACCACCTCACCCGCTGCATTCTTGATTGAAGAAATCGTATTCCTTCGATATCTTTCGGTGGCCATAGCGTGAAAAAATTTGGAATTTTCCTCGCCAACCTTGATGCTTCGGATCATGCAGCGTTGTTTCCAATAAACGTATTGCCAGTGCAAAATATCTTGCAGATGCAACTTAACTATACGTCTGAAATTGAATTCAGGCCAACTTAACGGCCGGATCTCCTCTAGCTCATCAAAGTAAAGGATGACTTTGTTGCAATTAGAAATAAGCGCCTTAACTGTGGATAGCTTCAAATGCCATTGTTTTAAAGCATGTCTGAGTGCTTTGAACTTAGCAGATATCGTTAAAGCAGCTGAAGATTTGCGCGTCGTGCTGTCCCAAACCTTGCCCTTGATGAGTTGGACCGACAAATCAATGGCCGGTCCCCCAATTGATGATTCCAATGCAGCCGCCACAGAATCCTCATTAAGACGAAACACATGTCGGCTAAAGGACACAACCATAATGAAATGGCTCGTGTCGTCCGAAGGATGAATAGATCTCCCATAAGAAAGGAAAACCTTATCCGCAAAGATGGAGCCCGGCGAGAAATCCAAACCCAAGGTTGATCCACCAGAAGAACCCATAGGAGATGGGTATAGTCGTGTAGATCAAAGCCCGCCGGAGAAGATGAGCGGAGAGGATCCACAATTCACAGGCTAGAGGTGCAGATCGCCAGAAAACCTAGGACGTGGGTGGAGGGGGTGGGTGGGTGGGAGCGCCATCCTCTAGTGCTTCATTTGATTGTTCATTAGGCCCCTACGTTATCGAGGAGGTCTATCGTTCCGGTGCCATAAAAATCAACAACTTCAAAGGCACAAATCTGAAGGTGGTAAACGGTCAAAGAATCAAACATTATATCTCAGGTAATCCCATAAATGTTGAAACCAATATTATTGAAACCATAACCCCGGAGGAATACATAAGAGACACTTTCGAGAACGTTTCAGACTCCGAAAAGGAATAGGTATGTGGTACGGTAAGTAAACTGACTCGAAAACAGTTTTAAGGCAATATTTATCCGTTTTGGAATATTTAGAAAAATAGAAAAATAAGTAGCAGTCCGGGAAGGACACGAGGGCTCCACGAGGGTGGAGGGCACGCCCCCTACCTCGTGAGCACCTCGTGTGCCTTCCAGACTCCGTTTTCTTGCACGATACGTATTTTGGTCGGTAAAAATTCACTATATATTCTCCCAAAGGTATTGACTCCCGTATCACGCAAATCTCTTCTAATCTTGTTTCGAGCTGTATTTCTGACAGATCTAGATTATCATGACGTCCCCAAGTGCTTCCAAGGACAAGTTCTTCGATAAGGTTTCAACCCTTACCTCGCGGAGGTGCTGCGACACCCTCAAACCATTGAGTTGCGTAATGGGTTGCTGCACATCCACGATGAAGAGGGACCAAAGGGGACCGGAAGCGTGGAGACGAGGCTCGAAGCGGTGCAGCAACAAGTTTTCAAGTGTCAGGGGATGGTGGAACGTGGACTCAACTCCAACCACATGATGATCGCGGAGTTCACTAGCAACCACAAGTTGGATGCCGACAACGTCGGGGAGGCCATATTCAAGCTTCATGAGAAGATCAAGCACCTCCAAGCCCAAATCTATGACCTGCAAAACCAAAACTATGAGTATGAATATAGATTCAAAAAGACGAGTTTGGCTGCAGATCTGAGGATCCCGGAGACTAGATCATCTTTCTACGATGGTGAGACTATGCCTTGGAAGATGGATGACAAACCCGCATCGTCGACAACACCTCCATTATCTTCATGTCGGAGTAATGGGCCACGGGTAGGCAAACCCGAAGCCCAGAACCTTTCAAGACATCGGGGCAGGCTACGCCCCTCAAGAACCTAGGACGAAGAGCCACCTATGAGGGTCGGCAGCAGCGCAGTCGACTACCCATTCTCGGCCAAGTCCTAGGGGCGACTTTGAGATGAGCCGACTCCTAGCTGGCGGCTTCCAGAGAAGCCGGCTATGGGGAGTCGGCCCGCGACTCCAACCACCTCATGCTCTCGGCAGGAGGGACGGGACGGGCCGTGGCCTCAGCAAGGTCCACACCCGTCCCTTACCAAAGGCAGGCATGGCCACAGTACGCCGTACCATCGGGAATCTCCGTCCGGCGCGGCACTGTTGCCATGCCAGCCTTAACATCAGCCCCAACGGGTGGAACCCTGTACCCACGATGGCCTGTCTGTACGACCCAGAGACAGCAGGTCCCACCAGTCAGCGGGCGTCCAGAAGACGGCAAGAGTGCCACCAGTCGGACTCGGTGGGAGTCGGCCTCCAGGAGTTGGCTAGCCCCTCCCACGGGCGCCGCACGCCATTAACCAGACAAGACGGGGAATGGCAACAGTGATCGCCCGTCAGGCGGCGGCACTGTTGCCATGACCCCACGACCAAGCCAGCGTCATTAGAAGCACGGCTACAGTAATCCGCAGCCGGCAGGACCCGCCTGCGGCGGACACGGCCTGACTGCTCCGTACCGGACCAGACAGCAGGCCCCGGCAGTCGGCGGAGAAGACGGCGGCCTGAGAGACAGACGGCTGGGACCCGCGCCCAGCCGGTTTACCACTATACCCCTGGGGGGTAGGCCTATATAAACCCCCCAGGGCACCCATGCAAAGGGTTCGAATCCATTAGCACTAGACCAGATCATATAGGAAGGAGAGAGCTAGCCTTACCTTCTCCTACCTCCAGGAAACAGCTCAAGGAGCAACCGTGTACACACTTTGCCATAGTGATCATGCGGAGACCCCGCAGAGCAGCAGTAGGGGTGTTATCTCCTCGGAGAGCCCTGAAGCTAGGTAAGATTCGTCGGCGTGCATGTCTTTGCCTCATCCCGTTTTGAGGCATTGTTCTACTCGCCCCCACCATGATAAGCCATCCCTTAGCATATGTCACACCCAACCCCCGACATTTGGCGCCCACCGTGGGGCGAGGTGCACCGTTGTCCGGAGACCTGCTCTGGACGGGAACCCTTTTCCTCCCTGGCGAGCGCAGCCAGCCCGGCATGCCAGACGGAGTCTGCGCCGACGCACTGCATAGCGCCGAGATCGCCTGTGCTGCCAGCTGCCTCGCCGAACTTGTCGGTGAGGTCCGCCTCTCCAACGATCCTGCATCCGACGCAGGCACGGGCGGCCCCGAGAGCCTCCTCGCGGGCCTCCTTGACCAACTCCACGTCGTCGGCGAGCCCGCCGTGGGCTTGGAGTCCGTAGGCTCCACCGACCCGATGTTGGTCGACTCCGACACTGCGTCGCTCAATGCGTTTCCCACCAACATGGTGGTCTACGACGAGCCGCTCCCTCGCGCGGAGAGCGGCGGTGTTGTAACGCCCCCGATGTAACTTGCCATATTTGTAATCCAACCCTTGCCATTTCCGGCTATGTGCTATGATATTCCCTCCGTGGTTGGGTTCTCTCCGTTTTGCATTTTGGTCATGTCATGCATTTCATATCATGTCATCATGTGCATCGCATTCGCATACGCGTTCGTCTCATAAATCCGAGCATCTTTCCCGTTGTCCGTTTTGCAATCCGGCGCTCCTATGTCTCCCGGCGTCCCCTTTTACATTTCTTCGTGAGCGGGTATTAAACATTCTCGGAATGGACCGAGGTTTGACATGTGGCCTTGGTATAGCACCGGTAGACCGCCTGTCAAGTTTCGGGTCAATCGGAGTTCGTTTGGTACTCCAACGGTTAACCGGGTAACCGTGAAGGCCTCGTGTGTGTTGCAGCCCAACACCCCTTCAAAACAGCCCAATAACCCACCTAAGTCACTCCCATGTCCTCCGCCGTTCGATCACGATCGCGTGGGCGAAAACCGCACTCCGTTTGGAGCTCCCTAGCTCCTTCTAGCTATAAAAACGTCTCCCCTTCCAAATCTGAGAGAGAGACCCCGAAACCCTAGCTTCTTCCTCGTTTTCCGCGCCCCTCTCTCTCCTCCCGCCGCCGGCGCGCCCCGGGCCAATCCCGCGTCCCCAACCTCGCCGGCCGCCGCCTCCGCCTCCCCGACGACCAACCCCGGCGAGCCGCGCCGCCGCCTCGGGCCGCGTGCCGCCGGATCTCAGATCTAGGGTTCTTCCCCCTCTCAAAATATCTCTAAGTCCCTGAGATTTTTACAATATCATCACCTGTTCATCGCACTGTAACTTTGCATCCATAGCTCCGTTTCGCGCGTATAATATGTCGTTTTGTTCGCCTCGAAGAGTACATCATTTTCTTCCATTGCTTCATTTTCATTTGAGGTCATCTCGATGCCCTAAATTCTGTTAGAAGAGGGATAGTTGATGTTAGTTGCTGGATCTTATCTGAGCATGCACTTTTGTCATTTTTGCCATGATTGATGTGTATCTCCTATGGAGTTGAGTCCTACATGAGTTTTGTAATATTCCATGTTATCTATCCAGGGAATTTTGCCATGTATTTTTATGATCTATGTGGTGACTAGCACAAGCATGCAGACTAGGTGTCTTGATGTTGCTGATTTCAGAGACTTAGTGAATTCACTAAGTCCCTGACTGCTGTTATTTTTATGCCATGTGTTCTTGTTGTTTCTGAGAGATCCATGCATAATTTGAGTATGGTCAGTAAGGGAGTTTTGAACTTTAGTATTTGCTTAATCCATACATGCCTTTGTTCGCAATTATGGAGTGCCATAGCTTGAGTAAATCGAGCTCTACTTTTGCTTCAAAATGTTCCTGGCAGATTGTTTACGTGTTATTCGATTTTGCCAAGCTTGGTGTAGTTGATCCTTGCATGATATGATGTTATTGTTGCCATGTCTAGTTACTATTCCATGTCTTATTGATGTATGTATGCTTAGTTTATCATGAAATTCTCTGTAGTGAGTGCATCGAGCTCACGAACATGCCTAGTCGTTAACAGTTTTCTGCCATGTCCAGTTTTCTGCAAAGTCTGAAACCTGTAACGAAACTTGCTTATTTGTCATGGGTGTAATCATACTTTCTGGTCCTTTTTGGCTTATGGTCAGTAAGGGACTTTTGTCAAATGCTATGTGTAGATTCATGCCATGTCTTATTTTGCTATGTTCTGAACCTGTAGCATGTTGTTTCATTGCTCTGAACATGTCATCCTGATGTTAGTTTCTGCTTGTTGATATTTTCACTAAGTCTGTGAACTTGTTATCGTTTGCTCTTTTGCCATGCTTATTTGGACCTGTTATGATGTGATTTAGCCGTAGCTCAGTGTTCATTTTTGTCGAGCATCTTGAGTAGATTACTTTCGTATGCTTTGTTGACATGTTTGGGTGCAGTAGCTTAATTATTTGTTGCTTGCTAAGTAGCATCATGCTGTTAATGGCAGAGTCGTGTCATTCTTGTATTGCTTGCCATTTGCAAACCGTGCATCCGATTCCGGTGATCTTTATATCGATTTCAACCGAAATCACCTCATCTATCCAGTGGCATGCTTGGTTTGCCAAGATTATGCCCTGTTCATCCTTGTCCTTCTGGAGCAGGCATACGCATTGCATATCACCTCTCGCATATCATGCCATGTTTTGCATCATGTTGCTTGCGCATTGCATCGTGGTTGATATTGGTTCCTTTGCTTGTTCTCTTGTCTTGGGTAGAGCCGGGAGACGAGTACGTGACCGAGGATTCCGTTGAGAACGCTTACGAGGACCAAGCTTTCGACAACTCTGAGAACCTTGCAGGCAAGATGACCATACCCTCGAAATCACTTCTATCTTTGCTTGCTAGATTGCTCGCTCTTTTGCCATGCCTATGCTGCGATACCTACCACTTGCTATATCATGCCTCCTATATTGCCATGTCAGCCCCTAACCATCCATGTCCTAGCAAACCGTTGTTTGGCTATGTTACTGCTTTTGCTCAGCCCCTCTTATAGCGTTGTTAGTTGCAGGTGAAGATGAAGTTTGTTCCTTGATTGGAACATGGACTTGTTGTTCCTTGTTGGAATATGTTTACTTGTTGGGATATCACAATACCTCTTATTTAATTAATGCATCTATATACTTGGTAAAGGGTGGAAGGCTCGGCCTTATGCCTGGTGTTTTGTTCCACTCTTGCCACCCTAGTTTCCGTCATACCGGTGTTATGTTCCCGGAGTTTGCGTCCCTTACACGGTTGGGTGATTTATGGGACCCCCTTGACAGTTCGCCTTGAATAAGACTTTTCCAGCAAGGCCCAACATTGGTTTTACCATTTGCCACCTAAGCCTTTTTCCCTTGGGTTCTGCAGACTCAAGGGTCATCTTTATTTTAAACCCCCGGGCCAGTTCTCCTTCGATTGCTGGTCCAAACTAGAGCACCGTGCAGGGCCGTCCCTTGGCAACTTGGGTTATGTTGGCTCCTGTACGCTTAGCTTATCCGGATGTGCCCTGAGACCGAGATATGTGCAGCTCCTATCAGGATTTGTCGGCACAATCGGGCGGTTTTGCTGGACTTGTTTTATTGCTGTCGAAATGTCTTGTAGTCCGGGATTCCGAGATTGATCGGGTCTTCCCGGTAGAAGGAATATCCTTCGTTGACCGTGAGAGCTTATCATGGGCTAAGTTGGGACACCCCTGCAGGGTATTATCTTTCGAAAGCCGTGCCCGCGGTTATGAGGCAGATGGGAATTTGTTGATGTCCGGTTGTAGAAAACCCGAAGTTGACCTTAACTAAAACACATCTACCGCGTGTGTAACCGTGATGGTCTCTTCTCGGCGGGGTCCGGGAAGTGAACACGGTTGTTGGAGTTATGTCTGACGTAGGTCGTTTCAGGATCACTTCTTGATCACTTCTAGCTTCACGACCGTGCTTTGCCTTCTCTTCTCGCTCTCTTTTGCGCTGTAGCCACCATAGGCTAGTCGCTTGCTGTAGCTCCACCTCACAAACCCCTTTTCCCACCTTTAAGCTTAAATAGTCTTGATCTCGCGGGTGTGAGATTGTTGAGTCCCCGTGGCTCACAGATATTATCACCTCAGTTGCAGGTACCAACGATGTCAGTGGTGTTGACGCGACCGAGCTCACTTGGGAGTTCGATGAGGAACGTGGCCGATACTATGTTTCTTTTCCAGATGATCAGTAGTGGAGTCCAGTTGGGTGATCCGGGGATCTGTTTAGCATTTGGGGTAGTCTTCTTTCATTTTGGTGCCGTAGTCGGACCTTGAGTGTAATCTGTTTGATGGATGTTATTTATGTACTTGTGTGAAGTGGCGATTGTAAGCCAACTATGTATCTTTCCCCTTTATTTATTACATGGATTGTGTGAAGATTACCTCACTTGCGACATTGCTTTCAATGCGGTTATGCCTCTAAGTCGTGCCTCGACACGTGGGAGATATAGCCGCATCGAGGGCGTTACAAGTTGGTAATCAGAGCCTTTCCCGACCTTAGGAGCCCCCACTGTTTGATCGTCTTTAGTGGCCGAGTTGTGTCTAGAAAAATGTTTTGAGTCATTTAGGAATTATATATCGGAGAGTTTAGGAATTCTTTTTACTCCCCAGTCCCTTCGACCTTCTGGTGAGGTATCCTGACGTAGAGTTTTGACTCTTCTCTTCTCAAATTTCACTAAAAAAAAATTTTAGGATCACGCGGGTATATTACAATCGTTCCGATGGTTTTATGATGACAACATTGTCTTGGTTGCCTCCTGACATTTAGGGGTTGTGGCAGTGTCCCGGGGAGTTGAGCTCCGAGGTGTTGTCGTCATAATTTTATCGTTGCGGTTTTGGAATACCTGAGTCTAGTACGACTGACATCGAAAATCGCTTTTGTACAGTTGTTGGTGAGATAACCCTGATAGCCCAGTACTGTGGCGAGTGCAGGGGTATTGCCATGACTTGTATAACGGATGTGTTTTCGAAGGTTGAGGTAGACGATTTCCGAAGGTTTCTTGGTTATGTGTTGAAGGATGGATACAGCTGGTTGTAGGATTTGCTAGTTTGGGTGAGATATTATGCTTCCCCTGTATCCCCAACACCCGATTGCATAACCAGAAAGTTTCGGGAGTTTATAAGTGGGAATTCTTGTAGCTTTAGTATTTCTTCCGCAGGTATTTGGTTTGTGATTGGGTAATCCTTACCAAGTATTTGTTCACTTCCGTACCTTGTTGATTTTATTCCTTACCATGTTCTAAGTGGCTTTTCAGCTTTGGAAGTGTGATGATTTACATTGGAATTCATTCGTTCATTCTCGTTCGAATGTTAATTGTGAAGACTATATGTTGCAATTTCGTTCCTTTGATTCAGCTTCATTATATCTCTGTCAAGATGCTAATGGATGTCACCCTCTTCAGTTCCAGAAGCTCTCTCGTTTTGCAAGGCAAGACATTCCTGATGAGAAGAGTATGATCTACCAGTTCAGGCGTGGTCTCAGAGAAGATCTGCAACTTGCTCTCGTGCTTTTCGAGCCATTGAAGTATGATGAATTCTACAACATGGCACTGAAACAAGAAACTGCTCAGCTCAAGTGTGAGGCTTCTAAGAAGAGAGTCAGAGACGCAGTCCAGTCTTCTTCTTCCTCACTTGTGGCAGCTAAGCAACAGAAGTTCTGGTTGCCTCCTCCTCCTCCGTTCCGTCAGCCTTATCAGCAGAAGAATTCAAGTGGCCGTGGATCTTCCCACCCACCCAACCCTGGCTATCAGAACAAGTCTCAGAATCAAGCTCCAAAGCCAAGTGCTCCTTATCATCGTCCGCTCTCAGAGGTGACTTGTAACAAATGTCAGCAAAAGGGTCACTATGCGAACAAGTGCTTCAACCAAAGGCGCCTTCCGCCTCCTCCTCCTGTGAAATCTTCCAGCAATGCAGTGGTCAAGCATAATCCTAAGCACGTCAAGGTGAACATGTTGAATGCAGCTCAAGCAGAGGATTCTTCTGAAGTGATCATGGGTAATCTTTCCGTTAATGATATTCCTGCCAAAGTCTTATTTGATACTGGTGCATCGCATTGTTTCATGTCCAGATCATTTGTTTCAAAGCATGACTTCGTTTCTGAATTATTGGCGAAACCCTTGGGGGTTGTTTCTCCGGCCAAGCCTATGAGGGCCACCACAATGATTCCGAATGTTTCTATCAAGATGGGCGACTATAAATTTCTATCTTCTCCAATGGTGCTTGGTGATTCTGATATTGATCTTATTCTCGGGATGGACTGGCTTTCTAAACACAAGGCTCAGCTTGAGTGTGCTGCCAGGGAAATCAAATTGACTCACACTTCGAACGATGTGATCATCTATGCCTCTCGTGATGATACCATTCGGTTGTTTTCTCTCAATGAGATGGGTGAAATGGAGGCTATCTCTCAGATTCCAGTCGTTTGTGAGTACCAAGATGTTTTTCCAGAAGAGCTTCCGGGTATGCCTCCCCGTCGGCCAGTTGAATTCGTTATTGAGCTTGAGCCTGGCACAGAACCCGTTTGCAAGCGTCCTTACAAGCTTGGACCAGATGAGCTCAAGGAACTGAAGATTCAACTCGATAAACAAGAACGTCTGGGCCTGATCAGACCGAGTTCTTCTCCTTGGGGTTGTGGTGTTCTTTTTGTCAAGAAGAAGGATGGCATGGACCGACTTTGCGTCGATTACCGTCCATTGAACAAGAAGACTATCAAGAACAAGTACCCACTTCCCAACATCTATGAGCTATTTGAGCAACTCAAAGGTGCTAAGGTGTTCTCCAAGCTTGACCTTCGTATGGGTTATCATCAGATTCGCATTCGTGAAGAAGATATTCCCAAGACAGCATTCAGAACAAGCTTTGGTTCTTATGAATATACTGTCATGTCTTTCGGCCTTGTCAATGCTCCTCCGTATTTCACTCGCTTGATGAATTTCATCTTCAACCCCTACATCAACGAATTTGTCTTGGTCTATCTCGATGATATTTTGGTCTTCTCCAAGAATAAGAAGGATCATGCCGAACATTTGCGATTGGTACTCGACAAGCTCAGAGAGTATCAACTATATGCGAAGTTCTCCAAATGTGAATTCTGGCTGGATGAAGTTCTTTATCTTGGTCATATCATCTCTGCCAAGGGCATCGCTGTTAATCCAGAGAGGGTGTCTGCAGTTTTGAATTGGAATCCTCCTCAGAATGTCAAGCAGCTTCGCAGTTTCCTTGGACTTGCAAGCTATTGCAGAAGATTCGTTGAGAATCTCTCCAAGATTGCAAAGCCTCTTTCCAACCTCCTCCAGAAGCATGTGAAATATGTCTGGTCCCCTGAGTGTGACGTTGCTTTCAACACTCTCAAAGAGAAACTTGTCACTGCTCCAGTCTTGACTCCTCCTGATGAATCCAAGCCTTATGAAGTATTCTGTGATGCTTCTCTCCAGGGCCTCGGTGCTGTCTTAATGCAAGAGAAGAAGGTTGTTGCCTATACCTCTCGCCAGTTGAAGCCCAATGAAAGGAACTACCCCACTCACGGTCTTGAGTTGGCGGCAGTGGTCCACGCACTGATAACATGGAGACATCTCCTGTTGGGAAGGAAAGTGGACATTTTCACAGATCACAAGAGTCTCAAGTATATCTTCACTCAGCCTCATCTCAACCTCAGGCAAACTCGATGGGTCGAAATGATTCAAGAGTATAATCCGAGTATTGAATATACTCCAGGCAAGGCTAATGTGGTTGCAGACGCTTTGAGCAGAAAGGCTTATTGCAATAGCTTAATCCTCAAGCCCTTTCAACCGGATCTTTGTGAGGCTTTTCGCAAGTTGAATCTCCAAGTTGTTCCTCAAGGTGTTCTTGCCAACCTCGTTGTCTCTCCTACCTTGGAAGTTCAGATTCGTGAGGCACAATTGTTGGATACCATGGTGAAGAAGGTGAAACGTGGTATTGAAAAGAGCATTCCCAAATACAAGTGCTATCGAGTTGATGACAGAGATACTCTTTTCTTCGAGGACCGGATCGTGGTTCCAAAGGGTGATCTTCGTAAAGTCATTATGAATGAAGCGCACAATTCTCTTCTGTCTATTCATCCTGGAAGTTTGAAGATGTACCATGACCTCAAGCAGTCGTATTGGTGGACTCGAATGAAGCGTGAGATCGCTCAGTTCGTGAATGAATGTGATGTCTGCAGAAGGGTGAAAGCAGAACACCAACGACCAGCTGGTCTTCTCCAACCTCTTGCTATTCCAGAATGGAAGTTTGATCATATCGAAATGGACTTCGTGACTGGTTTTCCTAAGTCCAAACGTGGAAATGATGCTATCTTCGTCGTCATCGACAAGCTCACCAAAGTGGCTCATTTTCTTCCTATCAAAGAGTCTATCACAGCAGCGCAGCTGGCAGAGCTCTACACCTCCAGAATTGTCTCTTTGCACGGCATTCCGCAATTGATCTCTTCAGACCGTGGCAGCATCTTTACCTCCAAATTTTGGGATTCTTTTCAGACGGCCATGGGCACCAACATCCGCTTCAGCACAGCTTTCCACCCTCAGACTAGTGGACAAGTTGAGCGTGTCAATCAAATTCTTGAAGATATGCTCAGAGCCTGTGTTATCTCTTTCGGCATGAAGTGGGAGGATTGTCTTCCTTATGCTGAGTTCTCTTACAACAACAGTTTTCAAGCCAGCTCGGGCAAAGCCCCATTCGAGATTCTCTATGGCAGAAAGTGCCGTACTCCTCTCAACTGGTCTGAAACCGGTGAACGTCAATTGCTCGGCAATGATTTGATCTCAGAAGCTGAGGCTATGTGCAAGGTGATTCGTGAGAATCTCAAAGCCGCGCAGTCGCGCCAGAAGAGCTATTACGATAGCAAACACCGAGATGTGGCATTTGAGATCGGAGACCATGTTTACCTCCGTGTCTCGCCAATGAAAGGAACTCGTCGCTTCGGTATCAAGGGGAAACTTGCTCCGCGATACGTGGGCCCCTTCAAGATCATCGGGAAACGAGGCGATCTCGCCTATCAACTTGAGCTCCCCTCCAACTTTGCAAATGTGCACGATGTCTTCCACGTGTCACAGCTTCGCAAGTGCTTCAAGACGCCTGAGCACACCATCAACTTCGAAGAGATTGATCTTCAAGAAGATTTGTCCTATCATGAGCATCCAGTTGCCATTCTTGAGACAACTGAGCGCAAGACTCGCAACAAGTCAATCAAATTCCTCAAAGTGAAATGGTCACATCATTCAGACCGAGAGGCCACATGGGAGCGTGAAGACCACCTACGTTCTGAGTATCCGGAGTTCTTTCAGTCCTAGATCTCGGGACGAGATCCTCTCGTAGTGGTGGTATGTTGTAACGCCCCCGATGTAACTTGCCATATTTGTATTCCAACCCTTGCCATTTCCGGCTATGTGCTATGATATTCCCTCCGTGGTTGGGTTCTCTCCGTTTTGCATTTTGGTCATGTCATGCATTTCATATCATGTCATCATGTGCATCGCATTCGCATACGCGTTCGTCTCATAAATCCGAGCATCTTTCCCGTTGTCCGTTTTGCAATCCGGCGCTCCTATGTCTCCCGGCGTCCCCTTTTACATTTCTTCGTGAGCGGGTATTAAACATTCTCGGAATGGACCGAGGTTTGACATGTGGCCTTGGTATAGCACCGGTAGACCGCCTGTCAAGTTTCGGGTCAATCGGAGTTCGTTTGGTACTCTAACGGTTAACCGGGTAACCGTGAAGGCCTCGTGTGTGTTGCAGCCCAACACCCCTTCAAAACAGCCCAATAACCCACCTAAGTCACTCCCATGTCCTCCGCCGTTCG
The DNA here is from genome assembly GCA_032464435.1 of Aegilops umbellulata. Classification (NCBI taxonomy): domain Eukaryota; kingdom Viridiplantae; phylum Streptophyta; class Magnoliopsida; order Poales; family Poaceae; genus Aegilops; species Aegilops umbellulata. Next base: position 345,877,368 of record CP136055.1, on the reverse strand, counting down.
ATCACGATCGCGTGGGCGAAAACCGCACTCCGTTTGGAGCTCCCTAGCTCCTTCTAGCTATAAAAACGTCTCCCCTTCCAAATCTGAGAGAGAGACCCCGAAACCCTAGCTTCTTCCTCGTTTTCCGCGCCCCTCTCTCTCCTCCCGCCGCCGGCGCGCCCCGGGCCAATCCCGCGTCCCCAACCTCGCCGGCCGCCGCCTCCGCCTCCCCGACGACCAACCCCGGCGAGCCGCGCCGCCGCCTCGGGCCGCGTGCCGCCGGATCTCAGATCTAGGGTTCTTCCCCCTCTCAAAATATCTCTAAGTCCCTGAGATTTTTACAATATCATCACCTGTTCATCGCACTGTAACTTTGCATCCATAGCTCCGTTTCGCGCGTATAATATGTCGTTTTGTTCGCCTCGAAGAGTACATCATTTTCTTCCATTGCTTCATTTTCATTTGAGGTCATCTCGATGCCCTAAATTCTGTTAGAAGAGGGATAGTTGATGTTAGTTGCTGGATCTTATCTGAGCATGCACTTTTGTCATTTTTGCCATGATTGATGTGTATCTCCTATGGAGTTGAGTCCTACATGAGTTTTTTAATATTCCATGTTATCTATCCAGGGAATTTTGCCATGTATTTTTATGATCTATGTGGTGACTAGCACAAGCATGCAGACTAGGTGTCTTGATGTTGCTGATTTCAGAGACTTAGTGAATTCACTAAGTCCCTGACTGCTGTTATTTTTATGCCATGTGTTCTTGTTGTTTCTGAGAGATCCATGCATAATTTGAGTATGGTCAGTAAGGGAGTTTTGAACTTTAGTATTTAGTTAATCCATACATGCCTTTGTTCGCAATTATGGAGTGCCATAGCTTGAGTAAATCGAGCTCTACTTTTGCTTCAAAATGTTGCTGGCAGATTGTTTACGTGTTATTCGATTTTGCCAAGCTTGGTGTAGTTGATCCTTGCATGATATGATGTTATTCTTGCCATGTCTAGTTACTATGCCATGTCTTATTGATGTATGTATGCTTAGTTTATCATGAAATGCTCTGTAGTGAGTGCATCGAGCTCACGAACATGCCTAGTCGTTAACAGTTTTCTGCCATGTCCAGTTTTCTGCTAAGTCTGAAACCTGTAACGAAACTTGCTTATTTGTCATGGGTGTAATCATACTTTCTGGTCCTTTTTGGCTTATGGTCAGTAAGGGACTTTTGTCAAATGCTATGTGTAGATTCATGCAATGTCTTATTTTGCTACGTTCTGAACCTGTAGCATGTTGTTTCATTGCTCTGAACATGTCATCCTGATGTTAGTTTCTGCTTGTTGATATTTTCACTAAGTCTGTGAACTTGTTATCGTTTGCTCTTTTGCCATGCTTGTTTGGACCTGTTATGATGTGATTTAGCCGTATCTCAGTGTTCATTTTTGTCGAGCATCTTGAGTAGATTACTTTCGTATGCTTTGTTGACATGTTTGGGTGCAGTAGCTTAATTATTTGTTGCTTGCTAAGTAGCATCATGCTGTTAATGGCAGAGTCGTGTCATTCTTGTATTGCTTGCCATTTGCAAACCGTGCATCCGATTCCGGTGATCTTTATATCGATTTCAACCGAAATCACCTCATCTATCCAGTGGCATGCTTGGTTTGCCAAGATTATGCCCTGTTCATCCTTGTCCTTCTGGAGCAGGCATACGCATTGCATATCACCTCTCGCATATCATGCCATGTTTTGCATCATGTTGCTTGCGCATTGCATCATGGTTGATATTGGTTCCTTTGCTTGTTCTCTTGTCTTGGGTAGAGCCGGGAGACGAGTACGTGACCGAGGATTCCGTTGAGAACGCTTACGAGGACCAAGCTTTCGACAACTCTGAGAACCTTGCAGGCAAGATGACCATACCCTCGAAATCACTTCTATCTTTGCTTGCTAGATTGCTCGCTCTTTTGCCATGCCTATGCTGCGATACCTACCACTTGCTATATCATGCCTCCTATATTGCCATGTCAGCCCCTAACCATCCATGTCCTAGCAAACCGTTGTTTGGCTATGTTACTGCTTTTGCTCAGCCCCTCTTATAGCGTTGTTAGTTGCAGGTGAAGATGAAGTTTGTTCCTTGATTGGAACATGGACTTGTTGTTCCTTGTTGGAATATGTTTACTTGTTGGGATATCACAATACCTCTTATTTAATTAATGCATCTATATACTTGGTAAAGGGTGGAAGGCTCGGCCTTATGCCTGGTGTTTTGTTCCACTCTTGCCACCCTAGTTTCCGTCATACCGGTGTTATGTTCCCGGAGTTTGCGTCCCTTACACGGTTGGGTGATTTATGGGACCCCCTTGACAGTTCGCCTTGAATAAGACTTTTCCAGCAAGGCCCAACATTGGTTTTACCATTTGCCACCTAAGCCTTTTTCCCTTGGGTTCTGCAGACTCAAGGGTCATCTTTATTTTAAACCCCCGGGCCAGTTCTCCTTCGATTGCTGGTCCAAACTAGAGCACCGTGCAGGGCCGTCCCTTGGCAACTTGGGTTATGTTGGCTCCTGTACGCTTAGCTTATCCGGATGTGCCCTGAGACCGAGATATGTGCAGCTCCTATCAGGATTTGTCGGCACAATCGGGCGGTTTTGCTGGACTTGTTTTATTGTTGTCGAAATGTCTTGTAGTCCGGGATTCCGAGATTGATCGGGTCTTCCCGGTAGAAGGAATATCCTTCGTTGACCGTGAGAGCTTATCATGGGCTAAGTTGGGACACCCCTGCAGGGTATTATCTTTCGAAAGCCGTGCCCGCGGTTATGAGGCAGATGGGAATTTGTTGATGTCCGGTTGTAGAAAACCCGAAGTTGACCTTAACTAAAACACATCTACCGCGTGTGTAACCGTGATGGTCTCTTCTCGGCGGGGTCCGGGAAGTGAACACGGTTGTTGGAGTTATGTCTGACGTAGGTCGTTTCAGGATCACTTCTTGATCACTTCTAGCTTCACGACCGTGCTTTGCCTTCTCTTCTCGCTCTCTTTTGCGCTGTAGCCACCATAGGCTAGTCGCTTGCTGTAGCTCCACCTCACAAACCCCTTTTCCCACCTTTAAGCTTAAATAGTCTTGATCTCGCGGGTGTGAGATTGCTGAGTCCCCGTGGCTCACAGATATTATCACCTCAGTTGCAGGTACCAACGATGTCAGTGCTGTTGACGCGACCGAGCTCGCTTGGGAGTTCGATGAGGAACGTGGCCGATACTATGTTTCTTTTCCAGATGATCAGTAGTGGAGTCCAATTGGGTGATCCGGGGATCTGTTTAGCATTTGGGGTAGTCTTCTTTCATTTTGGTGCCGTAGTCAGACCTTGAGTGTAATCTATTTGATGGATGTTATTTATGTACTTGTGTGAAGTGGCGATTGTAAGCCAACTATGTATCTTTCCCCTTTATTTATTACATGGATTGTGTGAAGATTACCTCACTTGCGACATTGCTTTCAATGCGGTTATGCCTCTAAGTCGTGCCTCGACACGTGGGAGATATAGCCGCATCGAGGGCGTTACAGAAGCACCGTCACAGAGGTGCTCGTCATCGATCATGGCGAGCCTTCCAGCGGAGGAGCTCATGACCCGCTCGACGCGGCGCTACAAGACCTAACCGCGCCCATTCATGAAGACGTCGACGCTGAGATGCCGAAGGCACGCCGCCTCCAGCTGGTCGAAGGCACGAAGAAGCTGGCTAGCATGAGGCGCTTCCCAGAGGCCTACCAGCGTGAGATGGATCGCGTTGTGGGCGGCTCGCCGGCTCCGACTGGGCCTAGCCGCCTTGGCGCGGTCCAGCAGCGCGGCGTTGCCATCGCCAACCTATTCGGGGCAAATTGCCCCATATACGCCACGCCTCCGGAGAACATCCGAGCCGCCCAGGCGGCGGCCGACGAGCTAGACAATTTCGAGGGCGAAGAGCGTCGCCTAATGATGGAGCGCGTCCAGCGGCTCCTTGACGCGGCCGCCGAGCAAAACGCGGCCGGCTGCCGCACAGATGCGCCACGATGGCAGAAAGACCACTTGCCTCCCTGCCGAGACCAAGGCGCGACATCACGGACGCCGACTGGCGGCGTCCGCGAAAGAAGAGACAAGGATCTGGCCGTCAGCCACAGTCGGACTCGCGTCACCATCGAGCGCGACCAAGACGGCCGCCCAAGAGTAGTGGAACGGCGGGACGACTGTCTGCCTCCTCCCCCTCGCAAGGAAAGGCGAGTCTCCCCGCCGCCTGTTGAACATCCGACTCTCGGCGACTTCCTTGGCCGTCGAGAGGGAGTCGGAGAAAACGACGCACGCCACCGGATCGACCGACTCCACCGGTCCCTGGCGCTAGAAGAAGAAGACGAGTTGGGTCCGCCGTGTTTTGGTCCCCGTATCCGAGATGAGCCCTTTCCCAGAGGGTTCACGCTCCCCAGAGATACGCCCAAGTACACGGGCTCCGTGAAGCCGGAAGACTGGCTGGTTGACTACTCCACAGCCGTCAGCATAGCGAACGGCAACAAGCGAGTTGTCGTGAAGTATGTTCCACTCATGCTCTAGGGCATGGCCCAGACATGGTTGAACAGCCTGAAGCCCCGCAGCATCAATAGCTGGGTCGACTTCACCGATGCCTTCGTCCGCAACTTTACAAGCACGTACAAGCGACCTCCCAAGCCTCGCCAGCTTTCCTTGTGCGTGCAAGGCCCCAATGAGTCAACTCGCGACTACCTCACGCGCTGGGACGAGCTTTGGAACTCCTGCGAGGGCGTGCACGAGGTGCAGGCTATCGAGTACTTCACCGCCAGGTGCAGAGAAGGCACCCTCCTCAAGCACAAGCTTCTCTGCGACGAGCCAGAGACCCTCGACGAACTGCTAATCATAGCAGACAAGTATGCCACAGCCGTCTCCTCCATGAAGGCGGAGATTCAAGTTAGTGCAACTGGCAAAGTGGCCCCTCAAGCCCCCAGAACTCCGGCTGGAGACGCCAGTTGGCGGCAGCAGCAGAACGACCACAAGCGCAAGGCCCCACAGCCGGCTTCCAGTAGCCGGCAGGTGGCGACAGTTGAGGACCAGCAACTGGAGGGACACCCTCCGCCCAAGCGACATAAAGGCGGCAAGCCCAACTGGTTGCCGGCTTTCTCTTACGACCAAACTCTTGATGGCCCTTGCAAGTTCCATAACGGCGCGAAGCCGTCTAACCACACCACCCGGAAGTGCCACTGGCTCACCAGGATCGCCAAGGGAGACGGCCTCCTGCCTCCCCCGCCTGCTGGGCAGCCACCTCCGCCTCCGCCCCAGCAGCCGGCTATCAGGCTAGTCGGCGCAGTACAAGACGAGTACCCAGAGGAGCATGGAGCCTATGTGGTGTTCACCAGTGTGGCTGACGATCGACGCAGCAGGCGGCTGCACCAGCAAGAGGTGAATGCAGTAGCATCAGCGACACCAGAGTTCATGCATTGGTCCAAGAGGCCTATCAGTTGGAGAAGTGCTGATAACCCAGAGGTGATGCCGAGTCCAGGCTCCTACGCTCTGGTCCTGGACGCCACCTTTGCCATGGATAAAAGAGCCGCTCGCTTCTCGCGGGTGCTGATAGACGGAGGCAGCAGCATCAACATCCTATACAAGGACACAATGGAGAAGTTAGGAATCAAGCAAAGACAGCTTCAGAACAGTCGGACTGTGTTCCACGGCATTGTTCCTGGCCTTTCTTGCTCACCAATCGGCAAGATCCTGATAGACGTCCTTTTTGGGGACAAAGATCATTTCCGCCGAGAGTCAGTTTGGTTTGAAGTGGTGGACCTTGAGAGCCCATACCATGCCTTGCTTGGCCGACCCGCTTTGGCCAAGTTCATGGCGGTTCCCCACTACGCCTACCCCAAGATGAAGACGCCGAGTTCCAAGGGGATTCTGACCATAGCCGGCGACTACAGAACGTTGTCCGCCTGTGCGACTGAAAGCAGTCGGCTGGCCGAGTCCCTGGTGATCGCAGCTGAGAAGCGGCTCCTCGATCGGGTTGTGGCGATGACCGACAAGCGGCCGGAGATGTCGCCTAACCCTAAGGAGTCGGAAGCTAAGGGTTCGTTCAAGCCGGCCAAAGAGACGACGAAGATACCCTTGGACCCGGAGCACCCAGAGAGGTACACTGTCATAGGTGCGAACCTCGACAACAAATAGGAAGGCGAGCTCGTCGATTTCCTCCGTGAGAATTGGGACATCTTTGCATGGTCCCCTAAGTACATGCCGGGTGTACCGACGGAATTCGCCGAGCACAAGTTACATGTCCGATCTGATGCCAAGCCGGTCAGGCAGCCCTTGCGCCGCCTATTAGAAGAAAAAAGAAGAGTTGTTGGAGAAGAGATAGCCCGACTCCTGGCAGCCGGCTTCATTATGGAAGTGTTCTTCCCGGAATGGCTAGCCAACCCGGTCCTGGTGCTGAAGAAGAACAAGCAGTGGCGAATGTGTATTGACTACACCAACCTCAACAAAGCTTGCCCCAAGGACCCGTTTGCTCTGCCGAGAATTGATCAGGTGATAGACTCCACAAGCCGGGTGCGACCTGTTGAGTTTCTTAGATGCATATTCAGGATATCACCAGATCAAGCTGAACCTGACAGACAGACTGAAGACCGCCTTCATCATGCCGTTTGGAGCCTTCTTCTACCTGACCATGACGTTCGGCTTGAGGAATGCCGGTGCCACCTTTCAGCGTTGCATGCAGAAGTGCCTCCTCAAGCAACTCGGCAGAAATGCCCACGTCTACGTGGATGGTGTGGTGGTGAAGACGGAAAAGAGTGGAACACTGCTGGAAGACCTCAAGGAGACCTTTGAGAACCTGCGCCGATTCCAGATCAAGCTCAACCCTGAGAAGTGCGTCTTCGGAGTACCAGCCGGCCAACTCCTTGGCTTCCTGGTCTCTGAACGCGGCATAGAGTGCAACCCTGTAAAGATCAAAGCCATTGAGAGGATGGAGGTACCCAGCCGACTGCTTGATGTGCAAAAGTTCACTGGCTGCCTGGCGTCCATCAGCCGATTTGTTAGTCGGCTGGGCGAGAAAGCTCTCCCCTTGTACCAGCTCATGAAGAAGACCACTTTTTTCGAGTGGAACCACAAGGCGGACGAAGCTTTTCTCCAATTGAAGAAGATGTTGACTACTCCCCCTGTGCTGACGGCTCCGACTCCTAAAGAGCACATGCTCTTGTACATTGCCGCCACCAGCCGGGTAGTCAGCACAGTCATTGTAGTTGAACGCAAGGAGGAAGGCAAAGCACTACCTGTCCAGAGACCGATATATTACCTGAGCGAAGTGTTGTTGACCTCCAAGCAGAACTACCCCCACTACTAGAAGATGTGCTATGGCATGCACTTTGCCGCCAAGAAATTGAAGCCTTACTTTCAAGAGCATCCAATCACTGTGGTCTGCACAGCCCCACTAGCCGAGATCATCAGAAGCCGAGATGCTTCTGGCCGAGTGGCCAATGGGCCATAGAGCTGGCCCCCTACACCATCTACTATCAGCCCCACACCGCCATCAAGTCGCAAGCATTGGCCGACTTCCTCGTCGACTGGGCCGAGACCCAGTACCTGCCACCAGCGCCCGACTCCACCCATTGGCGGATGCATTTCGATGGCTCCAAGATGCGCACCGGCTTGGGAGCCGGCGTTGTCCTCACTTCTCCCACCAGCTCAAATATGCATTGCAAATCCATTTCTCCGCCTCCAACAACGTCGCCGAATACGAGGCGCTCATTCATGGGCTCCGGCTTGCCAAACAACTTGGCATTCGCCGGAACCTGTGTTATGGCGACTCCGACTTGGTGGTTCAGCAGTCATCTGGTGATTGGGACGCCAAAGATGCAAACATGGCGAGCTACCGTTTCCTCGCGCAGCAACTCAACGGATATTTCGAGGGGTGCGAGTTCCTTCACGTGCCATGAAATGACAACAAGCAAGCAGACACCCTGGCATGAATCGGCTCGACCCGCCAAGCAATACCATCCGGCGTCGCCCTTCAGCGCCTCCTCAAGCCGTCTGTCAAGCCTTCACCAGAATCAGACTCCATCTTCGTGCCGGATCCCGCCGAAGAAGTCGGATCCGACTCAAGAGCCCCAGCAGACGGCACGATAATTCTTACAGATGGCTCCAAGAACGCCGCAGTCAAAGCCGGCCCGGGGACTTCAGAACCCGGCCCGGGGACTGCGGCAGCCAGCCCGAAGACTCCAGAACTCGGCCCGGGGACTGCACCAGTCGGCCCGGGGACTTCATCAATCCAGCAAGCGGCCGTGGACTCCAGCCCGCCGCCTCCCAGCCCAGCCGCCCTCATCCAAGTCACAGTTCTGGCAGTCGAAGAAATAGCAGCACCCTCATGGGCCCAGCCCATCCTCGAATTCCTGGTGAGCAAAGAGCTGCCAACCGATGAGATCCTAGCTCAACAAGTACAACGTCGAGCAGCAGCCTACACCATAGTCAACAGAGAGCTGGTTAGGCACAGCGTCACGGGCATCTACCAGCACTGCGTCGAGCCAGAGCAAGGCCAGGCAATTCTCAAAGATATCCATCAAGGCGAGTGTGGCCACCATGCGGCTTCAAGAGCACTCGTCGCCAAAGCCTTTCGTCACGGTTTCTTCTGGACGACTGCCCTAGAAGAGGCCAAGGAACTGGTCCAAAAATGCAAGGGGTGCCAGAAGTTCCGTTCCAAGCCGCATCAGCCGGCTTCTGTACTCAAGACCATCCCCATCGCCTGGCCCTTTGCAGTTTGGGGCCTGGATATGGTGGGACCATTCAAGATGGCGCGAGGAGTCCTAACTCACCTACTTGTCGCGGTGGACAAGTTCACCAAGTGGATAGAAGCAAAGCCCATCAAGAAATTGAATGGTCCGACTGTCATGACTTTCATCTCCGACATCACAATTCGGTACGGCATACCACACAACATCATCACCGACAACGGCACAAACTTTGCCAAAGGTGCCTTGGCCCATTTCTGTGCGACACAGGGCATCCGACTGGACTTAGCATCCGTTGCCCATCCGCAGTCAAACGGCCAAGTGGAGCGAGCAAACGGCCTCATCCTGTCTGGCATCAAGCCTCGACTGGTCGAACCACTGGAGCGTTCGGCCGGCTGTTGGCTTGACGAGTTGCCAGCCGTCCTCTGGAGTCTGCGCACGACTCCAAACAAGTCGACCGGCTTCACGCCCTTCTTCCGCGTCTATGGTGCCGAAGCCGTCATCCCAATGGACATAGAATTCGACTCCCCGCGAGTCACCTTGTACACCAAGGAGGAAGCATAAGAAGCACGTCAAGACGGCGTCGATCTGCTGGAAGAGGGCCGGCTGTTGGCACTCAGCCGGTCCAGCATCTACCAGCAGAGCCTGCGCCGATACTACAACAGGAAGGTCAGGCCGAGATCTTTCCAAGAGGGCGACCTTGTGCTCCGACTGATCCAGCAAACAGTCGTCCAGCACAAGTTGTTGGCGCCTTGGGAAGGCCCTTTCATCATCAGCAAAGTGCTGGGCAATGACTCCTAATACCTAATCGACGCTCAGAAGCCCCGAGCACGCAAGAGGGACGACTCCGGCAAAGAGACGTAGCGGCCATGGAATGCAAATCTCCTCCGAAGATTTTACAGTTAATGCAGTATGTACCACGCTGAAAGCACAAGTGCTCCCCAGGTGGTTTTGGTAATTGATGTCAAAATATCTCTTGATGGACTAACATTTTTATCTAGTATGTTTCAGATAAGTTCAACAATGGAGTGGCATGGACTAAAGGATGTGGGAACTCCTTCAAGATGCTAAGGACAAAGGATTGGCTAAAGCTTCAAGCTCAAGACTCTTCATTTTACATTTTAGTGACCCAAGATCACATTGAGTCTATAGGAAAAGCCAATACTATCAAGGAGGGATGAGGTGTTGCTTAATGAGCCTCTTGCTTCATGTGCTTAGTGATATGCTCCAAAACCCTCAGCTAATTTCCCACTTCCACATATGACCTAAACCTAAAGCCAAACTCGGACCTACCGATTCTTTCTATCCGGCGCCACCGAGTTTCACATGTCGTAGCCACTGCCAAACCCTAAGCAAATCGGTTCTACCGATAGGGATCTCGGTCTCACCGAGATGGGATTGTAATCTCTCTGTGTATGTCCATTACCAAAATCGGACTCACCGAGTTTAGGCAATCGGTACTACCGAGATTACAATGCAAACTCTCTGGTTAACTTATTACCAAAATCGGTCCAACCGAGTTTAGTAATCGGTCCCACCGAGTTTGCCTGACCAACTCTCTGGTTAGCTAATTACCAAAATCGGTCTCACCGAGTTTGTGTAATCGGTCTCACCGAGATTAGTTATGCCCTAACCCTAACCAAATCGGTCCAACCGAGTTGCATATCGGTCCCACCAAAAATCACTAACGGTCACTAGGTTTACTAAATCGGTCCGACCGAGTTTGTTGATTCGGTCCCACCGAGATTGGTAAATTGTGTGTAACGGTTAGATTTTGTGTGGAGGCTATATATACCCCTCCACCTCCTCTTCATTCACGGAGAGAGCCATCAGACTAAGCCTACACTTCCAGCATCCTATTTCTGAGAGAGAACTACCTACCCTTGTGTTGAGCTCAAGATATTCCATTCCTACCATATGAATCTTGATCTCTAGCCTTCCCCAAGTTGCTTTCCACTCAAATCTTCTTTCCACCAGATCCAAATACTATGAGAGAGAGTTGAGTGTTGGGGAGACTATCATTTGAAGCACAAGAGCAAGGAGTTCATCATCAACACACCATTTGTTACTTCTTGGAGAGTGGTGTCTCCTAGATTGGCTAGGTGTCACTTGGGAGCCTCCGACAAGATTGTGGAGTTGAACCAAGGAGTTTGTAAGGGCAAGGAGATCGCCTACTTCGTGAAGATCTACCGCTAGTGAGGCAAGTCCTTCGTGGGCGACAGCCATGGTGGGTTAGACAAGGTTGCTTCTTCGTGCACCCTTCGTGGGTGGAGCCCTCCATGGACTCGCGCAACCGTTACCCTTCGTGGGTTGAAGTCTCCATCAACGTGGATGTAGGATAGCACCACCTATCCGAACCACACCAAAAACATCCGTGTCTCCAATTGCGTTTGAATTCTCCAAACCCTTCCCTTTACATTCTTGCAAGATGCATGCTTTACTTTCCGCTGCTCATATACTCTTTGCATGCTTGCTTGATATGTATTATGAATGTTGAAATTGTGCCTAAACTCCACTTAAACCGAAAAAGTTTAAAAACTGCAACTTTAGCACTCAGTGTCTAATCACCCCCCCCCCTCTAGACACATCTTCTCAAGATCCTACAAGTGGTATCAGAGCCAGGTTTCCATTGCCTTGGTTTAATCACCATTGGAGGAAGATGGATGAGTCTACTTTGGGGAGTCTTAGACATAGAGTGCCTATTCTTGATGGAGAGTATTTTCATGAGTGGAAAAATGAGATGCTTGTAATTTCCAATCAATATCATTTGAACAAGTACATTGCTAGCCCTTGTGCACCTCATGTTGATCCTATGCATCCTACCCTAGATGAAGATATTGACATGATTCGCAATCTTAGAACTATTGAGCTCATCATTAGAGGCTTGCCTAGAAACTTGATTAGATGTTTGCCTACTCTCAAGTGTGCTTACACTATATGGAAATTTCTTGAGGAACGCTTTCCAAATTATTTCTTGAAAAATCTAGATGAAATTCTCCATAAGTCTATTGCTTTGAGTAAGATAAATACTAGTGATCCTATGTATGGTGATCGTCTATTTGAGCTCACAAACCTTATACGTGCCAAAGGAGATGTTGGAATTATTGGTGATATTATTTCCGAAGCTATAAGAATTCATAGACAAGATCATTGTCAAACTCACTCTAACGAATCACCCTCTCTAGGACTCGATCCACCACATGACAATGTTGAACATGGATACTATGATGAGGATGATGATAGTGACTTCGATCTTGATGATGCAATGAGACATTTTGGTCTTATGGCAAATCTTCGGGGATATGTGTCAGGAGGAAAGGAATGGGTTCTTGACAGTGGATGTACTGATCATATGACCGGAGATGAAGAGATGTTCCGTGAGCTTGCTGAAAATGACGGCCCTCGAAAATATGTCACCTTTGGTGATAATTCAAAGGGTAAGGTGGTTGGCCTTGGTAAGGTGGCCATTTCTCTCGGCTACAACTTACTTTCAGTATCTAGACTTGCTGATTTCGATTTCAATGTCCTATTTACTGAGGTAGATTGCCAAGTGTTTCGTCGAGACAATCATAAAATGGTCTTTACCAGTGTACGTAGAGGTGATCTTTACATTGTCGATTTCTCTAAAAAGGCACAACCTAAAACTTGCTTTATTGCTAAATCCTCAAAAGGTTGGTTGTGGCATAGACGACTAGGTCACGTTGGCATGACAAACCTTGACATGCTTATTAAAGGAAATCATATCCTTGGAGTTAACGATGTCATATTTGATAAGGATAGACTTTGCAGTGCTTGTCAAGCAGGTAAGCAGGTTGGAGGAAGGCATCCCGTGAAGAACATCATGACCACGAGGAGGCCACTCGAGCTACTTCATATGGATCTTTTTGGTCCCAACGCCTACAAGAGTCTCGGTGGAAATTCTTTTGGTCTAGTTATAGTTGATGATTTTTCAAGATTTACGTGGGTGTTCTTTCTTGATGATAAATCGCAGGTCCAAAAGATCTTTTAAAACTTCGCTAGGAAGGCCCAAAATCAATTTGAAGTGAAGATCAAGAAGGTTCGCAGCGACAACGGAACGGAGTTCAAGAATGCAAATGTGGACACCTTTCTTGACGAAGAAGGGATTTCACACGAGTTCTCGGCTATGTACACACCTCAACAAAATGGAGTTGTTGAGAGGAAGAACCGGACGCTCATCGAAATGGCGAGAATGATGCTTGATGAGTACAAGACGCCGAAGCACTTTTGGGCAGAAGCGGTTGAGACAGCTTGTCATGCAACAAATCGCTTGTATCTTCACAATCTACTCGGCAAGACGGCATATGAGCTCCTCACCGGTAACAAACCCCAAGTTGGATACTTTCGAGTATTCGGCTCAAAGTGCTACATTCTTGATAAGCATCGTCGTTCAAAGTTTGCTCCTAAATCTCATGAAGGTTTCCTACTTGGTTATGGCTCAAACTCTCACACTTACCGTGCCTAAAACAATTTCACCCGAAAGGTTGAAGAGACGGTAGATGTGAAGTTTGATGAATCTAATGGCTCGCAAGTAGAGCAATTGCCTATTGATGTAGGAGACAAAGACCCTTCAGAAGCAATCCAAGACTTGTCTATTGGCAAAGTTCGTCCAACGGAGGTGAAGGAGAGTAACTCGTCCGTCCAAGTGGAAGCTTCTACTTCACGACAAGGTGAACCAAGAATTGATATGCAAGCATCCACAAGTGGGACACACCAAGATGAAGAAGACGAGGAAATGCATCAAGACGAACGTCAACAACCTCCTTCTCCACCACGACGAGAGAACGACAATGCCAACAATGAAGAAGGCCAAGAAGAAGAACAAGATGAAGAAGATGTTCAACTAAGACCCAAGCAAAAGCTCTCACGAGTTCGAGCAAGAATTGCTAAGGACCATCCCGTCGAGCAAATCTACAATGATATTCAAACCGGGAGAATCACTCGCTCAAAAACTCGTTTAGCTAACTTTTGTGAAAACTATTCATTCATCTCTAGCATTGAACCTATGAAGGTTGAAGAAGCATTGGAAGATCTGGACTGGATAAACGCTATGCATGAAGAGCTACACAACTTTGAGAGAAACCAAGTTTGGACATTGCTTGAGAAGCCCGATAACAACCACAACAGCATTGGTACCAAATGGGTGTTCCGCAACAAGCAAGATGAAGATGGACATGTGGTTCGCAACAAAGCACGTCTCGTCGCCCAAGGATACACATAAGTCAAAGGTATGGACTATGGTGAGACATATGCTCCCGTTGCTAGACTTGAGTCCATTCGCATCTTATTTGCCTATGCTAATCACCATAATATCACCTTGTACCAAATGGACATTAAAAGTGCTTTTCTAAATGGTGAAATAGAGGAGGAAGTTTATGTCAAACAACCTCCCGGCTTTGTCAATCCTAAGAAACCAAATCATGTTTACAAACTTCACAAAGCCCTTTATGGTCTTAAACAAGCTCCTAGAGCATGGTATAAATGCTTGACCAAGTTCCTTATTGCAAGTGGTTTTGAAATTGGAAAAATTGATTCCACACTTTTTACTAAAAGGGTTAATGGAGAACTATTTGTATGCCAAATTTATGTTGATGATATCATATTTGGTTCAACTAACCCTCTTTTTAGTGAAAAGTTTGGAAAGCTAATGTCGAAGAAGTTTGAGATGTCTATGATGAGTGAACTCAAATTCTTTCTCGGTTTGCAAATCAAGCAAACTAAGGAAGGTACATTTGTCTCTCAAACGAAGTACACCAAAGACTTATTCAAGAAGTTCAATATGCAATAATGCAAAGGTATGCCTACACCCATGCCTACTAGTGGACATCTTGATTTGACCAAAGATGGTGAACCGGTTGATCAAAAGGTTTATCGCTCTATGATTGGTTCATTGTTATACCTATGTGCTTCACGTCCCGATATTATGCTAAGTGTATGCATGTGTGCAAGATATCAAGCTGCTCCTAAATGTCATCTTAAGGCCGTGAAAAGGATAGTGAGATACTTAATTCATACACCAAATTTTGGCATTTGGTATCCTAAGAGGGCATCTTTCGATCTTGTTGGCTACTCCAAATCGGACTACGCCGGTGACAAGGTTGATAGAAAGTCCACTTCAGGTACTTGTCAATTTCTTGGTAGATCTCTTGTGTCTTGGTCCTCCAAGAAACAAAACTCGGTATCCTTATCTACCGCCGAAGCGGAGTACATCGCCGCTGGTTCATGTTGTGCTCAATTACTTTGGATGACCCAAACTCTTAAAGATTATGGGATATATGTGAAACATGTTCCATTGCTTTGTGACAATGAAAGTGCTATCAAAATTGGTCATAATCCTGTACAACATTTTCGAACTAAGCATATTGAAGTTCGTCATCATTTCATTCAAGATCATGTTGCTAAGGGTGACATTAATCTTAAGCATGTTCGCATCGATAAGCAATTAGCAGATATATTCACTAAACCACTTGATGAGAAAGTGTTTTGCAGGTTGAGAGGTGAATTGAACATTATTGATGCTTCGAACTTGGAGTAGGAACTCCATTGGATACATGCAAGACATGAGCTTATGACTAATCCATGATATATCTCTTATGATGATTATCTTATGTCTTGGACAAATTTGCATCTTGCATGTTATCTAACCCATGTAGGTACTTGGTTGAATCTAATTCTATGATATTGCAACTCACTCACATCTTGAGCAATCTCTACATCACCAAGTCTCTACACAATGGTGGTTGAAGACAAGGTAGCACAAAACCATTCAAACATATCCTTTGACAAATTCTATGTTGAGCTTCATGATTGTCATTTGTTGATACACAAGTGCTCTTCCTTGCAAGAACTAACCCATATAGGTAGATGGACTCAAATTCCAAGTGGTTCTCCCAATTCTTGATGAGCTACATCAACCTTGAGCACCCACACAAGTTCAACTACATGAGCAAGATCCACACCACCACCCAAGGTATGTTATTCCATCTTAGAGAAGCTTTACTCCAAGTCAAGAGTCAAAGCAACTCAACAAGATGTGAATACATCAAGATGCTTAAACGAAAAATGGTAACCCCATTTTGAGCTTAAACGATGAGTATGACCTATGATCAAGTGCTCTCACTTGACTCCTAAGTCAATATACTCTAACATAGGTGACTATGTCACCGCCCAACTCTAGATGAAGTTCTCTTGTGTTCTTTTCTGTGTTATTGAATTTGTCTCATGCATATTTGTTTTCTTTAAAAAACTTCATCTAGATCTTTCAGTTTCTTGTCTTTTCTTTTTGTTTTTGTTCTGCATTTTCTGCATCCAATTCATTGCAAATCTTTCAGATAATTCATTGCAAATCTTTGTGAGATCTTACTTGTCTAGTGAGCTGAGGTGACAAGTGTTTTTCTCTGTGATTAACTCGGTTTCACCGACTTGTAGTTTTCGGTCCAACCGAATCCTTTCGGTGCCACCGAAACATGCCACTCGGTGCCACCGATTTCACAACAGGAAAAACAGTTTGCCACTTGTTCTATATTTCTTCTGATCCAGCTCCACTCAATGAATCTTGTCCTCTACAAGCATCACAATTTTATCCATTGCTTTGTGCTGAGTCTCAAGGACCAAACCCATTCGACAGATTCCAGAAAGCCCTTCTCGGAAATTGATGTCAAAGGGGGAGAGATAGATCACATCAAAGCTTATCACCTACAAGGGAGAGAGTATTAAGGGGGAGAAAAAGATCTCAAGGGGGAGAGAATACTCAAGGATCCCAGATGCTTGATGTTCAAGAGGAGAGATGCCACATGTCTTTTTGGGGGAAAGACATGTTCATATGTGCTTATTTGCATTAAGCTCTATCCATTTGTATCTTTCAGCTCTGATTTTCTGTTCCCTATCTTCTCCCAATATCCCATGCCAGATTCAGGGGGAGCAAGACATCTAAGGGAAAGAAATCATTCAAATTCATTGCATATCTTTACTCTTGGGGACATGTCTAATCCAATGTGGTACCTTGTACTCACTCTCTACATGTCATCCCAGTCTTGGTATTCTTGTGGTTTCTTTTGTTTGCTCTGGCTAGTGGATGTACGTGTGTTATCTAACCTTGTTTGTGCAGGTTCATTCCATCCTAAGCCAACTCAAGACTACAAGGTAAGTATATGCATCAAAATCATGAGTATGAGGAATTCTTGCTTATGTACATACTGTTTGCAAGAAGGACTCATGAGCATGAAGGTATTTTCCTTAATAATCTTTTGCTCTGATGCATATGGCCAAGATACATGTAACACATTGCCTACTCTGTCATGGTTATGCTCTCACATGCTTCTATATTTCATATTCACATGATTGCATACATGTAGGGGGAGCCTATGTTTGTTACATGTCCTTCCAAAGCTTTACTTGCTATTCTTTATATCTTTATCTAAAGCTTTGATGTATGTTGCCATCAATTACCAAAAAGGGGGAGATTGAAAGCACAAGTGCTCCCCAGGTGGTTTTGGTAATTGATGTCAACATATCTTTTGTTGAACTAACATTTTTATCTAGTACGTTTCAGATAAGTTCAACAATGGAGTGGCATGGACTAAAGGATGTGGGAACTCCTTCAAGATGCTAAGGACAAAGGATTGGCTAAAGCTTCAAGCTCAAGACTCTTCATTTTACATTTTAGTGATCCAAGATCACATTGAGTCTATAGGAAAAGCCAATAGTATCAAGGAGGGATGAGGTGTTGCTTAATGAGCCTCTTGCTTCATGTGCTTAGTGATATGCTCCAAAACCCTCAGCTACTTTCCCACTTCCACATATGACCTAAACCTAAAGCCAAACTCGGACCTACCGATTCTTTCTATCCGGCGCCACCGAGTTTCACATGTCATAGCCACTGCCAAACCCTAAGCAAATCGGTTCTACCAATAGGGATCTCGGTCTCACCGAGATGGGACTGTAATCTCTCTGTGTATGTCCATTACCAAAATCGGTCTCACCGAGTTTAGGCAATCGGTACTACCGAGATTACAATGCAAACTCTCTGGTTAACTTATTACCAAAATCGGTCCAACCGAGTTTAGTAATCGGTCCCACCGAGTTTGCCTGACCAACTCTCTGGTTAGCTAATTACCAAAATCGGTCTCACCGAGTTTGTGTAATCGGTCTCACCGAGATTACGTTATGCCCTAACCCTAACCAAATCGGTCCAACCGAGTTGCATATCGGTCCCACCGAAAATCACTAACGGTCACTAGGTTTACTAAATCGGTCCGACCGAGTTTGTTGATTCGGTCCCACCGAGATTGGTAAATTGTGTGTGATGGTTAGATTTTGTGTGGAGGCTATATATACCCCTCCACCTCCTCTTCATTCATGGAGAGAGCCATCAGACTAAGCCTACACTTCCAGCATCCTATTTCTGAGAGAGAACTACCTACCCTTGTGTTGAGCTCAAGATATTCCATTCCTACCATATGAATCTTGATCTCTAGCCTTCCCCAAGTTGCTTTCCACTCAAATCTTCTTTCCACCAGATCCAAATCCTATGAGAGAGAGTTGAGTGTTGGGGAGACTATCATTTGAAGCACAAGAGCAAGGAGTTCATCATCAACACACCATTTGTTACTTCTTGGAGAGTGGTGTCTCCTAGATTGGCTAGGTGTCACTTGGGAGCCTCCGACAAGATTGTGGAGTTGAACCAAGGAGTTTGTAAGGGCAAGGAGATCGCCTACTTCATGAAGATCTACCGCTAGTGAGGCAAGTCCTTCGTGGGCGACGGCCATGGTGGGATAGACAAGGTTGCTTCTTTGTGGACCCTTCATGGGTGGAGCCCTCCGTGGACTCGCGCAACCGTTACCCTTCGTGGGTTGAAGTCTCCATCAACGTGGATGTAGGATAGCACCAACTATCCGAACCACGCCAAAAACATTCGTGTCTCGAATTGCGTTTGAATTCTCCAAACCCTTCCCTTTACATTCTTGCAAGATGCATGCTTTACTTTCCGCTGCTCATATACTCTTTGCATGCTTGCTTGATATGTATTATGAATGTGGAAATTGTGCCTAAACTCCACTTAAACCGAAAAAGTTTAAAAATTGCAACTTTAGCACTCAGTGTCTAATCACCCCCCTCTAGACACATTTTCTCAAGATCCTACACACGCTACCTTTTGTATTTAAGTACCAAGACTTCGCGTCTCGGGGACTGCCCTTTTTGTTATCTATATGATAAGAATTATGACTTCGAGTATGATACTCTTTATTATGCCGCTTGGCACCGGGTTCGACTAGTCGGCCCGGGGACTCGCCGCCTTGCGCTATGAAATGCTTCCTGTAGTCGGACAAGTAGTGTGTGGTGCCCAAGCCGTCTCCTGTCAGAAGCCACAGCTCACAGAACGACTGTCTGGCGGGCAGGAGTAAGGAAGAATGGACGCCCACATGAAAAATGGCTAAGGACTCAAAGCATAAGCATAGCTTGAGACGGCTTCCAGCCGCTCTTCGCAAACCGACTCTTGAGCAGTCGGCTCGCCGCCTTCTATTCAACTTGCTAAAAAACTCTAAAACGGCTAAGTACTTGCCTTCCCAAAAGTAGCCAAACATTTGATCCAGCAGCAGTCCGCAGAGCGGCTGTCCGGCTGGCAAGACGGCAACTAAGGGAAGGCGGCAAAGGAAAAAGCCAAAGGAGCAACGAGCAAGAAAAGATAGAACTCGGATGAATATTTACATAGCATAGGCTCTTGGCCGAATCTTCGAGCAGAAGTTCAAAATACACCCCGCGAGTGGAATTGTGCGAATTAACAAGTTCCTCAAAGACTACTAAAACAGATAAAATAAAGGCAGCAACCTAGGAAGCGGCAGACGGGTTCGAAGGGTCAGAGGAGATGGCGTTGGGGCGGCCGGCTGGGCAGTCTCGGCTTGATCACCTCCGGCGGCAGCCGGCTCGGTGGGCGCGGCTCGTTGCTGGAGGCGCGGTCGAGCTGAGGCTGGCCGTCCACTCCGCCTTCTGGCGCCTCAGTCTCGCCTCCATCCTCCGCCTCGCCTTCCTTCTCGACGCTGGAGCCGATCACCTCCGCCGAGTCCTCGTCGTAGTCTGGGTTCATCCCAAACCACTCCGGCGTTGCTTCCTCGCCGTCTTCAGCCCGCTCGGGAATGAAGACGCTGGTATCAGCGTACTCGGCGATCGCCGTGGCACGCTTGACGAGGGCGTCTTCCGCGGCTGCCAACTCTGGCTGGGCCTCTGCCCGGAGCGTGGCCAGCCGGTCCAGGTCCAGCCCCGGATACCATGCTTTGACGAATTCCAAGGCCTGGCGCGCTCCAGCCCGGGCCGAGGAACCCTTCCAAGCCTCAAGACGGCCAGCTGTGACCTCTAGCCAGTCGGCAGTCTGACTGGGGGTGCATAGTGCCTGCATGTCTGGCCACAAGGCAGAGATCGCCTAGGCGCCGGCACGTTGAAGCCGGCGCAACATCCGGTGGGCAGGCCGCAGGCGAGCCTCAACGCTCAGAATCTGCTCGCCAAGGGTCCGGGGGGCATCGGCGGCGACCTCCGCGCCTACTGCCCTCCGCCTCTCGCGATCAGCCTCGATGGCTTGATTGGCGGCTTGCGAGTAGCCGGGGAAGAAGTCTACCAAGGCGAAAATAAGGAAGAGCAAGTCAAAAAACCAGGAGTCGGCCCGACCTGTAGTCGGCAACTCAAAGAAGAAAAGTAAAGAGGCTTATTGTCGACGATGTCCTCGATCTCGTGGAAGCCGGAGGCCAGCAATGCCTCCTTGTCAATCCAAGAGGAGCGCTCGCTTGCGAACTCGGCCAGGAGAGCAGTCTCCTTCTCGTCCGCCTCCTCCTGCGCCTTCTTAAGCAGCTCCTTCAGCTCCGCCAGTTGTGCAGCCAGCAGGTCGCGCTCTGCGGCGAGCTTGCTGCACTCCTCCCCCTTGGCACGCAAGGCGGTGTTGGCTTTGCCCAGCTGCTGCTGAAGAGTGGCATTGGCCTCTGAAGAAAAAGAACAAAGAGGATGATAAATCATCAACAAAGAAGGTCGCCAGAAAGATCCGGCCCGACTGCTCAGCAGTCGGCCCGAATCTCGGGGACTACAGCCCGCGGGTGCGCCAGCGCGCCCCCGCGAAGAAGAAAGAGAACTCACTCCGGCTCTCCGACAAGTCGGTAGTCCGCTTGCCCAGCTCCTCAACATTGCGGTTGAAGGCGGTGGCCCGGAGGTTGTGATAATCCTGTGATAAGTATTTCAAACAAAAGTAAGTACTTAGAACTCGCCAGATGGAGTTCCGAGTCGCCTGCTCAGCAGCCGGCCTAGAACTCAGGGACTACACCCAGTGGGTGCGCTGGCGCGCCCCCACAGAGAAGAACAAGAAGACGGAGACAAGATAAAAACACTTACCCGGATGGCAGCCCGCGATGCCAGGTGCGCCTTGGTGCAGCTCTGGATGGCGTCGCCCTCAGCTCGCAGCTTAGCCTGGACGTCCAGAAGCGCCCGATTCAGCGGGCCTGTGCCGCCTCCTCGCACCCACCCAATGGGCGCGGTGCTCGTCGCCTCGGCGTCTGGGATCGTCGAGCTGACGGAGGCGGTCTCCAAGGGGCGTGGCACCGAAGTCGCCTTCTCAAGACGGCGGCGCGCTGGTGAGCCGACTTGAAGGAGTAGCTTCGCCACGGCTTCGTCCTTAGTCGGTGGCACTGGCGGGTCCGCCGGCTGTTTATCACGTGCGCCCCCAGGCGGCGGCGGGGGTGGCGGCGGCGGCGCGGCCGTGCCCGACATAGAGGCATCGCCGCCTCCCCTCTCGACGATCGGGAACTCGCCGCCAGCTTCCTCCGACTGCGCCGTGAACTCTGGAGGCGGCCGCGCTGAGTTCAGCGGGATGACAAACACCGCCGACTGGCGGAGCACGGCTTCCTCACCCTACCGCCTTGCCGCGACGGCGGCCTCAGCCTCATCCAGTTTTTTCTGGGTGGAGGCAGCCGCCTTCTCGGCCTCCGCCTTCTCCAGGCGGGCGGTTTCTTCCTTGTCGCGCTTCTCCTACGCGTTCCGCTCCGTCGCCTCCCGGAGGTCGGCGGCGGGGTCAATCCGCCGAGTAGTGGTGGACGTCTCTGCCGACCCCATGATGGAGGCGGCGGCGACCATCTCAAGAGTGAGGGGAGCCCTAGAGCGGGGGAAGCATGAAAAGAGTTAGACAAGAGCAACAAATAGAGAATAAAACAAAGGGCGGAGGCACTTACGCAGAGACCAGCGGCGGCTTCTTCACTTCCCTACGGAAGCGGTTGGCTTTCGTGGCCGCCTCTTCGCGCTTGGTCACGGCGGCCGCCCCTTGAACTTCTTCGTCCGACCGCCGAGCGTACTCGGCCCGGCTCGGCGCTTCCTAACACCGCCTTGACCATCCAAGACGGCGGAGGAACTCGCGCCGGGCTGGCCGGCTTTTGGCTGGTGGAGCGAGGCGACTTCCCCCTCGGCGTCGTCATCAGTCCAGTCGGTGAAGGTGGCCGAAGGCTTGAAGCCGCCTGCTCGTCCTCCTCCTCCTCCTCCTTCGGCGTCGGCCTCCATCGCCACCGCCCCCAAGTCGGGGTCGTCGACATCGCTCTCCGCTCGGTCAGGGACAAACTGCGGGCCGGTCCAGTGGTGCCGGCCGAAGGCTGGACAAGAGGGTTCTGATTCAAAGACTAAAGAAGATTAGAAGTCGGATTTGGCTGCAAAAGAAAGTATAAGAAGAAGAGAAACGACTTAGAACAGGCGGGGGGTTGGCGCGCGAGTACGGCTCCATGCCGAACCGCCAATCCCCCGAGAGGCCGGAGTTCGCGATATAGTTCACCATGTCCACCACCTCCGCGTGGGGCATGTCCTTGGAACACATCCGACTCGGGTCCCGGTGCCCGATCATCTGGCAGATTAGATGAGGGCGGCCTTGGAGCGGGAGAACTCGGCGCGCCACGAAGGTGTCCAGCAGGTCGGCCCCGGTCAGACCCTCCGACTGCGTCAGCACTCGGAGTCGTGCGACGGCGGCGGCGCCGGTAGGAGTCAGCGTCTTGGCCCGATGGGACCAGCTAGGGAGCCTTCCAACCGGCAGGTTGACCGAGTCGCCTTCTGGGGCGACGTTCTTCACGTAAAAATAAGATCTCTGCCATATCTTCACCGATTTAATCAGCGTAAAGGTGGGGAACGGGTTGTCGGCCCCTGTTCTCCGCATCACGATGAACGCACCACACTGGGCTGGCACGCCGGCGACGTGCATGCCGAGCTTGGACTGGAAGAATTCCCCCCACAGCTCGATGGTGGGGAGAACACCCAAGAAGCCTTCGCACAGAGTGGCGAACGCAGCTAGCAACACCACCGTGTTCGGTGTAAGGTGGTGCGGCTGGAGCCCGTGGAACTCCAAGAAGGAGCAGAAGAAACTGCTCGCCGGCAGCCCTAGGCCGCGCATGAGGTGCGAGCGGAATATGACCCGCTCGCCCTCCTCCGGTGCCGGCGATACTTCCCCCGCCAGCGTGGCGTGGGCCCGCACTAGGTCCAGGCCGGGGAGGCAACGTGTCTTGCGAAGGAAATCAATGTGGTCATCGTCGACCTCGGAGCCGTCCCACACGCCGGAGCGAATGGCAGGAGGCGCGGCGGCGGAAAAAGAACTCATTGTTGCGGGCGAGGCGTGGTTCGGCGCAGCAGCAGCGAGAGGAAGAAGAAGCAAGAGGGGGCGGAAGGGAGTAGGGAAGATGGGCGCGCGTGCTCTGCCGCCCCCCTCCTCCCGCCTACTTATAGCCTCAGGGGCTGAGAAGTCGAGGGGGCGATTGTGGGATTAACTGCGCTCGGAGCCCCACAACCCCCACAATTAACCACACGAAGTTACTGCTGCAGTTACTGCGTGGGAAACCCAACCGCCCGCGCGGCCACAACGGATCCGTTCGCATGCCGAGGCGCGGTAGTGGTGGGCCCCGCCTGTAGGCCTATCCTGTCGCGCGCGTGGGTGGGCAGACTGGCCCGGCCACGTGGCGCCACGCGACGGATCCGCAACGGGCGGCAACCTGGAAGCTTGTCAGGCACGCTGCCTGGACCCCGCTGCGACTTTCAAACTCTTTGAGGGCAAGACGGCCTTCTGCGAGTTCGGCTCCAGCTAGTCGGCCCGAAGGAAGACGGCGAGCCAGGCCCAAATTCAACCACCGTAAGGAAGAAATTGTTGATGCTCCTTGACATGTCTCCCTCGGCGGCTCACCAGCTTCGGGGACTACTGTCGGAGTAATGGGCCATGGGTAGGCAAACCCGAAGCCCAGAACCTTTCAAGACATCGGGGCAGGCTGCGCCCCTCAAGACCCTAGGACGGAGAGCCGCCTATGAGGGTCGGTAGCAGCGCAGCCGGCTACCCATTCTCGGCCAAGTCCCAAGGGCGACTTTGAGATGAGCCGACTCCTAGCTGGCGGCTTCCAGAGAAGCCGGCTATGGGGAGTCGGCCCGTGACTCCAACCACCTCATGCTCTCGGCAGGAGGGACGGGACGGGGCGTGGCCTCAGCAAGGTCCACACCCGTCCCTTACCAAAGGCAGGCATGGCCACAGTACGCCGTACCATCGGGGATCTCCGTCCAGCGCGGGACTGTTGCCATGCTAGCCTTGACATCAGCCCCAGTGGGCGGAACCCTGTACCCACGATGGCCTGTCTGTACGACCCAGAGACAGCAGGTCCCACCAGTCAGCGGGCGTCCAGAAGACGGCAAGAGTGCCACCGGTCGGACCCGGTGGGAGTCGGCCTCCAGGAGTCGGCTAGCCCCTCCCACGGGCCCCGCACGCCATTAACCAGACAAGACGGGGAATGGCAACAGTGATCGCCTGTCAGGCGGCGGCACTGTTGCCATGACCCCATGACCAAGCTCGCGTCATTAGAAGCACGGCTACAGTAATCCGCAGCCAGCAGGACCCGCCCGCGGCGGACACTGCCTGACGGCTCCATACCGGACCAGTCGGCGGGGCCCACCAGACGGCGGGCCCCGGCAGTCGATGGAGAAGACAGCGGCCTAAGAGACAGACGGCTGGGACCCGCGCCCAGCCGGTTTACCATTATACCCCTCGGGGGTAGGCCTATATAAACCCCCAGGGCACCCATGCAAAGGGTTCGAATCCATTAGCACTAGACCAGATCATATTGGAAGGAGAGAGCTAGCCTTACCTTCTCCTACCTCCAGGAAACAGCTCAAGGAGCAACCGTGTACACACTTTGCCATAGTGATCATGCGGAGACCCCGCAGAGCAGCAGTAGGGGTGTTATCTCCTCGGAGAGCCCTGAAGATGGGTAAGATTTGCCGGCGTGCATGTCTTCGCCTCATCCCGTTTCCAGGCACCGGCGATGTTCTACTCGCCCCCACCATGATAAGCCACCCCTTGGCATATGTCGCACCCAACCCCCGACACTTCACCAACAACAAAGAAGGAGACATAATCACATGGGTATGGGCACTCCCCTTGGCAACTGCCAAGCTTGGGGGAGGTGCCCCGGTATTGTATCACCATCACACTCCTATCTTTACCGTTTTTGTTAGTTCGATCCTATTAGTAGTATCTTGATCTAGTAGAATGAAGTTTATGGCATGATCTAGTTTTGAGTTTTGCTTTATGATCCGTGAGCTATATATAATAAAGATTAGTGTTGAGTCAAGGGCTTGATTTTCTTTCTATGATCTTGAGTGGATAAAAGAAAAGAGAAAAAGAATAAAAAGAAACAAATTTTCATATTGATCTTATTGAGAGTAATGGCTTCACATAGAAAGAGTATGATGATTAAAAGTTGTTGGGAGTTCGCAGACATAGCTTTGGTCATCATTGCAATTAATAGGAAGTAATAAGGAAAGAGAGTTCTCACATATAAATATACTATTATTGACATCCTTTATGATTGGGAGCACTCATTAAAATATGACATGCTAAAGAGTTGATGTTGGACAAGGAAGACAACATAATGGGTTATGTTTTCTTGCATCTGAGATAAAGTATATTGTCATGGATCCTCCAACATGTTGAGCTTGCCTTTCCCCCTCATGCTATCCAAATTCTCAGCACCAAGTAGATATACTACTTGTGCTTCCAAATATCCTTAAACCAGTCTTGCCATGAGAGTCCACCATATCTACCTATGGATTGAGTAAGATCCTTCAAGTAAGTTGTCATCGGTGCAAAGCAATAAAAATTGCTCTAAATATGTATGATTGATTGGTGTGGGAGAAATAAGCTTTATACGATCTTGTGATGTGGAAGTAATAAAAGCGACAGACTGCATAATAAAGGTTCATATCACAAGGGGTAAGGGAGTCCTGGATTAGGGGGTGTCCGGATAGCCGGACAATACCTTCAGCCGGACTCCTGGACTATGAAGATACAAGAATGAAGACTTCGTCCCGTATCCGGAAGGGACTTTCCTTGGCGTGGAAGGCAAGCTTGGCGATGCGGATATGTAGATCTCCTACCATTATAACCGACTCTGTGTAACCCTAACTCTCTACGGTGTCTATATAAACCAGAGGGTTTTAGTCCGTAGAACAACCATACCATAGGCTAGCTTCTAGGGTTTAGCCTCCTTGATCTCGTGGTAGATCTACTCTTCTACTACCCATATCATCAATATTAATCAAGCAGGAGTAGAGTTTTTCCTCCATCGAGAGGGCAAAAACCTGGGTAAAAACATCGTGTCCCTTGTCTCCTGTTACCATCCGCCTAGACGCACAGTTCGGGACCCCCTACCCGAGATCCGCCGGTTTTGACGCCAACATTGGTGCTTTCATTGAGAGTTCCTTTGTGTCGTCGCCATTAGGAAGGATGCCTCATCCCGTCTTTAAAGGCGGCACCGTTGCTAAGGGAGCTTTGGTTGTCGGCCAAACTCTCCGTCTTGGTGGTTTTCTTATGACCGCCTGTTCGGCTGCTGCGCCGACGATGACCTCTCGGGCCATCAAAAGCAATCTTCATGTCAGCTCGGAACTCGCCGAGCAGTTAGATCCAATGGAGCTCTCTTCCATAAACGAGCTCTTGGATCGCACCGCCGCCCTTGGAGTCGCTACGGATCACGACCAGATTGGGCCTAAACCCGATCTGAGAGAGATCAACTCTCCCCAAGTCACCCATCACGTTGCCGTGGTAGAGGGACAGTGCGGCGACCCTTCATCTATCTTAAGGACTAGCTACGTCCGGATTACCGATCCCTCCAAGCCGGATACCCGTGGAGGGGAGGATATCACTCAAGACCTGAACTTAGAGTCAGGCGACGGGCTGGATTTATTGGACAACATCCAAGAATCCAAATTTTCGAGTTCGGAAACTCCTCGGCCTCTGAGTCTCAGAATGGGTGAGGTTTCGGATTTAATTCCACCCACCCACCCAAACATAAGCGATCTATCCCAAATCAGGCAAAAGCCCGAAGAAACAGTACATCATTACTGGGCCAGATTCCTCCTGGTTAGGAACAGGATAAGGGACTGCCGCGAGGAAGACGCAATCTCAATCTTCTGCAATAATTGCACGGACAAGGGAATCCTCAACGCCATAAGTCGCCGTGATATTACACGCTTCGCTGACTTGGCGTCCATAGTACGAAAGTACTGTGCGATGGAAAGCGCCTGGAAAACCGAAACAAAATTTTGGGATGATCCAGCCCTGAATACAAACCCAGTCCGAAATAATAGGGTGCATCATCGCCAGACACCCGGGTCAAACACCAAAAAGCAAAAACCCTCTACAGGGCATGGAACCGTACTGGAAGGATGGCTTAATGGACCCTGTAAAATTCACAGTACATAGGGCGCCA
This sequence comes from Aegilops umbellulata, assembly GCA_032464435.1. Taxonomy (NCBI): domain Eukaryota; kingdom Viridiplantae; phylum Streptophyta; class Magnoliopsida; order Poales; family Poaceae; genus Aegilops; species Aegilops umbellulata. The sequence continues at coordinate 345,849,894 of CP136055.1, read as the reverse complement.
CACCAACTCACAGCCTTAGAGCATGTTGGATACTCCGGCAGGTGGCCAAAATTGGCGAAGACCTCCTAATTCCGGAGGCCACAGAAATCCACCCCAGGGACACCAATACGGTATTAACAGTCTTCGAGACTTTTGCATCAAATAATATGCGAAAAAGAACACTCCGCAGCCTTGCCGAAGTCTACCAAGTAGCAACAATAAACCCATGGAGTGACACGGCTATTACTTTTAATGCCAGTGATGAACCTAAATTCTGAACAGCCCGAGCACCAGCCGCATTGGTCCTTAGTCCAATAGTGGACGGCTTTCGCCTCACTCAGGTACTCATGGATGGAGGCAGCGGATTGAACCTCATTTATGAGGAAACCCTTCAAAAAATGGAAATATACTGGAACCGCATTGAGCGAAGCAGTACAACCTTTAGAGGAATAATCCCCAGTCGGGAAGCGCGCTGTACAGGAAAAATGACACTAGATGTGGTGTTCGGCACGCCGGATAATTACAGGTCCGAAGAGGTCACGTTCCATGTGGCCCCGTTCAGTAGCGGATACCACGCCCTGCTAGGGCGGGAAGCATTTACAACCTTCCAAGCAATACCCCATTACGGGTACATGAAGCTCAAGATGCCCGGGCTGAACGGAATTATCACTCTCCCTAGTGATCCGGACGTAGCACTCCACGCCGAAAACAAGACAGTCGCACTGGCCCTTGAGGCACTATCCGAAGCTCTAGCGGCTGAGGAACTGAGTGCGCTGCGCTCCACAGTGAACAGGAACGATGTGATACTCGACAAAAGATCCAAGTCCACCTCCTTTAAACCAGTGGGCGAAATAGTCAAATTCCAGGTCCATCCAACGGACCCCAATAAAACTTCTATCGGGGCACAATTAAACCCTGATGTAGATACCGCACTGCGAGAGTTCCTACGTGAAAACAGGGACATCTTCGCCTAGCACCCTTTAGACATGCCAGGAATCCCACGCGGGCTGGCCGAGCACAGCTTAAATATCCTAAAAGGATTCAAACCTGCCAAACAAGCTCTTCGGCGTTTTCCGAACCTAAGAGACAGGCCATGGGAGAGGAGCTAGCCAAGCTATTGGAGGCCGGATTCATCAGAGATATAAAACATCCGGACTGGCTAGCAAACCTGGTGATGGTACCAAAGAAGGAAAAATCCTGGTGCCTGTGCGTTGATTTTAAAGACCTTAACAAGGCTTGCCCAAAGGATCCCTTCCCCCTCCCCCGCATCGATCAAATTATCGATGCTACCACAGGACACGATTCGTTGTGTTTCCTCGACGCATATTCCGGCTACCATCAAATCAAGATGGCAGAGCCAGACCAAGCCGCAACGGCATTCATCATACCATACGGCCCATTCTGCTTCAACATAATGCCCTTCGGGCTCAAAAACACCGGCGCAACGTATCAGCGCATGATTCAGACATGTCTGGCAAACCAGACCGGCAAAACAGTGGAGGAATACGTAGATGATGTGGTCATCAAAACAAGACATGTTGAATCTCTAGTAGACGACTTGAGGCTCACATTTGATAACCTCCGAACATACGACATCAAGCTCAACCCGGAAAAATGCGTTTTCAGCGTTCCAGCCGGAAATCTCTTGGGCTTCATTGTATCCGGTAGAGGAATTGAAGCAAATCCAGCCAAGATCCGAGCTCTGTCACAATTGGATATCCCAAAGGACCTCAAACAAATACAAAAATTAACCGGATGTGTGGCGGCTCTAAGCCGCTTTATCTCCCGCTTGGGAGAAAAGGTACTACCCCTCTACCGCCTCCTTCGGCGCACCAAACACTTCGAGTGGACGGATGCCGCCATGGCCGGACTCGACGAAATAAAAGCCATATTGGCAACAAACCCAGTCCTGGCCGCGCCAAACATTGGCGAACCAATGCTATTGTACATTGCAGCAACACATCAGGTTGTAAGCGCAGTGCTCATCGTCGAACGAGAAACGGACGGACACAAATTCCCCCTTCAAAAGCCGGTCTATTATGTGTCCACTGTCCTCACTCTGTGCAAATCACGGTACCCGCATTATCAAAAGATTGCGTACGCGGTATTCATGGCATCCCGGAAGCTGCGACACTACTTTCAAGAGTGTTCAATAATAGTAGCCTCGGAAGTACCACTTAACGATATTATAAACAACCATGACGCAACGGGCTGGATTGCAAAATGGGCCATTGAGCTCCTCCAGTTCGACATAACTTATAAGCCACGGCGAGCTATCAAGTCGCAGGCTTTGGCCGACTTCGTCGCAGAATGGACGGAGGCCGAACTCCCTAAAGAGTACGGCACATATTCAAATTGGATCATGCATTTCGACGGCTCCAAGATGTTGGCCGGTCTAGGGGCTGGCGTCGTTTTGACGTCCCCCACAGGAGACACAGTTCAATATGTACTCCAGATTATGTACACAGACTCCAACAATGCATCCGAATATGAGGCCCTTTTACATGGTCTCTGGATGGCAATATCCATGGGCATTCAATGCCTAGAGGTGCGCCGGGATTCGAACCTCGCGATATCCCAAATAAATGGAGACTTCGATGCCAAGGATCCAAAAATGGCAGCTTACGGCAACGCCGTCTTAAAAATGTCAGCTCGGTTCGAAGGGCTTGAATTTCACCATATAGCCCGGGAAAATAATCAGGCGGCAGATGTCCTGGCACGCATCGGCGCAAAACGCGATGTAGTCCCCCCCCCACATCTTCTTGGAAAGGTTGTTCAAGCCATCCGTAGTATGGGAAGGGGAACCGAACAATAACAGCCCGGACCCAACCGCACTGCCCGACACCGAACAAGCTTACATAATTGGAGGCTCTGCCAATGAAATTACACCTTCATCCCACGCAATAATGGCCTTCATCGCCCCGTGGACAGAACCATTCCTAGCCTACCTTACTAGGCAGGAACTCCCAGAGGACCAAAACGAGGCACGCTGCATAGTGCGGCGATCTAAAGCCTATAAAGTCCATGAGGGAGAGCTTTATAAGAAAAGCACTACCGGAGTCCTTCAAAGGTGCATCTCCGAAGAGGAAGGGCGGAACCTACTGGCTGAAATTCACGCCGGACTCGGTGGTCATCACGCTGCAGCTCGGTCCCTCGTAAGCAAAGCTTTCCATACTGGCTTTTATTGGCTGACGGCCCGGGCAGACGCTCAGGACTTAGTCCAACGATGCGTCGGTTGCCAGCTTTTTGCAAACCAAAGCCATATGCCACCCACCGCCCTCCAAACTATCCCCATCGCTTGGCCCTTCACGGTCTGGGGGCTTGACATGGTTGGACCCCTTAAAGGCGGAACCCACAAGAAAAAATACTTACTGGTCATGGTGGATAAGTTCACCAAATGGATAGAAGCCAAGCGTCTTAAGACGGACGAATTCGGACCGGTGATAGACTTTATATCTGGGATCGTACACCGTTATGGCGTCCCCCACAGCATCATCACCGATAACGGCACGAACTTTACGGTCGATGAGGTAAAACTCTAGTGCAAAAACATGGGCATCAAGCTCGATTATGCTTCCGTCTATCACCCACAAACTAACGGCCAGGTCGAACGTGCAAATGGTCTTATCATGAGCGGCATCAAACCCAGATTAGTGCGGTCCCTTAAGGAATCTAATACGCACTACGTAGAGGAGCTCGACTCCGTACTCTGGGGGCTGCGGACCACGCCCAATCGCACCACCGGATACACACCACTCTTCATGGTGTATGGCGCAAAAGCAGTTTTGCCCTGCGACATAATTCATGACTCACCTCGAGTACGCATGTACGAAGGAAGAGAAGCCGAGCTCGATCGGCAGGACAGTTTGGACGCCTTGGAGGAGGAGCGTGACGTGGCAAAAGCCCGTTCCGCATTCTATCAAAAGCAGGCTCGAAGATATCAAAGCAGAGAAGTACGGGCCAAAAATTACAACGTTGGCGAATTAGTTCTACGCCTGCCGGACAAGGAAAAGGACAAACTCAAGCCCAAGTGGGAAGGTCCCTTCATAATTGACCAAGTCCTGACTGGTGGAGCGTACCGCCTGCGAGATGCATCGGATAACCGACTCGAGCCAAACTCATGGAACGCAGCCCGTCTCCGAAGATTCTATGCCTAGCGCCAGACTCTGTGTTCATCTCCTTCCTCTGTCCATTTTTTATATTTTCTGTCTTACATTCCTCTCCTTCTCCCCTTTCTTTCTAGCCTTTAAAGGCCCAATAAGTGATGTGCTATCCGCGCTCATTAAACCTGGGGGCTTCTTTAAACAGAAGCTTATTTAAACGGGCTTCATGCCCAACACATGTGTCACACTTCCGCATGTACCTTTATTCACCATTATATGCATCGATATGACTTAAGTTTTGGCCAAGCTGGGTTGCCTGGCTCCTGTGCTTACCCCTACATTCCCGATTGTTTGGCTAGGTGGTAAAGGGAGCACCTCTGCGATTGTTACTGCCGGGTCAGCCGGATATGTACCTCAGACTGGGTGAAGCCGAAAGCTAGCGTCCTTAAGGGAATATTCGGTCGGTGAACTAAAGATGACCTTTTCACTTATTTATTTATGTGCCCCCAGATGATTTTTCCTACGTCTCTTTTCGCAGCATGGACATGCACTTTAGGGCATGCCTCCTAGGGAAAGGAACCCCTAACGGAACTATTCTCCCTAGAAGATGTTTCTTACTAACCATGTAATATAACATAACTAGTTGGGCACTTGTCTGTTCAAGCACTAATGACCCCTACGCCTGGTCTCCACGCATACCCCGGTTCTTATATAACCGCATGGGAATTCGGACACACTCCGGACCGTCAGGTCCCGAGGCTGAAGCGAAAAGGTCGGCCATGACAAACGATCTACAATCCGGCTAGAAGGCATTACACATGTCAATTAAATTTACATAGTCATTCTGACTAATTGTATTCCTCTTCAATACCATCTAATAGGCTGTCTAGTTTACAGTCCTGCCGGGAATACTTTGCGGCCAATTCTACTTGGCCGTACGCTAAGCTTACAGGGATCTCCTTCCCGTCGGGCCCAACAGGTCCGACCTCGGCCATGTGGTTTGGGTCAGCCTTCGTGTACCGCGTCTTCACCATGGCCCAGGCCTCCCTAGCGCCTTGACGGCAGGCCGATATCTTCCACAATCCGAAGCGCCGCTGTGCTCCCTTCAGCTTCTCTGCAAGCTCTCCAAGGCCTTCGGGCATGGAGATGGATGGCCACAAGGCCTGGGCAATGCCTTGCATCACCTGCCGAACTCGCTCGTGCAGTTGCGAGAGCTCGGGAAGAAGGTCACCCGTGGAACCGGGCATCTCCTCTGCAGGACGACCTATTAGCACACATACAGACATCACTCTGTTAGTCGACTTCCTCGCCGAACTCTTTTTTCTTTTTTTCAAAGGTTCTCTTAAGCATTTACTAAATATGTCGTGTCGAAGCCGCTGATTCTCCTTAGCGGAGTCTAACAGCTGGGCACGAACATCTTTCAGTTCAACGCCCAGCTTGGTGTTGGCATCCTGGAGATCATTCTTCTCCCGCCTCACCTTTGTCAGCACGCTCTCACCAGCCTTTAGCTGGCGTAGGAATTGTTGCTTTTCCGGATCTAATCCGGCGCCATCTGCAATTTCATTTGTCAGATTTGCACACACGCCGCACTTCACACAATACATATCTTTTGGATGCATATATTACCAGAGGGGGTCTCCTTGGGCTCCCCTGTCGCGGCTAGTGCGGCCTCAAGTTGGGCTTTGCACTCTTCTAGCTCCTGGGACAGTTGGGTATTCTTCTCTGAAAGCACCTGCATATTACATGATCCTTAAATCAGTTATTCTAACTGTTTCAAGTCTCGGGGGTTACTGATATATATAACCATCAAATTTTCTCACCCGTATGTCTTTCACATACTGCTCCCTGGCTCTGGCTAGATCATTTTGAGCGGCACGGAGGTACGCGTCTCCCGAATTGAAGGCATCCAACGCCTCTGAGGAGAAACAAGCATCGCGAAGAACTGTCCGGCGATGCCGGTGGTTCATGGCACTCTCCACCTTGGAATTGGTGGCAGACAGCCTGTCCGCATCCTCTGATGGAGGAGCGTCCGGTGCGCGCTTTGTGTTCGCCTCCGCCACTGGACCAGGCTTTGGAGCCTGGTTGGTGGAGGCGCGATTGGCAACCTCTCCGGATATAGTCCAGCGAGGTCTCTTTGTCCTAACGAGAGCACGAGTGTTAATATGCCTTGAAGGAATAACACCAGGGGATGAGATGGCGCGTTATACCTTTGCGCCTGCGTCTCAGTCCGGACCGCACTTCTTTTCAGCACCTGGGGCCTTGCGGCCCCTCGTTGGCTAGTCGTCGCAGGCCCTGCCTCCCGCCTCAAGGACCTCCTCTGCAAAACGCGGTTGTTATATGGTAATCGAAAACACGCGAGGACGGGCCCCTTTTTGAAGTGCTAGGATTTCGGTCTTAGTCACCTGGGAGGTTGGGAGTAGCCCTGGGTAATCGGTCGTAATGGCCACCAAGGCGTTATCCTTGCTCAATTGATGAAACACCCCATCAATTAGCTCCACAGATAAGTCTGGATCCTCTTGGGAAGTCGGGTCGAGGGACCGTCCCGGATCCTCGGGTTGTGGAGGGGGGTTGTTTATTTCTTTAACAGCCTGGCGCAGCTCCTGCGTTTAAGTCGTTAGACTATATATTTGACTATGGGAATACAAAATGGAGGGGCAACTAAAAGTGTCCACTTACCCAGCTTGGAGGATTATACATTGTAAATCCACCCTGAGGGATGACGCGGAGAAATTCCTCCTCTTCTCCCTTGTACAAAGCGGACAAGATCTTTATTAGAGCGGCAGCCGAGTCCGGCCCCTTACAGCTGTGACTGGTGGCGTCGTCCTCCCCGTTGAAGTCCCACATAGGGTGGCCTCTATATTGAAGCGGTTGCACCCCCCGCATAATGCATGCGGCCATGACTCCGTTCATGGTTAGTCCGGAATGAGCTAATAATCTTATCTGGCCCATCAGGTAAAGGACGTCCTTGTCACTTTCCTTCTGAGGGCTCCGTGGACGCCAGCTTAGGCGCTTCTTTAGGGGAGCATTGTCGAACTCAGGGAGGCCGGCCCGAACAGGATCCGGCAACGGGACGTCCTCTATATAAAACCATTCCGAAGGCCAATTCTCGGACGCCTTCTTTAGGGTTCCGGATAAATATCCGGTCCCGGCGATGCGCCACACTTCGGCTCCGCCCACTTGATATATTGACCCCTCCTGAGAATGGGGCACCAGGCAGAATAGCCTCTTCCACAGCACGAAATGATCCTCAACACCCCAAAACAGATCGCAAAGGGCTACGAAGCCCGCGATATGCAATATGGAGGTAGGCGTGAGGTTGTGCAGCTGGAGACCATAGAACTCCAGGAGCCCCCGGAGAAACAGATGAATTGGAAATCCGAGCCCTCTTATTAAATAAGGGACAAGGCATACCCGCTCTCCTTTGGAGGGATTGGGGGGCGCTCTCCGCTTGCTCTCTGCCGTTATAAGTGGCAAGTCCGGCTCGAACCGGGAACATATAGGCCGGAGGGAGAAATCCCTTGGTCTGGAGCGTCACCAGCTCGCTGCGTGGGATAGAGAATCTCTCCCAATCTCCAGGCTTAGGACTAGAAGGGCTAGAGGAGGAGTCGCGATGGTTGGCCATGGTGGAACAGACCTTTGTCGGATGCGCTCTGATGAATACTCGCGGAGGGGAGAAGGTGTGGTTTGGATCTGAATCCTCATCCCTTTAAATAGGCGGCTCATTTACACGGCTAGGGGTGTGAATGTAAAAACACCCAGACTTTTCGTATTCGTTTGACACGTGGAAGGCAGCCATTATTGGGCGTAGAAGCCAAGGAGCGCTACATTCACAAGAAACCGAACATTATTCAACAGGTACACGGAATTTGGAGGAGAACCAGCCTTGCAATGTCGAAGACAATTTGCACGCCAGACTCATCGTCCTTGAAGCCTGGTTCGGGGGCTACTGAGGGAGTCCTGGATTAGGGGGTGTCCGGATAGCCGGACAATACCTTCAGCCGGACTCCTGGACTATGAAGATACAAGATTGAAGACTTCGTCCCGTATCCGGAAGGGACTTTACTTGGCGTGGAAGGCAAGCTTGGCGATGCGGATATGTAGATCTCCTACCATTATAACCGACTATGTGTAACCCTAACCCTCTTCGGTGTCTATATAAACCGGAGGGTTTTAGTCCGTAGAACAACCATACCATAGGCTAGCTTCTAGGGTTTAGCCTCCTTGATCTCGTGGTAGATCTACTCTTGTACTACCCATATCATCAATATTAATCAAGCAGGAGTAGGGTTTTACCTCCATCGAGAGGGCCCGAACCTGGGTAAAAACATCATGTCCCTTGTCTCCTGTTACCATCCGCCTAGACGCACAGTTCGGGACCCCCTACCTGAGATCCGTCGGTTTTGACACCGACAAGGGGCAACATAAAGTGACGTTCTTTCGCATTAAGATTTTGTGCATTCAACCATAAAAGCGCATGGCAACCTCTGCTTCCCTCTGCGAAGGGCCTATCTTTTATTATTAGCTTCTACCTTATGCAAGAGTCATGGTGATCTTCACCTTTCCTTTTTCATTTTATCCTTTGGCAAGCACAGTATGTTGGAAAGATCCTGATATATGTACCTAATTGGATGTAGGGGAGCATGAGTTATTATTGTTGACATTACCCTTGAGGTAAAAGGTTGTGGGGCGAAACTATAAGCCCCTATCTTTCTCTGTGTCCGATTAAAACTCCGTAACCACAAGTATTGCGTGAGTGTTAGCAATTATGAAGGACTAGATGATAGTTGAGTATGTGGACTTGATTTTAAGCTCTGACATAGACTCTTTCTGATGTTATGATAAATTGCAATTGCTTCAATGACTGAGATTATAGTTTGTTGGTTCTCAATAAAGTTTCTGATTCATACTTTTCCATTGTGAATCGATCATCACTTGAACATAAGTAATCATATGACAATATCCATATATGTTGCTGTTGTGAGAATAATCATGATGCCTTCATGTCCATATTTTATTTTTATCGACACCTGTACCTGTAAACATGGGGACATATTTATCGTTATCGGCTTTCGCTTAAGGACAAGCGAGGTCTAAGCTTGGGGGAGTTGATACGTCCATTTTGCATCATGCTTTTATATCGATATCTATCGCATTATGGGCTGTTATTACACATTATGTCATAATACTTATGGCTATTCTCTCTTATTTTACAAGGTTTACATAAGGAGGGGGAATGCTGGCAGCTGGAATTCTGGGCTGGAAAAGGAGCAAATATTAGAGACCTATTCTGCGCAACTCCAAAAGTTCTAAAACTCCACGGAAGTGATTTCCAGAATATATAAAAAATATCCAGCGGAAGAAGTTCACTAGAGGGGGGCCCACCTGTCCACGAGGGTGGGGGGTGCGCCCTACCCCCTAGGTGCGCCCCCTACCTCGTGGGCCCCCTGTTGGCCCTCCGATGCCCATCTTCTGCTATATGAGGTCTTTCGTCGAGGAAAAATTAATAAGAAACCTTTCGGGATGAGACTCCGCCGCCACGAGGCGAAACCTTGGCGGAACCAATCTAGGGCTCCGGTAGAGCTGTTCTGCCGGGGACACTTCCCTCCGGGAGGGGGAAATCATCGCCATCGTCATCACCAATGCTCCTCCCATCGGGAGAGGGCAATCTCCATCAACATCTTCACTAGCACCATCTCATCTCAAAACCCTAGTTCATCTCTTGTATCCAATTCTTGTCTCCAAGTCCGGGATTGGTACTAGTAGGTTGCTAGTAGTGTTGATTACTCCTTGTAGTTGATGCTAGTTGGTTTATTTGGTGGAAGATCATATGTTCAGATCCTTTATGCATATTGTTACCCCTCTGATTATGAACATGAATATGCTTTGTGAGTAGTTACGTTTGTTCCTGAGGACATGGGAGAAGTCTTGCTATTAGTAGTCATGTGAATTTGGTATTTGTTCGATATTTTGATGAGATGTATGTTGTCTAGCCTCTAGTGGTGTAATGTGAACGTCGACTACCTAACACTTCACCATTATTTGGGCCTAGAGGAAGGCATTGGGGAGTAATAAGTAGATGATGGGTTGCTAGAGTGACAGAAGCTTAAACCCTAGTTTATGCGTTGCTTCGTAAGGGGCTGATTTGGATCCACATGTTTCATGCTATGTTTAGGTTTACCTTAATACTTTTGTTGTAGTTGCGGATGCTTGCAATAGAGGTTAATCATAAGTGGGATGCTTGTTCAAGTAAGAACAACACCCAAGCACCGGTCCACCCACATATCAAATTATCAAAGTACCGAACGCATAACATATGAACGTGATGAAAAACTAGCTTGACGATATTCCCATGTGTCCTCGGGAGCGCTTTTCCTTATATAAGAGTTTGTCCAGGCTTGTCCTTTGCTACAAAAAGGATTGGGCCACCTTGCTGTACTTTATTTACGTTTGTTACTTGTTGCTCGTTACAAATTATCTTATCACAAAACTATCTGTTACCACTTATTTCAGTACTTGCAGAGAATACCTTGCTGAAAACCGCTTATCATTTCCTTCTCCTCCTCGTTGGGTTCGACACTCTTACTTATCGAAAGGACTACGATAGATCCCCTATACTTGTGGGTCATCAGTATGGTATTTCGATGATATGATCCAAGATGATCGAGTATGACAATCTTAGTGTTGTATGATGCTATGGTTCTTTGCTTATAAGCTCTTTGCTTATATTTCCCTTTTCCTTAAAAGCTTGTTCGGCTCTTTGTTGTTTGAGCTCTTTTCTCATGCAATGCTTCATGAACCAAGATAGCAATTGTGTATGCGATGACAACTTTGTGACACAAGAGATGAAGGGGTCGTGGTCAAGCATTTACACCATGCTCTAGGGGCTTGTTTAAGACCATTAAAAGCTTTGTGAAGTTTGTAAACATGGTCAGGTTTCTTAGGATTAACAAATCCGGGAGGTTGTTTAACATAAATTTCCTCCTCAATTTCTCCATTTAGAGAAGCACTTTTAATGTCCATTTGGTATAAGGTGATATCATGGTGATTAGCATAGGCAAGTAAGATGCGGATGGACTCAAGTCTAGCAACGGGGGCGTATGTCTTACCATAGTCCATACCTTCCACTTGAGTGTAGCCTTGGGTGACGAGACGTGATTTGTTGCGAACGACTTGTCCATCTTCGTCTTGCTTGTTGTGAAACACCCATTTGGTACCGATGATGTTGTGGTTGTTGTCGGGCTTCTCAACCAATGTCCACACTTTGTTTCTCTCAAAGTTGTGTAGCTCTTCATGCATGGCATTTATCCAATCCGGATCTTCCAATGCTTCTTCAGTCTTCATAGGTTCAATGCTAGAGATGAATGAATAATGTTCACAAAAATTAGCCAAACGAGTTTTTGAGCAAGTGATTCTCCCGGTTTGGATAATATTGGAGATTTGTTCGACGGGATGGTCTCTAGAGACTCTTGCTCGAACTCGTGAGAGCTTTTGCCTGGGTTGGGGTGGAACATCTTCTTCATCATCTTGTTCTTCTCCTTGGCCTTATTCATTGTTGACGTTGTTGTTCTCTTGTCGTGGTGGAGAAGGAGGTTGATGAGGTTCATCTTGGTGTACTTCCTCGTTTTCTTCATCTTGACGTGTCCCACTTGTGGATACTTCCATGTCAACTCTTGGTTCACTTGGACGTCAGGTAGAAGCTTCCACTTGGACGGACGAGGTACTTTCCTTCACCTCCGTTGGACGAATCTTGCCAATAGACAAGTCTTGGATTGCTTCCGAGGGGTCTTTGTCTCCTACATTAATTGGCAATTTATCTACTTGTGAGCCATTAGATTCATCAAACTTCACATCTACCGTCTCTTCAACCTTTTGGGTGAAATTATTGTAGACACGATAAGTGTGAGAGTTTGCGCCATAACCAAGTAGGAAACCCTCATGAGATTTAGGAGAAATTGTGCCATAACCAAGTAGGAAACCCTCATGAGATATAGGAGAAAATTTACAACGATGATGCTTATCAAGAATATAACACTTTGAGCCGAATACCCGAAAGTATCTGATGTAGGGTGGATCCCTATTCGGCCGATCTTTCATGAAAGGAGCGGATCCTGCGATGAACACTAAGAACACAAGGGAAAATCACAAAGTGGAACACAAGAGAAACTCTCAAACCAACAAGAGGTAGTCACATATGTGCTAGATCCACGAACACATAGAGATCACACGGTCCAAATCCAACAAGAGACGATACATAGGGTAACCGGTTCTTCTCCGTGAGGAGGTCCTGATGGGGCCACCCAAGAGGGGGTCTTGAATCCAACGGGGATCTTCTTGGTAGAGGGGTCGCGGTCTCTCTCAAGGAGTAGATCTGTATGGATGAGCAAAGCTCTATCTCACATATGAGCTAAACAAATGCTAACCCTAACTAGGAGGAGGAGGTCTATTTATAGTCTTAGTGCAAATAGGGGGGGCAAAGTGAAGGGGTGCATGGGCATCATCCCGTAACTGGACACGGCCAGGGGTCGGACGTACGGTGGGCGTCGGACGTTCGGAGGCTCGGGACGGTCCAGACGTCCGTAGATCTCCGTATACTAGGTTCTGTTGCCATGGCATCGGACGTCCGTAGGTGTCTGGTTGTCCGGTCGCCGGTCGTCCGGTCTTCCTTGGATTTCCATAGATTTCGTTCTGTTGGCGTGGTGTCGGTCATCCGGAGCCTGGGAGTTGTCGGACGTTTGGTGCTGGTCGGACGTCCGGCCGCTATAGCTTTCGTTGGCCTGAGTTCCTGGGGCTGGCATGACCTTCAGGGGCCGGACGTCCGGGCTGGACCAGTCATCCGGTGGTTGTAGCTTCCGTGGCAGCCCATCTTCTTGTCCTTTGCACTTGGTGTCCTCGCCGTCTTGTCCATTGGATGTAGAAGTTCCATGGCCTTCCTCCAAGTACCTAAGCACACATAGTGTTTCCATTTGAGGTAGTAGCCATGTCTCATGTGTCGAAAGTGGTAGTTCGGAAAGGAGCGAGTTCACCTTATCTTCGATAGCCTTTGCTCGGGCTCTTGCCATAGGTCCAAGTGGTGTCGTGGGAGACGTAGGTAGCTTGGGATGCTCCGGGTCAGTGTCCAACTTGGGGTTTGTTACCGGTGAGAAGCTCGTATGCCGTCTTGCTGAGTAGCTTGTGTAGGTACAAGCGATTTGTTGCATGACAAGCTGTCTCAACCGCTTCCGCCAAAAAGTGTTTTGGAGTCTTGTATTCATCAAGCATCGTTCTCGCCATCTCAATAAGAGTCCGGTTCTTCCTCTCAACGACTCCATTTTGTTGAGGTGTGTACGTAGCCGAGAACTCATGTGAAATCCCTTCTTCGTCAAGAAAGGTATCCACATTTGCGTTCTTGAACTCCGTTTCATTGTCGCTGCGAACCTTCTTGATCTTCACTTCAAATTGATTTTGGGCCTTCCTAGCGAAGTTCTTGAAGATCTTCTGGACCTGCGATTTATCATCAAGAAAGAACACCCACGTAAATCTTGAATAATCATCCACTATAACTAGGCCAAATGAGTTTCAGTCGAGACTTTTGTAGGCATTGGGACCAAAGAGATCCATATGGAGTAGCTCGAGCGGTCTTCTCATGGTCATGATGTTCTTCACGGGGTGACTCCCTCCAACTTGTTTTTCTGCTTGACAAGCACTGCACAATCTATCCTTGTCAAATATAACATCTTTTACTCCAAGGATATGATCACCTTTAATTTGCTTATCAAAATTTCGCATGCCCACATGACCTAATCTTCTATGCCACAACCAACCTTTAGAAGATTTAGCAATTAAGCAAGTTCTAGGTTGAGCCTTTTTAGTGAAATCAACAATGTAAAGATCACCTCTACGTATACCGGTAAAGACCATATTGTGGTTATCTCTACGAAACACTTGGCAATCTACTTCAGTAAATAGGACATTGAAACCAAAGTCAGCAAGTCTAGATATGGAAAGTAGATTATATCCAAGAGATTCAACGAGCAAAACATTTTGTGTGGAGCTATCATGTCAGATGGCCACCTTACCAAGGCCAACCACCTTACCCGTCGAGTTATCACTAAAAGTGACATACTTTCGAGGGCCATCATTTTCAGCAAGCTCACGAAACATATCCTTATCTCCGGTCATGTGATCGGTACATCCACTATGAAGGACACATTCCTTTCCTCCAGCCATGTAGCCGTGAAGATTAGCCATGAGGCCAAAGTGTCTCATAGACTCGTCGAGATCAAAGTCACTATCATCATCCTCATCATAGTATCCATGTTCAACATCATCTTGTGATGGATCAATTCCTAGAGAGAGTGATTCATTAGATAAATGATCATCACAATAATCATCTTTATGAAATCTAATGGCTTCAGAAATGATATTGCTAATGATTCCAACATCTCCTTTGGCACGCATGAGGTTAGTAAGCTCAGATAGACAATCACCAAACTTAGGATCATTGGAATTCATCTTACTCAAGGCAATAGACTTATGAAGAATTTCATCTAAGTTTTGTAAGGAATAATTTGGAAATCGTTCCTCAAGAAATCTCCATATGGTGTAGGCACAATCAAGAGTAGGCAAGCAACCAAGCAAATTTCTAGGCAAACCTCTAGTGATAAGATTAACAGTCCTAAGGTTGCGGATCATATCAATAGACTTATCAAGGGTAGGATGCAAATGATCAACATGAGGTGCACAAGGCTAGTAATGTACTTGTTCAAATGATATTCATTGAAAATCTCAAGCATCTCAATTGTCCACTCATGAAAGAACTCTCCATCAAGTATAGGCACTCTATGTCTAAGACTCCCCAACGTAGACTCATCCATCTTCCTCCAATGGTGATTAAACCAAAGCAATGGAGACCAACGCTCTGATACCAATTAAAAGGATCGAGAAGAGGTGTCTAGAGGGGGGTGATTAGACCCTCAACAAAGAAAAGTAGCAGTTTTTAGTTTCTTCAAGTTAAGGTGGAGCTTTAGCACAAGTTTAAACATTCACAATACATTCAAGCAAGCATGGCAAGAGTATTCGAGCAACGAAAAGTAAAGCATGCAAGTTGCAAGAATGTAAAGGGATGGGATTGGAGTATGCAAACGCAATTGGAGACGCGGAGATTTTTTCTGTGCTTTCGATAGGTGGTGCTATCGTACATCCACGTTGATGGAGACTTCAACCCACAAAGGGTAACGGTTGCGCGAGTACACGGAGGGATCCACCCATGAAGGGTCCACGAAGAAGCAACCTTGTCTATCCCACCATGGCCATCGCCCACGAAGGACTTGCCTCACTAGGGTAGACCTTCACGAAGTAGGCGATCTCCTTGCCCGTACAAACTCCTTGGTTCAACTCCACAATCTTTACGGAGGCTCCCAAGTGACACCTAACCAATCTAGGAGACACCACTCTCCAAAAGGTAATAGATGGTGTGTTGATGATGAACTCCTTGATCTTGTGCTTCAAATGATAGTCTCCCCAACACTCAACTCTCTCTCACGGATTTGGATTTGGTGGAAAGATGATTTGAGTGGAAAGCAACTTGGGGAAGGCTAGAGATCAAGATTCTTGTGGTTGGAATGGAATATCTTGGTCTCAACACATGAGTAGGTGGTTCTCTCTCAAAAAATGAATGTTGGAAGTGTAGGAACGTTCTGATGGCTCTCTATACGAATGAAGAGGGGTGGAGGAGTATATATAGCATCCACACAAAATCAAACTGTTAGGCACAATTTACCAAACTCGATGGGACCAAATCATAAAACTCGGTCAGACCGATTTAGTTCAAAATGTGAACGTTAGGCTTTTCGATGGGACCGATATGATCAACTCGGTGGGACTGATGTGCTAGGGTTAGGGTAAAACCTCATCTCGGTTTGACCGATTACACAAACTCGGTGGGACTGATTTAGGTAATAAGCTAACCAAAGAGTTGGTCAGACAAACTCGGTGGGACCGATTGCTTATCTTGGTGGGACCGAAATAATTACAACAGGTAATAGAGATTTTGCAAGCCCATCTCGGTGAGACCGAGATCCCATCGGTGAGATCGAACTGATTAGGGTTTCTAGCAGTGGCCATGTCAAGTGAACTCGGTGGCGCCGGATAGATCAAATCGGTGGGGCCAAGTTTGAATTTTGGTTTGGGACATATGTGGATACGAGAAAGTGGTTGAGAGCTTTGGAGCATATCACTAAGCACTTTGAGCAAGCAAGCCATTAAGCAACACCTCATCCCCTTTTAATAGTATTGGCTTTCCTATGGACTCAATGTGATCTTGGATCACTAAAATGAAAATATAGAGTCTTGAGCTTTTGAGCTTTTGCCAATCTTCTATCCTTAGCATCTTGAATGGGTTCCACATCATCTTGTACAAGCCACTCCACTGTTGAACTCATCTGAAATATACTAGATAAAAGTATTAGTCCAACAAGAGATATGTTGACACTAATTACCAAAATCACCCAGGGAGCACTTATGCTTTCAGTGGGCCCATTTGATTTAACGGGACATTAATAGGCCGATACTAAGGTCGAGCTACATATGGCCCAACGATACTTTGGGCCTTTAGCAGGCCAAAAGAGACAATGGGCTCGTACTGGACTATGAAGAGCATGGGCCGCTAAGAGGCAAAAAGTCAGGTCGTACTGTATATGGCCCAACTATGTTGTGAGCCTTTAGCAGGCCGAAAGAGAAACTGGGCTAGTATTGGACCATGAAGAGCATGGGCCGTTAAAAGGCCAAAACTCATGTCCGACTGCAAATGGCCCAACTCATTTATGGGCCGTTAACAGGCTGAAAGATACACCGGGACGGAAATTAGCCCAACACTTAGATGGGTCGCTAAAAGGCAGAAAGACGTACATCCTGAAAATTGGCCCATCCCTTGAATGGGCCGTTAACAGGCCGAAACCACATTGGGCCGATATTGAGCCCAAATATATAGCGGGTTGTTAACGTGCTCGAACTAACGATGGGTTGCAATGATGTCAAATCGTTAACGGGCCGTTGACAGGCCGAATTGGCACATCTCGTATGGGCCGTGGGCTCAAATGGACCTCACACAAGTAGGCCTTATATGGGTCGGCCTGCTAATTTTTACTGGGCCAGCGTTTTTCATCGGAATGGGCCACTACTGGGCCTTGCCACGTGCCGACGTATCATAGGCGCCTCCCGTACTATGAGTGGATGACATCTGTTCCAACCTTGAGCCGACGCGTGGATCCTTCGGCGAATGAGAATTTTACATGTGGAAAATCCCCATTGGTCGGGGCTGTTAATGGGTTACCGAATCCAAACCGGAACCCGATAGCTTAACGTCGACCCGTTACGGTGGATGCCACGTGTCGGTTACCCTTGACGAAAGCACTTCTATGATGCGCCATTTATCGTCATGGAAGTGGACACTTCCGTGATGATAATTTTGGTATTGTCATGGAACACTTCTATGACACAACATGTATGACTATCTTGATTCTATCATAGAAACATCATGGATGTACATGCTGTTGGGGAACGTAGTAATTTAAAAAAAATCCCTACGCACACGCAAGATCATGGTGATGCATACCAATGAGAGGGGAGAGTGTTGTCCACGTACCCTCTAGACCGAAAGCGGAAGCGTTAGCACAACGCGGTTCATGTAGTTGTACGTCTTCACGATCCGACCAATCAAGTACCAAACGCACAACACCTCCGAGTTTAGCACACGTTCAGCCCGATGACGTCCCTCGAACTCCGATCCAGCCAAGTGTTGAGGGAAAGTTTCATCAGCACGACGGCGTAGTGACGATCATGATGTTCTACCAATGCAGGGCTTCGCCTAAGCACCGCTACAGTATTATCGAGGTGGACTATGACGGAGGGGGGCACCGCACACGGCTAAAAGATCAAACGATCAACTGTTGTGTCTCTAGGGTGCCCCCTTGCCCCTGTATATAAAGGAGCAAGAGGTGCGGCCGGCCAAGAGGAGGCGTGCCAGGAGGAGTCCTACTCCCACCTGGAGTAGGACTCCCTCCCTTCCTTGTTGGAATAGGAGAAGGGGGAAAGAAGTGGAGGAGAAGAAGGAAAGGGGGGCGCCGCCCCCCTTTCCTTGTCCTATTCGGACTAGGCGGGAGGGGCGCGCGGCCCTTGCCCTGGCCGCCTCTCCTCTTCTCCACTAAGGCCCACTATGGCCCATTGACCCCCCGGGGGTTCCGGTAACCCCTCGGTACTCCGGTAAAATCCCGATTTCACCCGGTACACTTTCGATATCCAAATATAGGCTTCCAATATATCAATCTTCATGTATCGACCATTTTGAGACTCCTCGCCATGTCCGTGGTCACATCCGGGACTCCGAACAACCTTCGGTACATCAAAACTCATAAACTCATAATATAACCGTGTGCATGATTTAAATACTTTGTGTGGTGAAGATGGAGCATAGCCAGACTATATGATTTTGTAGGGATAACTTTCTTTGGCCATGTTATTTTGAGAAGACATAATTGCTTTATTAGTATGCTTGAAGTATTATTATTTTTATGTCAATATGAACTTTTGTCTTGAATCTTTCGAATCTGAATATTCATATCACAATTAAGAAGATTTACATTGAAATTATGCCAAGTAGCACTCCGCATCAAAAATTCTCTTTTTATCATTTACCTACTTGAGGACGAGCAGGAATTAAGCTTGGGGATGCCTAATATGTCTCCAATGTATCTATAATTTTTGATTGCTCCGTGCTATATTATCTACTGTTTTGGACTATATTGGGCTTTATTTTCCACTTTCATATTATTTTTGGGACTAACCTATTAACTGGAGGCCCAGCCCATAATTGCTATTTTTTTGCCTATTTCAGTGTTTCGGATAAACAGAATATCAAACGGAGTCCAAACGGAATAAAATCTTCGGGAACGTGATTTTCCCACCGAACGTGATCCAGGAGACTTGGACCCTACTCCAAGGGAGCCAAGAGGTGGTCACGAGGGTGGGGGGCACCCCCTCCCCCCCTTAGGGCGCGCCCCCTGCCTCGTGGGCCCCTCGAAGCTCCACCGACGTACTCCTTCCTCCTATATATACCTACGTACCCCAAAACGACCAGAACAGGAGCCAAAAACCTAATTCCACCGCAGCAACTTTCTGTATCCACGAGATCCCATCTTGGGGCCTGTTTCGGAGCTCCGCCGGAGAGGGCCGTCATCACGGAGGGCTTCTACATCATCATAGCCCCTCCAATGAAGTGTGAGTAGTTTACCTCAGACCTTCGGGTCCATAGTTAGTAGCTAGATGGCTTCTTCTCTCTTTTTGGATCTCAATACAAAGTTCTCCCCCTCTCTTGTGGAGATCTATTCGATGTAATCTTCTTTTTGCGGTGTGTTTGTTGAGACCGATTAATTGTGGGTTTATGATCAAGTCTATCTATGAATAATATTTGAATCTTCTCTGAATTCTTTTATGTATGATTGGTGATCTTTGCAAGTCTCTTCGAATTATCAGTTTGGTTTGGCCTACTAGATTGGTTTTTCTTGCCATGGGAGAAGTGCTTAGCTTTGGGTTCGATCTTGCGGTGTCCTTTCCCAGTGACAGAAGGGGAAGCAAGGCACGTATTGCATCGTTGCCATCGAGGATAACAAGATGGGGCTTATTTCATATTGCATGAATTTATCTCTCTACATCATGTCATCTTGCTTAAAGCGTTACTCTATTTTAACTTAATACTCTAGATGCATGCTGGATAGCGGTCGATGACTGGAGTAATAGTAGTAGATGCAGGTAGGAGTCGGTCTACTTGTCACGGACGTGATGCCTATATACATGATCATACCTAGATATTCTCATAACTATGCTCAATTTTGTCAATTTCTCAACAGTAATTTGTTCACCCACCGTAGAATACTTATGCTCTTGAGAGAAGCCACTAGTGGAACCTATGGCCCCCGGGTCTATTCTCATCATATCAATCTCCATCTCTTTAATCTTGCTTTGCTTTTTTACTTTGCCTTTTACTTTTCACTTTGCATCTCTATATAAAAAATACCAAAAACATTATCTATCAGTTCTCACTCTCGTAAGTGACCGTGAAGGGATGGACAACACCTAATCGCGTTGGTTGCGAGTAGCTATCGTTTTGTGCAGGTACGAGGGACTTGAGCATGGCCTCCTACTGGATTGATACCGTGGTTCTCAAAAACTGAGGGAAATACTTACGCTACTCTGCTGCATCATCCTCTCCTCTTTGGGGAAAACCAACGCAAGCTGAAGAGGTAGCAATCGTCACCTCGTCCTTGGCCAGTGTTCACTTAATCTGTAGTCCCTGTTTCGAGTTCCAAATATTAGCAACAAAACCAGTATCAAATACCCAGGTGCTACTGCGAGCTCTAGTAAGGTACACATCAATAACATGTATATCACATATACCTTTGTTCACATTGCCATCCTTCTTATCCGCCAAATACTTGGGGCAGTTCAGCTTCCAGTGACCAGTCTGCTTGCAGTAGAAGCACTCAGTATCAGGCTTAGGTCCAGACTTGGCATTCTTCTCCTGAGCAACAACTTGCTTGCTGTTCTTCTTGAAGTTCCCCTTCTTCTTCCCTTTGCCCTTTTCTTGAAACCGGTGGTCTTATTGACCATCAACACTTGATGCTCCTTCTTGATTTCTACCTCCGCAGCCTTTAGCATTGCGAAGAGCTCGGGAATCGTCTTATCCATACCTTGCATGTTATAGTTCATCACGAAGCTCTTGTGGCTTGGTGGCAGTGATTGAAGAATTCTATCAATGACGCTATCATCCGGAAGATTATCTCCCAGTTAAATCAAGTGATTTTTATACCCAGACAATTTGAGTATATGCTCACTGACATAACTATTCTCCTACATCTTGCAGTTGTAGAACTTATTGGAGACTTCATGTCTCTCAATCCGGGCATTTGCTTGAAATATTAACTTCAACTCTTGGAACATCTCATATGCTCCATGACGTTCAAAACGTCGTTGAAGTCTCGGTTCTAAGCCGTAAAGCATGGCACACTGAACTATCGAGCAGTCATCAGCTTTGCTCTGCCAGACGTTCATAACATCTGGCGTTGCTCCTGCAGCGGGTTTGGCACCTAGCGGTGCTTCCAGGACGTAATTCTTCTGTGCAGCAATGAGGATAATACTCAAGTTACAGACCTAGTCCGTGTAATTGCTACCATCATCTTTCAACTTAGCTTTCTCTAGGAACGCATTAGAATTCAACGGAACAACAGCACGGGCCATTTATCTACAACAACATAGACATGCAAAATACTATCAGGTACTAAGTTCATGATAAATTAAAGTTCAATTAATCATACTACTTAAGAACTCCCACTTAGATAGACATCCCTCTAGTCCTATAAGTGATCACGTGATCCAAATCAACTAAACCATAACTGATCATCACGTGAAATGGAGTAGCTTTCAATGGTGAACATCACTATGTTGATCATATCTACTATATGATTCATGCTTGACCTTTCGGTCTCAGTGTTCCGAGGCCATATCTACATATGCCAGGCTCGTCAAGTTTAACCTGAGTATTCTGCGTGTGCAAAACTGGCTTGCACCCGTTGTAGATGGGCGTAGAGCTTATCACACCCGATCATCACGTGGTGTCTGGGCACGACGAACTTTGGCAATGGTGCATACTCAGGGAGAACACTTTTATCTTGAAATTTAGTGGGAGATCATCTTATAATGCTACCGTCAATCAAAGCAAGATAAGATGCATAAAAGATAAACATCACATGCAATCAATATAAGTGATATTATATGGCCATCATCATCTTGTGCTTGTGATCTCCATCTCCGAAGCACCGTCACCGGCGCGACACCTTGATCTCCATCGTAGCATCATTGTCGTCTTGCAAATATTATGCTTCTACGACTATCGCTACCGCTTAGTGATAAAGTAAAGCATTACAGGGCGATTGCATTGCATACAATAAAGCGACAACCATATGGCTCCTGCCAGTTGCCGATAACTCGGTTACAAAACATGATCATCTCATACAATAAAATTTAGCATCATGTCTTGACCATATCACATCACAACATGCCCCGCAAAAACAAGTTAGACGTCCTCTACTTTGTTGTTGCAAGTTTTACGTGGCTGCTACTGGGCTTAGCAAGAACAGTTCTTACCTACGCATCAAAACCACAACGATAGTTTGTCAAGTTGGTGATGTTTTAACCTTCGCAGGGACCGGGCGTAGCCACACTCGGTTCAACTAAAGTTGGAGAAACTGACACCCGCCAGCCACCTTTGTGCAAAGCACGTCGGTAGAACCAGTCTCGCGTAAGCGTACGCGTAATGTCGGTCCGGGCCGCTTCATCCAACAATACCGCCGAACCAAAGTATGACATGCTGGTAAGCAGTATGACTTATATCGCCCACAACTCACTTGCATTCTACTCGTGCATATGACATCTACGCATAAAACTAGGCTCTGATACCACTGTTGGGGAACGTAGTAATTTCAAAAAAAATCCTACGCACAAGCAAGATCATGGTGATGCATAGCAACGAGAGGGGAGAGTGTTGTCCACATACCTTCGTAGACCGAAAGCGGAAGCGTTTGCACAACGCGGTTGATGTAGTCGTACGTCTTCACGATCCGACCGATCAAGTACCGAACGCACGGCACCTCCGAGTTCAGCACACGTTCACCCGATGACGTCCCTCGAACTCCGATCTAGCCGAGTGTTGAGGGAGAATTTCGTTAGCACAACGGCCTGGTGACGATGATGATGTTCTACCGACGCAGGGATTCGCCTAAGCACTGCTACAGTATTAGCGAGGTGGACTATGGTGGAGGGGGGCACCGCACACGGCTAAAAGATCAAACGATCAATTGTTGTGTCTCTAGGGTACCCCCTTGCCCCCGTATATAAAGGAGCAAGGGGGGAGGTGCGGCCGGCCAGGAGGAGGCGCGCCAGGAGGAGTCCTACTCCCACCGGTAGTAGGACTCCCTCCCTTCCTTGTTGGAATAGGAGAAGGGGGGAAGAAGTGGAGGAGAAGAAGGAAAGGGGGGCGCCGCCCCCCTCTCCTTGTCCTATTCAGACTAGGGGGGAGGGGCGCGCGGCCCTTGCCCTGGCCGCCTCTCCTCTTCTCCACTAAGGCCCACTATGGCCCATTAACCCCCTGGGGGGTTCCGGTAACCCCTCGGTACTCCGGTAAAATCCCGATTTCACCCGTACACTTCCGATATCCAAATATAGGCTTCCAATATATCAATCTTCATGTCTCGACCATTTTGAGACTCCTCGTCATGTCCGTGATCACATCCGGGACTTCGAACAACCTTCGGTACATCAAAACTCATAATATAACCGTCATCAAAAAATTAAGCGTGCGGACACTACGGGTTCGAGAACTATGTAGACATGACTGAGACACGTCTCCGGTCAATAACCAATAGCGGAACCTGGATGCTCATATTGGCTCCCACATATTCTACAAAGATATTTATCGGTCAGACCGCATAACAACATACGTTGTTCCCTTTGTCATCGGTATGTTACTTACCCGAGATTCGATCGTCGGTATCTCAATACCTAGTTCAATATCGTTACCGGTAAGTCTCTTTACTCGTTCCGTAATACATCATCCCGCAACTAATTCATTAGTTGCAATGCTTGCAAGGCTTAAGTGATGTGCATTACCGAGTGGGCCCAGAGATACCTCTCTGACTATCGGAGTGACAAATCCTAATCTTGAAATACGCCAACCCAACAAGTACCTTTGGAGACACCTGTAGAGCACCTTTATAATCACCCAGTTACGTTGTGACATTTGGTAGCACACAAGTGTTCCTCCGGTAAACGGGAGTTGCATAATCTCATAGTCATAGGAACATGTATAAGTCAGGAAGAAAGCAATACCAACATACTAAATGATCGAGTGCTAAGCTAACGGAATGGGTTAAGTCAATCACATCATTCTCCTAATGATGTGATCCCATTAATCAAATGACAACTCATGTCAATGGCTAGGAAACATAACCATCTTTGATCAATGAGCTAGTCAAGTAGAGGCATACTAGTGACACTCTGTTTGTCTACGTATTCACACAAGTATTATGTTTCCGGTTAATACAATTCTAGCATGAATAATAAACATTTATCATGATATAAGGAAATAAATAATAACTTTATTATTGCCTCTAGGGCATATTTCCTTCACATGCATGGCAGAAAACGTGGCCTACTTTGACAAACACATATCATCACGGAAGTGTATTTTTTTGTAGTGTTGGAGGTGGTGGTTTGGGTGTTTTGGATGTGTTGGTGGTGCGGCGACAAGTGTCGGCGTGAAGGCAGACAACCATGTGCTCTTTGGGCTCCAGGTGGCCCGGCGGGTGGCGGATCAGGGCACGGTGTCTAGATCTGGAGGTGGATGCGGCGTTCATCGGGCGCATTGGGCCCATGATCTTCGGGCGTGTAGCTGCGGTGGTGGTCTGGCCAGTTTCTCTCTGAGCCTGAGTGTGTGGTTGGCGGTGCAATGTCGGGCGAAGACCCTGTTGCCGGTCGCGACCAGGGGCAAACGATGGTGATGCATGCAGACGTGTTTTTTCCTTCAAGAATGCGTCGCTGAGGCATTATGCTCGCTCCACTACACGGGGAAGTTCCAGGGGAAATCCTTGATTCCCTTAGGATCGGACGATGATGGCGATGTGCGTTGTACCTCTTTGAGCATCGTTCCAGGAGCTTCATACCGGACGGAGGGACCAGTGGTATGTGGGTGGTCGTCGTTGGTGTTGTTTGGTCGATGAGGTTTGGGTTCGATGCAATGGAGGTTCGTTTGAGGTACTCATTAGAAGGCATGTTAACGAGTTTTGATCCTCCTTGGATCACTGTGTTCCCATGCGACACACCTCCCTCTCTTTGAGGGGTGTTGTAGGGTGACAACCAGAAGGCCAATGCTCAAGGCTATGGCTTGCTTGGTTAGATGATGATGGATGCCGAAGCTCTGCTCAAGTTGTTTGAACCAGCATGATCTCTCAAACGGAGTTTGTGTGTGTGTGTGTGTGTGTGTGTGTGTGTACGAAACGAGCTGGCTGCGTGAATGACATTTTCTACGGCCCTGGTCAACTCAATCGTGTTATGATATTTTGTTTGTGCCTGGCTAGATTCTGAGCTTGTTGCCCTCGACGTGCCTATGTTTTGTCCAATCCCTTCAAAAAAGAATTCGGCAATCAGTGTTGCATATCACACACAAACAGGCCCTAAGGATGAAAGGTTTCTCCGATAAATGGTGCAAGTGGATCCAAAATTTTGTAACTGGAGGTAGTGTGGCCATCAAAGTCAATGATGATGTAGGTCATTACTTTCAGACAAAAAAAGGACTACGACAGGGTGACCCCATGTCCCCAATGTTATTTAACATTATTGCTGACATGCTGGCTATTCTGATTGAGCGCGCCAAGCAGGATGGACAGATTGCGGGAGTAGTGCCACACCTTGTGGATGGTGGCCTCTCTATTTTGCAATATGCCGATGACACGATTCTTTTTATGGAACATGACCTAGACAAAGCTCGAAATCTGAAGCTATTGCTTTTAGCGTTTGAGCAAATGTCGGGCCTCAAAATTAACTTTCATAAAAGTGAATTGTTCTGCTTTGGAGAAGCCGTTGAGGCGGCGGCCGATTATGCTGACCTGTTTGGTTGCGCACTTGGCCAATTCCCGATTAAATATCTGGGAATACCGGTACATTATCGGCGTCTCACCATTGCGGAGTGGAA
This sequence comes from Aegilops umbellulata, assembly GCA_032464435.1. Lineage (NCBI taxonomy): Eukaryota > Viridiplantae > Streptophyta > Magnoliopsida > Poales > Poaceae > Aegilops > Aegilops umbellulata. Next base: position 345,824,037 of record CP136055.1, on the reverse strand, counting down.
GCATGTGGAGGAGCGTCTAGAGAAACGGTTGAGCAGTTGGAAAGGAAAACTACTCTCAGTTGGTGGTCGGCTAGTTTTGATCAACTCCGTCCTCAGAAATATGGTTCTCTATATGCTTTCTTTCTTCCAACTCCCAAAAGGGGTCCTGCAAAGACTGGACTACTTTAGATCCAGATTCTTTTGGCAAGGAGATGGTGAAAAGAAAAAGTACAGGCTGGCCAAATGGAGCGTGGTTTGTATGCCTAAAGACCAAGGTGGCCTTGGAATTCATGACCTGCAGGACAAGAATGAGGCCCTTCTCAGTAAATGGTTATTTAAACTTCTTACCGAGGATGGTGTTTGGCAAACCATGTTGCGCAACAAGTATCTAGGCCAAAAGGCAGTATCCCAGGCATATTGGAAACCTGGCGACTCGTACTTTTGGGCTGGCCTAATGGCGTCAAAGAAACATCTCTTTTGCTTTGGGTCTTTCGCGATAAAGGACGGGTCGGAGATTCGTTTCTGGGAAGACATCTGGCTAGACAATGCCAGTCTCAGAGAACAATATCCAGCCTTATATAACATCGCTCGCGATAAGAATAATACTATTGCGCACGTGCTCGGTTCTTCCCCGCCGAATATTTTGTTCAGGCGGGATTTGATTGGCCCCTGGCTTGTGTCATGGCATAATCTTTTATCCTGGCTGGATTCGATTAACCTGACACAAGGTCGGGATGTGTTTCGCTGGAACCTTACTACATCAGAGTCTTTCACAGTGGACTCTATGTACCGTGCACTCACGCATTCTGAGGTACCAACGAGCAATAATAAGAAAATTTGGAAGTCTAAAATTCCACTAAAAGTGAAAATCTTCATGTGGTATCTCCGTAGGGGAGTTGTGTTAACCAAAGACAACCTCGCACGGCGCAACTGGCAACTGGCAAGGTAGTAAACAATTGCTTGGCTTGTCATCGGGGTTGTGCATGATTTAAATACTTTGTGTGGTGAAGATGGAGCATAGCCAGACTATATGATTTTGTAGGGATAACTTTCTTTGGCCATGTTATTTTGAGAAGACATAATTGCTTTATTAGTATGCTTGAAGTATTATTATTTTTATGTCAATATGAACTTTTGTCTTGAATCTTTCGAATCTGAATATTCATATCACAATTAAGAAGATTTACATTGAAATTATGCCAAGTAGCACTCCGCATCAAAAATTCTCTTTTTATCATTTACCTACTTGAGGACGAGCAGGAATTAAGCTTGGGGATGCCTAATACGTCTCCAATGTATCTATAATTTTTGATTGCTCCGTGCTATATTATCTACTGTTTTGGACTATATTGGGCTTTATTTTCCACTTTCATATTATTTTTGGGACTAACCTATTAACTGGAGGCCCAGCCCATAATTGCTATTTTTTTGCCTATTTCAGTGTTTCGGATAAACAGAATATCAAACGGAGTCCAAACGGAATAAAATCTTCGGGAACGTGATTTTCCCACCGAACGTGATCCAGGAGACTTGGACCCTACTCCAAGGGAGCCAAGAGGTGGTCACGAGGGTGGGGGGCACCCCCTCCCCCCCTTAGGGCGCGCCCCCTGCCTCGTGGGCCCCTCGAAGCTCCACCGACGTACTCCTTCCTCCTATATATACCTACGTACCCCAAAACGACCAGAACAGGAGCCAAAAACCTAATTCCACCGCAGCAACTTTCTGTATCCACGAGATCCCATCTTGGGGCCTGTTTCGGAGCTCCGCCGGAGAGGGCCGTCATCACGGAGGGCTTCTACATCATCATAGCCCCTCCAATGAAGTGTGAGTAGTTTACCTCAGACCTTCGGGTCCATAGTTAGTAGCTAGATGGCTTCTTCTCTCTTTTTGGATCTCAATACAAAGTTCTCCCCCTCTCTTGTGGAGATCTATTCGATGTAATCTTCTTTTTGCGGTGTGTTTGTTGAGACCGATTAATTGTGGGTTTATGATCAAGTCTATCTATGAATAATATTTGTTTCTTCTCTGAATTCTTTTATGTATGATTGGTTATCTTTGCAAGTCTCTTCGAATTATCAGTTTGGTTTGGCCTACTAGATTGGTTTTTCTTGCCATGGGAGAAGTGCTTAGCTTTGGGTTCGATCTTGCGGTGTCCTTTCCCAGTGACAGAAGGGGCAGCAAGGCACGTATTGCATCGTTGCCATCGAGGATAACAAGATGGGGTTTATTTCATATTGCATGAATTTATCTCTCTACATCATGTCATCTTGCTTAAAGCGTTACTCTGTTTTAACTTAATACTCTAGATGCATCCTGGATAGCGGTCGATGACTGGAGTAATAGTAGTAGATGCAGGCAGGAGTCGGTCTACTTGTCACGGACGTGATGCCTATATACATGATCATACCTAGATATTCTCATAACTATGCTCAATTTTGTCAATTTCTCAACAGTAATTTGTTCACCCACCGTAGAATACTTATGCTCTTGAGAGAAGCCACTAGTGGAACCTATGGCCCCCGGGTCTATTCTCATCATGTCAATCTCCATCTCTTTAATCTTGCTTTGCTTTTTACTTTGCCTTTTACTTTTCACTTTGCATCTCTATATCAAAAATACCAAAAACATTATCTATCAGTTCTCACTCTCGTAAGTGACCGTGAAGGGATTGACAACACCTAATCGCGTTGGTTGCGAGTAGCTATCGTTTTGTGCAGGTACGAGGGACTTGAGCGTGGCCTCCTACTGGATTGATACCGTGGTTCTCAAAAACTTAGGGAAATACTTACGCTACTCTGCTGCATCATCCTCTCCTCTTTGGGGAAAACCAACGCAAGCTGAAGAGGTAGCAATCGTCACCTCGTCCTTGGCCAGTGTTCACTTAATCTGTAGTCCCTGTTTCGAGTTGCAAATATTAGCAACAAAACCAGTATCAAATACCCAGGTGCTACTGCGAGCTCTAGTAAGGTACACATCAATAACATGTATATCACATATACCTTTGTTCACATTGCCATCCTTCTTATCCGCCAAATACTTGGGGCAGTTCCGCTTCCAGTGACCAGTCTGCTTGCAGTAGAAGCACTCAGTATCAGGCTTAGGTCCAGACTTGGCATTCTTCTCCTGAGCAGCAACTTGCTTGCTGTTCTTCTTGAAGTTTCCCTTCTTCTTCCCTTTGCCCTTTTCTTGAAACCGGTGGTCTTATTGACCATCAACACTTGATGCTCCTTCTTGATTTCTACCTCCGCAGCCTTTAGCATTGCGAAGAGCTCGGGAATCGTCTTATCCATACCTTGCATGTTATAGTTCATCACGAAGCTCTTGTAGCTTGGTGGCAGTGATTGAAGAATTCTGTCAATGACGCTATCATCCGGAAGATTATCTCCTAGTTGAATCAAGTGATTTTTATACCCAGACATTTTGAGTATATGCTCACTGACATAACTATTCTCCTACATCTTGCAGTTGTAGAACTTATTGGAGACTTCATGTCTCTCAATCCGGGCATTTGCTTGAAATATTAACTTCAACTCTTGGAACATCTCATATGCTCCATGACGTTCAAAACGTCGTTGAAGTCTCGGTTCTAAGCCGTAAAGCATGGCACACTGAACTATCGAGCAGTCATCAGCTTTGCTCTGCCAGACGTTCATAACATCTGGCGTTGCTCCTGCAGCGGGTTTTGCACCTAGCGGTGCTTCCAGGACGTAATTCTTCTGTGCAGCAATGAGGATAATACTCAAGTTACAGACCTAGTCCGTGTAATTGCTACCATCATCTTTCAACTTAGCTTTCTCTAGGAACGCATTAAAATTCAACGGAACAACAGCACGGGCCATTTATCTACAACAACATAGACATGCAAAATACTATCAGGTACTAAGTTCATGATAAATTAAAGTTCAATTAATCATATTACTTAAGAACTCCCACTTAGATAGACATCCCTCTAGTCCTATAAGTGATCACGTGATCCAAATCAACTAAACCATAACTGATCATCACGTGAAATGGAGTATCTTTCAATGGTGAACATCACTATGTTGATCATATCTACTATATGATTCATGCTCGACCTTTTGGTCTCAGTGTTCCGAGGCCATATCTGCATATGCCAGGCTCGTCAAGTTTAACCTGAGTATTCTGCGTGTGCAAAACTGGCTTGCACCCGTTGTAGATGGACGTAGAGCTTATCACACCCGATCATCACGTGGTGTCTGGGCACGACGAACTTTGGCAACGGTGCATACTCTGGGAGAACACTTTTATCTTGAAATTTAGTGGGAGATCATCTTATAATGCTACCGTCAATCAAAGCAAGATAAGATGCATAAAAGATAAACATCACATGCAATCAATATAAGTGATATGATATGGCCATCATCATCTTGTGCTTGTGATCTCCATCTCCGAAGCACCGTCATGATCACCATCGTCACCGGCGCGACACCTTGATCTCCATCGTAGCATCGTTGTCGTCTTGCAAATATTATGCTTCTACGACTATCGCTACCTCTTAGTGATAAAGTAAAGCATTACAGGGCGATTGCATTGCATACAATAAAGCGACAACCATATGGCTCCTGCCAGTTGCCGATAACTCGGTTACAAAATATGATCATCTCATACAATAAAATTTAGCATCATGTCTTGACCATATCACATCACAACATGCCCCGCAAAAACAAGTTAGACGTCCTCTACTTTGTTGTTGCAAGTTTTACGTGGCTGCTACTGGGCTTAGCAAGAACAGTTCTTACCTACGCATCAAAACCACAACGATAGTTTGTCAAGTTGGTGCTGTTCTAACCTTCGCAAGGACCGGGCGTAGCCACACTCGGTTCAACTAAAGTTGGAGAAACTGACACCCGCCAGCCACCTTTGTGCAAAGCACGTCGGTAGAACCAGTCTCGCGTAAGCGTACGCGTAATGTCGGTCCGGGCCGCTTCATCCAACAATACCGCCGAACCAAAGTATGACATGCTGGTAAGCAGTATGACTTATATCGCCCACAACTCACTTGCATTCTACTCATGCATATGACATCTACGCATAAAACCAGGCTCTGATACCACTGTTGGGGAACGTAGTAATTTCAAAAAAATTCCTACGCACAAGCAAGATCATGTTGATGCATAGCAACGAGAGGGGAGAGTGTTGTCCACGTACCTTCGTAGACCGAAAGCGGAAGCGTTTGCACAACGCGGTTGATGTAGTCGTACATCTTCATGATCCGACCGATCAAGTATCGAACGCACGACACCTCCGAGTTCAGCACACGTTCACCCGATGACGTCCCTCGAACTCCGATCTAGCCGAGTGTTGAGGGAGAATTTCGTTAGCACAACGGCCTGGTGACGATGATGATGTTCTACCGACGCAGGGCTTCGCCTAAGCACTGCTACAGTATTAGCGAGGTGGACTATGGTGGAGGGGGGCAGCGCACACGGCTAAAAGATCAAACGATCAATTGTTGTGTCTCTAGGGTACCCCCTTGCCCCCGTATATAAAGGAGCAAGGGGGGAGGTGCGGCCGGCCAGGAGGAGGCGCGCCAGGAGGAGTCCTACTCCCACCGGGAGTAGGACTCCCTCCCTTCCTTGTTGGAATAGGAGAAGGGGGGAAGAAGTGGAGGAGAAGAAGGAAAGGGGGGCGCCGCCCTCCTCTCCTTGTCCTATTCAGACTAGGGGGGAGGGGCGCGCGGCCCTTGCCCTGGCCGCCTCTCCTCTTCTCCACTAAGGCCCACTATGGCCCATTAACCCCCTGGGGGGTTCCGGTAACCCCTCGGTACTCCGGTAAAATCCCGATTTCACCCGTACACTTCCGATATCCAAATGTAGGCTTCCAATATATCAATCTTCATGTCTCGACCATTTTGAGACTCCTCGTCATGTCCGTGATCACATCCGGGACTTCGAACAACCTTCGGTACATCAAAACTCATAATATAACCGTCATCAAAAATTTAAGCGTGCGGACACTACGGGTTCGAGAACTATGTAGACATGACTGAGACACGTCTCCGGTCAATAACCAATAGCGGAACCTGGATGCTCATATTGGCTCCCACATATTCTACAAAGATATTTATCGGTCAGACCGCATAACAACATACGTTGTTCCCTTTGTCATCGGTATGTTACTTGCCCGAGATTCGATCGTCGGTATCTCAATACCTAGTTCAATATCGTTACCGGTAAGTCTCTTTACTCGTTCCGTAATACATCATCCCGCAACTAATTCATTAGTTGCAATGCTTGCAAGGCTTAAGTGATGTGCATTACCGAGTGGGCCCAGAGATACCTCTCTGACTATCGGAGTGACAAATCCTAATCTTGAAATACGCCAACCCAACAAGTACCTTTGGAGACACCTGTAGAGCACCTTTATAATCACCCAGTTACGTTGTGACGTTTGGTAGCACACAAGTGTTCCTCCGGTAAACGGGAGTTGCATAATCTCATAGTCACAGGAACATGTATAAGTCATGAAGAAAGCAATACCAACATACTAAACGATCGAGTGCTAAGCTAACGGAATGGGTCAAGTCAATCACATCATTCTCCTAATGATGTGATCCCATTAATCAAATGACAACTCATGTCAATGGCTAGGAAACATAACCATCTTTGATCAACGAGCTAGTCAAGTAGAGGCATACTAGTGACACTCTGTTTGTCTACGTATTCACACAAGTATTATGTTTCCGGTTAATACAATTCTAGCATGAATAATAAACATTTATCATGATATAAGGAAATAAATAATAACTTTATTATTGCCTCTAGGGCATATTTCCTTCACATGCATGGCAGAAAACGTGGCCTACTTTGACAAACACATATCATCACGGAAGTGTATTTTTTTGTAGTGTTGGAGGTGGTGGTTTGGGTGTTTTGGATGTGTTGGTGGTGCGGCGACAAGTGTCGGCGCGAAGGCAGACAACCATGTGCTCTTTGGGCTCCAGGTGGCCCGGCGGGTGGCGGATCAGGGCACGGTGTCTAGATCTGGAGGTGGATGCGGCGTTCATCGGGCGCATTGGGCCCATGATCTTCGGGCGTGTAGCTGCGGTGGTGGTCTGGCCAGTTTCTCTCTAAGCCTGAGTGTGTGGTTGGCGGTGCAACGTCGGGCGAAGACCCTGTTGCCGGTCGTGACCCGGGGCAAACGATGGTGATGCATGCAGACGTGTTTTTTCCTTCAAGAATGCGTCGCTGAGGCATTGTGCTCGCTCCACTACACGGGAAAGTTCCAGGGGAAATCCTTGATTCCCTTAGGATCGGACGATGATGGCGATGTGCGTTGTACCTCTTTGAGCATCGTTCCAGGAGCTTCATACCGGACGGAGGGACCAGTGGTATGTGGGTGGTCGTCGTTGGTGTTGTTTGGTCGATGAGGTTTGGGTTCGATGCAATGGAGGTTTGTTTGAGGTACTCATTAGAAGGCATGTTAACGAGTTTTGATCCTCCTTGGATCACTGTGTTCCCATGCGACACACCTCCCTCTCTTTGAGGGGTGTTGTAGGGTGACAACCAGAAGGCCAATGCTCAAGGCTATGGCTTGCTTGGTTAGATGATGATGGATGCCGAAGCTCTGCTCAAGTTGTTTGAACCAGCATGATCTCTCAGACGGAGTTTGTGTGTGTGTGTGTGTGTGTGTGTGTGTGTGTGTACGAAACGAGCTGGCTGCGTGAATGACATTTTCTACGGCCCTGGTCAACTCAATCGTGTTATGATATTTTGTTTGTGCCTGGCTAGATTCTAAGCTTGTTGCCCTAGACGTGCCTATGTTTTGTCCAATCCCTTCAAAAAAGAATTCGGCAATCAGTGTTGCATATCACACACAAACAGGCCCTAAGGATGAAAGGTTTCTCCGATAAATGGTGCAAGTGGATCCAAAATTTTGTAACTGGAGGTAGTGTGGCCATCAAAGTCAATGATGATGTAGGTCATTACTTTCAGACAAAAAAAGGACTACGACAGGGTGACCCCATGTCCCCAATGTTATTTAACATTATTGCTGACATGCTGGCTATTCTGATTGAGCGCGCCAAGCAGGATGGACAGATTGCGGGAGTAGTGCCACACCTTGTGGATGGTGGCCTCTCTATTTTGCAATATGCCGATGACACGATTCTTTTTATGGAACATGACCTAGACAAAGCTCGAAATCTGAAGCTATTGCTTTTAGCGTTTGAGCAAATGTCGGGCCTCAAAATTAACTTTCATAAAAGTGAATTGTTCTGCTTTGGAGAAGCCGTTGAGGCGGCGGCCGATTATGCTGACCTGTTTGGTTGCGCACTTGGCCAATTCCCGATTAAATATCTGGGAATACCGGTACATTATCGGCGTCTCACCATTGCGGAGTGGAAGCATGTGGAGGAGCGTCTAGAGAAACGGTTGAGCAGTTGGAAAGGAAAACTACTCTCAGTTGGTGGTCGGCTAGTTTTGATCAACTCCGTCCTCAGAAATATGGTTCTCTATATGCTTTCTTTCTTCCAACTCCCAAAAGGGGTCCTGCAAAGACTGGACTACTTTAGATCCAGATTCTTTTGGCAAGGAGATGGTGAAAAGAAAAAGTACAGGCTGGCCAAATGGAGCGTGGTTTGTATGCCTAAAGACCAAGGTGGCCTTGGAATTCATGACCTGCAGGACAAGAATGAGGCCCTTCTCAGTAAATGGTTATTTAAACTTCTTACCGAGGATGGTGTTTGGCAAACCATGTTGCGCAACAAGTATCTAGGCCAAAAGGCAGTATCCCAGGCATATTGGAAACCTGGCGACTCGTACTTTTGGGCTGGCCTAATGGCGTCAAAGAAACATCTCTTTTGCTTTGGGTCTTTCGCGATAAAGGACGGGTCGGAGATTCGTTTCTGGGAAGACATCTGGCTAGACAATGCCAGTCTCAGAGAACAATATCCAGCCTTATATAACATCGCTCGCGATAAGAATAATACTATTGCGCACGTGCTCGGTTCTTCCCCGCCGAATATTTTGTTCAGGCGGGATTTGATTGGCCCCTGGCTTGTGTCATGGCATAATCTTTTATCCTGGCTGGATTCGATTAACCTGACACAAGGTCGGGATGTGTTTCGCTGGAACCTTACTACATCAGGGTCTTTCACAGTGGACTCTATGTACCGTGCACTCACGCATTCTGAGGTACCAACGAGCAATAATAAGAAAATTTGGAAGTCTAAAATTCCACTAAAAGTGAAAATCTTCATGTGGTATCTCCGTAGGGGAGTTGTGTTAACCAAAGACAACCTCGCACGGCGCAACTGGCAAGGTAGTAAGAAGTGTTCTTTTTGTACTCATGACGAGACAATCAAACACCTCTTTTTCCAATGCAAGTTTGCACGTTCTACGTGGTCAGTCATCCAAATAGCGTCAAATTTGTATCCCCCCACAAGTGTTGCCAATATTTTGGTCATTGGTTGGACGGTATTACAAATAGGTTCAAAACGCTAATAAGGGTGGGAGCGTATGCCTTAATTTGGTCGCTTTGGCTATGTAGAAATGATTTGGTTTTTAATGACAAAAATGCTTCTTCTCTACAGGTTATTTTCCGGTTTACGCACTCGCTACGTACGTGGTCTATACTACAACGATCGGAGTACCAACCGCTGTTCATGGCGGTGTGTACGCGATTGGAGCAGGTGGCTACGGAGGTTTTTTCCCAACATGGGTGGCAGCATAACCTACGGATCGAGCCACCACCTTCTTCGACATAGGCATAGTGTCGGTCTAAAAGACTCTACTGTTGCCGGTTTGTCGATTTTTATTTCATGAATTTTGTCAGACTTCTGGATTTGCCTGTGTGCATCTTAGTTATGCAGAGGCCGGGTGTTACTCATAATGCTTTGTATCCGCTTGATACTACATTTTGAGATAATAAAGTGGCCCTTTATCGAAAAAGCTCGTTTCGAGGTTTGAGCGGTAGGAGTGTGCACATTACCGAGGATCTATGATATTCAGTTTGTGCTCCCTCCGTTCTCAAATATAAATCTTTCTAGAGATTTCAACAAATGACTACATATGAAATAAAATGAGTGAATCTACACTATAAAATCTGTCTATATACATTCGTATGTTGTAGTTCATTTAAAATGTCTAAAAAACTTATATTTAAAAACAAAAAAAGTATTATTTTTGTAACGGATGCCCACTTCACTGGAGGGGCGGTGGTTTCTAGGGCTCGTCTGGTCATGGTCCGCAGTTTCCGGCTGGCTAACATGCTTGCCTGTACTGTACAGGTCCAAGCACGAGTAGACAAGAACCTTTCCGAGAGGTGATGCCATCACTTCGAGTTAGGGCAGCAGGCAGGCAAGAATATCTTCTCGGATTCAGTACGAGCCTGCACGATGGCCCACGCCGGTGCAAGCAAATCTGGAGCGCTCCTGCACTTTCTCATTTCCACCTAGTTTTTCAGCAAGCAATTGTCCTTACAGTCATCGAAACTGTTGCTACTTGCAACTTGCACTTTCTCATTTTCAGCTAGTTTCTAGACCATTCAGCTGGACTTTTTGGATGTTTCTCATCTTGCTCCTCTTGGCATCTCCCGTTAATAAGGATCAGCCATTTGCCAGATTTAGAGTGGCCTTAGGTGTTTCAGAAAGGCCTTCAGCTTCAGGACTGGACTTGCGTCAGTATGTCATTCGCAGGGGCACGCACCCGCGGATCTTTGTGCAACCCTTTGGTCTGGTTTGTGATCTGAACAGATGTCCGATGAAAATTGATTAAAGAAGTGGATGTGAATTCTTAACCGTCTCAATACGAGACAATATACATGTTTATTTTGTGCAAATACTTCGATGGACCGTTTTTGTACGTCTTCCTTCATGTGTATATGATGCATCCCCATTCTGTTAGATACCTACTTTATTTTTCAACTGTGTTCGAGCAGTCCATTTCACTGTTCACCTTCTTCCTCAGTTTCAGTACTGTTCCACTCGAAAGTTTCATTACTCTTTCATCGCCTTCTTTCTCTATTTTTTTCCTTCTGCGCAGTTACTTTCATTGACATGATGTGAACTCATCGGTTTGTCCTGTTATGTCGCTTTGTAAGTTCATGCCATCGTTTGCACCATGAAAAATTTGTACTCTTTTTGCCAACTATTATCCTCTTCATGTTCTGTCGGATTCCCATGTTTCTTCGGACTGCAAATTCATCGACTCTTTTTTCCATGTCCTTACCGTGGTACGACAAATTATGTCATGTCACGCCATCTCGCACCACATCGATCAAGGAATAAGAAGGTGAGTAGGAACAATCAATAAACCACTACAATTACATTGTTCCTCCCACACTTCTTCTTCCGTCCGATCTTTTTCTTAGTGGTAACCTAGTATATCTTGTTTTCTTAAGTTACATTCTATGAGTTTTGCCGTTCGTCCTTTTCTATCATATTTCCGTTTAATTCTTCAGTTTTCAGCTCCGAAACTTGCCCGATAGACAGAATCATGCGAAGTTTATGTGCTTGAAACTTGTCCTACATGAAGGGCATTAGTTGTCATAACGATATAGGATTACATAAATATTGTTAAGAGTATTATATCCCAAGAAATCCATATATAGAACAGAATAAGATACCTTGACTACATTTCGGAACATAACTAAATTAAAGTGCAACATTAAAGGGTATAGGTCTGCACAACCAAATTGCATGAAGAATATCATCTTATGTGCCATTTCTTTATTTGCTTTCGTATAGTACTTCTGCCCATCAGTAAATGATTTGGCTTCTGTCCACAGAAGATGTCTATGTGCCTGTGAATTTCATATCAGCATGCAGAGTCATTTCACTTGCTTTAACTAGCAGCCTGGATAGAAAAAATGTTCACAACCCAAAATGTTAACAGCCTAAAAATTATATATACTATGTAAAACTGTACAACTGAATCCAATTAAAATGTTTCCTGCAAATCAGGCAATGAACTGATAAAAATCAAACTACATAAATGGCACAGAATCAAAAGTATCTACGTCTTAGTGCGGCTGTCGTGGCCTTAGTAACCGGCACCGAAAAGCATGTGATGTTTTGGTCTTGTAGATCGATGGCTTTAGATCTTACGGATTGCCGTCCGATGCTCCAGACCTGTTTTGGCATTGGCCGCGGCGATGACAGTGTCAAGTGTTATTTTTTACAATGGATGTCAAGTGATTTTAGTCAATGGTTCTCCCGTTTCAATATTCAATATTATGTCGCCTTGGTATTTTTTTTAGTGACAACAAGAAGAAGAGTTTTCTTTTTTGACAAGAAGAAGAGTTAGGTTGTTTCTTTCTCACGGTGAAGGAAAAAAATACAATAAAAGGAAAAATGAAAAACGCCACGCCGTGCTCCCACGCTCCCTGGCGATACAAAAAATAAAGCATACACTCTCGCTCCCCTCACATGCGCATTGTACCGCTTGCAGTTGCAGTCGAGTTATGATGTGTGTGTTTTTTTTAGGTTGGAGGTGGACATGCAACTGTTGCTTGAGTTCTTTTTCAAAAAATAAAAATGTGTAGTGAAGAAATCTCCCCTGAAGGGATCCGGGACTTTAGGATTTTTTTTTTTGCATGATCGCAAAAAAAAAAACTGCCAAGAAGGGGGAATGAGAATGCCTCCATCAGGCTCCCCGCCCACAGCAGCACAAAACAATGAAGCATACTCTCTGCCCCGCCCCTTAGTTGCATGCACGTTGTATCGCATGAAATTGCATGGCATGTGCAGTGGCTGTCAAGTTAAGGCATGTATAGTTGCGAGTTGGGGGCGGACATGTAATTGTCGTGCGATTTGTTGTTGTAAAAATTGCGATAAGAAGCATTCCTGGGATCCTTGTCATTACGATGTTCTTTTTGTGCGGTGGAGAAAAAAGATAAAGAAAGGAAAAGAAAATGAAAATGAAAACGCCACTGATGCTTTCCCACCAGGCACACAACAACAAAGCACACATTTTCGCTCCCCGCTAGTCGCAAACCCCTTACAATTGCAATTGAGTTGTGATGTGTACAGTTGCAGTTGCCGGCAAGGGGTGGACATGCAACTGTCAAAACAAGAGGGCATACATCCTTCGGCCTGTATAGGGCATCTCCAATGGAGAGGCGCTTGTTCAGGCGCTTGAAGAGAAAAAAATGACAATTTACCACTTAGCACCAACGTAAGAGTCTCAGCCTCCAACGCTCGTATCAATCTGTGGACGCTTAGGAAAATTTTAAAAAAAATGCAAGCGCCTGTCCCGCTCCCGCGAGCGGGGGGGGGGGGGGGGGGGGATCTCACGCGCCGCCGCCTCTAACCCTTCCCCGTCCCCTCCCCCTCCCCACCGCCGCCGGGCAAAGCCCGACCGGTGTCGGCGGCGGCGGGCCCTCCTCCCTTCGATGCGGTGTGGTGCTGGCGCGGGACAGCGCCCTCGCGCGGATGCGCGCAGCCATGCAGGGCGGCGCGGCGCGGATGCGTCCGGGGCGGCCGGATGGCGGCTCTCTGACGTGGAGGCGCGGGTGGCTGCAGATTCGCGGCCAGGTGGGGCGTGCCGGCGCGGGGCGGCCGTGGTGACCCCATCGGTCCAGATCTGGATCGGGGGCTCCTTCGGCCTGCTGCGTGTGGGCGGCGCGTCCTGTCGGTGGCGGCTGGATCCCGGGGCGGCGGCCCTGGAAGGTGGCGGCTGGTGAAGCTCAGACTTCCCGCGGTGGTATGGCGTGGTGCAGTCCATATCCAAGGCGGATCTGCATCGGCGATCTCGTGATTTGGCCACGGATTGTTTCAGATCAGAGACGGTGATGAGTGTGCGGGATCCATCCCGGCGGCTCTCGCGGTTTGACGAGGTGGGGTGGGAGCCCTCCTCCCAGGCTACAGTGGTGGCGCATTCAGGCAGTGGCTGGTGCGCCAGGACTCCTACGGTGGCACTGCTGTTGCGGTTGGTCGTCGGATCTAGGCGGCTAGATCTGGGGCTTTGAAGGCGGTCGAGACAGTGCACAGGTTGTCGGGTGGATTTCTTGGAGCGGATCCGGGTGAAAACTTGGTCTTCGGTCATTGGCCGGAGCCGGTGATGACGATGCTCTTATCATCGTTTCCTTCATGAAGGCATCATCGAGGTGAAGTTCCCAACCCTACCCAATACCTCCGGGGGAAACCCTTGATCAGTTGATCGGATGACGGCGACATTCATGTGCCGTTACCCCCTTGGGGGCGGCATTCTTGGAGATGCACTCGGGCTCGAGGGACCAGCGGATGGCATCTGCAGTGGAGCGGTGTTTCTTTCTACATATTTATGGTGGCGGTTCTCGACGGCATGGAGCAGTGGAGGCTTGGCGTCAGATGTGTGGCGAGGGACACGCGTAGGAGGTCGACGTTGTCTGGCGTCGTGGTGGCGTCGATGGCAGAGTGGCCTGACAAGGTCGATGCGTCAGTACATGCTTTGAGAATGGACCGAGGGAAGACGGAGGTGACGGCCCTTTGCAGCGTGTGCGTGTGGTACTCACTGAGAGTGCGCCGGACCGGAGTGTTACCCAGTCCCGCCTATGTGGCTTGGATGGGGCATCCTGCGTTAGATGTTAGGCTTTCGTGCGATGTCTGTTTGGTATTTGGCCCGGACATTCGGCACACCTTCATCAAAGGGATAGGAGTAGCGACATGTGTCGTCTAGATGGTGGCCTCGGGCTTACTATTGTATTACCTTGTAAGGTCTTTTGTGAATAATAAATAATATGGCCGCATGCATCACCCATATGCAGAGGCCGGGGTGATTCCTCTTTTTAAAAAAAATGCAAGCGCCTGTAACCTCCAACGCTGCTAACGAAGCGTCCGTCGAAGTTCACCCCAAGATGCATACGTATCTACTGGATTTCTGTTCCTTTCTTTGTGTCCTGTGTAGTGCCCGACTCCCGTTATATCCGCTTGTGAGACTTTTTTTTACTGGAGCGCCCGGCGCCACCTCATGCGTCGACGCCAAGGAAAATCCCAGGATCGGCAGGGAATGAGGCGTAACGACAAGGAAATCCATCCTAGCGCCCGCTTATAGCGCCTGCGTTGGACATGCCCTAAGGTCACATGCAAGAGGACAACATATGCAATAAAAGGATAAGAGAAAAAAAGATTCAAGAAAAGGAAAAGGAAAGGAAATAAATATACATGTGAGTGTGAAATAGACACTGAAAAGGAAAATACATAGTGAATCTTCGAATTGTCCAAACATAACTACGTTCAACCAGGTTAGGCACTCCATCTAAAAAATACAAATTTAAAATCCAAAGAGAAGCCACAATACTAATCTCAGTCCACGCGGGGGGGGGGGGGGCTTTTCTGACTGGTTTTTGCGGCGTTAGTTTGGATGATTTGGACGGCGCGTAATAAGATGGTGATCGAGCGGGTCTTCATTAGACAGGATTCTGACTCCTTCAAATTTCTTGTGTTTGTGCAGCATTGCGCTCGCTAGGCAGTGGGACCGTGGCTGTCTAGGGCGGATGTTGGATGTGCTTCATGTCACCGCTCGGCACCTCTCTTCGATGAGGAGTCACTGATGTTGTGGCTATTTGGTGTTTTCTTCTCTCCCTTTCTTTTGTGCTTTTTTTGGGCGTGCTTGTGCTGTTGTCCCAACAAACTTGTTTATTTCAATGATTCCGTACTTGGTGTATGAGCTTGATGGTTGCTTTATTTATAAAAGCGGGGCGAAAGCCTATTTGGAGAGTGCTATACCTAGCTTATTGCGACACTGAATCTGGTCTCGCCGCAAGAGTGCCCTCCCGACGCTACTAATGGGCCGCCCAAGTAGGTTCTTGTATAGGTTCGTTTTTCTCCTCGGTTTTCCATTTGTTTTTTCTTTTCTTTTGTTGATATTTTCAAAAGTATTCTATATACATGTATTTAATAACTTAAACTTAACTAAAAACATGAATTTGAAAAATGGTAACCCATTATACAAAAATTATGAGCGGAAGCTTAAAAAAGTATTGATAACATTCAACAAATGTTCATAACAATAAAAAATGTTCGTGTGTTTAAAAAAAATTATGAGTCATTATTTAAAAATGTGTATACAATGTCAACAAATGACCGTGTAACTAAAAATATATTTTTCACCATTAAAAAATGTACATTGCATTTAAAAAAGTGTTCACATGTTTCCCAAAGTATGATTGTGGCCTTTTAAAAAAGAATATGCAAAGTAAAAAAAATGTTCCATATCATTCAAAACATGTTTCTACTTGTATATGAAAAATGTTTTATGCATATTCAAATAATTTTTCAAAAACAAGTGTAACAAGTGTTTGGAAAAATGTTAATCATGTATTAAAAAATGTTTTAGATGTACACATAAATGCACAATGTGTATGAAAAAATTAGTCAACAATACATATATTTAAAAAGTGTTAATCATGTATTTGAAAATTTTAAACATGTATAAAAAATATTTCATATATGTATAAAAAATATGTACAATGTGTAGGAAAAAAAAGGGACATCAAAGGATATATTTAAAAAAAATTAAACATGTATTTGATAATGTTAAATAGGTATAAAAAATGTTTTGATGCAGACAAAGAATTTACAATGGGTATGGAAAAAAGGTAAATATGTGTTGAAAAAAGGGGGAAAATAAAAAAGGATAACGAAACATAGAAAACAAAACCGAAATGACAATCATTGAAAACCAATACAAAACCGAAGGAGAAAAGAAGAGAAAAAGAAAAAAACAAAGAGAACCACTAAAATAAACGCAGACAGATAAACCCGCTCAAAACTAGCAAAACTAGCTGAGCGAAAAACATATTAAAAAAAACGGCATGGAAGTTTCCCAAAACCAGTCTGGGAGCTCCCAGCAACCTTCCAAAAACTGCCCACTCAAGTAGCGAAAGATGCTCTATGTCTTGTTAATTGGCCGACCGGTCCGGCCCGTTCACGGGTTCGCACAAGGTGAGACAGAACTCTGCCTTGCAACATGTGAGATATAGTCCTGACGTGATTCCTCTCGCTAGAGCCAACCAACTTAAAAAAAATCAATACAACACACAACCTAAAAACCCAAAATCACTAGTTAAGGGGTACCCCTTCAAAGGTTACACACAACTTTCGAGGAGCTAACAAGTGGCACACTACATGTGCGCCTCTTGTCGCAACTTGTGAGTTTTTCCTTTTATAGAATCGAAAGTATGTCTAGAGGGTGGGGGTGATTAGACTACCTGACCAAATAAAAATCTATCATTTTCCCAATTTTAGTTGTGGGCAGATTTTAGCAATTATGACAAGTCAAGCAATCAACCTACACATGCAATTCTAAGAGTGTAGCAGTGGAATGTAAAACTTTGCATATAAAGGTAAAGAGAAGGGTTTGGAGAAGGCAAATGCAATGGAGAAACGAAGATTTTTTGCGTGGTTCTGATAGGTGGTGCTATCATATGTCCAGGTTGATGGAGACTTCAACCCACGAACAGTAACGGCTGCGCGAGTCCACGGAGGGCTCCACCTACAAAGGGTCCACAAAGAAGCAACCTTGTCTATCCCATCATGGCAATCACCCACGAAAGACTTGCCTCACTCGGGTAGATCTTCACGAAGTAGACGATCTCCTTGCCCTTACAAACTTCTTGGTTCAACTCCACAATATGAACGTTAGGAATCTCGGTGAGACCAATGTGCTAGGGCTTAGGGCAAATCTCATCTCGGTGGCACCGATCGCATCATCTCGGTGGGACCGAAGTGAAGCAATAAGACAACAGAGAATCAGTCAAGCCATCTCGGTGAGACCGATTGCAACATCTAGGTGGGACCGAAGTGATTGCAACAACTCACAGAGAGCTGGCAAGGTCATCTCGGTGGGGCTGAGATCCATATCAGTGGAACCGAACAGTGGCTAAGTCCATATGAACTCGATGTCTCCGGGTAGGAAATATCGGTGTGGCCGAGTTGGGAATTTAGAGTTTTGACATATTTGGATAGAGAAAGTGGTCAGGGTTTTGGAGCAATATCACTAAGCACTTGAGAAAATAGATCATTAAGCAACACCTCGTTCCCTTTTAGTAGTATTGGCTTTCCTATAGACTCAATGTGATCTTGGATCACTTAAATAAAAAAGTAGAGTCTTGAGCTTTTGCCAATCCTTATTCTTAGCATTTTGAGGTGTCCACATCTCTAGTCCATGCCATGCCAATCATTGAACATCCTGAAATACTTATCTTGAATGGACATTAATTCAATGAGATATATGTTGTTATGAATTACCGAAAGCATCTGGTGATTAGTTGCACTTTCACCTTTCTTTCATAGATTGTTTTTTAGACGTTTTATCTCTTAAACCGTGCGTCCGAATCCCGAACGTTTTCACCGTTGAACTCCTAGCATCAAGATCTTCGAAACTAGATCCCTTGTTAATAATTCTTTTCACGAAAAAACCCGTAGTTGGAAACCAAATTTTCCCTACTTTTTCCTTTTTTGAGAGGCATAGTTGTGCTCATCGTGGAAGCAAATCTGTGCCTCCACGAGAAGCAAATTCGTGTGTTTTTCCTTTCTGAGAGGCATGCCTCACGCGGAAGCAAATGTATGCCTCTACGACAAAAAAATTCATGCCTCTCGAGGAACAAAACAAGAAAGAAAAGAAAACACGTGGTTGTGCCTCTCGCGGAAGCAAATCTGTACCTCTCGTGGAAACAAAAAAACACGTTTTTCTTCCTTTCCTGAGAGGCACACCTGTGACTCTTACGGAAGCAAACTATGCCTCCACAACACGCAAATTTGTGCCTCTCGTGAAAGAACAAAAACGCCTTTTCCCCTTCCGAGAGGCTCAACTGTGGCTCTCGTGTAAGAGGATACAAATCACGTTTTTCTGCGCAACTTATTTTTGGAATTTTTTTCTCGAAAATCCAGGAAAAAAAAGGAAAAGCCCCCCTCCCAGAAAAACTATATAAAACCCAAAAACACGTATAGAAAAATAATAAATGAAATCTTGAGGGAGCGCCGAACTTATGGGAATCCCCATAAGAGGTACCCTTAATTAGTTGATCTCCTGAAAGCCCAACAGACGAGACGAAAAAAATGCCTCTTCATCCCTCCAGTCCAGCCCACACGCCTACAAGCCATCACAACCCCCAAAGTAACGAAAGCACATATGCAGTGCGTGCAAATCATAAAGCTACATGATCCAACAATTAAGGGCATGGTTTTTCTTTTGCGCATAAAGGGCACGGTTGAGACATAACTAAATCTCTCAGGCGACTGAGATTTAGCAAAGCCGTAAGTTCATTCGTTTTAAGTTGTACTAGCTTAGCTTTTAACATATTTTTTGTATCACAATATGTTCGTACATGATCTAATTTAGTTGCCCTCCTCAGATAAATTCAATAGTGAAGACATGTCACAAATTAGATACATGATTAAATGTTTTTTATGCAATTTGTAAATGTAAATCCTGATGACATTTTTTTAGGATTGATGACACTATATATTCGGTCTCTTAGTGCATGCATGCAAATATATTTGGATCCCTCGCTGACTCACTTCAAACACTATAGTTTGATCTTATCTGGATGCACGCTTTCTTGTGACCTCACCAAGTGGCGGTAATGCATCATTGAACACTTCCCTCCTCAGGAATGCAATGTTTTGAAAGTCATCTTCTCCTCACGAGTTTATTTGAGCTTGTGATGAATAGTAAAATCTAAAATACAGAAAATAAATTCAAAAAATTCTGAATTCCATTTTACGGAACTTTGACAAATATTTTCAGCATTTTGAAGTATTGTTTTTTTTCTACGACTCCCACGAACGTCAATTCACGATGAAAATTTTCAAGCGTTGAAAACATTTGTCAATATCGGCGACAAAAAAAATCTGTTTCTTTTTAAAATTTCAATTATGAAAGAACAGATTTTACTGTTTACCCGAGCACATTTGAGCTCTAGCTTAGAAACATGCGTCCGTTTCAAATCTTCATCCTCTTTTCATCCCTCAAACGACCAACAGAAAATACACACTTGAAACGTCTAGTCGTCGTTTATTTTGATATACTTCACCTTCTTTCATCGTTTCCGTTCAGCATTGCCCGTTGCCGCACGGCGCGTGCCTGTGCTCACTCCGCTCTGACGAACGCCACGATCCTCTCCAGCAGCTCCCTGGCCTTCTCCGTTGCAGGCTCGTACAGGTAGAACACGTGGCCGACCCCCTCCGACTCGAACAGCTCCACCGCCGGCTCGGGGCCCCTCGCCCGGGCCGCCGCATCGGCGTACGCCCTGCCGCGCCAACGCAGGAAGTCCCCCTCGGCGACGCACACCATGAGCTTCTCGCACGCCAGGTTCTCCATCCCCGGCGCGCCCTCCGCGGTTGGGTTCATCCGGGGGTCGTCCGCGCCGTCCGCTGCGTCGGGGCACACGAACTCCCACAGGCCCTTCTGCTCCACGCCCTCCGCGCGCCCCGGCCGGGGCTCTTCGCCGATGGGCTCCTTGCCCCAGAACCACGGGTGGATCAGGACGATGCCTTTGAGCCTTCCTGCGGCGCCCCTGAAGTCGTGGTGCATGGCGAGGTGGTGGCAGATGTTGCCGCCGGCGCTGTCTCCCGCGAGGAAAATGCGGGACAGGTCGGCTCTCTCGGCGAGCCACGGATCAGCGGCGGAGAGCACCCACTTGAGGGCCGCGATGGAGTCCTCGTACGCGGCGGGGAGCGGGTGCTCCGGGGCGAGGCGGTAGTCGACGGAGACGGCGACGGCGACGCAGGCCGCGGTGAGGTCCTTGAGGCAGCGGTGGTAAGCGGCCGACGCGGCCGACCCGATCACGAACCCCCCGCCGTGGAAGTACACGAGGACGGGGAGCTTCTTGCCGGCGCCGGCGCCCGTTTCGGGCGGGAGGTAGAGACGCACGAAGGAGAAGTGCGAGAGCGACACGTCCTTGGACACGACGCCCGTGGCGGCGTCGTGGCCGGGCGGGACGGGCGGCATGACGAGGGGCCGCTCGAGCCTGCCGCTCCTGTGGACCAGGAGGAGCGGAGAGAAGTCGTGGACGATCTCGTCGCCGGCGTCGGCGGTGGCCGTGGAGTTCTTTGCCATAGTCGACCTGTTCGGTGCGCGGCGGGCGTGCAACGTCAGGGACGTCCGGCGGCGTACGTGTAGTTCTGTGCTAGTACCGTATTTGTAGCGCATGCACTGGGAGTGGCAGAGCAGAGCTTGTGCTGGACTGTTGGTGTGTAGCTGAGTCACGAGCATTGCCTTTTTCTCCGGTTGGGTGGTAGATTGGTAGGAGTTTTGTGGTGGATCTTCGTTTTAGGGGTAGTTTGGTTTTCTATGTAGGAAATCTCAACGACCATAGATGAGTCGGTCGGTTCGACTCATCTTTTCTCTCGTTTCTTTTCCCTTCGTGCCTTCATCCCACTTGGTTTTCTGTCTAGCACACATCTCAATCAAACTAGAAAGGAAATAGAAAATCCTTTCTATGGGCCTTGATAAAAGTGAGAGCTTTGAATATTTGCTCGAAAGAATAGTTTTTTTTAGAAAAGGAGGATTATCCCCGGCCTCTGCATCTGGACGATGCATGCAGCCATTTTATTAATTATTCATAAAGACCTTACAAAGTAGTACATTAGGTAGTCTGAAGCCATCATCTTAGCAACAACTGTCGCTACTCATATCCACCTGATGAAAGGGTGCCGATAGTCCGAGCCTAATACCAAACAGACATCGCACAAATGCCTAACATCTAAAGACAGAGGCCCCAACCAAGCCACATACCGGGTTTGGGGCACAAACTGGTCCGACACATTCTCTGTGTCGTCGTCGCCATCTTCCATCAATCCATCTTCAGAACAGAAACTAATGCATCGACCTTGCCAGGCCTCTTCTGCCATCAACGCCACCATGACGCCAGACAGCATCCTCCTCCTGCACGAGTCCATCTTTGCGCATCGGACTCCGAATCTCCACAGCACCACGCTGCCGAGATCCGTCGCCATCAATGTATAAGATGAAGTACGGCTCCACCAAAGAAGCCATCCTCTGTTCCCCGAGCCCGTGTGTACCTCCATGAATGACGCCCCCAAGGGGGAAACGACACCAGAGCGCCGCCGTCATCCGATCAACTGATCTAGGATTTCCCCCGGAGGTAGCAGAGAGTGGCCATGAACTTCTCCACGGTGATGCCTTCAAGAAGGGAACGACGCAGACAGCGCCGCCACTACCGGCCTTTGCAGTAGTCAAAAGCAAGTTTTTCACCCAGATCTGTTCAAAGAAACTCCAACTCTCGTGCACGCGCCGCCGCGTCCTACGACGTCCCCAGGAGCGGGATCCCAAGATCCGCCGCCATCGGCGCCGCCACAAGGACCCACCACCCGGCCGTCATCCCTGAAGGGGACGACGCCACCACCGTGCATGGATCCGGCATCACGCCAACGCCTTCGGCCGTCCCCAATCACATCAGTAAAGGAGGATAGCCAACGCGAGCGCCCACCACCGCTTAGGACCGCCGGACGGCTCCCGAGCCTGACCACCCGAAGGAAAGCCGATCTGGGGTGGGATACCCCAGATCTGCCGCCGCCAGCCACCGCAGCGCCGCCGGGATCCCATCGGGCCACCGCCCAAGCGCGCCAACTCCGCCTCCATACTGTACGCCCAAGGACGCCAACGCATCTCAGCCAGAGGATCCCTTCGTGAAGAAAGAAGGAGGGCTCGCCGTCCGCCGTCCGCCGGGCGAGCTTCGCTCGCCGGCCTCCTTCGGCAGCGGCGGGGAAGAAGGGAAGGAGGGAGGTCGAGGGCAGCGGCAGTTGGGGCGCCCGAGTCGCCCCCTGGAGGCGACGCGAGCGAGCGCTGGTGTCCTCAAGCTGCCCGGTGGTGTCCTCGAAAGAATAGTTAACAGGCTAAAAGGGTGGACAGAGAAAATCCTTTCTATGGGCAGCAAGGAGATTTTATTAAAGGCAATTATCCAGCCTATTCCTATGTTTGCAATGGTTTTTTTTAAATCCCAAAGAAAATATGCAAAGAGATGACAGACGCAATGGCCTCTTTCTGGTGGGGGACACTGATGATCACAAGAGACTGCACTGGTTTGCCTGGTGGAGAATGTGTGTGCCCAAGAACAGAGGTGGAATGGGATTCGGAGATCTCCATGCTTGCAACTTGGCAATGCTTGCTAAACAGGGTTGGAGATTGATCACTCACCCTAATATTTTGTGTGCGCAAGTATTGAGGGCAAAGTACTATCCAGATGGGAATTTACTCAAGGCAGGGCCAAAAAAAGGTGCTTCTTTTACTTGGCAGAGCCTGGTGGCGGGACTACAAACATTCCGAAGGGGCCATATCTTGAGAGTGGGAACCGGAGAAAGCATCAACATTTGGGAGGATCATTGGATCCCGGATAGCCCAACTCGGATGGTGCTCACACAAAAGGAAACAGCTTGCTGAGACACGTGAATGAATTAATTGACCCTATCACAGAAGGATGGGATGAGGACCTTCTAAGGCATATTTTTCTTCTTATTGATGTTGAAAGAATTCTCAGAATTCCATTTTCTCCATTGTTGAAAGACTTTGTGGCCTGGAATGGAACCAAATCACATACTTTTTCAGTCAGATCTGCATATTACATTGTGGGAGCACCAGTATGGCGCTAGAGTGAGAGGTGAAGCTGCTAGTACGGCAGGAACGAACCATGTGTGGGACATCTTATGGAAGCTGCAAGTACCAAGCAGGGTTAAAAAAATTGTCTGGTGCGCCCTCCATGGTACTGTCCCGGGCATGTGTATCCTAAGCAACAGACACATAAAGGTTAACCCTCAGTGTCCTGTTTGTAAGTCGGGGCCGGAGGACATTCGCCACCTGATCTTCACTTGTACACGTGCAAAAGAGGTGTGGGGAAAACTTGGTCTATCAGAGGATATTAACTTGGCGCTTTGTGTGAATCGATAGGGCTCGGTGGTGTTAGAAGAACTGCCCAGGAACCCGTTAAAGAAGTCCCCAGTCCTCGGTCAGCTAGGACTGCAGGGGACGATCGCCGTGGCAGCTTGGTATATCTGGTACGAACGACAGGAAGCAGTGAGGGGGACTCATATAAAGAGCACAGTACACACTGCTTTTGCTATCCAGGAGATTACTATCAATCATGAGAAACTGGCCAAAGTAGTGTTACTCACGGCAAGGTGGGAGAAGCCTTCGCCGGGAAACTACAAACTCAAAACTGATGCTTCATTTTTTGAGGATGGGAGTGGAGCAATCGCGGTTGTTCTTAGAAACTGCAAGGGTGAGGCATTATCTGGTGTAGCTGAACCCTTCCAGAATGTGATGAATGCACAAACAGCGGAAGCTCTAGCTGTCAAATGAGGTCTCAAGATGCTATTTGATCGAGGCTGCTCCAGAGTTGCTGTGGAATCAGATTGCCTCGAGCTCGCTGAGGCGTTCAAGGGTGAGTCGGACATCTGGAGCTCCTACACGCCTATTCTGATCGATTGCTTTGATTTAGCACATGGAATTCCTTTGATTTCTTTCCAGCATTGCCCGCGGGAAGCCAACAATCTGGCACATTTTTTAGCTAGATATAGCTATGAGCAAGGTAGTAGTTTTGAGTGGGTGGATGAAGCACCAAACTTTTTGTTATCGCATGTACTATTTGAAGTAACCTTGCCAAGAGATGAATAAAGTGCCATGAGGCTTTCCCTTAAAAAAACGAAAGAAAATAGAAAAAAAGAAAAAAAAATGCACGCACGAATCTTAGCGTAAAATTAATGACATAGGATTTAAATGCGCAACACTCATAGCACATCTAGATGTGCTTTAGTAAAACTGTTTTTATAATCTCAACCTATGTGACACAAAATTTATACCAACTTATTTTTTTAATAATAATAAAGAGACAACCCTTTTTGACCGTCCATCGTAATTGCCTCCAAAGTTGCCACAACTTGCACTCAATGCTACTGATAAGTGAAAAAATGATCCGTTCAGGAGACCTAGGTCTGATCCTAGTTTCAGAGCAACTAGTTAACGAGCGCTCCTTCGAAAGCCTCGCAACGATCAACGCTACTTGTCATGCTCTCAGCCATTCGCCACGTGTCGCGCTCTAGGCGCTCCCTTCGGATTTTGTTTTATTTTTATTTTTCCGCTCTCAGCAATTCGCAACGATTTTTTCTAGGTTTTTTCGACGTTTTGGTTTTTCACCGGTCTTCCTTAGCTTTTCAGAAAAAATTGAAAAAAAGAATTTGCGCAAAAAACGCGTTTTCCCTTTTTTCCCCTTTCACGAGAGTCACGATTTTGCTTTCGCGAGAGGCACTGTGTGCTTTCGCGAGAGTCACGGCCGTGCCTCTCGAAAACGGAAAAAAACGTGTTTTCTGTTTTTTTTTTCCTTTCGCGAGTCACGGTTTTGCTTCGGCGAGAGGCACAGTTGTCCTTTAGCGAGAGTCGCGGCCGTGCCTCTCGGAAACGAAAAAAACGCGTTTTCTCTTTATTTTTCTTTCGCGAGAGTCACGGTTTTGCTTCCGCGGGAGGCACGGTTGTGCTTTCGCGAGAGTCACGGCCGTGCCTCTCGGAAAGGAAAAAAACGTGTTTTCTGTTTTTTTCCTTTCGCGAGAGTCACGGTTCTGCTTCCGCAAGAGGCACGGTTGTGCTTTCACAAGAGTCACGGCCGTGCCACCTCGGAAACGGAAAAAATACGCATTTTCTCTTTTTTCCCTTCCGCGAGAGTCACGGTTTTGCTTCCGCGAGAGGCACAGTTGTGATTTCGTGAGAGGCTCGGGCGTGCCTCTTTCGTAAAGGGAAAAAATCCATGCTCCCGGTTCGGTTTTTCCATCCGGTTTTTTTGTTCGTTTTTTTCGTGAAAAAAAGTTCATCAAAACCTATCAACATGAGATCTAGTTTTGAAGATCTCGATGCGAGGAATCCAACGGTGAAAGCGGTTCGAGATTTGGGTGCACGGTTTTAGAGATAAAACGTTTTGAATAAACGGATCTATGAAAAAAGGGAAAACTCCCAGGTTGCGACAAGTAGCGTGCTGCATGTGCGCCACTTGTCGCAACCAGGGAAGTTGGAGTGATCTTTGCAATGATTACTCCTCAACTAGTGATTTCGCCTAGTTTCTCCCTTTTCCCTCTGATTTTTCAGCAGATGGGCTGCACAATATGGCAATTTTGGCCCAGCAACTCTCTGTCTTTTTCTCTCAGAATTGTTAGCAGATGGCTTGCACAAAGTTGCTATTTCGGCCCAACAGCTCTCTGTTTAACCTTTTCTTTCTCAGGCAGAATCAAATGCTTTAAAAATATTCATATATTTCCAATTATAACTCCAAATCTAACATGTTATATGTGGAAGCCCTTCAGAAAAATAAGTGGACCACAACTGTGTTATGATCTGATCTTGCATGTTAATCAATTCTAAAATTATGTTTAGGGTGCAACCTTAATCAATACCTTCTTTATATTGGGTATTTTGGCAAGTCCTATTATATATGTTTTCTACCCCATTTAAATTGAGTATATATCATAGTTTGATCTTCTCACAAATTATTGGCACCATAGGGGATGTTCATTCCTACCAGTTACCATATGCTAAAGATTACAGTACATACATAATCATCCTCTCTATTTCGCACGGTGCATAATAACAATTCATATACGATGATGTACACTAAAACTGCTAATATGAACTTTATGTAAACAAGTGGCTTAACGTTGATTTCCACATTGTTTGAAATTGTGTCCTAAAAGATTTTTTGAAACCCCTTAAGTGCACTCAATCATCCTATCTTTATGTTTTTTCAAAATACCACTTCTCATGTTTTTTTTGGGAAACACCTTGAGTAAACTCCACTTCTCATGTTGTTTGTTGTGTGAGATCGCTAAAGATTTCAATGGATTTTGTTAATGTCATTGAGTGTGTGTACGATGGGTGGATTCTTTTCTCCAGTTGCAACGCACAGGCATGTTTGCTAGTAAAACCTAATGTATATACAGTAACTTGAACTAATCTAACCAAAGAAATACTTTTATTTCCTTGCTCTACCCATTCCCCTAAAACAAAAAACAACATCCATTAAACAAAAAACAATATCTGGACGTGTCTCCCGATCTAGACCTCTCTCTTTCTCTCCGCCTCCCGTCCCTTCTGCCTCCCCTCCCGGTCTAGATCCCTCCGCCTCCGCCTCCCCTCCCGATCCAGATCCCTCTCTTTCTCTCCACCACTGCCTCCCCTCCCGATCCAGATCTCTCTCTTTCTCTCTGCCTCCTCGCCCTCTGCCTCTGCTCTCGCCGCCGCCGGATCCCGGATGGGCAAAGGCCATGCAAGGGAGTGATGGCGGCAGCGGGGCATCTCTCCGTCGCGGCTTGGGGGCGTGGTTGTGACGGTGGATTAGAGCAGGCACCTCGGGACGACGTGTGTGGCCATGACGTCGGTCGCGCATCAATGTGACCTCCTCTACATTTGGTTGTCTTCATCGTCGGTCCAAAGGGATCTGGTTGGTGGGTGTTGCCTCGCGGTGGCTTCCCGGTGGCTGATCAAGTGGAGGAGAAGATGGTGGCCTAGCTGCTGAAGTGGGTGAGGATGCCGCCATCATTGGTGGTGCCGTGTGTATCGTTTTCCTCATTGGAGGAAATGGTGGGGGCGTCCCTCACTCCATTGTTTCCGGGGAAAACCTCATATCTGGAGGATGCTACCAATGACGGTGGCGCATGTGGGCGTCGTAGCCCTCGTTGGAGGCGTTGAAGGGCCTCCTGGATCGGATGATGGCGACGTCTTCGTCGTCACCCGCGTGGGGCATCATCTTTGGAGATATTCATCAGCTGGAAGGACATGTGGACGACTTGGTGGTCGGGCGTCGGTTGGTGGTGGAGCAGCGCTACATCCTACACATCGATGGCATGGCGTAGTGGAGACTCGGCGTCTGATGGGTGGCCATGGACTCGGGCAGGAGGACGACGCTGTCTGGCGTCGTGGTGGTGTCCATGGCAGAGAGGCCTGGCGAGGTCGTGAAGAAAATATGCCCTAGAGGCAATAATAAAGTTGTTATTTTATATTTCCTTATTCATGATAAAGGTTTATTATTCATGCTAGGATTGTATTGATCGGAAACTTAAATACATGTGTGAATACATAAACGAATACCGTGTCCCTAGTGAGCCTCTATTAGACTAGCTCGTTGATCAAAGATGGTTAAGGTTTCCTGACCATAGACATGAGTTGTCATTTGATAAGAGGATCACATCATTAGGAAAATAATGTGATGGACAAGACCAATCTGTTAGCTTAGCGTTTGATCGTTCAATTTATTGCTACTACTTTCTTGAATGTCAAATACATGTTCCTTCGACCATGAGATCATGCAACTCCCGGATACCGAAAGGAATACCTTGTGTGCTATCTGTCGGGACCCCGATCCTAAGTCACACCGATCTAGCATGTAACCCATCATATTACTTTGCGGCCTCACGCACGGTATTCCCACGGGTGCCACCTTACCTGGCCCGGGACCGTTTGCGCCTTTTGGCTCACGTAATGATAGTGTCGCTAGCATCCATATGACAAAGAACCCGAGCCGACATGGCTAGTCGTGAACCCAAAGCGGCACTAACCCATGAGGACAGGCATACATGAATCACATCGAGCATGTCGGTCATCAACGTGTGAATCCGGGCTGTAGCACTGGGCTAACAGGACTCCGGTAACCCGGGCTGTAGCAGGCTAGGCAGGACTCCGGAAGTCACCGCGTGACATTTCCCCGAAGGGACAGACACAGGAACGAAGTGAAACACATGCCGGCCAGTCAAGTGTTCCGAGCAGTAGTGCTGGGCTAGCAGGACTCCGGTGAACCGGGCTGTAGCGGACTACTATCGCTCAGAAGCACTAGACTACATTTCCCCATGTGATAGGCTGCCAAGGATAAACAACTAGATAGTCGGATCCCACACATAGCAAGCATTTCAATCATACACACAATATGCTCGATATGTGTAAATACAACATGGCATCACAACATAACTCTACGACTCCAATATTTATTCATTAGGCTCCGAGGAGCGAGATATTACAAACATGGGTCTCATGACCCAACAGTCAGAGCATACAAGGCAAAGCACATGCGGAAGCTAAACATGTCTGAGTACAGACATCTACAAATGAAAAAGGCTGAGAAGCCTGACTATCCACTAGACCCTGCCGAGGGCACAAGATCGTAGCTGAGGTATCAAGCTAAACGTCGAAGTCCACACGGAACTACTAGCGAGACTGACGTCTCTCTGCAAAAACATAAAATAGGCAAACGTGAGTACAAATGTACTCAGCAAGACTTACATCAGAACTATCTACACATGCATCAGTATCGAAAGGGGGTGGTGGAGTTTGACTGCAGCAAGCCAGCTTTGACTCGGTGGCTATCCTGAACTACGACTGCAAGTAACTCTTTTGAGGTGGCGCACACGAGTCCACATATTCACCATATCAATACACCACTATGGATCCGCTCCCGTCTCCCTACGAGAAGGCCATCCATAGCACTCACGCTTATCTTGCGCATTTTAGAGTATCCACTTTCACTTGTCTATGAACTATGCAAGGGGTCCAAGTTTCCATATCCGAGGAATCCGGCTATTCGAATAGATAATGATAACCCTGCAGGGGTGTACTTCTTCACACACGCTCTCGCCACTTATCGCCCTGTACACGTCATGTACCTCGGCAACCTTCAAGCGGAAGCCGGGCGAGGGAGTCGGCCACGACCTGACTAACCACACAAGTCTCTCGTCCAGGTTTATCGCCTATTCGGGTTCCATCCGCAAGGAGATCCGGCCGGGGTGTCGCTCACGGCCCCAAACGATGTGAGCAGGGTTCCCAAGCCCACCAACCGGGTGCCACTTGGTACACCGTGCCACTGTGCCTAGTCTGTCCCAAGCCCACCTGTACCGGGTGCCACTTGGTAGACTACTAACACTACCTACAAACACCAGAAACTAGTTGCAACTCCTGGACAGAGATCAAGTGGATTAATAAGTCGAGAGGGGCACTTAAGCATTCCAATGCGTGGTAGTAACTGTTCATGGATCACAAACACAGAACTCAGTTCCTGAGGACGGCTGCAATGAGACAACCCACCATGTACTCCTACATGGCCTCTCACCGCTACCTTTACCAAATCGTGTTCACACCCTTAGCTCTCAACAGTAGGACATGTTCACCACATTCCAATTCATTCCCGATGAATCAGACCCGACTCAACTCTAAGCAGTAGCAGGCATGACAACAAGCATGAATGAGTAGGCACATCAGGGCTCAAACAACTCCTACTCATGCTAGTGGGTTTCATCTATTTACTGTGGCAATGACAGGTCATGCAGAGGATAAGGGGTTCAACTACCGCAGCAAGTAACAGTTGAATCGTTGTTGTCCTAATGCAGTAAAAGAGAGCAGGAGCGAGAGAGTGGGATTGTATCGGAATGAACAAGGGGGTTTTGCTTGCCTGGCACTTCGGAAGATAATATAGTTCTTCATCGGTGTCATCGAACTCATCGTCGGAACCACGTCTATCGAGCGGGGACAAACACCGGCAACAGAGAAAGAAAACAATCAATGCAATGCGACAATATGATGCATGATCATGACATGGCAATATGATGTGGTTCGAGCTAATGCAACTAGCAACCAGATTAAATGAAGTTGATTTGAATCCAAGATTCAAATTCAAACTCCATATGTGGATATTTAAATGCCATTATAAGATTTGTGCTAAACAGCAACTATAAATTGTTCTAACATGCATGAAAATGGTATAGATGGATTCCTTGAATTTTTCTGATAATTTTTCATATATAAATTATTTCATTCTGAGCTATAGATTATTTTCTATGATTTTTCAAAGTTTAGGATATTTTCTGAATTAAATAAATCATTTCCGATTTATTTAAAATCCCAGAAAAACTTTACTATGTCAGCATGACGCAAAGGTGATGTCATCGGGTCAACTGGTTGGCCAGGTCAAACCTGACCGGTGGGACCCACGTGTCAGTGGCTAACTAAACTAACCTAGTTTAATTAGCACTAACCTAGGTTAAACTAACTAAGTTTAAACCTAAACTAGTTTCATTAGCCGGGCGGGGCCCGCATGTCATAAACTCTGGGGAGGTCAAACCCCTGGTCAAATAAAGTCAAACCCGCCGGCGTTAAGCCGCCGGCGAGGTCAGCGGCGGCCGCAGGCTTCGGAAAAGCTCCACAAAGCACGGCTGGATGCGCGGGAGGCAGCTCTAGGACGCTGGCGACGCGGCGCGTCGGATGGTGGTGGTCTCCGGGCCTAGAATAGCCTGTAGCGTCGCCGGCGACGACCACAGCGGCGGCCGGAGCTCGAGCGAGCTCGGGGTCGAGGCTACGGCGTGCAAAAGGAAGAAATAAAGCTCCCGCGGGGCTCTACGTGTTGCCGCGAAGCAATTGTACGC
Source organism: Aegilops umbellulata (assembly GCA_032464435.1). Lineage (NCBI taxonomy): Eukaryota > Viridiplantae > Streptophyta > Magnoliopsida > Poales > Poaceae > Aegilops > Aegilops umbellulata. The sequence continues at coordinate 345,792,713 of CP136055.1, read as the reverse complement.
ACTGACGTGACCAAAAGGTCGCCGGAGCTACGCCGGTGACAAGCTCGGGCGGCGGTGGTTCTCGGTCTCGATGAACGCGATGGCTAGAGGACGGGGAAGATGCGGGAAATAGAGGGGAAATGCGGCGGAGCTCACTGGGAGGTCGTTGAGAAGCTCAGCGTGCTTGGGGGCGGCTCGGTGATGACGAATCGGTCGACGGCGGCCGTCGGTGCAGAGGACGAAGATGGGGTCGATGAGGGCGCCCCAGGGCGTCCGGCGTCGTGTGGCTCGGCGGGGAGGACGACGACGTTGTTTCGGAGCTCGGGGTTGTGTCGGAGAGGTTCGGGGATGGCTGTGGCTACGTAGGCGATGAGCGGCGGCGACGAGCTCCGCTCGGTGGTGCTCGGGAGAGAGAGTCAGACGAGAGAGAGGCACGGGAGAGAGGGGGGAGTGGCCAGGGGTTGCGTGGCGTGCTTAGGGCGTCGGAGGAGTGAAGCAGGCAGGGTGGAGGTGGCCTACGCGTGGCCAGCAGGCGGCGAGCACGCGCCCTCCTGCCCACTGGCAGGAGGTTGGGGACGACTGGCAAGGTGGGGGTGGGCTGGGCCTCTGCTGGGCTGCCAGGTAAGCCCAGGTGAGGTTTGTTCTTTCCTATTTTTATTTTCTTTTCTATTTCTGACATTTGTTTTTGACTTAAAATAAATACTAGCACAATTATAAAAATGTTGAGATTCCTTGTGGCCACTGGTTATAATATACCAAAGGCCCTCATCAATTTCCAACATTTTTGGAGCCTTCAAAATATTTATATTATTTTAAACAGCTCCAATTCAAATACATATGGGTTCATTCAAAAATCCAAAATGTATAGAAAAAATGTGCATCACCTCTGGTTGTTGTTTGCAACATTTTCCAAAGGCCATGAACATTTTTGAAAAGCATTTTGGGTTAGTTGAAATTCCATTTTTAATTTGCATCTATTTGAATTTGCTTTAGTGCTAGGGTTTGGAACATTCCCCATTTCAAATTTAATAGAATTTAATCATGATGCAACACTCTAATGCAAGCACTAAGCATCACCAGAACTAGGGATGTGACAACTCACCCCCACTAAACAAGAATCTCGCCCCGAGATTCAAGTCGTGAGGTTAGAAGAAAGGAGGTCACAACTATCATGGTCTCCTCGATCCAACTGCCCTTCTCGTAGAAGTAGCTTCATTGCATCATATTGATCTTGACGCCCTTGCTTTCGAGATCTTCATACAACATGATGACGACAAAAGGAAACTCTATAGGAAACGATCTTCTCGAAAATCAAGCGATACACGATCAACTCATGGAATGAGATGATGAACCATCTCTTGATCTAAGAGACAACACACATCAAAAGGGATGGAGAGAACAAATGATGAAAGTTCAGTTTGGTAGGAAACACTCCCACGCTTAAGTAGGATGGTGCATAGTTTTCAAGGTAGCGAGGAGTTGATTGCCATGATTCCAAAACGGGGCACCTTAGGGAAGGTGACTCGAAGAACTATTTCCTTAAGTGGCAAAAAGAATTACTTTTGATTCTGAGATCATTGGAACTCTTTATTCCATCCTAAGGCAATCACAAACGATCGTTTGAAGGAGTTCGAAAAGGTGACATACTTGTACTAGAACGAAAGATGTGGACTACCTTGTTGAAGACAACGCAAGGGATGATTTGCTTGCGCGTGCTCTCAAGAACTTGAGCATTTCCATATTCATCAAGGTTCTACCAACATCCGTGTCAAGGATCCTGGCAACACAACATACTACCATGATGAATAGTGATGGACGGTGCAGATGCAAAGGAAGATAACACATTCTCAGATTTTTCCTTAGCAATGCCAAAGAAGAAAATCTGGATGATCGACCGAGAGACATTTAGCACTCCGCTTCTAATGTTCTCCTTGATGTTCTAGGTACCACGGTCAGTGCTTAAAAGCATCAACATGGCCATCAAGTAAAGGTCGGACTTCGGAAGCACAAAAATCCATAAGGAACAACTATTGGAATAAATTCTACGAGATCCTTATGGGGGAGGTGGCCCACTTTCTCAATCAAGATACTACAACAATAAGTCTTCCGGTTGGGTGTGTTGGCCACAACATCCACTTTACCGGGTTACGAAGAGACCAATATTATAGTTCTTGAGAAATGTTCCAACCATCATATCTGCCTGAGAATCAGATCTGGTTGGTGTCAGGATATTCCAGACTCATCAAGTCTAGAGAGAAAATGAAAGTTTGCAACACAAATCGACGAGATGGCGTTGCGAGATTCTCAGGAAATGAACTAGGATAGCAAGCTCCAAAACATGAGCTGGTTCTGCTACATACATGTGAACACACTGTCCCAGACAAGCATGATCACGTAGTAGTCTTATAATAAAACACTACCGAGTTCAGGTGGGGAACCATCATTGCGGACAACAAAGTCCTTGCATAAGGCATGCTTCTTAAGAAGGAAGTTCTTCTCCTCGAACAAGTCATTCAGTGGCTTGGTGTGCTAGGGATACATATAGAATGAAGGTTGCAAATCTCCAGACCATAGAATACTTCGCACGTGCATGACTAACTTGGGATGATTCCAGAGGAGGCAAAAACAAACCTTTCTCAAATTCATGGAGGCAACTTACACCAGATGCACATGAATTCGAGGAGGTCACTTCTTCCATCCAAGCATATGCTTCATGAACGGAACACGAAGGCATTGCTTACAAAGTTTCCAACACTAGGTTGATGTTCAACATGATCCATGGGGGAGACAAAATGCTGCTGATGGGCTCAACAACACCTCATCGGAATTTCCATACCACTGGACTTCCACCATCATGTGAACACGGTGATAGCATTGGTCAGACCAAAAGATGTAATGGTGTATGCCCGAGGGATCAACCACGAGTAAGACAACATTACGAACATCGTTGGTTCTGATTTGACTTGACGATAGCCCATACTCAAGTCAAAGTTTTGCCAAGACAATACATCCAACAACTGATCACGAGGACCAATTGGTGAAGATATCATCTTTCTTCAACACACACCACAAAAAGGATATTCCTTAACATGAACTAAGTCGGACAAGCTTTTATCTTCCAACTCTCCAAGTTGTTGTCTAGCTTAACCAACTAGCTCAGGGATATCCAACACAGATTCTTGGAGAAGGGGTGGTTTGGAGGTAAACCAACATGATCACGAACTCAACATAGCGGTCAGGTGACAACCTGGTGATACTTCTGAGAAGATATTCAGAATATCACAAACCATCGGTATGTTACTAAGCTCGAGAACAATCTTGCTTTTCAGGGCAAGATGATATGTTCAAAAGAGTGAGGGGTTGACACAATCCTAACTCATTGATCGAAGAGTGCACCAAAAATAAGGACTAGGTAGCACGGTTAGTCTTAGAATGATGATTGAATATCCAACACGCTAAAATGAAATTATTGTCCATTAACTACCAAGCAACACGGTTGCTAGGAGTATTGATTTCACACATCATGGTTCACTTGTCGGCATTCCGGTTGTGACAACACGGAACCGAGGAATGAACAGTGATGGCAAGAAGTATTACTGCGTCAAAAATTCATGAGAGATGGTGCAATTCTCATGACCATCCTGACATAAAGGGGGTAATACTCCGAGGTAGAACAGAACAAAAGCTGGATTGGCATTTTGATCTGCGAAGTACAATTGCTTTGACCCAATCCTAGATATGGATGAGGTACTGGAGTTTGTTTCTCCTAGTCATTCCAGAACAGAATGGCTTGATGAACCACAAGAATACTAGGATCGATGAACACGAATGCACGACCACTCCTGACTATCAATTGATAGTCGGTGGTCGGAATACAAATGAAGAGGGACAACTCAAGGAACATATAACTTTCTGAGTTGTGGATGCATAGATTAGTTTGTTAAACGAGTTCAACAAAGTTCTTCCGGATAACCCATGCAGAAAGGGAGAACTGGCAGAATCACAATATGAATGGAGTACTCCTCAAGAACACCCTGGTTGTGATCTTTTGATTCAAAACGAATTTCTGCCAAGGATGGTTCATGGTATTTGGAAGAAGGAATTACCATGGACCTCGATGACTATCGCAAAGGTTACTAATGTCCTAAAGGAACTAGCAAGCACTATCGACATGAGGTAAGTAGGGTGGATCTCGGGTTCGAAAACCCAGGAGTAAAATACCTACTACTAAATGGCATCACGGGATGCTTTCGAGAATGGTGGCCAGAATCATCACACCGGAAACACAAGACATGGACAGATTACTAGATGGTTTCATAAAACACCTAGGGTCATAATAGCAGCTCCAACATATACGTCGAGGCAACATAGTACCTCAACTCACCGATTAGCGTGGTTGTTCTGACCAAAAAGGACATCAGGAACGGAGAGGAAGGATTTGCAAATGCATCAGACTATTTAGAGACCTGGGATGACTCGGACAGCATAACGGCTGTAAATGCTCAAAAAGATTTGAGACATCCTGCAAAATGGTGGCATAACCACTCAACATCACAATATCAATGTTCCAAGATCAACTAAGAACACATGGAAGTAGTAGAAACAGAACTGGGGCTTGAACTCAACAATCCTAGGCAACTACGGTTTAGTAACACGTCATCCTGAGAGATAGAAGAGAAGCCTAGTTCTTAATCCCCGTAGAAGAGAAGAGGTTGACTCAGATCAGAAGGCCATGAGGTATAAGAAGTAAAAAGAGCCTTACTTTCCCTTCCACAATCAATTCCCTTATATAACTAAAGCATTTCTAGACTCAACTTCGACCAGTTTGGCTTGGTAATCCTACAGGCAGTCAGGCTCTGATACCAACGCTGTCGGGACCCCGATCCTAAGTCACACCGATCTAGCATGTAACCCATCATATTACTTTGCGGCCTCACGCACGGTATTCCCACGGGTGCCACCTTACCTGGCCCGGGACCGTTTGCGCCTTTTGGCTCACGTATATGATAGTGTCGCTAGCATCCATATGACAAAGAACCCGAGACGACATGGCTAGTCGTGAACCCAAAGCGGCACTAACCCATGAGGACAGGCATACATGAATCACATCGAGCATGTCGGTCATCAACGTGTGAATCCGGGCTGTAGCACTGGGCTAACAGGACTCCGGTAACCCGGGCTGTAGCAGGCTAGGCAGGACTCCGGAAGTCACCGCGTGACATTTCCCCGAAGGGACAGACACAGGAACGAAGTGAAACACATGCCGGCCAGTCAAGTGTTCCGAGCAGTAGTGCTGGGCTAGCAGGACTCCGGTGAACCGGGCTGTAGCGGACTACTATCGCTCAGAAGCACTAGACTACATTTCCCCATGTGATAGGCTGCCAAGGATAAACAACTAGATAGTCGGATCCCACACATAGCAAGCATTTCAATCATACACACAATATGCTCGATATGTGTAAATACAACATGGCATCACAACATAACTCTACGACTCCAATATTTATTCATTAGGCTACGAGGAGCGAGATATTACAAACATGGGTCTCATGACCCAACAGTCAGAGCATACAAGGCAAAGCACATGCGGAAGCTAAACATGTCTGAGTACAGACATCTACAAATGAAAAAGGCTGAGAAGCCTGACTATCCACTAGACCCTGCCGAGGGCACAAGATCGTAGCTGAGGTATCAAGCTAAACGTCGAAGTCCACACGGAACTACTAGCGAGACTGACGTCTCTCTGCAAAAACATAAAATAGGCAAACGTGAGTACAAATGTACTCAGCAAGACTTACATCAGAACTATCTACACATGCATCAGTATCGAAAGGGGGTGGTGGAGTTTGACTGCAGCAAGCCAGCTTTGACTCGGTGGCTATCCTGAACTACGACTGCAAGTAACTCTTTTGAGGTGGCGCACACGAGTCCACATATTCACCATATCAATACACCACTATGGATCCGCTCCCGTCTCCCTACGAGAAGGCCATCCATAGCACTCACGCTTATCTTGCGCATTTTAGAGTATCCACTTTCACTTGTCTATGAACTATGCAAGGGGTCCAAGTTTCCATATCCGAGGAATCCGGCTATTCGAATAGATAATGATAACCCTGCAGGGGTGTACTTCTTCACACACGCTCTCGCCACTTATCGCCCTGTACACGTCATGTACCTCGGCAACCTTCAAGCGGAAGCCGGGCGAGGGAGTCGGCCACGACCTGACTAACCACACAAGTCTCTCGTCCAGGTTTATCGCCTATTCGGGTTCCATCCGCAAGGAGATCCGGCCGGGGTGTCGCTCACGGCCCCAAACGATGTGAGCAGGGTTCCCAAGCCCACCAACCGGGTGCCACTTGGTACACCGTGCCACTGTGCCTAGTCTGTCCCAAGCCCACCTGTACCGGGTGCCACTTGGTAGACTACTAACACTACCTACAAACACCAGAAACTAGTTGCAACTCCTGGACAGAGATCAAGTGGATTAATAAGTCGAGAGGGGCACTTAAGCATTCCAATGCGTGGTAGTAACTGTTCATGGATCACAAACACAGAACTCAGTTCCTGAGGACGGCTGCAATGAGACAACCCACCATGTACTCCTACATGGCCTCTCACCGCTACCTTTACCAAATCGTGTTCACACCCTTAGCTCTCAACAGTAGGACATGTTCACCACATTCCAATTCATTCCCGATGAATCAGACCCGACTCAACTCTAAGCAGTAGCAGGCATGACAACAAGCATGAATGAGTAGGCACATCAGGGCTCAAACAACTCCTACTCATGCTAGTGGGTTTCATCTATTTACTGTGGCAATGACAGGTCATGCAGAGGATAAGGGGTTCAACTACCGCAGCAAGTAACAGTTGAATCGTTGTTGTCCTAATGCAGTAAAAGAGAGCAGGAGCGAGAGAGTGGGATTGTATCGGAATGAACAAGGGGGTTTTGCTTGCCTGGCACTTCTGAAGATAATATAGTTCTTCATCGGTGTCATCGAACTCATCGTCGGAACCACGTCTATCGAGCGGGGACAAACACCGGCAACAGAGAAAGAAAACAATCAATGCAATGCGACAATATGATGCATGATCATGACATGGCAATATGATGTGGTTCGAGCTAATGCAACTAGCAACCAGATTAAATGAAGTTGATTTGAATCCAAGATTCAAATTCAAACTCCATATGTGGATATTTAAATGCCATTATAAGATTTGTGCTAAACAGCAACTATAAATTGTTCTAACATGCATGAAAATGGTATAGATGGATTCCTTGAATTTTTCTGATAATTTTTCATATATAAATTATTTCATTCTGAGCTATAGATTATTTTCTATGATTTTTCAAAGTTTAGGATATTTTCTGAATTAAATAAATCATTTCTGATTTATTTAAAATCCCAGAAAAACTTTACTATGTCAGCATGACGCAAAGGTGATGTCATCGGGTCAACTGGTTGGCCAGGTCAAACCTGACCGGTGGGACCCACGTGTCAGTGGCTAACTAAACTAACCTAGTTTAATTAGCACTAACCTAGGTTAAACTAACTAAGTTTAAACCTAAACTAGTTTCATTAGCCGGGCGGGGCCCGCATGTCATAAACTCTGGGGAGGTCAAACCCCTGGTCAAATAAAGTCAAACCCGCCGGCGTTAAGCCGCCGGCGAGGTCAGCGGCGGCCGCAGGCTTCGGAAAAGCTCCACAAAGCACGGCTGGATGCGCGGGAGGCAGCTCTAGGACGCTGGCGACGCGGCGCGTCGGATGGTGGTGGTCTCCGGGCCTAGAATAGCCTGTAGCGTCGCCGGCGACGACCACAGCGGCGGCCGGAGCTCGAGCGAGCTCGGGGTCGAGGCTACGGCGTGCAAAAGGAAGAAATAAAGCTCCCGCGGGGCTCTACGTGTTGCCGCGAAGCAATTGTACGCACTGACGTGACCAAAAGGTCGCCGGAGCTACGCCGGTGACAAGCTCGGGCGGCGGTGGTTCTCGGTCTTGATGAACGCGACGGCTAGAGGACGGGGAAGATGCGGGAAATAGAGGGGAAATGCGGCGGAGCTCACTGGGAGGTCGTTGAGAAGCTCAGCGTGCTTGGGGGCGGCTCGGTGATGACGAATCGGTCGACGGCGGCCGTCGGTGCAGAGGACGAAGATGGCGTCGATGAGGGCGCCCCAGGGCGTCCGGCGTCGTGTGGCTCGGCGGGGAGGACGACGACGTTGTTTCGGAGCTCGGGGTTGTGTCGGAGAGGTTCGGGGATGGCTGTGGCTACGTAGGCGATGAGCGGCGGCGACGAGCTCCGCTCGGTGGTGCTCGGGAGAGAGAGTCAGACGAGAGAGAGGCACGGGAGAGAGGGGGGAGTGGCCAGGGGTTGCGTGGCGTGCTTAGGGCGTCGGAGGAGTGAAGCAGGCAGGGTGGAGGTGGCCTACGCGTGGCCAGCAGGCGGCGAGCACGCGCCCTCCTGCCCACTGGCAGGAGGTTGGGGACGACTGGCAAGGTGGGGGTGGGCTGGGCCTCTGCTGGGCTGCCAGGTAAGCCCAGGTGAGGTTTGTTCTTTCCTATTTTTATTTTCTTTTCTATTTCTGACATTTGTTTTTGACTTAAAATAAATACTAGCACAATTATAAAAATGTTGAGATTCCTTGTGGCCACTGGTTATAATATACCAAAGGCCCTCACCAATTTCCAACATTTTTGGAGCCTTCAAAATATTTATATTATTTTAAACAGCTCCAATTCAAATACATATGGGTTCATTCAAAAATCCAAAATGTATAGAAAAAATGTGCATCACCTCTGGTTGTTGTTTGCAACATTTTCCAAAGGCCATGAACATTTTTGAAAAGCATTTTGGGTTAGTTGAAATTCCATTTTTAATTTGCATCTATTTGAATTTGCTTTAGTGCTAGGGTTTGGAACATTCCCCATTTCAAATTTAATAGAATTTAATCATGATGCAACACTCTAATGCAAGCACTAAGCATCACCAGAACTAGGGATGTGACACTATCAAACGTCACAACGTAACTGGATGGTCATAAAGATGCTCTACAGGTATCTCCAAAGGTGTTTGTTGAGTTGGCATGGATCAAGATTGAGATTTGTCACTCTGAGTATCGGAAAGGTATCTTTGGGCTCTCTCGATAATACGCATCATAATACGCTTGCAAGCAAATGACTAAGGAGTTAGTTACGAGATGATGTATTATGGAACGACTAAAGAGACTTGCGGGTAAGGAGATTGAACTAGGTATGAAGATACCGACGATCGAATCTTGGGCAAGTAACATACCGACAGACGAAGGGAATTACGTATGTTGTCATAATGGTTTGACCGATAAAGATCTTCGGAAGAATATGTTGGAACTAAAGGAAATATGCCCTAGAGGCAATAATAAAGTTATTATCTATTTCCTTATATCATGATAAATGTTTATTATTCATGCTAGAATTGTATTAACTGGAAACATAATACATGTGTGAATACATAGACAAACAGAGTGTCACTAGTATGCCTCTACTTGACTAGCTCATTAATCAAAGATGGTTATGTTTCCTAACCATGAACAAAGAGTTGTTATTTGATTAACGAGATCACATCATTAGTTGAATGATCTGATTGACATGACCCATTCCATTAGCATAGCACCCGATCGTTTAGTATGTTGCTATTGCTTTTATCCATGACTTATACATGTTCCTTTAACTATGAGATTATGCAACTCCCGTTTACCGTAGGAACACTTTGTGTGCTACCAAACGTCACAACGTAACTGGGTGATTATAAAGGTGCTCTACAGGTGTCTCCGAAGGTACATGTTGGGTTGGCGTATTTCGAGATTAGGATTTGTCACTCCGATTGTCGGAGAGGTATCTCAGGGCCTTCTCGGTAATGCACATCACATAAGCCTTGTAAGCATTGCAACCAATGAGTTAGTTGCGAGATGATGTATTACGGAACGAGTAAAGAGACTTGCCGGTAACGATATTGAACTAGGTATTGGATACCGACGATCGAATCTCGGGCAAGTAACATACCGATGACAAAGGGAACAACGTATGTTGTTATGCGGTCTGACCGATAAAGATCTTCGTAGAATATGTAGGAGCCAATATGGGCATCCAGGTCCCGCTATTGGTTATTGACCGGAGACGTGTCTCGGTCATGTCTACATTGTTCTCGAACCGTAGGGTCCGCACGCTTAACGTTACGATGACAGTTATTATGAGTTTATGCATTTTGATGTACCGAAGGAGTTCGGAGTCCCGGATGTGATCACGGACATGACGAGGAGTCTTGAAATGGTCGAGACGTAAAGAATGATATATTGGAAGCCTATGTTTGGACATCGGATGCATTCCAGGTGAAATCAGGATTTTACCGGAATACCGGGAGGGTTACCGGAACCCCCCGGGAGCATAATGGGCCAACATGGGCCTTGGAGGAGAGGTGAGAGGGCTGCCCTCATGGGCTGCGCGCCTCCCCCCTTCCCCTAGTCCTATTAGGACTAGGAGAGGTGGGCGCCCCCTCTCTCTCTCTCCCCCTTGGAGAATCCTAGTCCAACTAGGATTGGGGGGGGGGGGAATCCTACTCCCAGAGGGAGTAGGACTCTCCTGGCGCGCCAGGCTTGGCCGGCCAGCCCCTCCCCCTTGGCTCCTTTATATACGGGGGCAGGGGGCACCCCAAAGACACACAAGTTGATCTACGGATCGTTCCTTAGCCGTGTGCGGTGCCCCCTTCCACCAAATTCCACCTCGATCATATCGTTGCAGTGCTTAGGCGAAACCCTGCGCCGGTAACACATCAAGATTGTCACCACGCCGTCGTGCTGACGGAACTCTTCCTCGACGCTTTGCTGGATCGGAGCCCGGGGATCGTCATCGAGCTGAACGTGTGCCAAGAACTCGGAGGTGCCGGAGTAACGGTGCTGTGATCGGTTGGATCGCGAGGAGAACGTATGACTACTTCCTCTACATTGTGTCAACGCTTCCGCTTCGGTCTACAAGGGTACGTAGACAACACTCTCCCCTCTCGTTGCTATGCATCACCATGATCTTGCGTGTGCGTAGGAAATTTTTTGAAATTTCTACGTTCCCTATCAGTGGTATCAGAGCCAGGTTTTATGGTTTGATGTTATTTGCACGAGTAGAACACAAGTGAGTTGTGGACGATACAAGTCATACTGCCTACCAGCATGTCATACTTTGGTTCAGCGGTATTGTTGGACGAGACGATCCGGACCAACCTTACGCGTACGCTTACGCGAGACCGGTTCCCTCGACGTGCTTTGCACATAGATGGCTTGCGGAAGACTGTCTCTCCAACTTTAGTTGAACCGAGTGTGGCTACGCCCGGTCCTTGAGAAGGTTAAAACGGAGTCTATTTGACAAACTATCGTTGTGGTTTTGATGCGTAGGTAAGATGAGTTCTTGCTTAAGCCCGTAGCAGCCACGTAAAACTTGCAACAACAAAGTAGAGGACGTCTAACTTGTTTTTGCAGGGCATGTTGTGATGTGATATGGTCAAGACATGATGCTAAATTTTATTGTATGAGATGATCATGTTTTGTAACCGAGTTATCGGCAACTGGCAGGAGCCATATGGTTGTCGCTTTATTGTATGCAATGCAATCGCGATGTAATGCTTTACTTTATTACTAAGCGGTAGTGATAGTCGTGGAAGCATAAGATTGGCGAGACGACAACGATGCTACGATGAAGATCAAGGTGTCGCACCGGTGACGATGGTAATCATGACGGTGCTTCGAAGATGGAGATCACAAGCACGAGATGATGATGGCCATATCATATCACTCATATTGATTGCATGTGATGTTTATCCTTTTATGCATCTTATCTTGCTTTGATTGACGGTAGCATTATAAGATGATCTCTCACTAATTATCAAGAAGTGTTCTCCCTGAGTATGCACCGTTGCGAAAGTTCTTCGTGCTGAGACACCACGTGATGATCGGGTGTGATAGGCTCTACGTTCAAATACAATGGGTGCAAAACAGTTGCACACGCGGAATACTCAGGTTATACTTGACGAGCCTAGCATATAACAGATATGGCCTCGGAACACGGAGACCGAAAGGTCGAGCGTGAATCATATAGTAGATATGATCAACATAGTGATGTTCACCATTGAAACTACTCCATCTCACGTGATGATCGGACATGGTTTAGTTGATTTGGATCACGTGATCACTTAGAGGATTAGAGGGATGTCTATCTAAGTGGGAGTTCTTAAGTAATATGATTAATTGAACTTTAATTTATCATGAACTTAGTCCTGGTAGTATTAGCATATCTATGTTGTAGATCAATAGCTCGCGTTGTTACTTCCCTATGTTTATTTTGATATGTTCCTAGAGAAAATTGTGTTGAAAAATGTTAGTAGCAATGATGCGGATTGGATCCGTGATCTGAGGTTTATCCTCATTGCTGCACAGAAGAATTATGTCCTTGATGCACCGCTAGGTGACGGACCTATTGCAGGAGCAGATGCAGACATTATGAACGTTTTGCTAGCTCAATATGATGACTACTTAATAGTTTAAGTGCACCATGCTTAACTGCTTAGAATCGGGACTTCAAAGACGTTTTGAACGTCATGGAGCATATGAGATGTTCTAGGAGTTGAAGTTAATATTTCAAGCAAATACCCGAGTTGAGAGATATGAAGTCTCCAACAAGTTCTATAGCTAAAAGATGGAGGAGAATCGCTCAACTAGTGAGCATGTGCTCAGATTGTCTGGGTACTACAATCGCTTGAATCAAGTGGGAGTTAATCTTCCAGATAAGATAGTGATTGACAGAATTCTCTAGTCACCATCACCAAGTTAGTAGAACTTCGTGATGAACTATAATATGCAAGGGATAACGGAAAATATTCCCAAGCTCTTCGCGATGCTAAAATCGGCGAAGGTAGAAATCAAAGAAAAACATCAAGTGTTGATGGTTGACAAGATCACTAGTTTCAAGAAAAGGGCAAAAGGAAAGAAGGGGAACTTCAAGAAGAACGGCAAGCAAGTTGCTGCTCAAGTGAAAAAGCCCAAGTATGGTCCTAAGCCTGAGACTAAGTGCTTCTACTGCAAAGGGACTGGTCACTGGAAGCGGAACTACCCCAAGTGATTGGCGGATAAGAAGGATGGCAAAGTGAACATAAGTATATTTGATATACATGTTATTGATGTGTACTTTACTAGTGTTCATAGCAACCCCTCAGTATTTGGTACTAGTTCAAGTTGCTAAGATTAGTAACTCGAAACGGGAGTTGCAGAATGGAAAAAGACTAGTTAAAGGGCAAGGTGACGATGTGTGTTGGAAGTGGTTCCAAGATTGATATGATCATCATCACACACTCCCTATACTTTCGGGATTAGTGTTGAAACTAAATAAGTGTTATTTGGTGTTTGCGTTGAGCATGAATATGATTTGATCATGTTAATTGCAATACAGTTATTCATTTAAGTTAGAGAACAATTGTTGTTCTGTTTACATGAATAAAACCTTCTATGGTCATACACACCAATGAAAATAGTTCATTGGATCTCGATCGTAGTGATACATATTCATAATATTGAAACCAAAAGATGCGAAGTTAATAATGATAGTGCAACCTATTTGTGGCACTGCCGTTTAGGTCATATTGGTGTAAAGCGCATGAAGAAACTCCATGCTGATGGGATTTTGGAATCACTTGATTATGAATCACTTGATGCTTGCGAACCATGCCTCTTGGGCAAGATGACTAAAACACCGTTCTTCGGAACAATGGAGCAAGCAACAGATTTGTTGGAAATCATACATACTGATGTATATGGTCCGATGAATATTAAGGCTCGCGACAAGTATCATTATTTTCTAACCTTCACAGATGATTTGAGCAGATATGGGTATATCTACTTGATGAAATATAAGTCTGAAACGTTTGAAAAGTTCAAAGAATTTTAGAGTGAAGTGAAAATCATCGTGACAAGAAAATAAGGTTTCTACGATCTGATCGCGGAGACAAATATTTGAGTTACGAGTTTGGTCTTCAATTAAAACAATGTGGAATAGTTTCACAAATTCATGCCACCTGGAACACCACAGCATAATGGTGTGTCCGAACATCATAACCGTACTTTATTAGATATAGTACAATCTATGATGTCTCTTACCGATCTACCACTATCGTTTTTGGGGTTATGCATTAAAGACAGCTGCATTCACGTTAAAAAGGGCACCATCTAAGTCTGTTGAGACGACACAATATGAACTGTGGTTTAGCAAGAAACCAAAGTTGTCGTTTCTTAAAGTTTGGGGTTGTGATGCTTATATGAAAAAAGTTTCATCCTGATAAGCTCAAACCCAAATCGGAGAAATATGTCTTCATAGGATACCCAAAGGAAATTGTTGGGTACACCTTCTATCACAGATCCAAAGGCGAGACATTTGTTGCTAAGAATGGATCCTTTCTAGAGAAGGAGTTTCTCTCGAAAGAAGTGAGTGGGAGGAAAGTAGAAAACTTGATAAGGTAATTGTACCTTCTCCCTTATTGGAAAGTAGTTCATCACAAAAATCTGTTCTTGTGACTACACCAATTAGTGAGGAAGCTAATGATGATGATCATGTAACTTCAGATCAAGTTACTACCGACTCTCGTAAGTAAACTAGAGTGAGATCCGCACCAGAGTGGTACGGTAATCCTGTTCTGGAAGTCATGTTACTAGACCATGACGAACTTGCGAACTATGAGGAAGCGATGATGAGCCCAGATTCCGCAAAATGGTTAGAGGCCATGAAATCTGAGATATGATCCATGTATGAGAACAAAGTATGGACTTTGATGGATTTGCCCGATGATCGGCAAGCCAAAGAAAATAAATGGATCTTGAAGAGGAAGACGGACACTGATAGTAGTGTTACTATCTACAAAGCTAGAATTGTCGCAAAAGGTTTTCGACAAGTTCAAGGTGTTGACTACGATGAGAGTTTCTCACTCATATCTATGCTTAAGTCTGTCCGAATCATGTTAGCAATTGCCGCATTTTATGAAATCCGGCAAATGGATAAACAAAACTACATTCCTTAATGGATTTATTAAAGAAGAGTTGTATACGATGCAACTAGAAGGTTTTGTCGACCATAAAGGTGTTAACAAAATATGCAAGCTCCAGCGATCCATCTATGGACTGGTGCAAGCATCTCGGAGTTGGAATATACGCTTTGATAAGTTGATCAAAGCATATAGTTTTATACAGACTTGCGGTGAAGCCTGTATTTACAAGAAAGTGAGTGGGAGCACTACAGCATTTCTGATAAGTATATGTGTATGACATATTGTTGATCGGAAATAATGTAGAATTATTCTGCAAAGCATAAAGGAGTGTTTGAAAGGAGTTTTTCAAAGAAAGACCTCGGTGAAGCTGCTTACATATTGAGCATCAAGATCTATAGAGATAGATCAAGACGCTTGATAAGTTTTTCAATAAGTACATACCTTGAAAAGATTTTGAAGTAGTTCAAAATGGAACAGTCAAAGAAAGAGTTCTTGCCTGTATTACAAGGTGTGAAATTGAGTAAGACTCAAAGCCCGACCACGGCAGATGATAGAAAGAGAATGAAAGTCATTTCCTATGCCTCAGCCATAGATTCTATAAAGTATGCCATGCTATGTACCAGACCTATTGTATACCCTACCCTGAGATTGGCACGGGAGTACAATAGTGATCTAGGAGTAGATCACTGGACGACGGTCAAAATTATCCTTAGTGGAATAAGGATATGTTTCTCGATTATGGAGGTGACAAAAAGGTTCGTCATAAAGAGTTACGTCGATGCAAGTTTTGACACTGATCCAGATGACTCTAAGTCTCAATCTGGATACATATTGAAAGTGGGAGCAATTAGCTAGAGTAGCTCCATGCAGAGCATTGTTGACATAGAAATTTGCAAAGTACATGCGGATCTGAATGTAGCAGACCCGTTGACTAAGATTCTCTCACAAGCAAAACATGATCACACCTTAGTACTCTTTGGGTGTTAATTACATAGCGATGTAAACTAGATTACTGAATCTAGTAAACCCTTTGGGTGTCGGTCACATAGCGATGTGAACTATGGGTGTTAATCACATGATGATGTGAACTATTGATGTTAATCACATGGTGATGTGATCTAGATTATTGACTCTAGTGCAAGTGGGAGACTGAAGGAAATATGCCCTAGAGGCAATAATAAAGTTATTATTTATTTCCTTATATCATGATAAATGTTTATTATTCATGCTAGAATTGTATTAACTGGAAACATAATACATGTGTGAATACATAGACAAACAGAGTGTCACTAGTATGCCTCTACTTGACTAGCTCATTAATCAAAGATGGTTATGTTTCCTAACCATGAACAAAGAGTTGTTATTTGATTAACGAGATCACATCATTAGTTGAATGATCTGATTGACATGGCCCATTCCATTAGCATAGCACCCGATCGTTTAGTATGTTGCTATTGCTTTTATCCATGACTTATACATGTTCCTTTAACTATGAGATTATGCAACTCCCGTTTACCGTAGGAACACTTTGTGTGCTACCAAACGTCACAACGTAACTGGGTGATTATAAAGGTGCTCTACAGGTGTCTCCAAAGGTACATGTTGGGTTGGCGTATTTCGAGATTAGGATTTGTCACTCCGATTGTCGGAGAGGTATCTCAGGGCCTTCTCGGTAATGCACATCACATAAGCCTTGCAAGCATTGCAACCAATGAGTTAGTTGCGAGATGATGTATTACGGAACGAGTAAAGAGACTTGCCGGTAACGAGATTGAACTAGGTATTGGATACCGACGATCGAATCTCGGGCAAGTAACATACCGATGACAAAGGGAACAACGTATGTTGTTATGCGGTCTGACCGATAAAGATCTTCGTAGAATATGTAGGAGCCAATATGGGCATCCAGGTCCCGCTATTGGTTATTGACCGGAGACGTGTCTCGGTCATGTCTACATTGTTCTCGAACCGTAGGGTCCGCACGCTTAACGTTACGATGACAGTTATTATGAGTTTATGCATTTTGATGTACCGAAGGAGTTCGGAGTCCCGGATGTGATCACGGACATGACGAGGAGTCTCGAAATGGTCGAGACGTAAAGAATGATATATTGGAAGCCTATGTTTGGACATCGGATGCATTCCAGGTGAAATCAGGATTTTACCGGAATACCGGGAGGGTTACCGGAACCCCCCGGGAGCATAATGGGCCAACATGGGCCTTGGAGGAGAGGTGAGAGGGCTGCCCTCATGGGCTGCGCGCCTCCCCCCCTTCCCCTAGTCCTATTAGGACTAGGAGAGGTGGGCGCCCCCTCTCTCTCTCTCTCTACCCCTTGGAGAATCCTAGTCCAACTAGGATTGGGGGGGGGGGGAATCCTACTCCCAGAGGGAGTAGGACTCTCCTGGCGCGCCAGGCTTGGCCGGCCAGCCCCTCCCCCTTGGCTCCTTTATATACGGGGGCAGGGGGCACCCCAAAGACACACAAGTTGATCTACTGATCGTTCCTTAGCCGTGTGCGGTGCCCCCTTCCACTAAATTCCACCTCGATCATATCGTTGCAGTGCTTAGGCGAAGCCCTGCGCCGGTAACACATCAAGATCGTCACCACGCCGTCGTGCTGAAGGAACTCTTCCTCGACGCTTTGCTGGATCAGAGCCCGGGGATCGTCATCGAGCTGAACGTGTGCCAAGAACTCGGAGGTGCCGGAGTAACGGTGCTGTGATCGGTTGGATCGCGAGGAGAACGTACGACTACTTCCTCTATGTTGTGTCAACGCTTCCGCTTTGGTCTACGAGGGTACGTAGACAACACTCTCCCCTCTCGTTGCTATGCATCACCATGATCTTGCGTGTGCGTAGCAAAATTTTTGAAATTTCTACGTTCCCTATCAGGAACCAATATGGACATCCTGGTTCCGCTATTGATTATTGACTGGAGAGGTGTCTCGGTCATGTCTACATAGTTCTCGAAATCGGAGAATAATGGTTGTTTATTGCGAGACGGTTATTCATTTAAATCGGAGAATAATGGTTGTTCTATTTATATGAGTAATATCTTTTATGGTCATGCACCCTTGATGAATGGTCTATTCTTGTTGAATCTCGATCATAGTGATACACATATTCATAATATTGATGCCAAAAGATGCAAAGTTGATAATGATAGTGCAACATACTTGTGGCACTGCCGTTTAGGTCATATTGGTGTAAAGCGCATGAAGAAACTCCATGTAGATGGACTTTTGGAATCACTTGATTATGAATCATTTGATACTTGCGAACCATGCCTCATGGGCAAGATGAGTAAAACTCCGTTCTTCGGAACAATGGAGCGAGCTAATGACTTATTGGAAATAATACATATCGATGTATGTGGTCCGATGAGTATTGAAGCACGCGGCGGGTATCGTTATTTTCTGACCTTCACAGGTGATTTGAGTAGGTATGGGTATATCTACTTGATGAATACAAGTTTGAAACATTTGAAGAGTTCAAAGAAATTCAGAGTGAAGTGGAGAATCATCATAACAAGAAAATAAAGTTTCTACGATCTGATCGCGGAGGCGAATATTGGAGTTACGAGTTAAACAATGTGGAATTGTTTCACAACTCACGCCACCTGGAACACCATAGCGTAATGGTGTGTCCGAACGGCATAACCATACTTTATTAGATATGGTGCATTCTATGATGTCTCTTACCGATTTACCACTATCGTTTTGGGGTTATGCATTAGAGACAGCTGCATTCACGTTAAATAGGGCACCGTCTAAATCCCTAGAGACGACACCATATGAATTGTGGTTTAGCAAGAAACCTAAGATGTCGTTTCTTAAAGTTTGGGGATGCGACGCTTATGTCAAAAGCCTTCAGCCTGATAAGCTCGAACCTAAATCGGATAAGTGCGTATTCATAGGATACCTAAAGAAACTATTGGGTACACCTTCTACCACAGATCCGAAGGGAAGATCTTTGTTGCTAAGAATGGGTCCTTTCTAGAGAAGGAGTTTCTCTCGAAATAAGTGAGTGGGATGAAAGTAGAACTTGATGAGGTAATTGCACCTTCTCTCGAATTGAAGAGTAGCACATCACAGAAAACCGTTCCCGTGATGCCTACACAAACTAGAGAGGAAGCAAATGATAATGATCTTGAAAATTCAGATCAAGTTACTACTGAACCTCGTAGGTCAACTAGAGCATGATCCACACTAGCGTGGTACGGTAATCCTATCCTGGAAGTTATGTTATTAGACCATGGCAAACCTACAAACTATGAGAAAGCTATGATGAGCCCAGATTCTGATAAATGACTTGAGGCCATGAAATCTGAGATAGGATCCATGTATGAGAACAAAGTGTGGACTTTGGTGGACTTGCCCAATGATCGGCAAGCCATAGAAAATAAATGGATCTTCAAGAAGAAAACTCACACTGATGGTAATGTTACTATCTACAAAGCTCGACTTGTCACGAAAGGTTTTTGACAAGGTCAAGGAGTTGACTACGATGAGACTTTCTCACCTGTAGAGATGCTTAAGTCTGTCCGAATCATGTTAGCAATTGCCACATTTTATGATTATGAAATCTGGCAAATGGACATCAAAACTGCATTCCTTAATGGATTTCTTAAAGAAGAGTTGTATATGATGCAACTATAATGTTTTGTCGATCCTAAAGGTGCTAACAAAGTGTGCAAGCTCCAGCGATCCATCTATGGACTGGTGCAAGCATCTCGAAGTTGGAATATACACTTTGATTAGGTGATCAAAGCATATGGTTTTATACAGACTTACGGTGAAGCCTGTATTTACAAGAAAGTGAGTGGGAGCTCTATAGAATTTCTGATATTGTATGTGGATGACATATTATTGATTGGAAATGATATAGAATTTCTGGATAGCATAAAAGGATACTTGAATAAGAATTTTTCAATGCAAGACCTTGGTGAAGCTGCTTATATATTGGCAATCAAGATCTATAGGGATAGATCGAGATGCTTGATAGGACTTTCACAAAGCACAGACCTTGACAAAGTTTTTAAGAAGTTCAAAATGAATCAGTTGAACAAATGGTTCTTGCGTGTGTTACAAGGTGTGAAGTTGAGTCAGACTCAAAGTCCGACCACTATAGAAGATAGAGAGAAAATGAAAGCCATTCCCTATGCCTCAGCCATAGGTTCTATCATGTATGCTATGCTGTGTACCAGACCTGATGTGTGCCTTGCCATAAGTTTGGCAGAGAGGTACCAAAGTAATCCAAGAGTGGATCACTGGACAACGGTCAAGAACATTCTGAAGTACCTGAAAAGGACCAAGGATACGTTTCTCGTTTATGGAGGTGATGAACAGCTTGTCGTAAAAGGTTACGTCGATGCTAGTTTCGAAACTAATCCGGATGACTCTAAGTCACAAACCGGATACATATTTATATTGAATGGTGGAGATGTCAGTTGGTGCAGTTCCAAGCAGAGCGTCATGACGGGATCTACGTGTGAAGCGGAGTACATGGCTGCTTCGGAAGCAGTGCACGAAGGAGTCTGGATGAAGGAGTTCATATCCGATCTGGGTGTAACACCCAGTGCATCGGGTCCAATGACAACACTAGATCAATAGCCTTAACGAAGGAATCCAGGTTTCACAAGAGAACCAAACACATCAAGAGACGCTTAAACTCCATTCATGAAAAGGTCAAGGATGGAGACATAGAAATTTGCAAAGTACATACGGATCTAAATGTGGCAGACCTTGCTACCTCTTGAGCACTGCGTTGGTTTTCCCTTGAAGAGGAAAGGGTGATGCAATAAAGTAGCGTAAGTATTTCCCTCAGTTTTTGAGAACCAAGGTATCAATCCAGTAGGAGATCACGCACGAGTCCCTCGCACCTACACATACAAATAAGAACCTCGCAACCAACACGATAAAGAGGTTGTCAATCCCTCAAGGGTCACTTACGAGAGTGAGATCTGATAGATATGATAAGATAATATTTTTGGTATTTTTATGATAAAGAGAAATAAAGATGCAAAGTAAAATAAAATCAAAAGAAATAACTAAGTGTTAGAAGATTAATATGATGGAGAATAGACCCGGGGGCCATAGGTTTTACTAGTGGCTTCTCTCTAGAGCATAAGTATTACGGTGGGTGAACAAATTACTATTGAGCAATTGATAGAATTGAGCATAGTTATGAGAATATCTAGGTATGATCATGTATATAGGGATCACATCCGTGACAAGTAGACCGACTCCTGCTTGCATCTACTACTATTACTCCACACATCGACCGCTATCCAGCATGCATCTAGAGTATTAAGTTCATAAGAACAGGGTAACACTTTACGCAAGATGACATGATGTAGAGGGATAAACTCATGCAATATGAAATAAACCCCATCTTGTTATCCTCGATGGCAACAATACAATACGTGCCTTGCTTCCCCTGCTGCCATTGGGAAAGGACACCACAAGATTGAACCCAAAGCTAAGCACTTCTCCCACTGCAAGAAAGATCAATCTAGTAGGACAAACCAAACTGATAATTCGAAGAGACTTGCAAAGATAACCAATCATACATAAAAGAATTCAGAGAAGATTCAAATATTGTTCACAGATAAACTTGATCATAAACCCACAATTCATCGGTCTCAACAAACACACCGCAAAAGAAGATTACGTTGAATAGATCTCCACGAGAATCGTGGAGAACTTTGTATTGAGATCCAAAGAGAGAGAAGAAGCCATCTAGCTAATAACTATGGACCCGAAGGTCTGAGGTAAACTACTCACACATCATCGGAGAGGCTATGGTGTTGATGTAGAAGCCCTCCGTGATCAATGCCCCCCCGGCGGAGCACCAGAAAAGGCCCCAAGATGGGATCTCACGGGTACAGAAGGTTGCGGCGGTGGAATTAGATTTTTGGCTCCGTATCTGGTAGTTTGGGGGTACATAGGTATATATAGGAGGAAGAAGTACGTCGGTGGAGCAACATGGGCCCCACGAGGGTGGAGGACGTGCCCAGGGGGGTAGGCGCGCCCCCTACCTCGTGCCCTCCTGGTTGCTTTCTTGACGTAGGGTCCAGGTCCTCTCGATCACGTTTGTTCCGAAAATCACGTTCCCGAAGGTTTCATTCTGTTTGGACTCCGTTTGATATTCTTTTTCTGCGAAACACTGAAATAGGCAAAAAATAGCAATTTGGGCTGGGCCTCCGGTCAATAGGTTAATCCAAAAAATAATATAAAAGTGTATAATAAAGCCCATTAACATCCAAAACAGAATATAATATAGCATGGAACAATAAAAAATTATAGATACGTTGGAGACGTATCAGACCTATTGAGTAAGCCTCTTCCACGGGCAAAACATGATCACCAACAAGACTCCATGGGTGTTAGATTCATTACAATGTAATCTAGATTATTGACTCTAATGCAAGTGGGAGACTGAAGAAGATATGCCCTAGAGGCAATAATAAAGTTGTTATTTTATATTTTCTTATTCATGATAACGGTTTATTATTCATGCTAGAATTGCATTGATCGAAACTTAAATACATGTGTGAATACGGAAACAAATACCGTGTCCCTAGTGAGCCTCCACTAGACTAGCTCGTTGATCAAAGATGGTTAAGGTTTCCTGACCATAGACATGAGTTGTCATTTGATAATGGGATCACATCATTAGGAGAATGATGTGATGGACAAGACCCACCCGTTAGCTTAGCATTTGATCGTTCAGTTTATAGCAAATGCTTTCTTGAATGTCAAGTACATGTTCCTTCGACCATGAGATCATGCAACTCCCGAATACCGGAGGAATACCTTGTGTGCTATTGATGTCTACTACACAACCTTCTTCTTGTAGACGTTGTTGGGCCTGCAAGTGCACAGGTTTGTAGGACAGTAGAAAATTTCCCTCAAGTGGATGACCTAAGGTTTATCAATCCGTAGGAGGCGTGAGGATGAAGATGGTCTCTCTCAAGCAACCCTGCAACCAAATAACAAAGAGTCTCTTGTGTCCCCAACACACCCAATACAATGGTAAATTGCATAGGTGCACTAGTTCGGCGAAGGGATGGTGATACAAGTGCAATATGGATAGAAGATATAGGTTTTTGTAAACTGAAAATATAAAAACAGCAAGGTAACAAGTGGTAAAAGTGAGCGTAAATGGTATTGCAATGATAGGAAACAAGGCATAGGGTTCATACTTTCACTAGTGCAAGTTCTCTCAACAATAATAACATAGATAGAACATATGACAATCCCTCAACATGCAACAAAGAGTCACTCCAAAGCCACTAATAGCGGAGAACAAACGTAGAGATTATGGTTGGGTACGAAACCACCACAAAGTTATTCTTTCAAATCAATCCGTTGGGATATTCCTATAAGTGTCACAAACAACCCTGGAGTTTTTACTAGAATAACACCTTAAGATACAAATCAACCAAAACCCTAATGTCACCTAGATACTCCATTGTCACCTCAAGTATCCGTGGGCATGATTATAAGATATGCATCACACAATCTCAGATTTATCCAACCAACAAAAAGTACTTCAAAGAGCGCCCCAAAGTTTCCACCGGAGAATCAAGAACGTGTGCCAACCCCTATGCATAGGTTCCCAATGTCACGAAACCCGCAAGTTGATCACCAAGACATACATCAAGTGTTCTCATAAAGACTCAATCCGATAAGATTACTTCAAAGGGGGAAACTCAATTCATCACAAAGGAGTAGAGGGGGAGAAACATCATAAGATCCAACTACAATAGCAAAGCTCGGGATACATCAAGATCGTGCCATAGAGGGACACGAGAGAAAACACGAGAGAGAGAGAGAGAGAGAGAGAGAGAGAGAGAGAGAGAGAGAGAGAGATTAAACACATAGCTACTGGTACATACCCTCAGCCCCGAGGGTGAACTACTCCCTCCTCATCATGGAGAGCGCCGGGATGATGAAGATGGCCACCGGAGATGGATCCCCCCTCCGGTAGGGTACCGGAAAGGGGTCCCGATTGGTTTTTGGTGGTTCTGTAGGCTTGCAGCGGCGGAACTCTCGATCTATCTTTTGTTCTGGAAGTTTTAGAGTACGACGGTATATATGGGTGAAGGGGGAACGTCGGTGGAGCTACGGGGGCCCCACGAGGCAGGGGGCGCGCCGAGGGGGGAGGGCGCGCCCTCCACCCTCGTGACCGCCTCGTGGCTCTTCTGACGTGGGGTCCAAGTCCATCAGGTGGGTTTCCTTCCAAAAATAACTTCTCCAGTTGATTTTGTTCCGTTTTGACTCCGTCTGATATTCCTTTTCCTCGAAATACTGAAATAGGCATAAAACAGCAAATCTGGGCTGGGCCTCCGGTTAATAGGTTAGTCCCAAAAATAATATAAAAGTGGATAATAAAGCCCAATATCGCCTAAAACAGTAGATAAAGTAGCATGGAGCAATCAAAATTATAGATACGTTGGAGACGTATCAAGCATCCCCAAGCTTAATTCCTACTCGTCCTCGAGTAGGTAAATGATAAAAAGAAGAATTTTTGATGCGGAGTGATACTTTGGCATAATTTCAATGTAATTCTTCTTACTTGCGATATGAATATTCAGATCCGAAAGATTTAAGACAAAAGTTCATATTGACACAAAAATAATAATACTCCAAGCATGCTAACTAAGCAATTATGTCATCTCAAAATAGCATGGCCAAAGAAAGTTCATCCCTACAAGATCATATGGTTAAGCTATGCTTCATTTTCGTAACACAAATATGTTCCCAACTTCTATACCCCCGATGACAAGCCAAGCAATTGTTTCATATTCAAATAATCTCAAACTTTTTCAACCTTCACGCAATACATGAGCGCGAGCCATGGACATAGCACTATGGGTGGTATAGAATATGATGATGGGGATTGTGTGGAGAAGACAAAAAAGGAGAAAGTCTCACATCAACGAGGCTAATCAATGAGTTATGGAGATGCCCATCAATTGATGTTAATGCAAGGAGTAGGGATTGCCATGCAACGGATGCACTAGAGCTAAGAATGCTCAACAAAAGAAAACTAGTGGGTGTGCATCCAACTTGCTTGCTCATGAAGACCTAGGGCATTTTGAGGAAGCCCATCGTTGGAATATACAAGTCAAGTTCTATAATGAAAAATTCCCACTAGTATGAACAAGACAACTTATGAGACTCACTATATGAAAATTATGGTGCTACTTTGAAGCACAATATATAAGACTCACTACATGAAGAACAAGGTGCTACTTTGAAGCACAAGTGTGGAAAAAGAGATAGTAGCATTGCCCTTTTTATTTTCTCTTTTTTTGGGCCTTTTTTGGCCTTTCTCTCTCTTTTTTTTGGGCAATGCTCTAATAATGATGATCATCACACTCCTATTGATTACAACATAATGATTACAACTCGATACTAGAACAAGATATGACTCTATTATGAATGCCTCCGGCGGTGTACCGGGATGGTGCAATGAATCAAGAGTGACGTGTATGAAAAATAATGCATGGTGGCTTTGCCACAAATACGATGTCAACTACAAGATCATGCAATGGCAATATGACAAAAGTAAAGCATGTCATGATGATGATGATGATGATGGTGGAAGTTGCATGGCAATATATCTCGGAATGGCTATGGAAATGCCATGATAGGTAGGTATGGTGGCTGTTTTGAGGAAGATATAGGAAGATTTATGTGTGAAAGAGCGTATCATGTCACGGGGTTTGGATGCACAGGCGAAGTTTGCACCAACTCTCAATGTGAGAAAGGGCAATGCACGGTACCGAAGAGGCTAGCAAATGGCGGAAAGGTAAAAGTGCGTATAATCCATGGACACAACATTAGTCAAAGGAACTCATATACTTATTGCAAAAATTTAGAAGTCATCAAAAATCAACTACTACGCGCATGCTCCTAGGGGGATAGATTGGTAGGAAAAGACCATCGCTCGTCCCCGACTGCCACTCATAAGGATGCACAAGCCAGGTACACTACATGCTTCAAATTTGTTACACAACTTTACCCATACGTGCATGCTACGGGACTTGCAAACTTCAACACAACTATTTCTCAAGTTCACAATTATCAACTAGCACGACTTTGATATTATTACCTCCATATCTCAAAACAATTATCAAGCATTAAATTTATCTTAGTATTAAATTCACTCAAAAGAAAGTTTCACATATCTTGAACACTAAGTATATTAACGTTAATCAAATTACCATGCTATTAACGACTCTCAAAATAATATAAGTGAAGCACTAGAGCAAATGACAAACTACTCCAACAAGATATAAGTGAAAATCAATGAGTAGCTAAATAATTATTATGCAACTATGTGAAGACTCTCTCTCTCATTTAAAAATTTCAGATCTTGGTATTTTATTCAAGCAGCAAGCAAAGCTAAAGAAAATAAAATTACGCTCCAAGCAAAACACATATCATGTGGTGCATAAAAATATAGCTCCAAGTAAAGTTACCGATAAACGAAGACGAAAGAGGGGATGCCATCCGGGGCATCCCCAAGCTTAGGCTCTTGGTTGTCCTTGAATATTACCTTGGGGTGCCTTGGGCATCCCCAAGCTTAGGCTCTTGCCACTCCTTATTCCATAGTCCATCGAAGCCTTACCCAAAACTTGAAAACTTCACAACACAAAACTTAACAGAAAACTCGTGAGCTCCGTTAGCGAAAGAAAACAAAACACCACTTCAAGGTACTGTAATGAACTCATTATTTATTTATATTGGTGTTAAACCTACTGTATTCCAACTTCTCTATGGTTTATAAACTATTTTACTAGCCATAGATTCATCAAAATACGCAAACAACACAATGAAAACAGAATCTGTCAAAAACAGAACAGTCTGTATTAATCTGTAACTAACGCAAACTTCTGGAACTCCAAAAATTCTAAAATAAATTGGTGAACCTGAGGAATTTGTCTAGTAATCATCTGCAAAAAGAATCAACTAAATAGCACTCTGCAGTAAAAAGTTCTAGCTAATCTCGTGAGCGCTAAAGTTTCTGTTTTTTACAGCATGATCATAAAGACTTCACCCAAGTTTTCCCAAAGGTTCTACTTGGCACAAACACTAATTAAAATATAAAACCACATCTAAACATAGTATAGATGGATTATCTATTCCTAAACATAACCAAAAAGAAAGAAACTAAAATAAAATTGGGTTGCCTCCCAACAAGCGCTATCGTTTAACGCCCCTAGCTAGGCATGATGATTTCAATGATGCTCACATAAAAGATAAGAATTGAAACATAAAGAAAGCATAATGAAGAATATGAGTATCACATTTAAGTCTAACCCACTTCCTATGCATAGGGAGTTTGTGAGCAAACAACTTATGGGAACAAGAATCAACTTGCATAGGAAGGTAAAACAAGCATAACTTCAAGATTTTAAGCACATAGAGAGGAAACTTGACATTATTGCTATTCCTACAAGCATATATTCCTCCATCATAATAATTTTCAGTAGCATCATGAATTAATTCAACAATATAACCAGCACCTAAAGCATTCTTTTCATGATCTACAAGCATAGAAATTTTATTACTCTCCACATAAGCAAAATTCTTCTCATTCGAAATAGTGGGAGTATCATAAGAGACTTGAATACTATAAATTGCTTCCACATTAAAAGAATAATGTTCAGAGAAAGGATACTCATAATAATGACAAGTTTTATAAATATAATTATCACTACTTTTTATAGCATAAGTTTTATCACAATAATCATCATAAGTAGCAACTTTGTTCTCATCATAATCACTTTGCATATCAAAACATGAAAGGCTAAAAATATCATCATTATTAAACATAGCATCCCCAAGCTTGGGACAAACATTAATTGCAGCAAATATATTCTCAAATATGTCATCCTCATCAAACATAGCTTCCCCAAGCTTGGGCCTTTTCGTGTCATAAGCATAATCACTCTCATCATTAATAGTATGGATAACACCAATAGTATAGCAAACATTATTATCATATTCTTCCAAGCAAGTGCCAAAAAGTTTTTCAAGATCATAAGGAGTATCATTATCTTCGCAATCATAATCATCACAACAAGCAATAGGCATAACGAGATCATCATCAAGTGTATCATCTTCATTTTCATGGGGCATAGCAATAATAGGAGAAACTTTATTTGAGAGAGATACCTTTTTACCTCTCTTCCTTTTTATTTTCTTCTTCTTCACCACATCTTGTGTGGGTTCAATCCTCTTTTTGGAGCTCCTTATTAATGAGATTGGTTGAATAGAAGGCTCCTCCTCGTTACCTGATTCATCATAAGAAATAATAGGAGGATATTGGGAAGTCTCTTCCCTTTCGTTAGTATTATCTTCATCCTCTATTTGTTTTATTTTCTTTATGTAATTGGCAATACAAGGATTTTCAATGCAATTCACCGCACAATACATATAAATCTTCTCTAGATCAAAATCAAGAACTCTATCAAGATTAAATTTTGGAATACCCTCAGTTGTACGTTTCATTTCTTCATAACCCAAAAGAAGGCTAAGTTCTTTATGATGCTCAAGAGTAATCAAATTATCACACTATTTGGACACTACTTGATCATGAAACAAATAGCATTGGAGCTTTAAATTACCATGTTTATTGCAAAGTTCACAAGGGGCACGAAAAATATTGAATCTTTCAGCACATTCATCTAGCTCTTCTTGCAACAATTTGGTTTCTAAGTACTTATGCCTCTTGCAATATCTATCTTCCCTATTTGGTGTGTACTTGCAAACCCAATCTACTCCACAAAAATTGACATGCTTATAGGAGGCATTTTCATCATAACTAGAGCAATCATTATTAGTATCATGGCTATTCAAAGAATTCGTACTAACAATATTGCAATCATGCTCATCATTCAAAGATTTAGTGCCAAACATTTTAAAGATCTCTTCTTCTAGCACTTGAGCACAATTATCCTTTCCATCATACTCACGAAAGATATTAAAAAGATGAAGCGTATGAGACAAACTCAATTCCATTTTTTTTTTGTAGTTTTCTTCTATAAACTAGACTAGTGCTAAAACAAGAAACAAAAAAGATTCGATTGAAAGATCTAAAGATATACCTTCACTTACCTAGCCTCCCCAGCAACGGCACCAGAAAAGTGCTTGATGTCTACTACACAACCTTCTTCTTGTAGACGTTGTTGGGCCTGCAAGTGCACAGGTTTGTAGGACAATAGCAAATTTCCCTCAAGTGGATGACCTAAGGTTTATCAATCCGTAGGAGGCATGAGGATGAAGATGGTCTCTCTCAAGCAACCCTGCAACCAAATAACAAAGAGTCTCTTGTGCCCCCAACACACCCAATACAATGGTAAATTGTATAGGTGCACTAGTTCGGCGAAGAGATGGTGATACAAGTGCAATATGGATAGAAGATATAGGTTTTTGTAAACTGAAAATATAAAAACAGCAAGGTAACAAGTGGTAAAAGTGAGCGTAAACGGTATTGCAATGATAGGAAACAAGGCATAGGGTTCATACTTTCGCTAGTGCAAGTTCTCTCAACAATAATAACATAGATAGAACATATGACAATCCCTCAACATGCAACAAAGAGTCACTCCAAAGCCACTAATAGCGGAGAACAAACGTAGAGATTATGGTCGGGTACGAAACCACCACAAAGTTATTCTTTCAAATCAATCCGTTGGGCTATTCCTATAAGTGTCACAAACAACCCTGGAGTTTTTACTAGAATAACACCTTAAGATACAAATCAACCAAAACCCTAATGTCACCTAGATACTCCATTGTCACCTCAAGTATCCGTGGGCATGATTATACGATATGCATCACACAATCTCAGATTTATCCAACCAACATAAAAGTACTTCAAAGAGCGCCCCAAAGTTTCTACCAGAGAATCAAGAACGTGTGCCAACCCCTATGCATAGGTTCCCAATGTCACGAAACCCGCAAGTTGATCACCAAGAGATACATCAAGTGTTCTCATAAAGACTCAATCCGATAAGATTACTTCAAAGGGGGAAACTCAATTCATCACAAAGGAGTAGAGGGGGAGAAACATCATAAGATCCAACTACAATAGCAAAGCTCGGGATACATCAAGATCGTGCCATAGAGGGACACGAGAGAAAACACGAGAGAGAGAGAGAGAGAGAGAGAGAGAGAGAGAGAGATCAAACACATAGCTACTGGTACATACCCTCAGCCTCGAGGGTGAACTACTCCCTCCTCGTCATGGAGAGCGCCGGGATGATGAAGATGGCCACCGGATATGGATCCCCCCTCCGGCAGGGTACCGAAAAGGGGTCCCGATTGGTTTTTGGTGGTTCTGGAGGCTTGCGGCGACGGAACTCCCGATCTATCTTCTGTTCTGGAAGTTTTAGGGTACGACGGTATATATGGGTGAAGGGGGAATGTCGGTGGAGCTACTGGGGCCCCACGAGGCAGGGGGCGCGCCCTCCACCCTCGTGACCGCCTCGTGGCTCTTCTGACGTGGGGTCCAAGTCCATCAGGTGGGTTTCCTTCCAAAAATAACTTCTCCAGTTGATTTTGTTCCGTTTTGACTCCGTCTGATATTCCTTTTCCTCGAAATACTGAATTAGGCATAATACAGCAAATCTGGGCTGGGCCTCCGGTTAATAGGTTAGTCCCAAAAATAATATAAAAGTGGATAATAAAGCCCAATATTGCCTAAAACAGTAGATAAAGTAGCATGGAGCAATAAAAAATTATAGATACGTTGGAGACGTATCGGCTATCAAAGTCACAACGTAACTGGGTGATCATAAAGATGCTCTACAGGTATCTCAAAAGGTGTTTGTCGAGTTGGAATGGATCGAGATTAGGATTTGTCACTCTGAGTATCGGAGAGGTATCTCTGGGCCCTCTCGGTAATACACATCATAATAAGCTTGCAAGCAAATGACTAAGGAGTTAGTTACGAGATGATGTATTACAGAACGAGTCGGTAACGAGATTGAACTAGGTATGAAGATACCAACGATGAAATCTCAGGCAAGTAACATAACGACAGACAAAGGGAATTATTATGTTGTCATAATTGCTCGACCGATAAAGATCTTCATAGAATATGTAGGAAGCAATATGGGAATCCAGGTTCCACTATTGGTTATTGACCGGAGAGGTGTCTCGGTCATGTCTACATAGTTCTCGAACCCGTCCGCATGCTTAACGTTCATTGATGATATAGTGTTATATGAGTTATATGATTTGATGACCGAATGTTGTCTAGAGTCCCGGATGAGATCACGGACATGACAAGGAGTTTCGAAATGGTCTGGAGGTAAATATTAATATATAGGACGATGATATTCGGACACCAGAAGAGTTTCGGAGTGCATCGGGTAGTCATCGGATTACCGGAGGGGGTACTGGACACCCCCGGGAGGGTGATGGGCCTGTTCGGCCATTAGAGGGGAGCACACCAGCCCACAAGGGGCTGGCGCACCCCCCTATGGCCGCTGATGACCCACAAGTATAGGGGATCTATCATAGTCCTTTCAATAAGTAAGAGTGTCAAACCCAACGAGGAGCAGAAGGAAACGATAAGCGGTTTTTAGCAAGGTATTCTCTGCAAGCACTGAAATTATCGGTAACAGATAGTTTTGTGATAAGGTAATTTGTATCGGGTAACGAATAATGATAACCCACAAGTATAAGGGATCGCAACAGCTTTCGAGGGTAGAGTATTCAACCCAAATTTATTGATTCGACACAAGGGGAGCCAAAGAATATTCTCAAGTATTAGCAGCTGAGTTGTCAAATCAACCACACCTGGAAACTTAGTATCTGCAGCAAAGTGTTTAGTAGAAAAGTAATATGATAGTGGTGGTAATGGCAGCAAAAGTAAATACAACAAAAGTAATGTTTTTAGTATTTTGTAGTGATTGTAACAGTAGCAACGGGAAAGTAAACAAGCGTAAACCAGTATATGGAAAACTCGTAGGCACCGGATCAGTGATGGATAATTATGCCGGATGCGGTTCATCATGTAACAGTCATAACATAGGGTAACACAGAACTAGCTCCAATTCATCAATGTAATGTAGGCATGTATTCCGTATATAGTCATACGTGCTTATGGAAAAGAACTTGCATGACATCTTTTGTCCTACCCTCCCGTGGCAGCAGGATCCTATTGGAAACTAAGGGATATTAAGGCCTCCTTTTAATAGAGAACCGGAACAAAGCATTAGCACATAGTGAATACATGAACTCCTCAGACTATGGTCATCACCGGGAGTGGTCCCGATTATTGTCACTTCGGGGATGCCGGATCATAACACATAGTAGGTGACTATAGACTTGCAAGATAGGATCAAGAACACACATATATTCATGAAAACATAATAGGTTCAGATCTGAAATCATGGCACTCGGGCCCTAGTGACAAGCATTAAGCATAGGAAAGTCATAGCAACATCAATCTCAGAACATAGTGGATACTAGGGATCAAACCCTAACAAAACTAACTCGATTACATGATAAAT
The DNA here is from genome assembly GCA_032464435.1 of Aegilops umbellulata. Lineage (NCBI taxonomy): Eukaryota > Viridiplantae > Streptophyta > Magnoliopsida > Poales > Poaceae > Aegilops > Aegilops umbellulata. The sequence goes on along the minus strand of CP136055.1, from coordinate 345,760,145 downwards.
CTCATCCAACCCATCACCGTCCAGCAAGCCTACGATGGAATTACTCACGCACGGTGGTGAGCATCATGAAATTGGTGATGGAGGATGGTTGATGATGACGACGGCGACGAATCCCCCTCTCCAGAGCCCCGAACGGACTCCAGATCAGCCCTCCCGAGAGGTCTTAGGGCTTGGCGGCGGTTCCGTATCGTAAAACGCGATGATTTCTTCTCTCTGATTTTTTCTCTCCGAAAGCAGATATATAGAGTTGGAGTTGGCGTCGGAGGGCATCCAGGGGGCCCACGAGGTAGGGGGCGCGCCCTAGAGGGGGGCGGCCCCACCCTCGTGGACAGGGTGTGGGCCCCCTGGTCTTCATCTTTGGCGAGGATTTTTTATTATTTTTTCTAAGATGTTCCATGGAGTTTCAGGTCATTCCGAGAATATTTGTTTTTTGCACATAAAACAACATCATGGCAATTCTGCTGAAAACAACGTCAGTCCGGGTTAGTTCCATTCAAATCATAGAAGTTAGAGTCCAAAACAAGGGCAAAAGTGTTTGGAAAAGTAGATACGACGGAGACGTATCAAATAACAAGTGTAAATAAAGTGTAGCAAGATGGCCCAATCCTTTTTGTAGCAAAGGACAAGCCTGGACAAACTCTTATATAGATAAAAGCGCTCCCGAGGACACATGGGAATTATCGTCAAGCTAGTTTTCATCACGTTCATATGATTCGCGTTCGGTACTTTGATAATTTGATATGTGGGTGGACCGGTGCTTGGGTGTTGTCCTTACTTGGACAACATCCCACTTATGATTAACTCCTATTGCAAGCATCCGCAACTACAAAAGAAGTATTAAGGTAAACCTAACCATAGCATGAAATATATGGATCCAAATCAGCCCCTTACGAAGCAACGCATAAACTAGGGTTTAAGCTTCTGTCACTCTAGCAACCCATCATCTACTTATTACTTCCCAATGCCTTCCTCTAGGCCCAAACAATGGTGAAGTGTCATGTAGTCGACGTTCACATAACACCACTAGAGGAGAGACAACATACATCTCATCAAAATATCGAACGAATACCAAATTCACATGACTACTAATAGCAAGACTTCTCCCATGTCCTCAGGAACAAACGTAACTACTCACAAATCATATTCATGTTCATAATCATAGGGGTATTAATATGCATAATGGATATGAACATATGATCTTCCACCAAATAAACCAACTAGCATCAACAACAAGGAGTAATCAACACTACTAGCAACCCACACATACCAATCTGAGGCTTTGCGACAAAGATTGGATACAAGAGATGAACTAGGGTTTGAGAGGAGATGGTGCTGGTGAAGATGTTGATGGATATTGGCCCCCTCCCGATGAGAGGAGCGTTTGTGATGACGATGGCGATGAATTCCCCATCCCAGAGGGAAGTTTCCCCGACAGAACAGCTCTGCCGGAGCCCTAGATTGGTTCCGCCAAGGTTCCGCCTCGTGGCGGCGGAGTTTCTTCCCGAAAGCTTGCTTATGATTTTTTCTCGGATGAAAGAATTCATATAGCAGAAGATGAGCACCGGAGGGCCACCAGGGGGCCCACGAGGCAGGGAGGCGCGCCCAGGGGGTAGGGCGCGCCCCCACCTTCGTGGCTAGGGTGTGGGCCCCCTCTGGTATTTTCTTCGCTCAGTATTTTTTATTATTTCCAAAAATAACTTCCATGGAGTTTCAGGACTTTTGGAGTTGTGCAGAATAGGTCTCTAATATTTGCTCCTTTTCCAGCCCAGAATTCCAGCTGCCGGCATTCTCCCTCTTTATGTAAACCTTGTAAAATAAGAGGGAGTAGGCATAAGTATTGTGACATAATGTGTAATAACAGCCCATAATGCAATAAATAATGATATAAAAGCATGATGCAAAATGGACGTATCAACTCCCCCAAGCTTAGACCTCGCTTGTCCTCAAGCGGAAGCCGATAACGATAAATATGTCCACATGTTTAGAGATAGAGGTGTCGATAAAATAAAATACGGACATGAGGGCATCATGATCATTCTTATAACAACACATATATATATATATATATATATATATATATATATATATATATATATATATATATATATATTGTCATATTATTTCTTATGCTAAAGTAACAATCTATCCACAATGTCAAGTACGAATCAGAAACTTCATTGAGAACTAACAAACTATGATCTCAGTCATTGAAGCAATTGCAATTTATCATAACATCGGAAAGAGTCTATGTAAGAGCTTTTCGGCAAGTCCACATACTCAACTATCATTTAGTCTTTAACAATTGCTAACACTCACGCAATACTTGTGGTTACGGAGTTTTAATCGGACATAGAGAAAGATAGGGGCTCATAGTTTTGCCTCCCAACCTTTTACCGCAAGGGTAATGTCAACAATAATAGTTCATGCTAACTTACATCCAATTGGATATATATATCAGGATCTTTCCAACACAAGGTGCTTGCCAAAGGATAAAATGTAAAAAGGAAAGGTGAAGATCACAATGACTCTTGCATAAGGGTAAGAGATAAAAGTAAAAGATAGGCCCTTCGCAGAGGGAAGCAGAGGTTGCCATGCGCTTTCATGGTTGGATGCACGAAATCTTAATGTAAAAGAACGTCACTTTATATTGCCACTTGTGATGTGGACCTTTATTATGCGGTCCCTCGCTTTTATTTCTTCCACATCACAAGATCGTATAAAGCTTATTTTCTCCACACTAATAAATCATACATATTTAGAGAGAAATTTTTATTGCTTGCCCCGATGACAACTTACTTGAAGGATCTTACTCAATCCATAGGTACATATGGTGGACTCTCATGGAAAAATTGGGTTTAAGGATGTTTGGAAGCACAAGTAGTATCTCTACTTGGTGCAAAGAATTGGCTAGCATGAGGGAGAAAGGAAGCTCAACATGTTGGATGATCCATGACAATATACTTTATTTCATATGTAAGAAAACATAACCCATTACATTGTCTTGTCCAACATCAACTCTCTAGCATGTCATATTTTAATGAGTGCTCACAATCATAAAAGATGTCCAAGATAGTATATTTATATGTGAAACCTCTCTTTCTTTATTACTTTCTATTAATTGCAACGATGACCAAAACTATGTTTGTCAACTCTCAACAACTTTTAATCATCATACTCTTTATATGTGAAGTCATTACTCTCCATAAGATCAATATGATCTCTTTGTTTCTTTTTATTCTTTTTCTTTCTTTCTTTCTTTTATCCCCTCAAGATCATAGCAAGATAATCAAGCCCTTGACTCAACACTAATCCTTATTATATATAGCTCACGGACTCGATTACATAGAAAGACCATAAAGCAAAACTCAGAACTAAATCATACTAAAATTTTATTCTACTAGATCAAGATATTACTAAAAGGATCAAACTAAGAAAAACGGTAAAGATAGGAGTGTGATGGTGATACGATACCGGGGCACCTCCCCCAAGCTTGGCAGTTGCCAAGGGGAGTGCCCATACCCATGTGATTATGTCTCCTTCTTTGGGGGTGAAGCTGTGATATTCTTGGCTATGATACCCTTCAGGATACGATTCTCCTCCTCGAGCTTGTTGACTTGCCGCTTAAGATCCATTATTTCCTTACGGAGCTTACCCGTGACGGTTAAAGCTCCTTTCACCCATGGATGTTGCATAGCTGCGGGAGAACAAATAACACTCCTTTTCATATTTTCATAAGAGAGAAATTTAACATTGGAGGGGATGACCGAGTTTGGGATAGCTGAGCTCTGGAGTTCCCCCATCGTGAATCCTACCCGGAAACGAGAAGTAACTTCTTGATCCTCCTCCATGGCATCTATCCTATTCAAGTCAGCTTCCATCTGTTCCTCCGTTGAGGGTCCAAAGTGATAGGCCTCTCTGTTTTCCTCTGGGCCTGGTGTCGGATGAGACACCCGACTCTCCCCAACTGACTCTTGAGAGGACATCTTGCTCTAATCTGTGGCAGAAACAACTCGAAACAAAAAGAGAGGATAATTGCATGATACGGTGGTTAAAACCTTCGGGAGATTATATAATGAATTTTTACCGACCGAAAGAAGTATCGTGCAAGAAAACAGAGTCCGGAGAGCACACGAGGTGCCCACGAGGAAGGGGGGCGCGCCCAGGGGGTAGGGCGCGCCTCCCACCCTCATGGAAGCCTCGTGCCCTTCCCGGACTGCCTCTTCTTTTCCTATTTTCCTAAATATTCCAAAACGGAGAAAAATTGCCATTAGAACTGTCTTGGAGTCGGTTTACTTACTGTACCACGTACCTACTCTTTTCGAAGTCTGAAACTTTCTGGATAGTGTCTTTTATGTATTCCTCCGGGGTTACGGTTTCAATAATATTAGTTTCAACATTTATAGGATTACCTGAGATATAATGTTTGATTCTTTGAACATTCACCACCTTTGGATTTGTGCCTTCGAAGTTGTTGATTTTTATGGCACCGGAACGATAGACCTCCTCGATAACGTAAGGACCTTCCCATTTAGAGAGAAGTTTTCCTGCAAAAAATCTTAAATGATAGTTGTATAGCAACACATAATCACCTACGTTAAACTCACGCTTTTGTATCCTTTTGTCATGCCATCTTTTAAGTTTTTCTTTAAACAACTTGGCATTCTCATAGGCTTGGTCTCTCCATTCATCAAGTGAGCTTATGTCAAATAGCCTCTTCTCACCGGCAAGTTTGAAATCATAGTTGAGCTCTTTAATGGCCCAATATGCCTTATGTTCTAGTTCGAGAGGTAAGTGACATGCTTTTCCATAAACCATTTTATACAGAGACATACCCATAGGATTTTTATATGCATTTCTATATGCCCATAATGCATCATCAAGTTTCTTGGACCAATTCTTTCTAGATCTATTAGCAGTCTTTTGAAAAATTAATTTGAGCTCTCTGTTACTCAATTCTACTTGAACATTAGACTGTGGGTGATAGGGAGATGCAATTCTATGATTAACATCATACTTGGCAAGCATTTTACGAAAAGCACCATGAATAAACTGTGAACCACCATCAGTCACTAAATATCTAGGGACTCCAAACCTCAGAAAAATAACTTCTTTAAGCATATTAATAGAGGTGTTATGATTAGCACTACTAGTTGGAGTAGCTTCTACCCACTTAGTAACGTAATCAACAACAACTAAAATATGTGTATACCTATTAAAGGAAGGAAAATGTCCCATATAATCAAAGCCCCAAACATCAAATGGCTCAATAACAAGTGAATAATTCATAGGCATTTCTTGATGTCTACTAATATTACCAATTCTTTGACATTCATCACAAGATAAGACAAACTTACGAGCATCCTTGAAGAGAGTAGGCCAATAAAAATCGGATTGCAATACCTTATGCGCAATTCTATATCAAGCGTGGTGTCCTCCATAAGCTTCGGAGTGACACTTGCGTAGGATCTGTTCCTGTTCATGCTCAGGTATGCAACGTCTAATAACACCATCTACTCCTTCTTTATAAAGGTGTGGGTCATCCCAGAAGTAATGTCTTAAATCATAGAAAAACTTTTTATTTTGCTGGTATGTGAAATTAGGTGGTATAAATTTAGCAACAATGTAATTAGCATAATCAGCATACCATGGAGCAGCACGAGAAGCATTTATGACAGCTAATTATTCATTAGGAAAGCAATCGCCAATAGGTAGTGGGTCATCAAGAACATTTTCTAACCTAGACAAATTGTCTGCAACGGGGTTCTCAGCTCCCTTTCTATAAATAATATGCAAATCAAATTCTTCTAGCAAGAGAACCCATCTAATAAGTCTAGGCTTATCATCTTTATTTTCCATAAGGTATTTAATAGCAGCATGATCTGTGTGAATAGTTACTTTAGAATCAACAATATAAGGTCTGAACTTATCACAAGCAAAAACAACTGCTAAGAATTCCTTTTCTGTAGTAGCATAATTTCTCTGGGCATTGTCTAGGGTTTTACTAGCATATTGAATAACATTTAATTTCTTACAAACCCTTTGCCCTAGAACAGCACCTACAACATAATCACTAGCATCACACATAATTTCAAAGGGTAAATTCCAATCAGGTGGCTGAACGATAGGTGCAGAAATCAATGATTTCTTAAGTATTTCAAATGCTTCTACACAATCATCATCAAAGACAAAAGGGATATCTTTTTTTAATAGATTAGTCAGAGGCCAAGAATTTTTTCAGAAGTCCTTAATGAACCTCCTATAAAAACCGGCATGACCAAGGAAACTTCTTATACCTTTGATGTCCTTGGGACACGTCATCTTTTCAATAGCATCAACTTTAGCTTTATCAATTTCAATGCCTCTTTCAGAAATTTTATGCCCCAAGACAATACCTTCATTAACCATAAAGTAGCATTTCTCCCAATTCAAGACAAGGTTAGTTTCTTCACATATCAACAAAACTCGATCAAGGTTGCTCAAGCAATCATCAAAAGAGGATCCATAAACGGAGAAATCGTCCATGAAATCCTCACAAATCTTTTCACAAAAATCAGAGAATATAGCCATCATGCATCTTTGAAAGGTAGCAGGTGCATTACATAAACCAAAAGGCATACGTCTATAAGCAAAAGTACCGAAAGGGCAAGTAAAAGTGGACTTTGCTTGATCATCAGCTGACACAGGTATTTGAGAGAAACCAGAATAACCATCTAGAAAGCAAAAATGTGTGTGTTTGGATAATCTTTCTAGCATTTGATCAATGAATGGCAAGGGGTAATGATCTTTTTAGTAGCTTTATTTAATTTACGAAAATCAATTACCATCCTATAACCTGTAATAATTCTTTGCGGGATCAATTCATCTTTATCATTAGGAACGACGGTAATACCTCCTTTCTTAGGGACACAATGAACAGGACTTACCCACTAACTATCAGCAACGGGATAAATTATACCTGCCTCAAGGAGCTTTAATATTTCCTTTCTTACCACTTCTTTCATCTTAGGATTTAACCGTCGTTGATGATCAATAACTGGTTTGGCGTCTTTCTCCAAATTTATTTTGTGTTGACATAGAGTGGGACTAATGCCCTTAAGATCATCAAGAGTATATCCAATAGCAGCACGGTGCTTCTTTAGAGTTTTCAATAAATTTTCTTCCTCCTTCTCTGAAAGGTTAGCACTAATAATAACAGGATATATCTTCTTTTCATCAAGATAAGCATATTTAAGAGTATCAGGCAATGGCTTAAGCTCAAACACGGGATCACCCTTGGGTGGAGGAGGATCCCCTAGGATTTCAACAGACAAGTTGTGTTTCAGAATAGGTCCTTGTTTAAACAATACTTCATCTATTTCCCTTCTTTCATTCATAAACATATCATTTTCATGGTCTAGCAAATATTGTTCTAAAGGATCATTAGGAGGCACAGCAATAGAAGCAAGACCAATAATTTCATCCTTACTAGGCAATTCCTCATCACGAGGTTGTCTATGAAATCTAGAAAAATTAAACTCATGAGACATATCATCCAAACCAATAGTAACAACATCCTTTTCGCAGTCTATCCTAGCATTGAAAGTATTCAAGAAGGGTCTACCAAATATAATGGGACAAAAACTACCTTGTGGGGAACCAAGAACAAGAAAATCAGCAGGATATTTAACTTTCCCACACAAGACTTCAACATCCCTAACAATCCCGATCGGTGAAATAGTATCTCTATTGGCAAGCTTAATGGTGACATCAACTTCTTCTAACTCAGCGTGTGCAATATCATGCATAATTTCTTGATATAAAGAAATAGGTATTGCACTAGCACTAGCACCCATATCACACAAGCCATGATAACAATGATCTCCTATTTTAACAGAAATAACAGGCATGCCTATCATAGGTCTATGTTTATCTTTAGCACCAGGTTTAGCAATTCTAGCAGTTTCCTCACAGAAATAAATAACATTCCCATCAATATTATCAACCAAGAGATCCTTAACCATAGAAATATTTGGTTCAACCCTAATTTTCTCAGGAGGTGTATAAGTTCTAGTATTACTCTTCTGAACCCTAGTTGAAGCTTTAGCATGATCCTTTATTCTAACAGGGAAAGGTGGTTTCTCAACATAAGCAGTAGGAACAATAGGATCGTTATAAGTGATAGTCTCTTCTTCAACTTTAATAGGTTCAACTACTTTTACTTCTATGGGAGGATGATATTTAAACCACTTCTCCTTAGGGAGATCAACATGAGCAGCAAAAGATTCACAAAAAGAAGCTACTATCTCAGAGTCAAGTCCATATTTAGTGCTAAATTACGGAAAACATCGGTATCCATAAAAGATTTAACACAATCAAACTTAGGTGTTATACCTGACTCCTTACCTTCGTCGAGATCCCAATCTTCATAGTTGCGTTTAATTCTTTCCAATAAATCTCATTTGAACTCAATAGTCTTCATCATAAAAGAGCCAGTACAAGAAGTATCGAGCATGGAGCGATTGTTGTCAGAAAGTCGAGCATAAATTTTTTGAATAATTATTTCTCTTGAGAGCTCATGATTGGGGCATGAATATAACATTGACTTAAGATTCCCCCAAGCTTGAGAGATCCTTTCTCCATCGCGAGGCCAAAAATGATATATATAATTATGATCACGATGAACAAGATGCATAGGATAAAACTTCTGATGAAATTCCAATTTCAATCGCTTGTAGTCCCATGATCCCATATCATCACATAGCCTATACCATGTCAATGCATATCCCTTCAAAGATAAACGGAAGACCTTCTTCTTGATAACATCATCGGGCATACCTGCAAGCTTAAATAATCCACAAACTTCATCCACATAGATTAAGTGTAAATCGGGATGCAATGTTCCATCTCCTGCAAACGGATTAGCTAGCAGTTTCTCTATCATACCCGAAGGAATTTCAAAGTAAACATTTTCAATAGGTCCAGTAGGTTGAGGAGCAACTATTTCCTCTACCGGTCGGGGTGAAGATACCCCGAACAAGCCCCTCAAAGGATTACTTTCCATAGTAACAAGTGACAGTAAATTTCAGCACACTATATAAATTTTTCCTTACCAAATTCCACCTACCAAAGGCGTTTCACTCCCCGCCAACGGCGCCAGAAAAGAGTCTTGATGACCCACAGGTATAGGGGATCTATCGTAGTCCTTTCGATAAGTAAGAGTGTCGAACCCAACGAGGAGCAGAAGGAAATGATTAGCGGTTTTCAGTAAGGTATTCTCTGCACGCACTGAAATTATCGGTAACATATAGTTTTGTGATAAGGTAATTTGTAACTGGTAACAAATAACAAGTGTAAATAAAGTGCAGCAAGATGGCCCAATCCTTTTTGTAGCAAAGGACAAGCCTGGACAAACTCTTATATAGAGAAAAGCGCTCCTGAGGACACATGAGAATTATCGTCAAGCTAGTTTTCATCACGTTCATATGATTCGCGTTCGGTACTTTGATAATTTGATATGTGGGTGGACCGGTGCTTGGGTTCTGTCCTTACTTGGACAAGCATCCCACTTATGATTAACTCCTATTGCAAGCATCCGCAACTACAAAAGAAGTATTAAGGTAAACCTAACCATAGCATAAAACATATGGATCCAAATCAGCCCCTTACGAAGCAACGCATAAACTAGGGTTTAAGCTTCTGTCACTTTAGCAACCCATCATCTACTTATTACTTCCCAATGCCTTCCTCTAGGCACAAACAATGGTGAAGTGTCATGTAGTCGACATTCACATAACACCACTAGAGGAGAGACAACATACATCTCATCAAAATATCGAACGAATACCAAATTCACATGACTACTAATAGCAAGACTTCTCCCATGTCCTCGGGAACAAACGTAACTACTCACAAATCATATTCATGTTCATAATCAGAGGGGTATTAATATGCATAATGGATCTGAACATGTGATCTTCCACCAAATAAACCAACTAGCATCAACTACAAGGAGTAATCAACACTACTAGCAACCCACACGTACCAATCTGAGGCTTTGGGACAAAGATTGGATACAAGAGATAAACTAGGGTTGGACAGGAGATGGTGCTGGTGAAGATGTTGATGGAGATTAGCCCCCTCCTGATGAGAGGAGCGTTGGTGATGACGATGACGATGATTTTCCCGTCCCGGAGGGAAGTTTCCCTGGCAGAACAGCTCTGCCGGAGCCCTAGATTGGTTCCGCCAAGGTTCCGCCTCGTGGCGGCGGAGTTTCTTCTCGAAAGCTTGCTTATGATTTTTTTCTCGGACGTAAGACTTCATATAGCAGAAGATGAGCACCGGAGGGCCACCAGGGGGGCCATGAGGCAGGGAGGCGCGCCCAGGGGGTAGGGCGCGCCCCCCACCCTCGTGGCCAGGGTGTGGCCTCCTCTGGTATTTTCTTCGCTCAGTATTTTTTATAATTTTCAAAAATAACTTCTGTGGAGTTTCAGGACTTTTGAAGTTGTGCAGAATAGGTCTCTAATATTTGCTCCTTTTCCAGCCCGGAATTCCAGCTGCCGGCATACTCCCTCTTCATGCAAACTTTGTAAAATAAGAGAGAGTAGGCATAAGTATTGTGACATAATGTGTAATAACAGCCCATAATTCAATAAATAACGATATAAAAGCATGATGCAAAATGGACGTATCAGCCGCCGTCCTGTGGGAGAAAGGAAAGGAGGGGGATTAGGCCTCCCCCTTCCTTCCCTCTTCCCCCTTTCCTTTCCCCCTCCGGCATATATGGTAGGGGGGCGGCCAGGGTAGGAGCCCAAGTAGGATTCGGACCTACTTGGGGCGCCTCCTGGCTGTTCCCCTCCCCCCACCTATATATATGTGGGAGGGGGCGCCACACATGACCATGGCAATCTCTTAGTCGTGTGTGGCGCCTCCTCCATAGTTTCGTCCCTCGGTCATATTTTTGGAGTGCTTAGGTGAAGCCATGTGGAGATAGCATCAGCATCACCGTCACCACGCCGTCGTGCTGCCGGAACTCATCCACTACTTCGTCGTCTTGCTGGATCAAGAAGGCGAGGACACAACGAGCTGAACGTGTGCTGAACACGGAGGTGTCGTACGTTCGGTACTTGATTGGTTGGATCGCGAAGAAGTTCGACTACATCAACCGCGTTACTAAACGCTTCCGCTTACAGTCTACGAGGGTATGTAGACACACTCTCCCCCTCGTTGCTATGCATCTCCATGGATAGATCTTGCGTGTGCGTAATTTTTGTTTTGTTTTCCATGCAACGTTTTCCAACAGGTCGATGCATCAGTATCTGATCTGAGGATGGATCAATGGATGAAAGCGTGCACATGTAGTGCCCACTGAAAGTGCGCCGGACCGGTGTGTAACCCAGTCCAGGTATTGTGGCTTTGATGGGGCATCTGGCATTAGATGTTAGGTGTTGGTGCGATGTATGTTGTGACGCCCCCGATTCAATCGTACACTAATCATGCACGCAAATGTGTACGATCAAGATCAGGGACTCACGGGAAGATATCACAACACAACTCTAAAACATAAATAAGTCATACAAGCATCATAATACGAGCCGGGGGCCTCGAGGGCTCGAATACAAGTGCTCGATCATAGACGTGTCAGCGGAAGCAACAATATCTGAGTACAGACATAAGTTAAACAAGCTTGCCTTAAGAAGGCTAGCACAAACTGGGATACAGATCGAACGAGGCGCAGGGTGTGTTTTATTAAGTATCCGGTTCTAGTTGTCATAAGGTCAAGGTACAACTCCGGGTCGTCCTTTTACCGAGGGACATGGCTATTCGAATAGATTAACTTCCCTGCAGGGGTGCACCACATAACCCAACACGCTTGATCCCATTTGGCCGGACACACTTTCCTGGGTCATGCCCGGCCTCGGAAGATCAACATGTCGCAGCCCCACCTAGGCACAACAGAGCGGTCAGCACGCCGGTCTAAACCTAAGCGCGCAGGGGTCTGGGCCCATCGCCCTGAGCACACCTGCACGTTGCGAACGCGGTCGGAAGCAGACCTAGCCTAGTGGCGTTCCAGTCCAATCCGGCGCGCGCCACTCAGTCGCTGACGTCAAGAAGTGCTTCGGCTGATACCACGACGCCGAGTGCCCATATCTTTCCCGCGTAGTTGGTTAGTGCGTATAGACCAAATGGCCAGACTCAGATCAAATACCCAGATCTCGTTAAGCGTGTTAGGTATCCGCGAACGCCAACAGGGGCAGGCTCACCTCTCACCCAGGTAGCCCCGAACTGCCCTGCCGCTCCGCCACAAAGATCCACACAGAGGGCCGTCGGGACAAAGGTCCTTTCAGCCCCCAATCCGTGAATCACTCGCGGGTACTCCTCGAGCCAACCCGACTTTGGTCGCCACATGTATCATGTTTAAAGTATAGTATATATCCATGATCACCTCCCGAAGTGATCACAGCCCAGTAGTATAGCATGGCAGACGGACAAGAGTGTAGGGCCACTGATGGAACACTAGCATCCTATACTAAGCAGTAGGATAGCAGGTAAAGGTAACAACAGTAGTAGCAAGGACAGGCTATGCAGCAGTATATGATTAACTGAAAGCAGTAACATGCTACACTACTCTAATGCAAGCAGTATAGATCAGAGTAGGCGATATCTGGTGATCAAGGGGGGGGGCTTGCCTGGTTGCTCTGGCAAGAGAGAGGGGTCGTCAACTCCGTAGTCGTACTGGGTAGCAGCAGCGTCGGTCTCGGTGTCTAGCGAGAGAAGAGGGGGGAGAAACAATAAATGTTTAAGCAAACAGATGCATAGCGATGCATGACATGACAAGTATCGGTGTTAGGGGTGCCCTAACGCGGTATGAGGTGATACCGGTGAAGGGAGAAAACATCCGGGAAAGTATCCCCGGTGTTTCGCGCTTTCGGGCAAAGGAGCCGGAGGGGGAAAAGTTGCGAGTTTGATATGTTAGGAATGTGTGGCGGACGAACGGGCTGCGTATCCGGGTTCGTCTCGTCGTTCTGAGCAACTTTCATGTAGAAAGTATTTTCATCCGAGTTACGGATTATTTTATATTAATTTTCAAAGTTTAAAGTATTTTCTGAAATTATTATATTTAGATTAATCCGAATTGACCAAGTCAATTTGACTAGTCAAAAGGGGATTTGTGGCCCACATGTCATAGACTATTTACCTAAAAAAATAAATAAATCTAACTTTTCTAAAAGTGGGGTCCTAATGTCATCTACTACTAGACTAATCTAGCCACTAATTAATCCCTAAATAAAAGGCAATTAGCCCTAAACTAATTGGGCCAGCCGGCCACACAAGCGCACACACTAGCACGCACGGGCACAAGGCCACGGCGGCCATGTCAGTAGGCAGCGGTTCTAGCGGCAGCAGTAGTAGCAAAGCAGCGTAGCATAAGCAGCATCGGCAGCGATTAGGCGCAACAACAGCAGGAACAAGCATCGAGCAGCTGCATCGCAAGAGCACCAGCAGCGCACGGCGTCGTCGGCCATGCCGTGACCAGGGCCAGCAACCGCGGTGGGCATGGCACCAGCAGGCTCGACTGCGAGCGGCGGCTGCAGGGGCGCAGCAGTAGGGCGGACACGGGGCGATAGAGAGCGAACAGGAGCAGTAGAAGGCGAGGAGCAGCGGCAGCGTAGGGAAGCAGAGCAACAGTTGCACGCATGTACGCGTACGCGAGAATTCAGGCACGGCGGTGACGGCGGCCTACCGCGTCCAAATCAAAGGCGAAAAAGGAAGGTAAGGGGGAGGATCTCACCGCGAGCTCGGAGTTCCGGTCGGGGAGGCCGGAGATGGGCCGGAGCTGGGCGAATCGACGGCGAGGTTGTGACGGCTGCGACCAAGAAGACCGGTGATTGCGAGCTTGATGGAGCCCTGACGACAAACCAGCGGCGGAGAGGAAGGAGATGACGATGGCGGGGCTCCTCGACGCCTTGGCGCGGTGAGAGGAGGCCGGTGGCCGCGGGATCGACGAAGACGGCGGCACTATGGTCTCGGGCGCGGCTCGATTTGGTGGAGATAGCGCGAGGGGGGAAACGAAGGGAGCTAGGGTTCGTCGAGGGTTCCTGGTGGCCTTCTTATCCTCTCCTCGATTCCCTGTAGCCGCACGCGTCGAGCATCCGCGCCATGGCGACCGGGATGCACGACACGCACAGGAGAGAGAGCGTTAGGTAGGGGATGGAGCAGTGTCGGGCTGGGGTTGACTCTGTAGCGGCTGGGCCAAGGTGCATAGAGGCTTCTCCTATTTTACTTTTGTTCTTTTCTAATTTGTATTTCTCTTTCTTTTTTACTTACTTTCTTTTCTATTTGTTAGCTCCTGTTTTTATTAAAGCTGTGCTATCAAATGACTTATGTTGATCATGTAAATTTGCACATAATTCAAGCACTATACCTTGGGGCTGCACAAAATGTTTGGGGCAATTGGAGTTAATTTAAATTATGATTGTATTTAAATGGGCAAAAAAAAGGTGTCGTTGGTCCACTGTTTAAAGTCCATGTGCATTTTGAACATCTTGAAAAATGTTTGTTTGAAGCATGACAATTACACAATGAATATTTCCTACCCGATGAACATTTTAAATTTACGGTTTTATAAATTATAATTTGAATTGTATTTCCAAATTTGAATTTAAGGTCGGTTTGGAACAAAGTAAAGATTAGCAAAATTTAATTATGATGATGTGGCACCATTAACAGGAGTTTACTGTAGCGTGACACCCGGGGTGTTACAAATCTCCTCCACTATAAGAAATCTCGTCCCGAGATTTAAGAGGTGGAGCCAAGGGGGATGGTTTGGGCTACGAAATTCTAGCGAGTGTTCTCGGTCTTGGTTTCTCTTCTTGAAGAGGTCGATCCATTAAGTTGATGCCTTCATTCCTCTCCTCCGGGTCATCATGATGAAGTTGTCGTCCTTCCTTTAGGATCTTCACCGTACTTACGAAAGGTTAAGAGGGGAAAACTCTGTAAGGACGGATTCTAATAGGATTGAGCATCAGATGGTTAACTCGGGGGAAGAAGCATAAGTATCTCTCGAATTGAAACTTAAGAAGATATCGAGAGCAAGTAAGAAGGTACCATGAGAAGTTTCAAACGGATAGGCAATGGTTCGATGTCTGAAACCAAGTGCGAAAGGGGTCCAGAGCAACGAGATTAAGTATTGCGCATGTTATGAAAATAGATCACTAGGAAGGTGGCCCGTGAATTACATATGTGGCCACGCGCGAGGAACAACCTTGGGAACAGGGGTTGTACAGGAGAGTCAGGTTTCGATCCTGTGGAACTGTGGGTTATGGGCCCACTATGTGGGTTAAAAGTAGGAAGAGGGGTGGTGTCTTGCACGATCATGTAGCAAGGCATGTCAGAGAATAACAGATCAGTTATGTTGGCAGCATCGCTGGTACCAAGGGCGAGGGACGAAGAGAACTATTTTCCTGCTCGTTGAAACGAGGCCGACCAATAGGTAAAGTTCTCGTCCATCGGTGGTTACTGAAATGTCATCAACAATAGTAACAGAGTCTTACTGACACAGTTGTACACCAAGGTGTTTACATAAGCAGAGAATATTACTGCTTAGATCATATAGATCACAAGGAAGGTTAAACAAATCAATGTAAGGAAAATGTAATCATCAGATCAAACAGAACAATGGAAAGGAAAATGTGTTTGACACGTATACCAGGGGTATACCCTTCCCAAGGACAAGCAAAGCATGATATCCATGACATGATATAATGCGGAAAACCTTTTAGGTAGGGGAGAGAAATTTCATGACATTACCCATACAACGGTGTTTGGATAATTGAGCAGAAAACATTTAGGATTGGGCTTCAAATGTTCTTGTTGAAAATCGGAGTACCATAGACATGCTTCGAGATAGCCTTGATATGGTCTTCCAGCAAAGGTCAGACTTTGGATACAGGAAGGATCCATCAGGAACAACTTGTAGAATAAGTCTTACAATTTCCTCATGGGAGAATGGATAACCTTCCTAATAAGGGAACTATAACAGCAGGTCATCCGGCCAGGTGTGCTGGACAAGCCATCACCTTACCGGGTCATAAAAGGCCAGTATTATAACTCTTGGAAAAATGTTCCAACCATCATATCTGACCGAGATTCAGATCTGATCAGTGTTAGGATACCTCGGACTCAGGATGCCTGAGAAGGAAAGGTGCAAAATTAAATTGACGAGACGACATTGTAAGATTCTCGAGAAATCTACTATGGAAGCGAGTTCCGAAAATAGGAGCTCATCATTAAACCAATGAAGGGATAAGGTGGTAGCTGATGAACTCAGCGACAATTCATCGAGGTTTCCAAAAAGATGTATTTCCACAAGTATGTGAACAAGGATATAACATTTGTCAGAACAAAAGATATAATGATGTATGCTCGAGGAAAACATACACAATTAAACATTGGTTGAAAGGTGCGCCCGAAATATGGGTAGGGTTGCACGACCAATGTCAGAATGGTGATTCAATAATCAATAGTCTAAGAATGAACGACCGACCATTAACTTCCAAGCAATAGGGTTGCTAGAAGGGAAGAATCCAAACAACACCGTGCACTTGTTGGAATCAACACGGGGACCAAGAAAGAATGGTGATGGTGAGAAGTATCACCATACCAAGAATTTTTTCTTTAGAGGTGATGAAATTCTCACGATATTCTTGACATAAAAGATGGTAATACTCCAAGGTAATGGAGAACAAATGCTGGATAGTAAGGGTCTCAAGGTATAACACAAAACACGAATAAGTTTGTGTTGAACGGGAGGCAATAAGGTGGTCGGTGATAACACAAACCATTGAGGGGCGAGGATGGTATTTCTCATCATGAATTCAATTGGAAACCTAGGAGGAGTCAAAATGTTGATGATGATCACGACAAATTTTGTTGAGAGGCTCCACGAAGATGTAATAGATCGGCGATGACATAAAGTCAAAGGAATGATGAAGTGAAAGGTTAATGGAACCAAGGGTACGACACAAACTCCAAAGCAAGCTTCTTCTCCAAAGCAAAATGATATGATGAGGAAAGATCGACGTAAGCTTAGCTCATCGTCAAAAATTTGTGCTCTGGGAAGAAGGGCCAGGTAGCACAGTTAAAATCGGCATGACAAGGATACATCCAAACAGGCTAGGAATGCCGTGATTGAGTTCAAACTCGTAAGTAATGAAGGTTACCAAGAGTTCCTTAATCGCGATGCGGACTCGAGTAGGTTATCGGTGTCTTTGAGTGTTTAACAACTCAGAGCCCGGGAAAAATTAGAATCAATGAGAATGTAGCACTTGATGAAGAACTCATAAGAAGTTATGCAGTTCCGTGATAATCTTGAGATACCAGGGGTAATATTCGATGGTAGATCAAAGTAAAGGTTGGACTGGTGTATTGATCCATAGAAGACAAGTGCTTAAACTTTCCCGAGAAATGGGATCAAAGAAGAACATATGGTCGGAACCATGATTGCAAAGGATCAATTCACCGAAATCAAAGGATATTATATCAAGGAAATAGCTATTATTACAAGAAGCTTCCAAGATAGGATCTACATCGTGTCAATGGGCATGAACACAAAGTTCAAGGTCGACTCCCACTTCTTCAATGTATAACCTTCCATTCACTTCTCGCTTTGATAAAGGCATTAGTGTTGAAAGTTTTACCTGGTGAGATACCAGATGAGTATGACTCGTGAAAACTTTCGGGTTCACATGGTTTAGAGAAGGCATATGTTCAACCCATAGGGGCTTCTTAGAAACATATACCACAAGTTCCAAGAGTAAATATCACAAGCTCGAAAGTATAGCAAGGTTGAGAAAGTAGATGATACAATTTACCAAAGGCATTATGTATCCGAGGGAAGGCTCACAAGGTTATTGGATATGAAGGACGCTGTCAGATAAAATCCATTAAAGGATCTGCCGGTCCATAGCGAAGCTGATGTGAGCATCGGCACACAACCAAATGAAGAAAGAAAGCAAGGGCATCATATTATAGAACATCTGAATGATTCGATGCTTAGCTATCAAAGGAATTATGATTTCCAAATCGAAGGATCAGAAGAGGACGCTCTGATCAAGGGTGGATAAATTCAATAGACCTAAGGGTACAATTGACGGCAAATAAATTGGTCGAGAACAAGGTCATGTTTAAAATGACATATGAGCCGGAAAGATAATTTAAAAGGATCAACTGATGATTGCGTGCATTCGCACTCATGTTGAATCAATAGGATCAAAATGACGGTGCCTAAGGATACTAACAAATATTGTCAGACTTATGGAACGCATCCATAATGCAAGCAGACAAGTATTGCAGAGCAATAAGCTACTAAGGATTTTTGGAGGATCGAATAGTATTTCGAAGACCATCGTGAAACACATGAACAACTGGGGATGAACGGATACTTGATAAGGGCGAGAAATTGCCCGTAGGGGTATTCAGGTGGCAAGGAACTACAAGGCAGTAGCTCAAAGGATTATCGAAACAATGACGAGTATTTCAGGGTATCTTGTAACAACAAGACCAACTGGGGATGAATGTAAGAATAACAACTGCAAGTAGTTATCCATAAGGGTTGACGGTGGAAGGGGAATTGCAAACGCGATGAACACAAGTTCTCGGGTTAACAACGAAGAGTATCTTCAGGGTCTTCACGTGCAGCAGATGATCATCGGTAATAAGGGGCTCTCCGGGTGAAAGTGATAACGAGGTCCTAATGTTAGATTTAGCAAAATTCATTTAACCCGAATAGAAGAGAGTTCAGAGTCCCAGAGTAAAGGTCGAGGAGTAAAAGATCCTAATACCACCCAATGACGAAGTGGGCCCATGGGCCGCACAGCCATGTTAGTAAAAGTTTTGCAATGTCTAGACTCGACTTCGGCCAAGGAGTATGGAAGGGGGATTCCTACAGGCAGTCGGCTCTGATACCAACTTGTGACGCCCCCGATTCAATCGTACACTAATCATGCACGCAAATGTGTACGATCAAGATCAGGGACTCACGGGAAGATATCACAACACAACTCTAAAACATAAATAAGTCATACAAGCATCATAATACAAGCCAGGGGCCTCGAGGGCTCGAATACAAGTGCTCGATCATAGACGAGTCAGCGGAAGCAACAATATCTGAGTACAGACATAAGTTAAACAAGCTTGCCTTAAGAAGGCTAGCACAAACTGGGATACAGATCGAAGAGGTGCAGGCCTCCGGCCTGGGATCCTCCTAACTACTCCTGGTCGTCGTCAGCGGGCAGCACGTAGTAGGCACCTCCAGCGTAGTAGGAGTTGTCGTCGACGGTGGCGTCTGGATCCTGGGCTCCAACATCTGGTTGCGGCAACCGGATAGAAGGGAAAAGGGGAAAAAGGGGGAGAAAAGCAACCGTGAGTACTCATCCAAAGTACTCGCAAGCAAGGAGCTACACTACATATGCATGGATATATGTGTAAAGGGCCATATCGGTGGTCTGAACTGCCGAATGCCAGAATAAGAGGGGGATATCTAATCCTGTCGAAGACTACGCTTCTGGCAGCCTCCGTCTTGCAGCATATAGATGAGAGTAGACTGAAGTCCTCCAAGTAGCATCGTATAGCATAATCCTACCCGACGATCCCCTCCTCGATGCCCTGTTAGAGAGCGATCACAGGGTTGTATCTGGCACTTGGAAGGGTGTGTTTTATTAAGTATCCGGTTCTAGTTGTCATAAGGTCAAGGTACAACTCCGGGTCGTCCTTTTACCGAGGGACATGGCTATTCGAATAGATTAACTTCCCTGCAGGGGTGCACCACATAACCCAACACGCTTGATCCCATTTGGCCGGACACACTTTCCTGGGTCATGCCCGGCCTCGGAAGATCAACATGTCGCAGCCCCACCTAGGCACAACAGAGCGGTCAGCACGCCGGTCTAAACCTAAGCGCGCAGGGGTCTGGGCCCATCGCCCTGAGCACACCTGCACGTTGCGAACGCGGCCGGAAGCAGACCTAGCCTAGTGGCGTTCCAGTCCAATCCGGCGCGCGCCACTCAGTCGCTGACGTCAAGAAGTGCTTCGGCTGATACCACGACGCCGAGTGCCCATATCTTTCCCGCCTAGTTGGTTAGTGCGTATAGACCAAATGGCCAGACTCAGATCAAATACCCAGATCTCGTTAAGCGTGTTAGGTATCCGCGAACGCCAACAGGGGCAGGCTCACCTCTCACCCAGGTAGCCCCGAACTGCCCTGCCGCTCCGCCACAAAGATCCACACAGAGGGCCGTCGGGACAAAGGTCCTTTCAGCCCCCAATCCGTGAATCACTCGCGGGTACTCCTCGAGCCAACCCGACTTTGGTCACCACATGTATCATGTTTAAAGTATAGTATATATCCATGATCACCTCCCGAAGTGATCACAGCCCAGTAGTATAGCATGGCAGACGGACAAGAGTGTAGGGCCACTGATGGAACACTAGCATCCTATACTAAGCAGTAGGATAGCAGGTAAAGGTAACAACAGTAGTAGCAAGGACAGGCTATGCAGCAGTATATGATTAACTGAAAGCAGTAACATGCTACACTACTCTAATGCAAGCAGTATAGATCAGAGTAGGCGATATCTGGTGATCAAGGGGGGGGGCTTGCCTGGTTGCTCTGGCAAGAGAGAGGGGTCGTCAACTCCGTAGTCGTACTGGGTAGCAGCAGCGTCGGTCTCGGTGTCTAGCGAGAGAAGCGGGGGGAGAAACAATAAATATTTAAGCAAACAGATGCATAGCGATGCATGACATGACAAGTATCGGTGTTAGGGGTGCCCTAACGCGGTATGAGGTGATACCGGTGAAGGGAGAAAACATCCGGGAAAGTATCCCCGGTGTTTCGCGCTTTCGGGCAAAGGAGCCGGAGGGGGAAAAGTTGCGAGTTTGATATGTTAGAAATGTGTGGCGGACGAACGGGCTGCGTATCCGGGTTCGTCTCGTCGTTCTGAGCAACTTTCATGTAGAAAGTATTTTCATCCGAGTTACGGATTATTTTATATTAATTTTCAAAGTTTAAAGTATTTTCTGAAATTATTATATTTAGATTAATCCGAATTGACCAAGTCAATTTGACTAGTCAAAAGGGGATTTGTGGCCCACATGTCATAGACTATTTACCTAAAAAAATAAATAAATCTAACTTTTCTAAAAGTGGGGTCCTAATGTCATCTACTACTAGACTAATCTAGCCACTAATTAATCCCTAAATAAAAGGCAATTAGCCCTAAACTAATTGGGCCAGCCGGCCACACAAGCGCACACACTAGCACGCACGGGCACAAGGCCACGGCGGCCATGTCAGTAGGCAGCGGTTCTAGCGGCAGCAGTAGTAGCAAAGCAGCGTAGCATAAGCAGCATCGGCAGCGATTAGGCGCAACAACAGCAGGAACAAGCATCGAGCAGCTGCATCGCAAGAGCACCAGCAGCGCACGGCGTCGTCGGCCATGCCGTGACCAGGGCCAGCAACCGCGGTGGGCATGGCACCAGCAGGCTCGACTGCGAGCGGCGGCTGCAGGGGCGCAGCAGTAGGGCGGACACGGGGCGATAGAGAGCGAACAGGAGCAGTAGAAGGCGAGGAGCAGCGGCAGCGTAGGGAAGCAGAGCAACAGTTGCACGCATGTACGCGTACGCGAGAATTCAGGCACGACGGTGACGGCGGCCTACCGCGTCCAAATCAAAGGCGAAAAAGGAAGGTAAGGGGGAGGATCTCACCGCGAGCTCGGAGTTCCGGTCGGGGAGGCCGGAGATGGGCCGGAGCTGGGCGAATCGACGGCGAGGTTGTGACGGCTGCGACCAAGAAGACCGGTGATTGCGAGCTTGATGGAGCCCTGACGACAAACCAGCGGCGGAGAGGAAGGAGATGACGATGGCGGGGCTCCTCGACGCCTTGGCGCGGTGAGAGGAGGCCGGTGGCCGCGGGATCGACGAAGACGGCGGCACTATGGTCTCGGGCGCGGCTCGATTTGGTGGAGATAGCGCGAGGGGGGAAACGAAGGGAGCTAGGGTTCGTCGAGGGTTCCTGGTGGCCTTCTTATCCTCTCCTCGATTCCCTGTAGCCGCACGCGTCGAGCATCCGCGCCATGGCGACCGGGATGCACGACACGCACAGGAGAGAGAGCGTTAGGTAGGGGATGGAGCAGTGTCGGGCTGGGGTTGACTCTGTAGCGGCTGGGCCAAGGTGCATAGAGGCTTCTCCTATTTTACTTTTGTTCTTTTCTAATTTGTATTTCTCTTTCTTGTTTACTTACTTTCTTTTCTATTTGTTAGCTCCTGTTTTTAATAAAGCTGTGCTATCAAATGAATTATGTTGACCATGTAAATTTGCACATAATTCAAGCACTATACCTTGGGGCTGCACAAAATGTTTGGGGCAACTGGAGTTAATTTAAATTATGATTGTATTTAAATGGGCAAAAGAAAGGTGTCGTTGGTCCACTGTTTAAAGTCCATGGGCATTTTGAACATCTTGAAAAATGTTTGTTTGAAGCATGACAATTACACAGTGAATATTTCCTACCCGACGAACATTTTAAATTTACGGTTTTATAAATTATAATTTGAATTGTCTTTCCAAATTTGAATTTAAGGTCGGTTTGGAACAAAGTAAAGATTAGCAAAATTTAATTATGATGATGTGGCACCATTAACAGGAGTTTACTGTAGCGTGACACCCGGGGTGTTACATATGTTTGTTATTAGGCTTGGACATCCGACATCCCTCATCACAGGGATAGGAGCAGCGACAGGTGTTGCCAAGATGGTGGCAGGCTTACTGATGTATTATCTTGTAAGGGCTTTGTGAATAATTAATAAAATGACTGCATGCATCGTCCAAATGCAGAGGCCGATGGTACATACTCCTTTAAAAAAATTAGGGAAAATACCATCTAGTGTTGGATTGAAGGATCAAGTTAATTACAAAGAGTTCACTCTCTTCCGGTTTTCACTAAATGTGTAGTGTAATTAAATACCCTAAACGATAATCACCTTAATTTACTTTCAAGGTATCATTTGTGTGGGCTCCTTCTAAAATCTTTTGCTCCCTTTCCATTATGTTCACGTTTGACCACACGATCCTACCCAACAATGTTGAAGTGGGATGGCCATAGCCAAAAAGAACTCCCAACATCACTCTTAAGGCACTCGTAATATAATGAATCACTAAAATATGTTTGCCTCGTTGCAATGCACGAGCAGTTAGCTAGTGGTTGGTGTGTCGGGGTGGCTTGTGCGTGCACGGGGCGCGGGAGATGGAAAAACCCAACTTGATGCTCGATGCGCAAGTAGTCGACCAAACGCACATGAACGAGCGGGCGAGCTACATAGTGGGCTGGCCCATTTTAGCAGTACAGTGTAGGATTTCTTTATGAGTTTTTATTTGTTTTGGGAACCTTCTCGAAGGTTCAACTGTTTTATATGTTGTTCTTTACTCTTTTTTCCTTTTTTATTTTATTTTAGAAACAAATAAAAAATCAAATTTTCTTTGAACTTTCAAAAGATATTCCTAATTCCAAAATTTGATCATTTTTAAGAAATGATCTCATTTCTTTAAAAGTTGTTCAAAATTTCAATATTTTGTTCGTCTTTCTCACAAAATTTTCAGAATTTCAAGAATTGTTCACAATTTTAAAGAATTGTTCATAATTCCAAAAGTGTTCCCTTTTTCAAAAATTATTTGGAATTGTCAATTTGTTTGTTCAGAATTTTGAAGAAAGTTTAAAAAAATCACGTTTTAAAAAAATGTTGAAAATTAAAGAATTTATTCTCATCTTAGAAAAATGTTCAGAAACTTGAAAAATGTTCATATTTTCAAAAATATCTTCACTTTTTTTGTTCGCATTTTCTTAACTGTACAGTAAACCAACCGCTACCTACCGGTGCATTTTTTTAGGGTTTAGTGACCAATGTGTTCGCCGCGTCAGCTCGCTACGTCGCGGCGGCTATTTGCTGCAAGGAGCGACACATAGAATCATTCCAGGAGATTTTCTTTTTGAGGCAAGCCACCTCGGGAGATGGATGGCCCGAGTCCTCGTCCCGTCGCCCGAACATGCCGGCAAAAGAGTTTGCATCCATGGGTGGATCACAAGAGAATGAAAATGACTTCTGGAACTAAGGATGTAAATGGCAAATAAACGGCGCTCGCAAGTCCCATTTAGATAGTTTTAGCTAGTTTGGTAGTTCATTTTTTCTTATTTTTTTATTGAACTGTTAGACCATAACCTCCGGTCGTACGTATTTATGGGGCTAAAAGTTGTATTTCTCGGCTGGAGTCTGCCCTGGGACTGTTTGAGAATCTTGCTTGACTGATGGGCAGAACTGAAGATGAAAAACAAAAAACCAATGTGTTTTCTCAAGGAGTCTCTTAACCCATTTTCGAAATGCGTCTCTTTGGGCTCTGTTTGACTTGCTTCAAACTGGGCGAGACCTTTCAATTCAAGCAATCCATCGTTCTCGGCCTACGAAAACCGTAGACACGTGGGAAAGAAGCCTTGATTCCTTTCCTCCAGCATCAGGTTGGAGACGAAGCTTCTGACACGTAGCTGGCCGACCGGGACATGAGAATGCCCATCAGGCCATGACTGTAAAGGACGCGCCGCGCGTCTAGAAGCAAGAAAATGTGGAAACAGATGGATGTATATATATCCGCATTCATTGACTTGGCACGTACGTACACGCATTCAGCTCTTCCTCATAGCCAACGACCGTCGCCCAACGAATTGTACTACTACTTGACGTTACGTGACACGTAAATGACCTGCGATTTGCAGAGCTGGCTACGCAACACACAGAGAGAGAGAGAGCGGTCGCTTTCTACTCCCTATAGGCTATAGTAGAAAGGTACACGAAGGAAACCAGCAGCGTACGTAGTTATCTCATTCATTTCATCGGCTAGCCGTGATCAGCTTGATGGTAAGGCGACTCATTTCTTTTAGCTTTTACTCCCTCGGTTATTAAATACGAATGCGAATTCACTCAATTTGCTTTGCAGGTAGTTATTATTGAAATCTCTAACATGACTAATATAATATTTTGGAGCGGAGGAAGTATTTACGTTCTTTTTAGCTTTTATGTTCAGCAAAGGCATCGCCCAAACTCACCCACTGTTTCTGCTTGTCAGCTAACATCAAAATATTACTACGAGTGAATCGTGTTTCAACGGCATGACACGTTATTTCACTCTCTTTTCTTGCCATCAAGGAAGCACGATCTTTTGCTCTGTCAGCAAATGCACTGCTGACATAGATCACCACCGCGGCAAAACAAAAAATAGCTACTCCACGCATCCCAGCAAGTGGGAGGAGACACAAAAGCAACATGGGAGAAAGGCAGGGGCGCCACCATTGTTCCGCAAAAGCGCCACGGGTCCGGTGGAAGAACTCTTGTTCCCCGTCCCACATCCGCGTCCCAAAATCACGGCCCATTCCTCTCCCACGGGCATCTCCCGCGCCCTCCCTCATAGCTAATCTATCAAACACGGCAAATTTGATAAATTTGATCTATGGACGAAATCAAATCACAGAATGAACTGTCCGTGAAACTATTTCACGTGGCTGACCTTTTTGTGTGACGCCCGACACGAAGGCGCCACGCTACACTGTGCAACGCCTCACAGATAGGCGCTACACGGCCAGCGTCGTACGCGTATAATCCGAAAATTACTAAGTCAGTGTGCAGCGCCTGAGAGTTAGGCGCCACACTATACAGTGCAGCGCCTAGCTCCTAGGCGTTGCACTAGTGCAGCGCCTGAGAGCTAGGCGCCACGGGTCAGCTGCGTGAAATAGTTTAACGGACAGTTTATTCTGTGATTTGATTTCGTATATAGATCAAATTTGTCAAATTTGCCACCAAACACTGTACCAGCAGAGGAGCGGCTGGCTCTTGTTCCATCAGGTGCTTCAGTGGTCAGCCCACCTATTAAAAGAGATCCGAACGCGTTCAATTGCCAGGGCTCCGCCTCCTCTTCCTCCTCCTCCAAGAAAAAAAGTTAGGGTTCATGCCTTTCGCAGGCGCCGGCGTAGGTCCGCCTCGTCTCCGGTGGCCCTAGGGCCATGGAGGCGCGGTGGATCTTGGCAAGGGCCGGCGGGAGGGCTTCGTTTTAGTCGTTTTTTCAATCTTGTTAGGGTTTGTGTCCTATTCAGGAAGGTGAGATGACGACGGCTCCCTAAAGGTGGAATAAAGGTCTCCCTGCTTAGCCCCCGTTCCGACGGTGCATCTAGCATCGTTGGTGGGCGTGTGGAGGTGTGTCTCTGGCAGATCTATCTTTGGTGGATTTGCTCGGATCTCGTCGTTGTTCGTCTACGTTCGTGTGTCTTCGGTTTGGATCCTTCTGATCTACGTTATTTTTCATCGGCGGCGGTTGCTGTTTTGGGGTGCTGGTCCTATGGGGCCTAAGCACGACGACTTCCCGACTGTCTACTTCAACAAGTTGTGCCCGGCTCCGGCAATGGAGGGGCGATGACAGTGGCGCGCCTTCGGCTCGCTTCGGTGCTTGTAGTCGTCGCTAGGTGGTCTACGAATCTGGATGTAATTTTTATTTCTGGTATTCGTTGTACTGCCATGATTGAAGATGAATAGATTGGAACTTTTTTCGCAAAAAAAAGAGATCCTAAAAAAGCAAGGACTGATCTAGATGGAAAAGAGGGGCACAGTAGTATTGTAAAAAGTCTGGCGGGCTCCCTAGAGAGGCGCCGCCAAGCCCAATGAGAGCGTTTTGCTGGAACTGTCGTGGTGCGGGTAAACCTGCGATAGTTCGAAAAATTCGTGATTTCGCGATGAAGTTTACCCCTACCGTGCTCTGTATCGTCGAGACCCAGATTAGTGGGGCACGTGTAGAAGCTCTTGCTAGTTCTCTAGGTTATGTTCACTCTTATGCTATTGATAGTCAGGGGAGAAGTGGTGGTATTGGATTTTTCTAGTATAATACTATTAAGCTTGAGATTATGGGCGACTCTTGTTAACATATACTCCCTCTGTCCGGATATACTTGTCCTAGGAATGGTTGTCTATAGACTTATTTTAGTTATAGATACATCCATTTTATCCATTTCTAGGACAAGTATTTCTGGACGAAGGGAGTAGATGCTAAAATTGAGGAGGCAGGTCAAGATCCTTGGCGGATTGATTACGTGTGTGTATGGAGAGGCACAGACTCATCTTAGGCACCAGACTTGGGATCTCATGAAAGGCATCAACATTGTTAGTGATTTGCCATGGCTTTGCTTTGGAGACTTCAATGAAGTGTTGCAACCAGAGGAACATGAAGGTGCAACCAATAGAAGTAATGCCCAGATTCAGGGTTTTCGGGACGCAGTGGATATTTGTATGCTGATGGATCTAGGTTACCAAGGTGATTTTTGGACTTTCGAGAAGAAGATAGCAGGGCCTCTTTTGCTCGGGTGCGCTTCGATAGAGCTTTGGCAACTGCTACTTGGGTAACTCGCTTCCCACAAGCGTTACTCACTCACCTGACTTCGGCCACCTCAGATCACGGACCCATCTTGTTGCAGTTGGAACCCGCTCAGAGCCATGCTTTGCCGAAGAAACCCTTCAGGTATGTGGTGATGTGGGAATCCCATGAATCTTGGAGGGATACACTTTCTAATAGCTGGAATGCAGCGAATGCAGGCTATGGGGTCGGCAGTTTGCGTGAGAAGTTGCTGACTATAACTTCGGAGCTGTCTAGGTGGCGTAGGGATACCTAATTTGGCAGTGTCCGGAAGGAAATATAGCAGAGGCCCAGCTAGAGAATATGTGCAATGATCCAGCACGCGTGAGACCTTCACATTGATGACCCACAAGTATATGTGATCAATTGTAGCTCTTTTCGATAAGTAAGAGTGTCGAACCCAACGTGGAGCAGAAGTAAATGACAAGTGGCTTTTAGCAAGGTAATGTCTACAAGTGCTGAAATTGTAAGTAACAGAGTACTTTGATAGCAAGGTAATTTGTAACGAGCAAGTAATGATAGTAGAAGCAAAAGTGCAGCAAGGTAGCCCAATCCTTTTGAGACAAAGGACAGGCCAAAACGGTCTCTGATGATAAGCAAAGCGTTCTTGAGGGTACACGGAAATTTCATCTAGTCACTTTCATCATATTGGTTCGGTTCGTGTTCGCTACTTTGATAATTTGATATGTGGGTGGACCAGTGCTTAGGTGTTGTTCTTACTTGAACAAACTCCCTACTTATAATTAACCCCCTCGCAAGCATCCGCACCTACGAGAAAAGTATTAAGAATAAATTCTAACCATAGCATTAAACTTTTGGATCCAATCGATCCCTTATGGGATAGCGCATAAACTAGGGTTTAACCTTCTGACACTCTCGCAACCCATCATCTAATAACTACTCCACAATGCATTTCCTTAGGACCAAATATGGTGAAGTGTCCTGTAGTCGATGTTCACATGACACAACTAAGGGAATCACAACATACATACTATCAAAATATCGAACACATATCAAGTTCACATGATTACTTGCAACAAGATTTCTCCCGTGACCTCAAGAACAAAAATAACTGCTCACTAATGATAACCATGCTCAAGATCAGAGGGGTATTAAATAGCATATTGGATCTGAACATATATTCTTCCACCAAATAAACCATATAGTAATCAACTACAAGATGTAATCAACACTAGTAGTCACCCACAAGCACCAATCTATAGTTCCGATACAAAGATTGAACACAAGAGATGAACTAGGGTTTGAGATGAGATGGTGTTGTTGAAGATGTTGATGGAGATTGCCCTCCCCAAGACGGGAGAGTTGTTGGTGATGATGATGACGATGATTTCCCCCTCCGGGGGGTTCCCCCGGCGGAATCGCTCCGTCGGAGGGCAAAAGTGCTCCTACCCAAGTTCCGCCTTGAGATGGCGGCGCTCCTTCCCAAGAGTCCTCCCCTTATTTTTTTTCTAGGTCAAAATGACTTGTACACCAGAAGATGGGCACCGGAGGTGGATCGAGGGGAGCACAACCCACCAGGGCGCGCCTGGGCTCCCTGGCATGCCCTAGTGGGTTGTCCCCACCTGGTGGGCCCCCTCTAGTACTTATTTGCTCCAATATTCCTCATATATTCAATAAAATTTCTTCGTAAAGTTTTAGCTTGTGTGGAGTTGTGCAGAATAGGTGGCCCGACGTAGCTTTTCCAGGTCCAGATTTCCAGCTGCTAGAATTCTCCTTCTTTGTGTGTACCTTGCATATCATGAGAGAAAATGCATTAGAATTATTCCAAAAAGCATTATCATGCATAAAAACATCATAAATAACAGTAGGAAAACATGATGCAAAATGGACGTATCACACATCTAGAGTTGAAACTTAATGAGAGGTTGGTTGAACTATATCACAGAGAGGAGCTTATGTGGAGATAGATATCGAGGCTTGAATGGCCCTCAGCTGGCGATAGGAACACCTCTTCCATATGAGGGCGAGTATGCGACGTAAGAAGAACATGATCCGAGCGCTCATGAATGCTCTCGGAATTCACACACAGGACCCAGCGGAGTTGAAGAGCATGGTTCTGGAGTTCTACAAAACATTGTACACATCGGAAGGGGTGCAGGGGATGGATGAGGTCTTGAGGCATGTCCCGAGGAAGGTAACACCAGAAATATATGAGTCCTTATGCGCGCCGTACAAAAATAAAGAGATAAAAGATGCCTTGTTCCAGATGTTCCCAACTAAATCTCGAGGCCCTGACGGTTTTCCTGCTCAGTTCTACCAGCGGCACTGGGATATATGCGGGGATGAGGTAACTGCAGTGATCATGCGCATCATAAAGGGAGAGGAGAGCCCAGAAAGCATTAATGACACTTTCTTGGTACTAATTCCTAAGGTAACATAGCCCTCAAATCTGTCACAATTTAGACATATCAGTCTTTGCAATGTATTGTACAAAATTGCATCAAAGGTGGTTGCAAACAGGCTTAAAGTTATTCTTCCAGAAATTATCTCTGAAGAACAGTCAGCTTTTGTGGCGGTAGACTGATTACAGATAACATTATAAGTGCATATGAGTGTTTGCACTTTATGAAGAGAAACAGGTCTAAAAATAATAGTTTATGTGCTTTGAAGTTGGACATGATGAAGGCCTATGACAGGGTGGAGTGGGATTATTTACAAGGAATAATGATCAAGCTAGGCTTCTCTCATGCCTGGGTGGAAGTTGTCATGAGAATGGTAAGATCTGTTTCTTTTTCAGTTCTCTTTAATGGTGAAAAGCCAGAGCAATTCAAACCAACAAGAGGCATCCGACAGGGAGATCCTATTTCCCCTTACCTATTCTTACTTGCAGCAGAGGGCCTTTCGTGCCTATTAAAATCCAGTTCTTAGTCATCAGCTCTAAGTGGTGTTAAGGTGGATCCCACAGCTCCTGAGGTGAACCACCTTCTATTTGCAGATGACAGCTTGCTGCCTTTTAAGTCTAGTGTTGAGGGGGCAAATTTGGTGTCAAACCTGCTGAATGTTTATTGTAATGCTTCCGGTCAGAGAATCAACAACGATAAGTCCTCGATATTTTTCAGTAAGGGATGTCCCAGAGCACTAAACAGCAAGTCAAAGACATCCTTGGTGTGCAAAATGAATCCCTTAGTGAGAATATTTGGGTATGCCCACAGAGTTCGACAATCCAAAAATGGCACGTTCAAGTATTTGAGGGACAGAGTTTGGGAGAAGATACGAGGCTGGATGCAGAAGCTCCTTTCAGCTGCGGGAAAAGAGGTGCTAATAAAATCTGTAGCTCAGGCCATTCCAGTGTTTTCCATGTCTTGCTTCAGGCTACCAAGGGGTCTGTGTGATAGTGTGACATCAACCATAAGACAATTTTGGTGGGGCAGAAAGCAAGGGAAGATAAAGCCATGTTGGGTATCTTAGGTGTGATGACAAGGCCTAAAAACTTGGGAGGGATGGGCTTCCGGGATCTTGAAATTTTCAACCTGGCCCTCTTGGCAAGACAAGCTTGGAAGTGTTTGGAGGAGCCTCATTCCCTTAGTGCCCACATACTGAAGGTTGTATACCACCCTGAATGCTCAATCCTCGAAGCGGATTTGGGGACTCATCCCTCTCAGATTTGGCGTGCAATACTTGATCGAAGGGAAATTATCAAACAAGGAATCATTAGAAGAATAGGAGCGAGCGGGGCTTATGAGGCCAATTTCTTCGCTAGTACACGACCCTCCTGAATTAGTTGCTGATCTTATTGATGTAACCTCGGATTCATGGAAAGAGGAGTTGGTAAGGTGGGTGTTTGTTCCGGTGGACGTCGAGGTGATCTTGAGGATACCCATATGCACCAGGCAACTGGATGACTTCTGGGCTTGGTCCGAAGACCCGAGGGGCTGGTTCTGTGTCAGAATGGCGTATAGAATGATACACAGAATAAAGATGGGGAGAGAGGCATGGCTAGAGTATTTGGAGAGCTTATCAAACTTGGAAGAAGAGAATAAAGGGTGGTCGGATCTTTGGAAGATGAAGGTGCCTGCTACCTCTTGAGCACTGCGTTGAATTTCCTTGAAGAGGAAAGGATGATGCAGCAAAGTAGCGTAAGTATTTCCCTCAGTTTTTGAGAACCAAGGTATCAATCCAGTAGGAGGCTACGTGCGAGTCCCTCGTACCTACACAAAGCAAATAACTCCTCGCAACAAACGCGAATAAGGGTTGTCAATCCCTTCACGGTGTTGGAAATATGCCCTAGAGGCAATAATAAATTGGTTATTATTATATTTCCTTGTTCATGATAATCATTTATTATCCATGCTATAATTGTATTGATAGGAAACTCAGATACATGTGTGGATACATAGACAACACCATGTCCCTAGTAAGCCTCTAGTTGACTAGCTCGTTGATCAATAGATGGTTACGGTTTCCTGACCATGGACATTGGAGTCGTTGATAACGGGATCACATCATTAGGAGAATGATGTGATGGACAAGACCCAATCCTAAGCCTAGCACGAAGATCGTGTAGTTCGTATGCTAAAGCTTTTCTAATGTCAATTATCATTTCCTTAGACCATGAGATTGTGCAACTCCCGGATACCGTAGGAATGCTTTGGGTGTACCAAACGTCACAACGTAACTGGGTGGCTATAAAGGTACACTACAGGTATCTCCGAAAGTGTCTGTTGGGTTGGCACGAATCGAGACTGGGATTTGTCACTCCGTGTAACGGAGAGCTATCTCTGGGCCCACTCGGTAGGACATCATCATATGCGCAATGTGACCAAGGAGTTGAACACGGGATGATGTGTTACGGAACGAGTAAAGAGACTTGCCGGTAACGAGATTGAACAAGGTATCGAGATACCGATGATCGAATCTCGGGCAAGTGCAATACCGCTAGACAAAGGGAATTGAATACGGGATTGATTGAATCCTCGACATAGTGGTTCATCCGATGAGATCATCGTGGAACATGTGGGAGCCAACATGGGTTTCCAGATCCCGCTGTTGGTTATTGGCCGGAGAGTTGTCTCGGTCATGTCTGCATGGTTCCCGAACCCGTAGGGTCTACACACTTAAGGTTCGGTTGACGCTAGAGTTGTTATGGGAAATAGTATGTGGTTACCGAAGGTTGTTCGGAGTCCCGGATGAGATCCCGCACATGACAAGGAGCTCCGGAATGGTCTGGAGGTGAAGATCGGTATATTGGACGAAGGGTATTGGAGTCCGGAATTGTTCTGGGGGTACCAGGTGATGACAAGCGTGTCCGAAAGGGGTTTCGGAGGCCCCAGCAAGCGTTGGGGGGCCTTATGGGCCAAGGGGAGAGGGCACATCAGCCCACTAAGGGGCTGAGCGCCCCTCCCAACCCCATCTCACATAACCAGAGAGGTGGGGGCGCCACCCCTAGGGCAGCCGCCCCTCCCGGCTTGGGGGGCAAGTTTCCTAGGGGGTGGGGGCGCCCAAACCCATCTAGGGTTTCCCTTGTGGCCGCCGCCCCTCCCCTAGGGAACCCTAGGGCGCCTCCCCCTCCTCCCTTACCCCTATATATAGTGAGGAAGAGAGAGAGAGCAGCCGCAACCTTCCCCTGGCGCAGCCCTCTCCCTCCTCCAACACCTCATCCTCCTCCGTAGTGCTTGGCGAAGCCCTGCCGGAGAACCACGAGCTCCATCACCACCATGCCGTCGTGCTGTCGGAGTTTTCCCCTCAACTTCTCCTCTCCCCTTGCTGGATCAAGAAGGAGGAGACGTCCCCGGGTTGTACGTGTGTTGAACGCGGAGGTGCCGTCCGTTCGGCACTAGGATCATCGGTGATTTGGATCACGACGAGTACGACTCCATCAACCCCGTTCACTTGAACGCTTCCGCTTAGCGATCTACAAGGGTATGTAGATGCACTCCCCTCTCCCTCGTTGCTATATGACTCCATAGATTGATCTTGGTGATGCGTAGAAAATTTTAAATTTATGCTACGATCCCCAACACACGGTCACTTACGAGAGTGAGATCTGATAGATATGATAGATAATATTTTTGGTATTTTTGTGATAAAGATGCAAAGTAAAAATAAAAGCAAAGTAAAAAAGCAAAGCAATATTAAAAAGATGGATGGTTAATATGATGAAGATAGACCCGGGGGCCATAGATTTCACTAGTGGCTTCTCTCAAGAGCATAAGTATTTTACGGTGGGTGAACGAATTACTGTTGAGCAATTGACAGAATTGAGCATAGTTATGAGAATATCTAGGTATGATCATGTTTATAGGCATCATGTCCGACACAAGTAGACCGACTCCTGCCTGCATCTACTACTATTACTCCACTCATCGACTGCTATCCAGCATGTATCTAGAGTATTAAGTTCAAGAAAACAGAGTAACGCCTTAAGCAAGATGACATGATGTAGAGGGATAAATTCATGCAATATGATAAAAACCCCATCTTGTTATCCTCGATGGCAACAATACAATACGTGCCTTGCTGCCCCTACTGTCACTGGGAAAGGACACCGCAAGATTGAACCCAAAGCTAAGCACTTCTCCCATTGCAAGAAAAACCAATCTAGTAGGCCAAACCAAACTGATAATTCGAAGAGACTTGCAAAGATAACCAATCATACATAAAAGAATTCAGAGAAGATTCAAATATTGTTCATAGATAATCTTGATCATAAACCCACAATTCATCTGTCTCAACAAACACACCGCAAAAAGAAGATTACATCGAATAGATCTCCACGAGAGAGGGGGAGAACATGGTATTGAGATCCAAAAAGAGAGAAGAAGCCATCTAGCTACTAACTATGGACCCGAAGGTCTGAGGTAAACTACTCACACTTCATCGGAGGGGCTATGGTGATGATGTAGAAGCCCTCCATGGTGGATGCCCTCTCCGGCGGAGCTCCGGAACAGGCCCCAAGATGGGATCTCGTGGGTACAGAAGGTTGCGGCGGTGGAATTAGGTTTTTGGCTCCGTCCTGATCGTTTGGGGGTACGTAGGTATATATAGGAGAAAGAAGTACGTCGGTGGAGCTCCGTGGGCCCCACGAGGGTGGGGCGCGCCCTAGGGGGGTGGGCGCGCCCCCTAACTCGTGCCCACCTCCTGGCTTTCTTGACGTAGGGTCCAAGTCTCCTAGATCATATTCGGTGAGAAAACCACGTTCCCGAAGGTTTCATTCCGTTTGGACTCTGTTTGATATTTCGTTTCTTCGAAACTCTAAAATAGGCAAAAAAACAACAATTCTGGGCTGGGCCTCCGGTTAATAGGTTAGTCCCAAAAATAATATAAAAGTGGAAAATAAAGCCCAATATAGTCCAAAACAGTAGATAATATAGCATGGAGCTATCCAAAATTATAGATAGATACGTTGGAGACGTATCAGGCATCCCCAAGCTTAATTCCTGCTCGTCCTCGAGTAGGTAAATGATAAAAAAAGAGTTTTTGATGCGGAGTGCTACTTGGCATAATTTTAATGTAATTCTTCTTAATTGTGGTATGAATATTCAGATCCGGAAGATTCAAGACAAAAGTTCATATTGACATAAAAATAATATACTTCAAGCATACCAACTAAGCAATTATGTCTTCTCAAAATAACATGGCCAAAGAAAGTTCATCCCTACAAAATCATATAGTTTAGTCATGCTCCATGTATGAAAGAATTATGAACGGTGGCTTTGCCACAAATACTATGTCAACTACATGATCATGCTAAGCAATATGACAATGATGAATGTGTCATGATAAACGGTATGGTGGAAAGTTGCATGGCAATATATCTTGGAATGGCTATGGAAATGCCACAATAGGTAGGTATGGTGGATGTTTTGAGGAAGATATAAGAAGGTTTATGTGTGAAAGATCGTATCATATCACGGGGTTTGGATGCACCGGCAAAGTTTGCACCAACTCTCAATGTGAGAAAGGGCAATGCACGGCACCGAAGAGGCTAGCAATGATGGAAGGGTGAGAGTGTGTATAATCCATGGACTCAACATTAGTCATAAAGAACTCACATACTTATTGCAAAAATCTACAGGCCATCAAAAACCAAGCACTATGCGCATGCTCCTAGGGGGATAGATTGGTAGGAAAAGACCATCGCTCATCCCCGACTGCCACTCATAAGGAGGACAAACAAAGAACACCTCATGTTTCAAATCTGTTACATAACGTTTACCATACGTGCATGCTACGGGACTTGCAAGCTTCAACACAAGCATTTCTCAAATTCACAACAACTCAACTAGCACGACTTTGATATTATCACCTCATATCTCAAAACAATTATCAAGCATCAAACTTCTCTTAGTATTCAAAGCGCTCAAAAGAAAGTTTTACGAATCTTGAATACCAAGTATATTAAAATTATTAAGCAAATTACCATACTATTTAAGACTCTCAAAATAATCTAAGTGAAGCATGAGAGATCAATAGTTTCTATAAAACAAATCCACCACCATGCTTTAAAAGATATAAGTGAAGCACTAGAGCAAAACTATATAGCTTAAAAGATATAAGTGAAGCACATAGAGTATTCTAACAAATTCTGATTCATGTATGGATCTCTCAAAAGGTGTGTACAACAAGGATGATTGTGGTAAACTAAAAAGCAAAGAATCAAATCGTACAAGACGCTCCAAGCAAAACACATATCATGTGGTGGATAAAAATATAGCTCCAAGTAAAGTTACCGATGGAAGTAGACGAAAGAGGGGATGCCTTCCGGGGCATCCCCAAGATTTTACTTTTTGGTGCCCTTAAATTATCTTGGGGGTGCCATGGGCATCCCCAAGCTTAGGCTCTTGCCACTCCTTGTTCCATAATCCATCAAAAGATTTCACCCAAAACTTGAAAACTTCACAACACAAAACTCAACAAAAATCTCGTGAGCTCCGTTAGCGAAAGAAGACGACCACTTCAAGGTACTGTAATGAACTCTTTCTTTATTTATATTGGTGTTAAACC
Organism: Aegilops umbellulata; assembly: GCA_032464435.1. Taxonomy (NCBI): domain Eukaryota; kingdom Viridiplantae; phylum Streptophyta; class Magnoliopsida; order Poales; family Poaceae; genus Aegilops; species Aegilops umbellulata. The sequence continues at coordinate 345,723,709 of CP136055.1, read as the reverse complement.
TACTGTATTCCAACTTATCTATGGTTTATAAACTATTTTACTAGCCATAGATTCATCAAAGTAAGCAAACAACACACGAAAAACAGAACAGTCTGTAGTAATCTATAACTAACGCAAACTTCTGGAACTCCAAAAAATCATCCAAAATATGAAGATCTAGGCAATTAGTTTGTTGTTCAGCAGCAATTGGAATCACTATTTTATCACGTTCTGGTGATTTTTAACAATTGTTTTCGTGAACAGAAAGTTTTTGGAAATTACAGCAAGATCAAATAACTATCATCCAAGAAGATCCTATAGGTTTAACTTGGCACAAACACTAATTAAAACATAAAAACACATCTAACCAAAGGCTAGATCAAAGATTTAATCCTAAACAGAAGCAAAAGCAAAAAAACTACAGAAAAATTGGGTTGCCTCCCAACAAGCGCTATCGTTTAACGCCCCTAGCTAGGCATAAAACAAAGGATAGATCTAGGTATTGCCATCTTTGGTAGGCAATTCTTCAATCAGACATCTACCTTCATTAGAAATTTCTTTATTTCTGGTAATTACCAAACTTTTAGGCACAAGATCGAAAAATTCATTCGTAGTAAATGGTTCCTTAATGATAGCAAAAAGATCGGGATGAATACTTATAGATTTAAGATCCACAGTTTCCTTACTAGAGGATTCACCCTTATTTTTAGGAACATACATAAGCTTGGTTATTTTAGCAGGTGGACTTGGAATGTTCTTTACGGAAGAAAAGGCGGTTCCCAAGTTGGTAATGATACCCTCAAGTTTATCGATTCTAGTGTAATCTTGATTTATTCTTTCATTAATTATGGGTTCCTTCTCCTTAATATTTTTCAATTTGATTGTGGATCTTTTTATCTAGATTTTCAATTAATTCAACGGTAGCAACTTTATTTTCAATAATTTCAAGTCTTTGCATCACATGCTCCAAAGTTAACATAGTTCCATTAACCAAAAGAGATGGTGAGCCAAATAAATCTATCATAGCATTATAAGAGTCAAAAGTGTGGCTACCCAAGAAATTCCCTCCGGTAACGGTATCAAGGATATATCTATACCAAGGGTTAGCACCTACATAAAAATTGCGGAGAAGAACTGAAGTAGATTGCTTCCCGGTAGATCTATTTTGAGCATTGCAAGTTCTATACCAAGCGTCTTTTAGATTTTCTCCCTCCCTTTGCTTAAAATTTAGAACTTCATTCTCGGGAGATAACAGAGAAGATATAAGACTAGCCATAACGACAAGCAAGCGAGAAAAAGGCAAACATAAAAGAAGGGCGAATAAAATGGCAAGGGTGAAGCGGGGGAGGAAAACGAGAGGCAAATGGCAAATAATGTAATGCGAGAGATTAGGGATTGTGATGGGTACTTGGTATGTTGAATTTTGCATAGTCTCCCCGGCAACGACGCCAGAAATTCTTCTTGCTACCTCTTGAGCAATGCGTTGGATTTCCTTGAAGAGGAAATGATGATGCAGCAAAGTAGCGTAAGTATTTCCCTCAGTTTTTGAGAACCAAGGTATCAATCCAGTAGGAGGCTACGTGCGAGTCCCTCATACCTACACAAAGCAAATAACTCCTCGCAACCAACGCGGATAGGGGTTGTTAATCCCTTCACGGTCACTTACGAGAGTGAGATATGATAGATATGATAGATAATATTTTTAGTATTTTTGTGATAAAGATGCAAAGTAAAAATAAAAGCAAAGTAAAAAAGCAAAGCAATATTAAAGTGATAGAAGATTAATATGATAAAATAGACCCGAGGGCCATAGATTTTACTAGTGGCTTCTCTCAAGAGCATAAGTATTTTACGGTGGGTGAACGAATTACTGTTGAGCAATTAACAGAATTGAGCATAGCTATGAGAATATCTAGGTATGATCATGTTTATAGGCATCACGTCCGACACAAGGACACCGCAAGATTGAACCCAAAGCTAAGCACTTCTCCCATTGCAAGAAAAACCAATCTAGTAGGCCAAACCAAACTGATAATTCGAAGAGACTTGCAAAGATAACCAATCATACATAAAAGAATTCAGAGAAGATTCAAATATTGTTCATAGATAATCTTGATCATAAACCCACAATTCATCTGTCTCAACAAACACACCGCAAAAAGAAGATTACATCGAATAGATCTCCACGAGAGAGGGAGAGAACATTGTATTGAGATCCAAAAAGAGAGAAGAAGCCATCTAGCTACTAACTATGGACCCGAAGGTCTGAGGTAAACTACTCACACTTCATCGGAGGGGCTATGGTGATGATGTAGAAGCCCTCCGTGGTAGATGCCCTCTCCGGGGGAGCTCCGGAAAGGCCCCAAGACGGGATCTCATGGGTACAGAAGGTTGTGGAGGTGGAATTAGGTTTTTGGCTCCGTCCTGATCGTTTGGGGGTACGTAGGTATATATAGGAGAAAGAAGTACGTCGGTGGAGCTCCGTGGGCCCCACGAGGGTGGGGGCGCGCCCTAGGGGGGGTGGGCGCGCCCCCTACCTCGTGCCCACCTCCTGGCTTTCTTGACGTAGGGTCCAAGTCTCCTGGATCATATTCGGTGAGAAAATCACGTTCCCGAAGGTTTATTCCGTTTGGACTCCGTTTGATATTCCGTTTCTTCGAAACTCTGAAATAGGCAAAAAACAGCAATTCTGGGCTGGGCCTCCGGTTAATAGGTTAGTCCCAAAAATAATATAAAAGTGGAAAAAATAGCCCAATATAGTCCAAAACAGTAGATAATATAGCTTGGAGCAATAAAAAATTATAGATACGTTGGAGACGTATCAGTGCCCTCGAAGCTAAAGGTTTTTGCATGGAGGCTAGCACAACATTCACTACCAACGGGGGATGTACTACAGAACTAGAACATGGCGACAACGGACGTGTGTGCTATAAGTGGTGCTCAAGACAGTTGGAGACATGCATTGCTTGATCGTGCATTCGCCAGATGCACCTGGGGGCTGTCGAAAGAGGAGCTGGTGCAACACTTGGCTTCCAACCATGACACCGATGCGAAGCATGAAGGAAATATGCCCTAGAGGCAATAATAAAGTTCTTATTTTATATTTCCTTATTCATGATAAAGGTTTATTATTCATGCTAGAACTTTACTAATCGAAAACCTAAATACATGTGTGAATACATAATCAAACACCGTGTCCCTAGTAAGCCTCTACTTGACTAGCTCGTTGATCAAACATGGTTAAGGTTTCCTAACCATGAACATTAGTGTCATTTGATAACAGGATCACATCATTAGGAGAATGATGTGATGGACAAGACCAATCCGTTAGCTTAGCATAATGATCGTTCAGTTTTATTGCTATTGCTTTCTGCATGTCAAATACATATTCCTTCAAGTATGAGTTTATGCAACTCCCGAATTACGGAGGAATGCCTTGTGTGCTATAAAACGTCGCAAGAGGGGAAACACACCAGCCGGGTATTCGGACACCGAAAGTGTTCCGGAGGGTACCGGGTACATATCGGGTCACCAGAAGGGGTTCCGTGCACCCCTGGCAAAATATATGGGCCTTATGGGCCAAGAGGGGAAACACACCAGCCACAAGGGGCTGGTGTGCCCCCCTGTCGGTGTCAAAACCGGCGGATCTCGGGTAGGGGGTCCCGAACTGTGCGTCTAGGCGGATGGTAACAGGAGACGAGGGACACAATGTTTTACCAAGGTTCGGGCCCTCTTGATGGAGGTAAAACCCTACGTCCTGCTTGATTAATATTGATCATATGGGTAGTACAAGAGTAGATCTACCATGAGATCAAGGATGCTAAACCCTAGAAGTTAGCCTATGGGTATGATGATGGTTATGATGTGTTCCATAGCGTGACATCACACTACGGCCAAGTCTTTTACTCGAATCGTTTTAACTTCTCCACCTCAGTGCGTTTTGCGAGGCGGTTTCCTTGGCACGCCTTGTCAAAGCAGAGATCGTGTCCCCCATTTACGGGATTCTCATCAATACGGACATGGGTAACCCAACCGCACCATTTATCACGGCGCTTGGGAGGCAAGCGAGTTTTACTAGGCTGGTGGGGACACGCAGCCGCATCCGCCCATATAAGGGGATAAGGATCCACCTTTTTACCTACGCCTTCTTCCTCCTTTGCCTATCCATCTTCTGCGCACCTGAGCTCCAGCGCCCTGATACGTCCATTTTGCATCATGCTTTTATGTTAATATTTATTGCATTATGGGTTGTTATTTCACGTTATGTCACAATACTTATGGCTATTCTCTCTTATTTTACAAGGTTTACCATGAAGAGGGGGAATGCCGGCAGCTGGAATTCTGGCTGGAAAAGGAGCAAATATTGAAGACCTATTCTACGCAACTCCAAAAGTCCTGAAACTCCACGGAATATCTTAAAATAAATAAAGAAAAATCGTCGCCAAAGATGAAGGCCAGGGGGCCCACACCCTGCTCACGAGGGTGGGGGGCGCGCCCCTCCCCCCTAGGCGCGCCCCCTACCTCGTGGGCCCCCTGGTGGCTCTCCGATGCCCATCTTATCCTATATGAAGTCTTTCGATGAGAAAAAAATCATAAGCAACCTTTCGGGACGAGACTCCGCCGCCACGAGGCGGAACCTTGGCGGAACCAATCTAGGGCTCCGGCGGAGCTGTTTTGCCGGGGACACTTCCCTCCGGGAGGGGGAAATCATCGCCATCATCATCACCAACGCTCCTCTCATCGGGAGAGGGCAATCTCCATCAACATCTTCACCAGCACCATCTCATCTCCAAACCCTAGTTCATCTCTTGTATCCAATTCTTGTCTCTAAGTCCGGGATTGGTGCTAGTAGGTTGCTAGTAGTGTTGATTACTCCTTGTAGTTGATGCTAGTTGGTTTACTTGGTGGAAGACCATATGTTCATATCCTTTATGCATATTATTACCCCTCTGATTTTGAACATGAATATGCTTTGTGAGTAGATATGTTTGTTCTTGAGAGCAAGGGAGAAGTCTTGCTATTAGTAGTCATGTGAATTTGGTATTCGTTCGATATTTTGATGAGATGTATGTTGTCTAACCTCTGGTGGTGTTATGTGAACATCGACTACATAACACTTCACCATTATTTGGGCCTAGAGGAAGGCATTGGGAAGTAATAAGTAGATGATGGGTTGCTAGAGTGACAGAAGCTTAAACCCTAGTTTATGCGTTGCTTCGTAAGGGGCTGATTTGGATCCATATGTTTCATGCTATGGTTAGGTTTACCTTAATACTTTTGTTGTAGTTGCGGAAGCTTGCAATAAAGGTTAATCACAAGTGGGATGCTTGTTCAAGTAAGAACAGCACCCAAGCACCGGTCCACCCACATATAAAATTATCAAAGTACCGAACGCGAATAATATGAGCGTGATGAAAACTAGCTTGACGATATTCCCATGTGTCCTCGGGAGCGTTTTTCCTATTATAAGAGTTTGTTCCGGCTTGTCCTTTGATACAAAAAGGATAGGGCCACCTTGCTGCACCTTATTTACTTTTGTTACTTGTTGATCGTTACAATTTATCTTATCACAAAACTATCTGTTACCACTTATTTCAGTACTTGCAGAGAATACCTTGCTGAAAACCGCTTATCATTTCCTTCTGCTCCTCGTTGGGTTCGACACTCTTACTTATCGAAAGGACTACGATAGATCCCCTATACTTGTGGGTCATCAAGACTCTTTTCTGGCGCCGTTGCCGGGGAGTGTAGCGCCTTTGGTAGGTGGAATTTGGTAAGGAAAAATTTATATAGTGTGCTGAAATTTTCTGTCACTTGTTACTATGGAAACTGAATCTCTGAGAGGCTTGTTCAGGGTATCTTCACCCCGTCCAGTAGAGCAAAGAGTTGCTCCTCAACCTACTGAACCTATTAAAAATGAAACTCCTTTTGCATTTCCTTCGGGTATTATGGAAAAACTGCTAGCTAATACTTTTACAGGAGATGGGACAAAGCATCCCGACGAGCATCTACGCTATTTGGATGATATTTGTGGATTATTTAAGCTTGCAGGTATATCCGATGATGTTGTTAAGAAGAAGGCTTTCCCTTTATCTTTGGAAGGAGACGCATCGACATGGTATAGGCTATGTGATGATACGAGATCATGGAACTATAAAAGAATGAAATTGGAATTTCATCAAAAGTATTACCCTATGCATCTTGTTCATCGTGATCGCAATTATATATATAATTTTTGGCCTCGCGAAGGAGAAAGCATCGCTCAAGCTTGGGGGAGGCTTAAATCATTGTTATATTCATGCCCCAATCATGACCTCTCAAGAGAAACAATTCTTCAGAATTTTTATGCTCGGCTTTCTCATAATAATCAAACCATGCTCGATACTTCTTGTGCTGGCTCTTTTATGATGAAGACTATTGAATTCAGATGGAATTTATTGGATAGAATTAAACGCAACTCTGAAGATTGGGACCTCGACAAAGGTAAGGAGTCAGGTATGACACCTAAGTTTGATTGTGTTAAATATTTTATGGATACCGATATTTTCCGTAAGATCAGCACTAAATATGGACTTGACTCTGAGATAGTAGCTTCTTTCTGTGAATCTTTTGCTACTTATGTTGATCTCCCCAAGGAGAAGTGGTTTAAATATCATCCTCCCATAGAAGTAAAAGTAGCTGCACCTATTAAAGTTGAAGAAAATACCATCACTTATAATGATCCTATTGTTCCCACCTCTTATGTTGAGAAACCACCTTTCCCTGCCAAAGTAAAGGATCATGATAAAGCTTCAACTGTTGTTCGTAAAAGCAATACTAGAACTTATACACCTCATGAACAAGTCAAAGTAGAACCTAATATTGCTATTGTTAAAGATCTCTTGTCTGATAATATTGATGGGCATGTCATTGAATTCTCTGGTGAAACTGCTAGAATTGCTAAACCCTGTGATAGAGATAAACATAGACCTGTGGTAGGCGTGCCTGTTATTTCTGTTAAAATAGGAGATCATTGTTATCATGGCTTATGTGATATGGGTGCTAGTGCTAGTGTTATACCCATTGACTTATATAAAGAAATTATGCATGATATCGCACCTGCTGAGTTAGAAGATATTGATGTTACAATTAAACTTGCCAATAGAGATACTATATCTGCAATGGGAATTGTTAGAGATGTTGAAGTCTTGTGTGGTAAAACCAAATATCCCGCTGACTTTCTTGTTCTTGGTTCTCCACAAGATAGCTTTTGTCCCATTATTTTTGGTAGACCCTTCTTGAATGCTACGATAGACTGCAAAGAGAATGTTGTTACTGTTGGCTTGGATGATATGGTTCATGAGTTTAATTTCTCTAAATTCAGTAAAGAACATCGTGAGGAAGAATTGCCTAGTAAGGATGAAATTATTGGTCTTGCTTCTATTGCCGTGCCTCCTAGTGATCCTTTAGAACACTATTTGCTAGATCATGAAAATGAGATGTTCATGAATGAAACAAGGGAAATAGATGAAGTGTTCTTCAAACAGGAACCTATTCTGCAACACAATTTGCCTGTTGAAATCTTAGGGGATCCTCCTCCACCCAAGGGTGATCCCGTGTTTGAGCTTAAACTGTTGCCTGATAATCTTAAATATGCTTATCTTAATGAAAAGAAAATATATCCTTAAGGGCATGAAGAAGAAAGATTATTGAAAACTCTGAAGAAGCACCGTGCCGCTATTGGATATACTCTGGATGATCTTAAGGGCATTAGTCCCACTCTATGTCAGCATAAAATAAATTTGTAAGCGGACGCCAAACCAGTTCGTGATCCTCAACGACGTTTGAATCCTAAAATGAAAGAAGTGGTAAGAAAAGAAATACTCAAGCTTCTGGAGGCAGGTATAATTTATCCCGTTGCTGATAGTCAGTGGGTAAGTCATGTCCATTGTGTCCCTAAGAAGGGAGGTATTACTGTTGTCCCTAATGATAAAGATGAATTGATTCCGCAAAGAATTATCACAGGTTATAGGATGGTAATTGATTTCCGCAAATTAAATAAAGCTACTAAGAAAGATCATTACCCCTTACCTTTTATTGATAAAATGCTAGAAAGATTATGCAAACATACACATTATTGCTTTCTAGATGGTTATTCTAGTTTCTCTCAAGTACCTGTGTCGGCTAAAGATCAATCGAAGACTACTTTTACATGCCCTTTTGGTACTTTTGCTTATAGACGTATGCCTTTTGGTTTATGTAATGCACCTGCTACCTTTCAAAGATGCATGATGGCTATATTCTCTGACTTTTGTGAAAAGATTTGTGAGGTTTTCATGGACGAATTTTCCGTCTATGGTTCCTCTTTTGATGATTGCTTGAGCAATCTTGATCGACTTTTGCAGAGATGTGAAGAAATTAATCTTGTCTTGAATTGGGAAAAGTGCCACTTTATGGTTAATGAAGGTATTGTCTTGGGGCACAAAGTTTCTGAAAGAGGTATTGAAGTTGATAAAGCCAAGGTTGATGCTATTGAAAAGATGCCATGTCCCAAGGACATCAAAGGTATAAGAAGTTTCCTTGGTCATGCCGGATTTTATAGGAGGTTCATTAAGGACTTCTCTAAAATTTCTCGGCCTCTGACTAATTTATTACAAATGATGATTGTGTAGAAGCATTTGAAATACTTAAGAAAGCATTAGTCTCTGCACCTATTGTTCAGCCACCTGATTGGAATTTACCCTTTGAAATTATGTGTGATGCTAGTGATTATGCTGTAGGTGCTGTTCTAGGGAAAAGAGTTGATAAGAAATTAAATGTTATCCATTATGCTAGTAAGACTCTAGACAATGCTCAAAGAAATTATGCTACTACCGAAAAGGAACTTTTAGCAGTTGTGTTTGCTTGTGATAAATTCATACCCTATATAGTTGATTCTAAAGTAACTATTCACACTGATCATACTGCTATTAAATATCTTATGGAAAAGAAAGATGCTAAACCTAGACTTGTTAGATGGGTTCTCTTGCTGCAAGAACTTGATTAGCATATTGTTGATAGAAAAGGAGCTGAGAACCCAGTTGCACACAACTTATGTAGGTTAGAGAATGTTCTTGATGACCCACTACCTATTGATGATAGCTTTCCTGATGAACAATTAAATGTCATAAGCACTTCTCTAGCACTCCATGGTATGCTGATTATGCTAATTATATTGTTGCTAAATTTATACCACCTAGCTTCACATACCAACAAAAGAAAAAGTTCTTTTATGATTTGAGACATTACTATTGGGACGACCCACATCTTTATAAAGAAGGAGTAGATGGTGTTATTAGACGTTGTGTACCTGAGCATGAACAGGAACAGATCCTACGCAAATGTCACTCCGAAGCTTATGGAGGACACCACGCTGGAGATAGAACTGCACATAAGGTATTGCAATCTGGTTTTTATTGGCCTACTCTCTTCAAGGGTGCCCGTAAGTTTGTTTTGTCTTGTGATGAATGTCAAAGAATTGGTAATATTAGTAGATGCCAAGAAATGCCTATGAATTATTCACTTGTTATTGAACCATTTGATGTTTGGGGCTTTGATTATATGGAACCTTTTCCTGCTTCTAATGGATATACACATATTTTAGTTGCTGTTGATTACGTTACTAAGCGGGTAGAAGCTATTCCAACTAGTAGTGCTGAACATAACACTTCTATTAAAATGCTTAAGGAAGTTATTTTTCCGAGGTTTGGAGTCCCTAGATATTTAATGACTGATGGTGGTTCACACTTCATTCATGGTGCCTTCCGTAAAATGCTTGCTTAATATGATGTTAATCATAGAATTGCATCTCCATACCACCCGCAGTCTAGTGGTCAAGTAGAATTGAGAAATAGAGAGATCAAATTAATTTTGCAAAAGACTGTTAATAGGTCTAGAAAGAATTGGTCCAAGAAACTTGATGATGCATTATGGGCCTATAGAACTGCATATAAGAATCCTATGGGTATGTCTCCGTATAAAATGGTTTATGGAAAAGCATGTCACTTACCTCTCGAACTAGAACATAAGGCATATTGAGCTATTAAAGAGCTCAACTATGATTTCAAACTTGCCGGTGAGAAGAGGTTATTTGATATTAGCTCACTTGATGAATGGAGAACCCAAGCCTATGAAAATGCCAAGTTGTTTAAAGAAAAAGTTAAAAGATGGCATGACAAAAGGATACAAAAGCGTGAGTTTAATGTAGGTGATTATGTGTTGCTATACAACTCTCGTTTAAGATTCTTTGCAGGAAAACTTCTCTCTAAATGGGAAGGTCCCTACGTTATCGAGGAGGTCTATCGTTCCGGTGCCATAAAAATCAACAACTTCGAAGGCACAAATCCGAAGGTGGTAAACGGTCAAAGAATCAAACACTATATCTCAGGTAATCCCATAAATGTTGAAACCAATGTTATTGAAACCGTAACCCCGGAGGAATACATAAGAGACACTTTCCAGAATGTTCCAGACTCCGAAAAGGAATAGGTATGTGGTACGGTAAGTAAACCGACTCCAAAACAATTTTTAAGGCAATATTTCTCCATTTTGGAATATTTAGAAAAATAGAAAAATAGGTTGCAGTCCAGGGAGGACACGAGGCCTCCACAAGGGTGGAAGGCGCGCCCTACCCCCCTGGGCACGCCCCCCTACCTCGTGAGCACCTCGTGTGCCCTCCGGACTCCGTTTTCTTGCACGATACGTATTTCGGTCGGTAAAAATTCATTATATATTCTCCCGAAGGTTTTGACTCCCGTATCACGCAAATATCTTCTGTTCTCGTTTCGAGCTGTTTCCGTTGCAGATTTGAGGATTCCGGAGACTCGATCATCCTTCTATGAGGGTGAGCCTATGCCATGGAAGGTGGACGACAAGCTTGCATCATCAACAACACCTCCACCGCCAACAACAAAGAAGGAGACATAATCACATGGGTATGGGCACTCCCCGTGGCAACTGCCAAGCTTGGGGGAGGTGCCCCGGTATCGTATCATCATCACACCACCTATCTTTACCATTTTTCTTAGTTCGATCCTATTAGTAGTATCTTGATTTAGTAGAATAAAGTCATGGCATGATCTAGTTTTGAAGTTTTGCTTTATGATCCCTCTATGCAATCGAGTCCGTGAGCTATATTTATATAATAAAGACTAGTGTTGAGTCAAGGGCTTGATTACTTTGCCATGATCTTGAGTGAATAAAAGAAAAGAAACAAAGAGTTCATATTGGTCTTATTGAGAGTAATGACTTCACATAGAAAGAGTATGATGATTAAAAAGTTGTTGGGAGTTGGCAAATATAGCTTTGGTCATCGTTGCAATTAATAGGAAGTAATAAGGAGAGAGAGGTTTGACATATAGATATATTATCATTGACATCTTTTATGATTGGGAACACTCATTCAAATATGACATGCTAAAGACTTGATGTTGGACAAGGAAGACAACATAATGAGTAATGTTTTCTTGTATCTAAGATAAAGTATATTGTCATGGATCTCCTAACATGTTGAGCTTGCCTTTCCCACTCATGCTAGCCAAATTCTCAGCACCAAGTAGAGATACTACTTGTGCTTCCAAATACCCCTAAACCAGTTTAGCCATGAGAGTCCACCATATCTACCTATGGATTGAGTAAGATCCTTCAAGTAAGTTGTCATCGGTGCAAGCAATAAAAATTGCTCTCTAAATATGCATGACTTATTAGTGCAGAGAAATAAGCTTTGTACGAACTTGTTGTGGACGCAATAAAAGCGACGGACTGCATAATAAAGGTTCACATACAAGGGGCAATATAAAGTGACGTTCTTTTGCATTAAGACTTTGTGCATCAAACCATAAAAGCGCATGGCAACCTCTGCTTCCCTCTGCGAAGGGCCTATCTTTTATTATTATCTTCTATCTTATGCAAGAGTCATGGTGATCTTCACCTTTCCTTTTTCATTTTATCCTTTGGCAAGCCCAACATGTTGGAAAGAACATGATATATATATCTAATTGGATGTAGGGGAGCATGAATTGTTATTGTTGACATTACCCTTGAGGTAAAAGGTTGTGGGGCAAAACTATAAGTCCCTATCTTTTTCTGTGTCCGGTTAAAACTCCATAGCCACAAGTATTGCGTGAGTGTTAGCAATTATGAAGGACTAAATGATAGTTGAATATGTGGACTTGCTTTTAAGCTCTGACATAGACTCTTCCCGATATTATGATAAATTGCAATTGCTCCAATGAATGAGGTTATGATTTGTTAGTGCCCAATAAGGTTTCTGATTCATACTTTTGCATTGTGAAAAGATCATCACTTGAACATAAGTAATCATATGATAAATCTATACATGTTGCTGTTATGAGAGTAATCATGATGCCTTCATGTCCATATTTTATTTTTATTGACGCCTCTACCTCTAAACATGAGGACATATTTATTTCTATCGGCTTTTCGCTTGAGGACATGCGAGGTCTAAGCTTGGGGGAGTTGATACGTCCATTTTGCATCATGCCTTTATGCTAATATTTATTGCATTATGGGCTGTTATTTCACGTTATGTCACAATACTTATGGCTATTCTCTCTTATTTTACAAGGTTTACCATGAAGAGGGGGAATGCCGGTAGCTGGAATTCTGGCTGGAAAAGGAGCAAATATTGAAGACCTATTCTGCGCAACTCCAAAAGTCCTGAAACTCCATGGAATATCTTAAAATAAATAAAGGAAAATCGTCGCCAAAGATGAAGGCCAGGGTGTCGGCGTTCTGGGAACGGGGGTCCCCAGACTTGCCTGCCTGCAGCCCGCGGCATGGCTCAAATGGGGGCCCAACATGGCCCGTCTTCATCAACACAAGGTTCAAGACCCTCGCGAGGGGCCAAGCCTCGCGAGGCGGACGACCCGGCGCTTCCTCAAGCACGGCCTCCTTAGGCTGGCTCGCGAGGAGGCGGAGAGATCAAGGCGGGTACCTCACGAGGTGCCCATGACGCAAGCCATGACGACCAAGGGTGCCAGGCGGGCGCCAGCCCGCGCAGTGTCCTCCCTTTCCTCTTTGGTGCAAAGGGGGAAAGCGCAGGTGAGAGGATCAAGCAAAGGCATCCATTTCGGTGCAACGAGACCAAGACCAGTCCAACGGTGGGAAGGAGGTCACCATGGAGCCCAGGACGGCGTCACCGCAGGGCCTTTGGCAGGCGAAGACCAACTTTAGTCAGGATAAGTGTACCAGATGTTCCCCTTCAAATCGGCCAATTGTTGGCGCCCTTCCCGCTCAATATTTGGGAAGAGGCCCAGGGCCTTTGCCTATAAATAGGACTAGCCACCCACGGGATAGAGAGGAGATCCAGCATCTAGAGAGAGAGAAGGGCGATCGAACTCCCCCTAGCAGTTCATCCCCTAACCAAGAACAGACCCTCGCGAGGTCGCTCTTCCTTGTACTGTTCTTCCTCATCAGCCCAAAAGGCAATCCACCCGCCACAAACTAGAGTAGGGTATTACACCACATTGGTGGCCCGAACTAGTATAAACCTTGTGTCTCTCATGTTGTTCTTACAGTAGTTAGATCCTCGCGAGACGGAGAGGTAGTGGGCACGATCTCCGCGCGCACCCCAGAGTTCGAACCTTAAGGGTCTGCCGGAACCCAGAATCCGACATTTGGCGCGCCAGGTAGGGGTGCGCCGGAATCTGCCTTCCCATCGCTCCGTCTCCCGTTACGTCGTCGTCACCATGTCCAGCGACCATGCGGGCAACCAAGGCCCATGGGCGGCGTGGCCCATCTGTGCGGAGCCTCCCGCTCCGGGCAACCCCACGCCACAGGCAGCTCGCGGTCCGCCGGGCGCTGCGGGCCGTGGGCAAGCTTCTGTGACCCTCACACCGCGGCAGGCGCGGTCGACAGCGAGGGCCTCCAACCACGCCGCAGCTAAGACACCGTACACCCGCCGAGAACAGGCGAACTCAAGGGCCGCGCTCACGGTAGCACGGGAGCTGCTGCAGTGCAGGCTATTGGAGGGCGGCCGCGACGTGCTGCTGGAGCGGGTCGCCGAGCTCCTGGGCTTCGCCGCTTCGGGGGCTCACCCTTTCTGCGTCCAGCTTCCGCCTCAAGCTCAGGGCGGCACACGAGGGGGCCCCGTGCACCCGTGCGGGCCTCAAGACTACCCCAGCACCGGCGAATCCGCCAGCACCAGACTGGCGGTGGCACTACCCCCGCCCCCGGCGCGCGAAGGAGAGGGGCTCAGTGCGGCCCACGGCGCCAGCGGCCAATCGCGCTACCACCCCGCGGTGGGCACGACAAGCAACGCCGCATGGCGCATGGAGCACTACAGCGCAGCATTCGGGGTGGCGGCGCCAGAGGAATACGTGCCCCACATGATGGACCAAGGGCACGCTCACGGGGGAGAACAGGGCTCACTCTTCAGCCCCAGCTGGGAGGACGAGACGCCAGAGGCCGAGCCCCTCCAGGAACCCCAGGACGGCCCCGTCGGTCACTGGAGGCAACGACTATCGGGTACCATTAATTCCTCAAGAGCAGGCATACGCTAATCATGGGTCACAGGAGATGCAGGTCGCCGCGACAAGCAGCTGCCCCGCCCCTGCGGTCTCCTACCCCTCGGGAGGAGGACGCAGGGGGCTGCAGGAAAGGTGCAGAGATCCTACCCCACCACCGCGGCGTTCGGAGCAAGGCGTTCTTAGAAGATAGGCCCTCCGCCGGGGAGGCGCCTAAGGGCCTGCCCCTGGCGGAGGACCCGTGGTCGTCGGGGGAACCGCTGGCGACCGCTCTACCCCACTGGCGGCGTCCTGGTTTCCGGTCGTCGTTGGTGGCACTAGAGTGTGGCGCAAGGCGGGGCCCTCGTCAGGCGATATGAAGCAAGGCCGGTTCCTGTGAAGAAGGCCCAGTGCCTGTGAAGCTCGCCACCCCGTGACACTCTCACATAATAATGAGTGGGGCTGTACACGCCCCGGAGTCTCAGGGGTGCCGGCCTCAGGCCCTGGGCTCCCTCCCACGCCCAGTGGACAGCACTTAGCTCCGCGCTGGTGAGAAGACGTCGAAGACTAGATTAGGTGCCGGACGCGGCCTTTTTGTTTGCTTTCATTGCCTTCTTCCTTTGGTTGTAACCTTTTTCCCCCGCTGGATTTAAGTTGAATTCGAATTTGAGCTTTGCGTGCGTTCGGGGAAGGGGTGCTTGGTCTTGTCTGAATCGTTTCCCGCGTTCTGGTCACCATCTCACCACAGCTGCCTCCCCTCGCGAGCCCATCACGAGCCGGGCCAGGCCTAGCTCGACCACAACCCAGACTGCCGCTGTCGCTCCCTCGCAAGGTGACCTTTGGTGCTTGCGGAGATCGTTTTCTCATGGAAGGCCCGGAGCCTGTGAAGAAGGCGAATGCCTGTGAAGCTATCCCGCTCGGGACAAGGCCCGGAGCCTGTGAAGAAGGCGAACGCCTGTGAAGCCGTCCCGCTCGGGAGAAGGCCCGGAGCCTGTGAAGAAGGCGAACGCCTGTGAAGATCGTCTCTTTTTGGAGAAGGCCCAGAGCCTGTGAAGAAGGCGAACGCCTGTGAAGATCGTCTCTTTTTGGAGAAGGCCCGGAGCCTGTGAAGAAGGCGAACGCCTGTGAAGATCGTCTCTTTTTGGAGAAGGCCCGAAGCCTGTGAAGAAGGCAAATGCCTGTGAAGACGTCTCGCTCGAGGAAAAGGCCCTAAGCCTGTGAAGAAGGAAAATGCCTGTGAAGACGTCTCGCTCGAGGAAAAGGCCCTGAGCCTGTGAAGAAGGCAAACGCCTGTGAGGACGTCTCGCTCAAGGAAAAGGCCCGGAGCCCATGAAGAGGGCGAACGCCTGTGAAGACGTCTCGCTCAAGAAAGGGCCCGGAGCCTGCGAAGACGGCCCACGCCTGTGGGGTTTCCTGTCAGCAACGACCCTGCCTCCCCAGGTTTCAACTACCCAGCACCCGGGACGTGACGCCCTCCAAAAGGCAGCTCCGGAGCCAGCAAGGAACAAGGGCGAACCAGCCTACCGTTGGACACGCGTACGATTTAATCACTGCACATACATTAGATACGAGTTCATACATGAGGGGCTTCCCCTCCCAAAATGCTCTCACAACCGTCGGGCCAAACGCCTGAGTTCTATCTATGCAGGGTAAATAGACGAGGATAGTACATGGTCAATCTGACAAGTTCCCCAATGCATCCTCGGGGGCGCCTCCCGAGCTGTCGCTGGCGTCGCTGAACTCACCTTCGTTGTCCGCGCCCCCATCAGCGGCATTGGGGTCCTCCACCACGCCACCTTCGTCGGCGCCCACCACCACATCGTCATCATCAGAGGTGAAGGCCCGAACGAGAGCATCTACGTTGCTCTCCACCCATTCAGCCAGGTCACCTCGAACAGCTTGGGAACTGGGGTGATGTCGGCGTCGAAGTCGAAGTGGGGATCCATGTTTCGAAGATGGCTGAAGACGCGGGAGAAGGCACGCCCGAGCAGGGCGCGGCTCCTCTCCTCCACCAACCTATCGGCTTTGGCCGACCGTGCCTCCAGCTGTGACACCGCGGTGGTGAAGAACTGAAGGTTGCCGGCGTAGTTAATTGTGTGCGGCTCGCCCACGGCAGCCTCACAGATGTTGCCCAGGGCAATGTTGGCCCTCTCTCGGAGCTTGGTGAGCATACGGCCATGCTCGTGCTCCAGGACTTGCCGCTGGCGTATCTCGTCGGCATTCTGACGCTCGACGGCCATGGCCTCTTCCACACGCTGGCGAAGGCGGAGCACCTCGGCCTGGGAGGAGGCCAGCTCTTTATGCGCTGCCTCAAGGGCAACCCGGGAGGCGTCCGCTCGTCGCATCGCCTCATCCCGTTGGGCCCTCAAGGCGGCGGTTCTACCCTCAGCTTTGACTCGGATCATCCCCAGCTTCCCCTCGAACTCACGCTCGAGGCCTTGGCGTGCTGTCGCCACCCGACAGCAAACCTCCTCGAGGACACGCGTTTCTAGCGCGGCGACATCGTTTTCCGCCTGCGTCACCAGGCGCTCCCTTGCCTCCAGCTGCTCGAGCTCGCGAGCGCGTTCGGCGGCCTCCAGCACCAACGCTTCCTCGCGCCTCCGAAACTCAGCCGGGTCGCCAGAAGCCACCTCCATCGATGCAAGGGCTGCCTCGCGCAGCTCCGCTTTCTCCCCCAATGAGCGACACCAGGCCAAGAGCTCCCGAGCCTGTTCTTCTGCTGCTCCTCGCCGTCGGTCTGCTCCTCGGGCCTCCTCAACGGCCTGAGACCGAGCCGCCAGAGAAGCCTCCAGCGACGCCTTTGCCTCTTCGTCATCAAGGACGCGCTGACGACATGCGAGGGCAGCGGCTGCCTCCAGCTCGCGCCGCTCGGCGGCCAGGCGCAGGCCCTCAGCTTCCAAGCGCACGTCTTCCTCAGCAAGCTCCTGCCCAAGCAGGTCTACGGCGCCACTCGCCCTCCGAAGGAATTCGTGGCGACGGGCACGGCGCTCCCGAGCACGCTCAAGCACGTCTGCTGCGCCATCATCCGCCCCAAGCGGGCGTCGAGGACCTCGGATCATCGCTCCGGCCCCGGGCAGGGGGTTGGGGGCTGGCGCCTTCACGACGGCCGGCCGCGCCGCATCAGAAGCCCGACCTGAGTCCAACCTGACCTCAGGAGAAGGGCCCCGAAGGTGCCTCAGCCGGTCGCAGCCCGCGACCAGACGGGAAGCCCACGGCAGGCAGCCTATGTCGAGGGAAGGCCCGCGGAAGGAGATCGCGGGGGCGGGAGAGTCGCCGCGCGCTACGCGGCGGTCCGCACCGTCACCTGCCCAAACCACGAGGGCAGTGCTGCTCGAGACACCCAGGGGTGGCGGAGGAGACGGAGTCAAGAAGGGCGTCGGCACGACGACTTCATCGAGCTCAGTAGGCAGAGGCCTGCAGAGCAAGGATCAGCGGATGCGGCAAGCTGGATAAGGAATAGAAAAGGAGAAGGCTTACTCGTTGACAGCAAAGTACTTCTGGCGCTTCAGCAAGCGGCAGGGGAAGTCGTCGCCCAAGGCCTCCCTTTTTCTCCGGAGGGCCTCAAAGTCCACACGGAAACGGCCCAGGAGAGATGCACAGGAATCAGCCTGCAAACAGGACGGAGCGCCAAGGCCACTTGCGTCGAGGGTGCATTCCTGGTACGCACGGGCAGTTGCCTCGTCAGAGATCCCGGACGGGGGCTCAGGAGCTTCGGCCTCAAGCACTGGAGGCGGCAGCGCCTCACCCGTGGCCTCGGGAGCGCGGACCTCGTGAGCTGCCCCATCAAGAGCATCGCCAGGTACGGTCACTTCGTCCGCGGCTCCCTCGACCCCCGCTGCCTCCTGCCTCCCTGCGCCACCACTCGAGGAGGATTCACCCAGGCCGACCGGAAGGGAAATCACCACCACAGGGTTCTCGCGAGGCCCCTGGAGGCCGACAGGGCGTAGCCCCCACTCGTCGAAAGGGGGCATCTGCCTCACAAAGTCATCCCTGTTGTGGCAGAGGTACAGCATGGCTCCCCCCTGCCGGACACCCCCGGGGTTGGGATCGCCAGTCAGGACCAAGAGCACCTTCCTCAGCACCTCGGGCGTCAGGTCGTCTCCCTGAAGCCTGATGTGGTCACCATGCCCGCTGAAGGCCCACATTCGACGAGAATGGCGTTGGAGAGGGGCAATGCGGCGCAATAGAAGCTCCTTCACCACTTTGGGCGCCGTTAAGCCAAGCTTCTTCAGGGACATGAAGCGGTGCGAGACGAAGGCGAGCCGGGGACTTACGAGCGTCTCCTGGCCCCAGCCCGAATTAGGCACAGCAGGCGATGTCGGCTTCACGAGCCGGGGGCTGGGCACCCCGACATCAATGTACAACCACCGCTCGCGGAACTCGGCTGAAGGCAGAGGGAGGTTGAAGTCGATACCAGAGGCTGCGGTCTCGGGCGAAGCTATGAAGCTCACGCATGCCGAGCATTACGAGGGGTCGGCAAGATGCAAGGAGAAGAAGTGGCGCAGCAGGGCAACAGAAGGAGGGATGCCCACCATCGCCTCACAAACAAAAGCGAAGACTGAAAGAAGAGCAATGGACTCAGGACCCATATGCATCATGTGGATCTGATAATGATCAAGAACGACGTTGAAGAAATCGGAGAAGGGAGGCACCAAACCCGCCCACAAGGCGTCGGCAAAGTAATGGACCTCGGTGATTATCCTATCAGTGGGGAGGTGACACGTAGGCCACGCCGTTGTCCTCCCGCACTCGTTGAAGGCGGTGGCCAGAGCCGGATTGAGCTTGCCCAGGCACTCCAGGTTGAGTATGATTGAGCGGCCGACAGCAGGCGCCACCGGCGGCAGCGGGCGATATGGAGCCGCAGGCTTCTTCCCCTTCCCTTTCTTTGGAGCCATGGCGCCGGGCGGAAGAGAGGAGATGCGAGATGGGATTGGAAGCGAGGGTCAGAGTTCGGAGGGAGGAAGAGCAGGAAACGGTCAAGCAACAGGGAAAAGGGCGGCTGTGAACAACTGCGGGGCAACCTAGCGCGGCGCAGAAAAAGGGGGCGTGGGTAAACAATGCCGCCCACGTCCAATCAACCGCCACACGGCGCCCGAGGCTGCAGGCTGTTAGGGCCCGCGGCGCTTCGCCCTTGCCCTTTCACCTCTCGGCACGGCCAAGTCCATGCGCGCCTCGGTCCCGGGGGCTACTGTCGGCGTTCTGGGAACGGGGGTCCCCAGACTTGCCTGCCTGCGGCCCGCGGTGTGGCTCAAATGGGGGCCCAACGTGGCCCTTCTTCGACAACACAAGGTTCAAGACCCTCGCGAGGGGCCAAGCCTCGCGAGGCGGACGACCCGGCGCTTCCTCAAGCACGACCTCCTTAGGCTGGCTCGCGAGGAGGCGGAGAGATCAAGGCGGGTACCTCACGAGGTGCCCATGACGCAAGCCATGACGACCAAGGGTGCCAGGCGGGCGCCAGCCCGCGCAGTGTCCTCCCTTTCCTCTTTGGTGCAAAGGGGGAAAGCGCAGGCGGAGGATCAAGCAAAGGCATCCATTTCGGTGCAACGAGACCAAGACCAGTCCAACGGTGGGAAGGAGGTCACCATGGAGCCCAGGACGGCGTCACCGCAGGGCCTTTGGCAGGCGAAGACCAACTTTAGTCAGGATAAGTGCACCAGATGTTCCCCTTCAAATCGGCCAATTGTTGGCGCCCTTCCCGCTCAATATTTGGGAAGAGGCCCAGGGCCTTTGCCTATAAATAGGACTAGCCACTCACGGGATAGAGAGGAGATCCAGCATCTAGAGAGAGAGAAGGGCGATCGAACTCCCCCTAGCAGTTCATCCCCTAACCAAGAACAGACCCTCGCGAGGTCGCTCTTCCTTGTACTGTTCTTCCTCATCAGCCCAAAAGGCCATCCACCCGCCACAAACTAGAGTAGGGTATTACACCACAATGGTGGCTCGAACTAGTATAAACCTTGTGTCTCTCGTGTTGTTCTTGCAGTACTTAGATCCTCGTGAGACGGAGAGGTAGTGGGCACGATCTCCGCGCGCACCCCAGAGTTCGAACCTTAAGGGTCTGCCGGAACCCAGAATCCGACACAGGGGGCCCACACCCTGCTCACGAGGGTGGGGGCGTGCCCCTCCCCCCTGGGAGTGCCCCCCTACGTCGTGGGCCCCCTGGTGGCTCTCCAACGCCCATCTTCTCCTATATGAAGTCTTTCGATGAGAAAAAAACATAAGCAACCATTCGGGACGAGACTCCGCTGCCACGAGGCGGAACCTTGGCGGAACCAATCTAGGGCTCCGGCGGAGCTGTTTTGCCGGGGACACTTCCCTCCGGGAGGGGGAAATCATCGCCATCATCATCACCAACGCTCCTCTCATCGGGAGAGGGCAATCTCCATCAACATCTTCACCAGCACCATCTCATCTCCAAACCCTAGTTCATCTCTTGTATCCAATTCTTGTCTCTAAGTTCGGGATTGGTGCTAGTAGGTTGCTAGTAGTGTTGATTACTCCTTGTAGTTGATGCTAGTTGGTTTACTTGGTGGAATATCATATGTTCAGATCCTTTATGCATATTATTACCCCTTTGATTTTGAACATGAATATGCTTTGTGAGTAGTTATGTTTGTTCCTGAGGACAAGGGAGAAGTCTTGCTATTAGTAGTCATGTGAATTTGGTATTCGTTTGATATTTTGATGAGATGTATGTTGTCTAACCTCTAGTGGTGTTATGTGAACGTCGACTACATAACACTTCACCATTATTTGGGCCTAGAGGAAGGCATTGGGAAGTAATAAGTAGATGATGGGTTGCTAGAGTGACATAAGCTTAAACCCTAGTTTATGCGTTGCTTCGTAAGGGGCTGATTTGGATCCATATGTTTCATGCTATGGTTAGGTTTACCTTAATACTTTTGTTGTAGTTGCGGATGCTTGCAATAGAGGTTAATCATAAGTGGGATGCTTGTTCAAGTAAGAACAGCACCCAAGCACCGGTCCACCCACATATCAAATTATCAAAGTACCGAACACGAATCATATGAGCATGATGAAAACTAGCTTGACGATATTCCCATGTGTCCTCGGGAGCATTTTTCCTATTATAAGAGTTTGTTCCGGCTTGTCCTTTGCTACAAAAAGGATTGGGCCACCTTGCTGCACCTTATTTACTTTTGTTACTTGTGGCTCGTTACAATTTATCTTATCACAAAACTATCTGTTACCACTTATTTCAGTACTTGCAGAGAATACCTTGTTGAAAACTGCTTATCATTTCCTTCTGCTCCTCGTTGGCTTCGACACTCTTACTTATCGAAAGGACTACGATAGATCCTCTATACTTGTGGGTCATCACGCCCAAGCCCGCACTTCCCACCTCAACCTTCTCCAGCAATGTCCGGAGAAGGAGGCAAGTGGATGGTCTCCTCCGTCACGGAGGGCCATGTCAAAAAGCTGAGGAAGGCCGGATACTTGTCCAAAGACATCGCGCATCGGCTTCCCGAGGAGGGGCAGCTTCTCCCCACCCCAAGGCCCCATGAGAGGGTAGTATTCCTTCCCCATTTCCTCCACGGACTGGGTTTTCCACTCCACCCATTTTTCCGGGGGCTCATGTTCTACTACGACCTGGATTTCCACGATCTGGCCCCGAACTTCGTCCTCAACATCTCGGTGTTTATCGTCATGTGCGAGGCTTTCCTCCGCATCTGCCCCCATTTTGGCCTCTGGCTCAAGACCTTCAACGTCAAGCCCAAGGTGGTGCGTGACAGCCAGGCGGAGTGCGGAGGCGCCATGGCGGGCAAGATGGCCAACGTCCTATGGCTCGAGGGCTCCTTCATGGAGACCCTGAAGGGGTGGCAATCCGGGTGGTTTTACATCACCGAGCCGCGCAATCCGAAGTGGATCGCAGCCCCTGAGTTCCGATCCAGACCCCCCACACGGCTTATGTCCTGGAAAGAGACGGGCCTGTCGTGGGGCGACGAAAAAGAGGTGACCGGACTGCAGACATGGATCCAGTCCCTGGCGAACAAGCCGATCAAGCTTGTCAATGTAGTCCAGGTTATGCTCGTCCGGAGGATCCTCCCGTGTCAACAACGGGACTTTAATCTGTGGGATTTTGACCCGGCGCAGCCCCAAAACCTTAACAGGCTCTTCGACACGACGTATGAAGACGTCTGGAAGGTGCTAACCAAAGGCACCGAGGCTCCCGCATCCGCTTCCGAGGACCGCGGATACAGCTCGCAGCGTCACGCTAGCGAGGTAAGCTACTTTCACCTTTTATAGGATGTTTAAGTTTTTCCATAGTTTGACTCTATGCGGGATCTAAACTCCCTCACCTTTGACAGGCTTGGCAGGCGAAGTCCGGACCGATTAAATGTCCGGCTTCCTTGCCCGAAGACCCAGCCCCTACTCGCTTAGCGAAGCTGCTGGCTCCGACACCTTATGTGGTGCCGGAGAAGAAGGCCAAGAAGAAGAAGGCCATGGGGACTCAAAAGAGTGCCCTTCATATGGTGGTGTTAGACTCGTCATCCGACGAGTCCGAGACGCTCTCCTCTCGTGAAAACGAGGAGGAGGAAGAAGAAACCTCTCCCCCTCCAGTGGGGGGAGGAAAGAAAAGGAAGGCCGCCCCAACGGGGGAGGCCGAAGGGTCCAAGAGGAGGAAGACCCCTCCGCCGGACTAATCCCCTAACGCCGACGAGGATGACGAGGTGTGGCCCGACAGGGCCAAGCGTCCGGCGGCATCGTAAGTATTCAGATACCAGAGTAACTCCTAATATCCCTGTTGTCTGCACAACTCTTCCCTAATGTCGAATGTAATTATGCAGGCCACCCCGGGCCAGACTCGACGAGTCGTCGAGCGGCTCCCTGGATTCATCGGACGTGAACTCAGTTCCGCCCGCTGTCTCCCCCCGCACTGCGGACGATGCCGAAGTGGCGTCGCGACAAGCTCCGAGGCAACAGGAGGTGGTCCTGGAGGAGTCGCGAGGTGACCTCCCAGACCCCAGGAGTAAAGGGGACAAGACCCCCCCCCCAGGGCTCCAGGTCCGGCTTGGAGCCGGACACCGCGCCGGAATCCTCAATAGTTCCGGACCGCGGTAGGCGAACTCCTTCTAAGAGGAGAAAGCCTTCTGAGCCGGCAGCCTCTGTCCAACCGGAGGTGCCAGACAATCTCTTGGAGGTGCTTAACGGCGCCTCCATCGATGAGGAGCACCGTACTATTATGAGTACGGTGGTCCAGAAGGTTCAGTCCGCTAAGAGCGGACTGACTGAAGCTTGCGCTAGCCTTTTAACAGGCTTCGAGGTAAGTAAAAATATGTAAAAAATATTACTGCATAGACAGTAGCCCCTGATGCTCTGTTTGGCGTTCGGAAAGAAAAGCCGAATAGAGGATCAAATAATTTCGCAGGAGTCTAATAAAAAATGAGTCAATATGTGTATGCAGGCTTCACTGCTTGCTACCGCCGCACTGACTGCGGAGGTAGGTACCCTGAAGCAGGGACTCGAGCGGACCGAGCAAGAGCTCGGCCTTGCCAAGCGGCAGCTCGAGGAGAAAGAAGGTAAGAGACACCTTATAGAAAAATATATAAAAAAAGATGCAATTGCAAAAGATTTACAGGATTATGCTACTTGTTGCAGGGGCCACCACTGAGGTGGCAACCCTCAAGCAGGCACTGTCCAAGGCCGAGAAGAGAGCGACCTCGGAGTGCAATGAGCGGGAGAAATTTGAGGCACAGGTCGGCGAGGCGTAGCAAGAGCTTCAGGCTCTCATGAAAAAACATGAGAGTTTGGAGCTTGACTCTAAAACGCGAGCGTCCGAGCTCGCCGCGGCCGTCAAGACTGCCAGTCTCCCAAGGCCGAAGCCAAAAGGCCCTCCAAGAGTTGGAGGAGGTGAAAAAGATAGCGGCAGGTAAGGCATTCTTTATGCAAAGCAGACATATAAAAGTAAACTACTTGTTACTTACCCGAATCCGGAGTTCTCCAGGGGCATTCGCAGATCTTCCCCGCAGCATACCTGATGCCGCCGCATTCTACCGAGCCGAAGAGGGCAGCTCGACGGAGAAGGTGTTCTGGTCTCAGTACGCTGAGGCCGGACACCCCGTGCCCTTGAGCGAACAGCTGAAGCATTTGGTCGAGCTCCACAAGGCGGCCGAACAGGCCATGAAGGGCTTCATAGTTCGGCTGTGGCCTGGAGAGGCCCTGCCTGGGAGCTACTTCGGACTGGTGCGGCGGCTGGTGGAGGCCTCTCCAAGGCTTGAGGTCATCAAGCGCTCTGTCTGCATCGAAGGTGCCCGTAGGGCCCTTGCCCGTGCAAAGGTGCACTGGCGTAAGTTGGACGGTGAGAAGCTTGTGAGGGACGGGCCGCCGTCGGGGAAGGAGCATCGCAAGCCCGAGAACTATTACAAGGATGTTCTTGCTGGTGCCCGCCTTATGGCGGACGAATGTACCAAGGATGTAATTTTTGAATGAACTCGCTCGTGTTTATCCTGTGCGCTGAAAACTTGTTCATATGCGCTAAGCAATGCTTGTTGAATTTAAAATATTATTTTCTGTGCGGCTGTTTATCAAAAAAAATTGAGAGATGGCCAGTCGTTGGCTTCCGCCCCCATGCCACTAGTGCTGGGGTGTTCGGGATAAACCTGAGCGCTCTTTTTCCCATGTTTGGGTCCTTCAAGGGAGGCGCTCAGCACAACGAACAAGGCAATCAGACTATAATGCTTGAACACTCTCACTTAGCCATCGAACTTTATAATTTTAAATTTCAGCGAAGCCCCTAGTATTCGGAAGATCGAGTTCGGGGCACTATCCACGCCTTGGCCGGACACAATCCGGTTCTTCGCTCTAAGCGGCATAGGTCTTTAAGGACCCGAAACACCTCTCGAACAGCGACCGGTCTCTCGCCTTATCATGACAGTCAGTTTTAGCTTTGTCTACTGAGGTGCTCCGCCCAGCTCAACTGGGGCACACTCGCAGTAGTTCTCCTAGTGCTACCTTAGCGATATAGCGGAACGTAAGGCACCAAAACATAGGAGCCGGGCAAACCCAACTATTGACCCAAATCATGATTCAGAGCCGATGCATATAGTGCTATAAGTTCGGGGTGCCGCACTTATGAAGTGTTCGGACTTCTTACACCATACTAAGGGGTACTGAAGCCCCTGGCGTATTTGTCGTACCACAGTGTACGGGTGCCACATGTCATTAATGAACATATATATATATATATAAAGAGGAAAATGCAAAAAATAGACAAAAGCTATGCATTGTTTTATAGAAAGGCTGCTATCTAAGCAGAACGATACAAATAGTGCGATAAGCAAAAGAAATTGGACTATTTAACATGTCCTTGCCAGGGGCAGGCCGCGGAATTGTATGCAAAACAGGTATACTGCTTGTAATAGAGACCACCTGGGAGTTCCATAATGTGGCATGGCTTGTCTGCTTTCCTGGATCTTGCATCGTTTGTGCGGCAATTGAATTGCCGAACAGGTAGTCCGAAGTGTTCCTGAAAGTAAGAAAAATTTAAAGAAAAATTCGGCAGCCCTTAGTACGGTTTAGGCCGTGTTTTAGGCGTGCCGTGATGGTGCCCCTCCCCTTGTGCCCATGGTATTTCAAGAGCGTAGTTATGTACGCGAGGCACTGGTTTTGCTATATTGCGAGGGCTAGGGTTGGGGCCGCATTGCTACGCTAGCTCGGAACGTGCCAGGCGGTCTTGTTGTAGGTTACTCCGGGCGCGCTTGACAATGTTCGGCTTTTTAAGGGCCGGACTGGAGAGCTACCTAGAGAGGCTGCTTTGTACTTCTGCTGCAAGCGCTGCCATGTGCTCCTCCATTCGGAGGGAGCGTTCGGTGTTTCCATTAACCGTGATTACTCCTCGAGGGCCTAGCATCTTGAGCTTGAGGTATGCATAGTGTGGTACCGCGTTGAACTTTGCGAATGCGGTTCGCCCGAGCAGTGCGTGATAGCCACTGCGGAACGGGACTATGTCGAAGTTTAACTCCTCGCTTCGTAAATTATCCGGGGATCCGAAGACCACTTCAAGTGTGACTAAGCCTGTACAGTTGGCTTCTACACCTGGTATGACGCCTTTAAAGGTCGTTTTGGTGGGCTTGATCCTCGAGGGATCTATGCCCATTTTCCGCACTGTATCCTGGTAAAGCAGGTTCAGGCTGCTGCCGCCGTCCATGAGGACTCTTGTGAGATTAAATCAGTCGATAATTGGGTCGAGAACCAATGCGGCGAAGCCGCCGTGACGGATGCTAGTGGGATGGTCCCTCCGATCAAAGGTGATCGGGCAGGAGGACCATGGGTTGAACTTTCGAGCGACTGGCTTCCGCTCCCTCTTGGGAATGTGGGTTGCATATATCATGTTCACCGTCCGCACTTGTGGGGGAAAACCCTTCTGCCCACTGCTGTTCGGCGGCCTGGGCTCCTCCTCGTCATCGCTGTGCAGCCCCTTGTCTCTGTTTTCGGCTCTTAACTTGCCTGCCTGCTTGAACACCCAACAATCCCTGTTGGTGTGATTTGTTGGGTTTTCGAGGGTGCCATGAATCTGGCACAAGCGGTCGAGTATTCGGTCCAAACTGGACGGGCCCTGAGTATTTCTTTTGAATGGCTTTTTCCGCTGACCGGATTTGTAGCCTCGGAATCCGGCATTTACTACCGTATCCTCGTTGATGTCGCTGTTAACACGGCGCTTTTGCTTGTTCCGGCGCGACCTGCCGCTTTTGTCCTTGGTATCCGAATTACCAAGGTTCTTGGTTAAGTTCTTGCTGTGAGCTAGCCAGCTGTCTTCTCCCGCGCAAAAGCGGGTCATGAGTGTCGTGAGGGCTGCCATGGATTTTGGCTTTTCCTGTCCCAGGTGCCGGGCAAGCCACTCGTCACGGATATTATGCTTGAAGGATGCTAGGGCCTCCGCGTCTGGATAGTCGACTATTTGATTTTTCTTTGTTAGGAACCGTGTCCAGAATTGCCTGGCCGATTCCTCTGGCTGCCGGATTATGTGGCTTCGGTTATCGGCGTCCGGTGGTTGCACATAAGTGCCCTGGAAGTTGTCAAGGAATGCGGCTTCTAGGTCCTCCCATGAATCGATTGAGTCTGCTGGCAAGCTGTTGAGCCAATGCCGGGCCGGTCCCTTAAGTTTGAGTGGGAGGTATTTGATGGCATGTAGATCATCACCGCGGGCCATGTGGATATGAAGGAGATAATCCTCGATCCATACTGCAGGATCTGTAGTGCCATCGTATGATTCGATATTTACGGGTTTGAAGCCCTTAGGGATTTTATGATCCATTACTTCATCTATGAAGCATAGTGGGTGTGCGGCGCCTCTGTACTGGGCTATATCACGACGCAGCTCAAAGGAGCTTTGTCCATTGTGTTCGGCCCGGCCGGATTTATTGTATCCGAGGTGACGATCGCCGTCACGTGCCGTGGGGCGCCCGCGCGATCCGTAGATCGATCTTGTTTGCCTTGCCTTGTCCTCCAGTATATCTCATAGGTCTGGTGCGTTTTCCCGTGCCTTAGCATGTTTTGAGCGGCGTCGGGGCATGGCTTGGGTCGAGGGCTTAGAGGCCTCTCTGTCACGGCCACGAGGTAGCCGGTCGGCCATGTCATGCGCTGGTGATGTAGGTGCTTCCTCCTCTAATCGGGGTAGCAGCCTGCGCTTTGGGTAACGCTTGGAGGGGAGTTTGAGTTTATACTCTTCGGCCGCAAGGACTTCAGTCCATCTGTCAGCTACCAAATCTTGATCAGCTCTAAGCTGTTGCTGCTTTTTCTTGAGGCTGCTTGCCGTGTCTAAAAGCCTGCATTTGAAACGCTATTGTTCGGCGGGGTCTGATGGTACGACGAATTCGTCGTCGTCGAGGCTTGCCTCGTCTTCGGAGGGGGGCATATAGTTATTGTCCTCAACCTCTCGGTCTGCCGCTCTCTCATGAGGGCTGGCTTCTCCATCTTCCTGTGTCGAGTCTTGCTGGAGGGGGTGTTCTTCGGCGCTATCCGGAGTAGTATTATCTCCGGCACCGGAATCACCGTTTTTGCTTAGAGCGGCGCCGGTGACGTCGGCGTTTGGGATGTTTCTTAGAAGTGTCATCCCCCGCTTTTCCATCGCCATCTCCATCTTTTGGAGCGTCCACCATATATATGTCATATGACGAGGTGGCCTTCCAGCGCCCTACAGGTGCTGGTTCCCGTTCGTCTCCTGCATCGTCGTCCATACCGTTGATGTCTTCGGAGTCGAAGTTGAGCACGTCGGTTAAATCGTCGACAGTGGCTACAAAGTGGGTGGTGGGTGGGCTTTGAATTTCTTCATCGTCCGTATCCCATCCTTGCTGACCATAGTCCGGCCAGGGCTCTCCTGATAAAGAGAGAGACTTTAGTGAGTTCAGGATGTCGCCGAAGGGCGAGTGCTGAAAGATGTCCGCGGCGGTGAACTCCATGATCGGCGACCAATCGGATTCGATCGGCAGGGGCACAGGAGGTTCGGAGTTCGGAGAGGAATCCGGATCCTCGGAGTCACGGGTCATGCAGAGTGCGGGGCTGGTGTTCGGCTCGATCGCCTTTGAGATCGCAGAGCCTGAGGTGGCGTCCAACCGCTCATCCTCGATTGGCGCGGCAGGCTCCGAATTAAGGGTCGGAACCAACGCGAGTGCGGCCTCCAGGACACTGTTCGGCGGCAGAGCTAGATCACGCCCATCGAGACAGTGCGGCGCGCTTGGCTGTGGCTCGAATCCGTCGAAGATCAAGTCCCCGCGGATGTCAGCCGTATAGTTCAAACTTCCAAACCTGACCTGATGGCCAGGGACGTAGCTTTCGATCTGCTCCAGGCGGCCAAACGAATTGGCCCGCAGTGCGAAGCCGCCGAAGACGAAGATCTGTCCGGGGAGAAAAGTCTCACCCTGGACCGCATCGTCGTTGATGATCAAAGGAGCCATCGGGCCTAAAAGTGACAACACAGAGGAACTCTCAATGAAAGCACCAATGTCGGTGTCAAAACCGGCGGATCTCTGGTAGGGGGTCCCGAACTGTGCGTCTAGGCGGATGGTAACAGGAGACGAGGGACACAATGTTTTACCCAGGTTCGGGCCCTCTTGATGGAGGTAAAACCCTACATCCTGCTTGATTAATATTGATGATATGGGTAGTACAAGAGTAGATCTACCACGAGATCAAGGAGGCTAAACCCTAGAAGCTAGCCTATGGTATGATTGTTGTATGATGAAGTTGTTGTCCTACGGACTAAAACCCTCCGGTTTATATAGACACCGGATAGGGTTAGGGTCACACAAAGTCGGTTACAAGAGTAGGAGATCTTGAATATCCGCATCGCCAAGCTTGCCTTCCAGGCCAAGGAAAGTCCCTTCCGGACACGGGACGAAGTCTTCAATCTTGTATCTTCATAGTCCTGGAGTCCGGCTGAAGGTATAGTCCGGCTATCCGAACACCCCCTAATCCAGGACTCCCTCACCCCCATATGGGTCGGCCAAAGGTGGAGAAGGAAAGGGGAAGGAGGAAAGGAAAGTGTGGAATAGGATTCCCACTTCGTTCTCTCTCCCCCCTCTTTCCATCCCCCTCCGACAAATATATGGCAGGGGGCGCGCCACTTGGGATGACCCCAAGTAGGATTCGGCCTACTTGGGGCACCCTCCTGGCTGCTCCCTTCTCCCCTCCACCTATATATATGTGGGAAGGGGGGCTCTGCACATCCAGGCAATTGCCTAGTCGTGTGCGACACCCCCTCCACCGTTTACACCCTCGGTCATATTTTCGTAGTGCTTAGGCGAAGCCCTGCGGAGATCACTTCACCATCACCGTCACCATGCCGTCATGCTGACGGAACTCATCTACTACCTCGACGTCTTGCTGGATCAAGAAGGAAAGGGATGTCACCGAGCTGAACGTGTGCAGAACACGGAGGTGTCGTGCGTTCGATACTTCATCGGTTGAAGCACGCGAAGAAGTTAAACTACATCAACCGCGTTGTGAAACGCTTCCGGTTACAGTCTACGAGGGTATGTAGACACACTCTCCTCTTTGTTGTTGTGCATCTCCATGGATAGATCATTGCGTGTGTGTAGAATTTTTTTTGTTTCCATGCAACGATTCCCGACAGTGGCATCACGAGCCAGGTCTATGCGTAGATGATATGCACGAGTAGAAAACAAAGAGTTGTGGGAGTTATAGTCATACTGCTTACCACCAACATCTTATTTTGATTCAGCGGTATTGTGGGATGAAGTGGCCCGGACCAACCTTACATGTCCACGCACATGAGACCGGTTCCACCGACTGACATGCAATTAGTTTTGCATGACGGTGGCTGGCGGGTGTCTGTTTCTCCTACTTTAGTTGAATCGAATTTGACTATGGCCGGTCCTTGAAGAAGGTTAAAACAACAAACTTGACGAATCACCTTTGTGGTTTTTGCCATAGGTAAGAAAGGTTCTTGCTAGAAACCCGTAGCAACCACGTAAAACTCGCAACAACAAAGTAGAGGACGTTTAACTTGTTTTGCAGGGTATGTTGTGATGTGATATGGTCAAGACATGATGTGATATATGTTATTGTATGAGGTGATCATGTTTTGTAATTTATCTAGCAACCGGCAGGAGCTTTATGGTTGTGTCTTTATTGTATGAAATGCATATGCCATCTAATTGCTTTACTTTATCGCTATGATTTAGCAATAGTTGTCAAAGCAATAGTTGGCGAGACGACCACGACGCTACGATGGAGATGAAGGTGTCGAGCCGGTGACGATGGAGATCATGACGATGCTTTGGAGATGGATGTCAAAAGCACGGGATGATGATGGCCATATCATGTCACATATTTTGATTGTATGTGATGTTTATCTTTTATGCATCTTATTTTGCTTAGTACGGCGGTAGCATTATAAGATGATCCCTTCTCTAAATTTCAAGGTAAAAGTGTTCTCCCTGAGTATGCATCATTGCTACAGTTCATCGTGTTGAGACACCACGTGATGATCGGGTGTGATAGACTCTACGTTCACATACAACGGGTGCAAGACAGTTTTGCACATGCAGAATACTTGGGTTAAACTTGACGAGCCTAGCATGTACAGACATGGCCTTGGAACACTGGAGACCAAAAGGTCGAACGTGAATCATATAGTAGATATGATGAACATAGAGTTGTTCACCATTGATGACTACCCATCTCACGTGATGATCGGACATGGGTTAGTTGATTTGGATCACGTATCACTTAGATGACTTGAGGGATGTCTATTTAAGTGGGAGTTCTTAAGTCATTTGATTAAATTGAACTTAATTTATCATGAACTTAGTCCTGATAGTATTTGCATGTCTATGTTGTAGAACAATGGGCCGTGCTACAGTTCCCCTGAATTTTAATGCGTTCCTAGATAAAGCTAAGTTGAAAGATGATGGTAGCACCTACACCGACTGAGTCCGTAACTTGAGGATTATCCTCATTGCTGCACAGAAGAATTATGTCCTTCATGCACCGCTAGGTGAAAGGCCTGTTGTAGGAGCAGATGCTGATGTTTTGAACGTCTGGCAAGCTCGATCTAATGACTACTCGATAGTTCAGTGTGTCATGCTTTACAACTTAGAACCGGGACTTCAAAGACGTTTTGAACGTCATGGAGCATATTAGATGTTCCAGGAGTTTAAGTTAATATTTCAAGCGAATCCCCGGGTTGATAGATATGAAGTCTCCAACAAGTTCTATAGCTGCAAGATGGAGGAGAACAGTTCTGTCAGTGAACACATACTCAAAATGTCGGGGTATTAAAATCACTTGACTCAGCTGGGAGTTGATCTTCCAGTTGATTGTGTTATTGACAGAGTTCTTCAATCACTGCCACCAAGCTACAAGGGATGAACAAAACAATTCTCGAGCTCTTCGCAATGCTTAAAGCTGCGGAGGTAGAAATCAAGAAGGAGCATCAAGTGTTGATGCTTAACAAGACCACTAGTTTCAAGAAAAAGGGCAAGGGAAAGAAATGGAACTTCAAGAAGAATGGCAAACAAGTAGCCACTCCCAGGAAGAAGCCCAAAGCTGGACCCAAGCCTGAAACTGAGTGCTTCTACTGCAAAGGGACTGGTCACTGGAAGCAGAACTGCCCCAAGTATTTGGTGGATAAGAAGGATGGCAAAGTGAACAAAGGTATATTTGATATACATGTTTATTGATGTGTACCTTACTAATTCTCGTAGTAGCGCCTGGGTATTTGGTACTGGTTCAGTTGCTCATATTTGTAACTCGAAACATGAGCTACGGATTAAACAAAGATTGGCTAAGGACGAGGTGGCGATGCGCGTCGGGAATGGTTCCAAGGTCGAAGTGATCGCCGTCGGCACGCTACCTCTACATCTACCTTCGGGATTAGTTTTAGACCTGAATAATTATTATTTGGTGCCAGCGTTGAGCATGAACATTATATCTGGATCTTGTTTAGTGCGAGACGGTTATTCATTTAAATCAATAACGGTTGTTCTATTTATATGAGTAATATCTTTTATGGTCATGCACCCTTGAAGAGTGGTCTATTTCTGTTGAATCTCGTTTGTGGTGATACACATATTCATAATATTGATGCCAAAAGATGCAAAGTTGACAGTGATAGTGCAACATATTTGTGGCACTGCCGTGTAAACATAAGTATGAAACATTTGAAAGTTCAAAGAGTTTCATAGTGAAGTGGAAAATCATCGTAACAAGAAAATAATGTTTCTACGATCTGATCGCGGAGGCGAATATTTGAGTTATGAGTTTGGCCTTCATTTAGAACAATGTGGAATATTTTCACAACTAACGCCACCTGGAACACCACAGCGTAATAGTGTGTTCGAACATCGTAACCGTACTTTATTAGATGTGCGATCTATGATGTCTCTTACTAATTTACCACTATCGTTTTGGGGTTATGCGTTAGAGACAGTTGCATTCACGATAAATAGCGCACCATCTGTCGGATTCTGGGTTCCGGCAGACCCTTAAGGTTCGAACTCTGGGGTGCGCGCGGAGATCGTGCCCACTACCTCTCCGTCTCGCGAGGATCTAACTACTGCAAGAACAACACAAGAGACACAAGGTTTATACTAGTTCGGGCCACCATTGTGGTGTAATACCCTACTCTAGTTTGTGGTGGGTGGATTGCCTCTTGGGCCGATGAGGAAGAACAGTACAAGGTAGAACGACCTCGCGAGGGTCTGTTCTTGGTTAGGGGATGAACTGCTAGGGGGAGTTCGATTGCCCTTCTCTCTCCCTAGATGCTGGATTCGATTCCCTTACCCTGTGGGTGGCTAGTCCTATTTATAGGCAAAGGCCCTGGGCCTCTTCCCAAATATTGAGCGGGAAGGGTGCCAACAATTGGCCAATTTGAAGGGGAACATCTGGTACACTTATCCTGACTAAAGTTGGTCTTCGCCTGCCAAAGGCCCTGTGGTGACGCCGTCCTGGGCTCCATGGTGACCTCCTTCCCACCGTTGGACTGGTCTTGGTCTCGTTGCACCGAAATGGATGCCTTTGCTTGATCCTCTCGCCTGCGCTTGCCCCCTTTGCACCAAAGAGGAAAGGGAGGACACTGCGCGGGCTGGCGCCCGCCTGGCACCCTTGGTCGTCATGGCTTGCGTCATGGGCACCTCGTGAGGTACCCGCCTTGATCTCTCCGCCTCCTCGCGAGCCAGCCTAAGGAGGCCGTGCTTGAGGAAGCGCCGGGTCGTCCGCCTCACGAGGCTTGGCCCCTCGCGAGGGTCTTGAGCCTTGTGTTGATGAAGATGGGCCACGTTGGGCCCCCACTCGAGCCATGCCGCAGGCCGCAGGCAGGCAAGTCTGGGGACCCCCGTTCCCAGAACGCCGACAGTAGCCCCCGGGCCCAAGGCGCGCACGGACTTGGCCGTGCCGAGAGGTGAAAGGGCAAGGGCGAAGCGCCGTGGGGCCTAACAGCCTGCGGCCTCGGGCGCCGCGTAGTGGTTGATTGCACGTGGGCGGCACTGTTTACCCACGCCCCCTTATTCTGCGCCGCGCTAGGTTGCCCCGCAGTTGTACACAGCCGCCCTTTTCCCTGTGGCTTCACCGTCTCCTGCTCTTCCTCCCTCCGAACTCTGACCCTCGCTTCCAATCCCATCTCGCATCTCCTCTCTTCCGCCCGCCGCCATGGCTCCAAAGAAAGGGAAGGGGAAGAAGCCTGCGGCTCCATCTCGCCTGCTGCCGCCGGTGGCGCCTGCTGTCGGTCGCTCAGTCATACTCAATGGAGTGCCTGGGCAAGCTCAATCCGGCTCTGGCCACCGCCTTCAACGAGTGCGGGAGGACGACGGCGTGGCCTACGTGTCACCTCCCCACTGATAGGATAATCACCGAGGTCCATTACTTTGTCGACGCCTTGTGGGCGGGTTTGGTGCCCCCCTTCTCCGATTTCTTCAACGCCGTTCTTGATCATTATCAGATCCACATGATGCATATGGGTCCTGAGTCCATTGCTCTTCTTTCAGTCTTCGCTTTTGTTTGTGAGGCGATGGTGGGCATCCCTCCTAGTGTTGCCCTGCTGCGCCACTTCTTCTCCTTGCGTCTTGCCGACCCCACGCAATGCTCGGCATGCGTGAGCTTCGTAGCTTCGCCCGAGACCGCAGCCTCTGGTATCGACTTCAACCTCCCTCTGCCTTCAGCCGAGTTCCGCGAGCGGTGGTTGTACATTGATGTCGGGGTGCCCAGCCCCCGGCTCGTGAAGCCGACATCGCCTGCTGTGCCTAATTCGGGCTGGGGCCAGGAGACGCTCGTAAGTCCCCGGCTCGCCTTCGTCTGGCACCGCTTCATGTCCCTGAAGAAGCTTGGCGTAACGGCGCCCAAAGTGGTGAAGGAGTTCCTATTGCGCCGCATTGCCCCTCTCCAACACCATTCTCATCGAAGGTGGGCCTTCAGCGGGCATGGTGACCGCATGAGGCTTCAGGGAGACGTCCTGACGCCCGAGGTGCTGAGGAAGGTGCTCTTGGTCCTGACAGGCGATCCCAACCCCGGGGGTGTCCAGCAGGGGGGAGCCTTGCCGTACCTCTGCCACAATAGGGATGACTTCGTGAGGCAGATGCCCCCTTTCGACGAATGGGGGCTACGCCCTGTCGGCCTCCAGGGGCCTCGCGAGAACCCTGTGGTGGTGATTTCCGTTCCGGTCGGCCTGGGTGAATCCTCCTCGAGTGGTGGCGCAGGGAGGCAGGAGACAGCGGGGGTCGAGGGAGCCGCGGACGATGTGACCGTACCTGGCGATGCTCTTGATGGGGCAGCTCACGAGGTCCGCGCTCCCGAGGCCACGGGTGAGGCGCTGCCGCCTCCAGTGCTTGAGGCCGAAGCTCCTGAGCCCCCGTCCGGGATCTCTGACGAGGCAACTGCCCGTGCGTACCAGGAATGCGCCCTTGACGCAAGTGGCCTTGGCGCTCCGTCCTGTTTGCAGGCTGATTCCTGTGCATCTCTCCTGGGCCGTTTCCGTGTGGACTTTGAGGCCCTCCGGAGAAAAAGGGAGGCCTTGGGCGACGACTTCCCCTGCCGCTTGCTGAAGCGCCAGAAGTACTTTGCTGTCGACGAGTAAGCCTTCTCCTTTTCTGTTCCTTATCCAGCTTGCCGCATCCGCTGATCCTTGCTCTGCAGGCCTCTGCCTACTGAGCTCGATGAAGTCGTCGGGCCGACGCTTTCCTTGACTCCGTCTCCTCCGCCACCCCTGGGTGTCTCGAGCAGCACTGCCCTTGTGGTTTGGGCAGGTGACGGCGCGGACCGCCGCGTAGCGCGCGGCGATTCTTCCGCCCCCGCGATCTCCTTCCGCGGGCCTTCCCTCGACATAGGCAGCCTGCCGTGGGCTTCCCGTCTGGTCGCGGGCTGCGACCGGCTGAGGCACCTCCGGGGCCCTCCTCCTGAGGTCAGGTTGGACTTAGGTCGGGCTTCTGATGCGGCGCGGCCGGCCGTCGTGAAGGCGCCAGCCCCCAGCCCCTGCCCGGGGCCAGAGCGATGATCCGAGGTCCTCGACGCCCGCTTGGGGCGGATGATGGCGCAGCAGACGTGCTTGAGCGTGCTCGGGAGCGCCGTGCCCGTCGCCACGAATTCCTTCGGAGGGCAAGTGGCGCCGTAGACCTGCTTGGGCAGGAGCTCGCTGAGGAAGACGCGCGCCTGTAAGCTGAGGGCCTGCGCCTGGCCGCCGAGCGGCGCAAGCTGGAGGCAGCCGAACGTGCTCGCGAGCTCGAGCAGCTGGAGACGAGGGAGCGCCTGGTGACGCAGGCGGAAAACGATGTCGCCGCGCGAGAAACGCGTGTCCTGGAGGAGGTTTGCCATCGGGTGGCGACAGCACGCCAAGGCCTCGAGCGTGATTTCGAGGGGAAGCTGGGGATGATCCGAGTCGAAGCTGAGGGTAGAACCGCCGCCTTGAGGGCCCAACGGGATGAGGCGACGCGACGTGCGGACACCTCCCGGGTCGCCCTTGAGGCAGCGCAGAAAGAGCTCGCCTCCTCCCAGGCCGAGGTGCTCCGCCTTCGCCAGCGTGTGGAAGAGGCCGTGGCCGTCGAGCGTCAGAATGCCGACGAGATACGCCAGCGGCAAGTCCTGGAGCACAAGCACGGCCCCATGCTCACCAAGCTCTGGGAGAGGGCCAACATTGCCCTGGGCAACATCTGTGAGGCTGCCGTGGGCGAGCCGCACACGATTAACTACGCCAGCAACCTGCAGTTCTTCACCACGGTGGTGACACAGCTGGAGGCACGGTCGGCCAAAGCCGATAGGTTGGTGGAGGAGAGGAGCCGCGCCCTGCTCGGGCGCGCCTTTTCCCGCGTCTTCAGCCATCTTTGAAACATGGATCCCCACTTCGACTTCGACGCCGCCATCGCCCTAGTTCCCCAAGCTGTTCGAGGCGACCTGGCTGAATGGGTGGAGAGCGACGTAGATGCTCTCGTCCGGGCCTTCACCTCTGATGATGACAATGTGGTGGTGGGCGCCGACGAAGGTGGCGTGGTGGAGGACCCCAATGCAGCCGATGGGGGCGCAGACAACGAAGGTGAGTTCAGCAACGCCAGCGACAGCTCGGGAGGCGCCCCCGAAGATGCATTGGGGGACTTGTCAGATTGACCATGTACTATCCTCGTCTTTTTACCCTGCATAGATAGAACTCAGGCGTTTGGCCCGACGGTTGTGAGAGCATTTTGGGAGGGGAAGCCACTCATGTATGAACTCGTATCTAATGTATCTGCAGTGATTAAATCTTACGCGTGTCCAATGGTAGGCTGGTTCGCCCTTGTTCCTTGCTGGCTCCGGAGCTGCCCTTTGGAGGGCGTCACGTCCCGGGTGCTGGGTAGTTGAAACCTCGGGAGGCGGGGTCATTGCTGACAGGAAACCCCACAGGCGTGGGCCGTCTTCGCAGGCTCCGGGCCCTTTCTCGAGCGATACGTCTTCACAGGCGTTCGCCCTCTTCACAGGCTCCGGACCTTTTCCTCGAGCGAGACGTCCTCACAGGCATTTGCCTTCTTCACAGGCTCAGGGCCTTTTCCTCGAGCGAGATGTCTTCACAGGCATTCGCCTTCTTCACAGGCTCCGGGCCTTCTCCCGAGCGAGACGTCCTCACAGGCATTTGCCTTCTTCATAGGCTCAGGGCCTTTTCCTCGAGCGAGATGTCTTCACAGGCATTTGCCTTCTTCACAGGCTCAGGGCCTTTTCCTCGAGCGAGATGTCTTCACTGGCATTCGGCTTCTTCACAGGCTCCGGGCCTTCTCCCGAGAGGGACGGCTTCACAGGCATTTGCCTTCTTCACAGGCTCAGGGCCTTCTCCAAAAAGAGACGATCTTCACAGGCGTTCGCCTTCTTCACAGGCTCCGGGCCTTATCCCGAGCGGGACGGCTTCACAGGCATTCGCGTTCTTCACAGGCTCCGGGCCTTCTCCCGAGCGGGACGGCTTCACAGGCATTCGCCTTCTTCACAGGCTCCGGGCCTTCTCCCGAGCGGGACGGCTTCACAGGCATTCGCCTTCTTCACAGGCTCCGGGCCTTTCATGAGAAAACGATCTCCGCAAGCACCAAAGGTCACCTCGCGAGGGAGCGACAGCGGCAGTCTGGGCTGTGCTCGAGCTAGGCCTGGCCCGGCTCGCGAGGGGAGGCAGCTGTGGTGAGATGGTGACCAGAACGCGGGAAATGATTCAAACAAGACCAAGCACCCCTTCCCCGAACGCACGCAAAGCCCAAATTCGAATTCAACTTAAATCCAGTGGGGGAAAAAGGTTACAACCAAAGGAAGAAGGCAATGAAAGCAAACAAAAAGGCCGCGTCCGGCACCTAATCTAGTCTTCGACGTCTTCTCACCAGCGCGGAGCTAAGTGCTGTCCACTGGGCGTGGGAGGGAGCCCCAGGGCCTGAGGCCGGCACCCCTGAGACTCCGGGGCGTGTACAGCCCCACTCATTATTACGTGAGAGTGTCACGGGGCGGCGAGATTCACAGGCACTGGGCCTTCTTCACAGGAACCGGCCTTGCTTCATATCGCTAGACGAGGGCCCCGTCTTGCGCCGCACTCTAGTGCCACCAACGACGACCGGACACCAGGACGCCGCCGGTGGGGTAGAGCGGTCGCCAGCGGTTCCCCCGACGACCACGGGTCCTCCGCCAGGGGCAGGCCCTCGGGCGCCTCCCCAGCGGAGGGCCTATCTTCTAAGAACGGCTTGCTCCGAACGCCGCGGTGGTGATGTAGGATCTCTGCCCCTTTCCTGCAGCCCCCTGCGTCCTCCTCCCGAGGGGTAGGAGACCGCAGGGGCGGGGCAGCTGCTTGTCGTGGCGACCTGCATCTCCTGTGGCCCATGATTAGCGTATGCCTGCTCTTGAGGAATTAATGGTACCCGATAGTCGTTGCCTCCAGTGTGACCGACGGAGCCGTCCTGGGGTTCCTGGAGGGGCTCGGCCTCTGGCGTCTCGTCCTCCCAGCTGGGGCTGAAGAGTGAGCCCTATTCGCCCCCGTGAGCGTGCCCTTGGTCCATCATGTGGGGCACGTATTCCTCTGGCGCCGCCACCCTGAATGCTGCGTTGTAGTGCTCCATGCGCCATGCGGCGTTGCTTGTCGTGCCCACCGCGGGGTGGTAGCGCGGTTGGCCGCTGGCGCCGTGGGCCGCACTGAGCCCCTCTCCTTCGCGCGCCGGGGGCGGGGGTAGCGCCACCGCCAGTCTGGTGCCGGCGGATTCGCCGGTGCTGGGGTAGTCTCGAGGCCCGCGCGGGTGCGCGGGGCGCCCTCGTGCGCTACCCTGAGCTTGAGGCGGTAGCTGGACGCAGAAGGGGTGAGCCCCCGAAGCGGCGAAGCCCAGGAGCTCGGCGACCCACTCCAGCAGCACGCCGCGGCCGCCCTCCAATAGCCTGCACTGCAGCAGCTCCCGTGCTACCGTGAGCGCGGTCCTTGAGTTCGCCTGTTCTCGGCGGGTGTACGGTGTCGTAGCTGCGGCGTGGTTGGAGGCCCTCGCTGCCGACCGCGCCTGCCGCGGTGTGAGGGTCGCAGAAGCTTGCCCGCGTCGCCCGGCGGACCGCGAGCTGCCTGCGGCGCGGGGTCGCCCGGAGCGGGAGGCTCCACGCAGATGGGCCACGCCGCCCATGGGCCTTGGTTGCCCGCCTGGTCGCCGGACATGGTGACGACGACGTAACGGGAGACGGAGCGATGAGAAGGCAGATTCCGGCGCACCCCTACCTGGCGCGCCAAATGTCGGATTCTGGGTTCCGGCAGACCCTTAAGGTTCGAACTCTGGGGTGCGCGCGGAGATCGTGCCCACTACCTCTCCGTCTCGCGAGGATCTAACTACTGCAAGAACAACACAAGAGACACAAGGTTTATACTAGTTCGGGCCACCATTGTGGTGTAATACCCTACTCTAGTTTGTGGTGGGTGGATTGCCTCTTGGGCTGATGAGGAAGAACAGTACAAGGTAGAACGACCTCGCGAGAGTCTGTTCTTGGTTAGGGGATGAACTGCTAGGGGGAGTTCGATCGCCCTTCTCTCTCCCTAGATGCTGGATTCGATTCCCTTACCCTGTGGGTGGCTAGTCCTATTTATAGGCAAAGGCCCTGGGCCTCTTCCCAAATATTGAGCGGGAAGGGCGCCAACAATTGGCCAATTTGAAGGGGAACATCTGGTACACTTATCCTGACTAAAGTCGGTCTTCGCCTGCCAAAGGCCCTGTGGTGACGCCGTCCTGGTCTCCATGGTGACCTCCTTCCCACCGTTGGACTGGTCTTGGTCTCGTTGCACCGAAATGGATGCCTTTGCTTGATCCTCTCGCCTGCGCTTGCCCCCTTTGCACCAAAGAGGAAAGGGAGGACACTGCGCGGGCTGGCGCCCGCCTGGCACCCTTGGTCGTCATGGCTTGCGTCATGGGCACCTCGTGAGGTACCCGCCTTGATCTCTCCGCCTCCTCGCGAGCCAGCCTAAGGAGGCCGTGCTTGAGGAAGCGTCGTGTCGTCCGCCTCGCGAGGCTTGGCCCCTCGCGAGGGGCTTGAGCCTTGTGTTGATGAAGATGGGCCACGTTGGGCCCCCACTCGAGCCACGCCGCAGGCCGCAGGCAGGCAAGTCTGGGGACCCCCGTTCCTAGAACGCCGACACCATCTAAATCCGTTGAGATGACACCTTATGAATTGTGGTTTGGCAAGAAACCTAAGTTGTCGTTTCTTAAAGTTTGGGGTTGCGACACTTATGTCAAAAGGCTTCAGCCTGATAAGCTCGAGCCAAATCGGAGAAGCGCGTCTTCATAGGATACCCTAAGGAAACAATTGGGTACACCTTCTACCATAGATCCGAAGGCAAGATTTTTGTTGCC
Organism: Aegilops umbellulata; assembly: GCA_032464435.1. Taxonomy (NCBI): domain Eukaryota; kingdom Viridiplantae; phylum Streptophyta; class Magnoliopsida; order Poales; family Poaceae; genus Aegilops; species Aegilops umbellulata. The sequence goes on along the minus strand of CP136055.1, from coordinate 345,682,470 downwards.
AAGAATGGAACCTTTCTACAGAACGAGTTTCTCTCGAAAGAAGTGAGTGGGAGGAAAGTAGAACTTGATGAGGTAACCGTACCTTCTCTCAAATTGGAAAGTAGCACATCAGAGAAATCTGTTCCCGTGATGAATACACCAACTAGAGAGGAAGCTAATGATGATGATCATGAAACTTCAAATCAAGTTACTACTGGACCTCGTAGGTCGAACAGAGCATGTTCCACACCTGAGTGGTACGGTAATCCTGTCCTGGAAGTCATGTTACTAGACCATGGTGAACCTACGAACTATGAAGAAGCTGTGATGAGCCCAGATTCTGACATATGGCTTCAGGCCATGAAATCGGAGATAGGTTCGTTGTATGAAAACAAACTGTGGACTTTGGTGGACTTGCCCGATGATCGGCAATCCATAGAGTATATATGGATCTTCAGGAAGAAGACTGACGCTGATGGTAATGTTACTGTCTACAAAGCTCGACTTGTCACAAAAGGTTTTTGACAAGTTCAAGGGGTTGACTACGATGAGACTTTCTCACCCGTAGCGATGCTTAAGTCCGTCCAAATCATGTTAGCAATTGCCGCATTTTATGATTATGAAATCTGGCAAATGGACGTCAAAACTGCATTCCTTAATGGATTTCCTAAAGAAGAGTTGTTTATGATGCAACCAGAAGGTTTTGTCGATCCTAAAGGTGCTAACAAAGTGTGCAAGCTCCAGCGATCCATCTATGGACTGGTGCGAGCATCTCGGAGTTGGAATATATGCTTTGATGAGGTGATCAAAGCATATGGTTTTATACAGACTTTTGGTGAAGCCTGTATTTACAAGAAAGTGAGTGGGAGCTTTGTAGCATTTCTAATATTATATGTAGATGACATATTGTTGATTGGAAATGATATAGAATTTCTGGATAGCATAAAAGGATACTTGAATAAGAATTTTTCAATGGAAGACCTCGGTGAAGCTGCTTATATATTGGGCATCATGGTCTATAGAGATAGATCAAGACGCTTAATAGGACTTTCACAAAGCACATACCTTGATAAAGTTTTGAAGAAGATCAAAATGGATCAGTCAAAGAAAGGGTTCTTGCCTGTGTTACAATGTGTGAAGTTGAGTCAGACTCAAAGCCCGACCACTACAGAAGATAGAGAGAAAATGAAAGTCATTCCCTATGCCTCAGCCATAGGTTCTATATATCATGTATGCTATGCTGTGTACCAGACCTAATGTGTGCCTTGCCAGAACTTTGGCAGGGAGGTACCAAAGTAATACATGAGTATATCACTGGACAACGGTCAAGAACATCCTGAAGTACCTCAAAAGGACCAAGGATATATTTCTCGTTTATGGAGGTGATAAAGACCTCATCATAAATGGTTATGTCGATGCTAGCTTTGACATTGATCCGGATGACTCTAAGTCACAAACCGGATACGTATTTATATTTAATGATGGAGCTGTCAGTTGGTGCAGTTCCAAGCAGAGCGTCGTGGCGGTATCTACATGTGAAGCAGAGTACATAGCTGCTTCGGAAGCAGCAAATAAAGGAGCCTAGATGAAGGACTTCATATCCGATCTGGGTGTAATACCTAGTGCATTGGGTCCAATGAAAATCTTTTGTGACAACACTGGAGCAATTGCCTTGGCGAAGGAATCCAGGTTTTACAACAGAACCAAACACATCAAGAGACGCTTCAACTCCATTCGTGAACAAGTCAAGGAAGGAGACATAGAAATTTGCAAGATACATACGGATCTGAATGTACCAGACCCAATGACTAAGCCTCTTCCACGAGAAAAACATGATCAGCACCAAGACTCCATGGGTGCTAGATTCATTACAATGTAATCTAGATTATTGACTCTAGTGCAAGTGGGAGACTGAAGGAAATATGCCCTAGAGGCAATAATAAAGTTGTTATTTATATTTCCTTATTCATGATAAAGGTTTATTCTTCATGCTAGAATTGTATTGATCGGAAACCTAAATACATGTGTGTATACATAAATAAACACCGTGTCCCTAGTAAGCCTCTACTTGACTAGCTCGTTGATCAAGGATAGTTAAGGTTTCCTAACCATGAACATGAGTTGTCATTTGATAACGGGATCACATCATTAGGAGAATGATGTGATGGACAAGACCCATCCGTTAGCTTAGCATAATGATCGTTTAGTTTTATTGCTATTGCTTTCTTGATGTTAAATACATATTCCTTCGACTATGAGATTATGCAACTCCCAGATACCGGAGGAATGCCCTATGTGCTATCAAACGTCACAACATAATTGGGTGATTATAAAGATGCTCTACAGGTATCTCCAAAGGTGTCTGTTCAGTTGGCACAGATCAAGATTAGGATTTGTCACTCCGAGTATCGGAGAGGTATCACTGGGCCCTCTCGGTAATACACATCATAAGCTTGCAAGCAAACGACCAAGGAGTTAGTCATGAGGTGATGTATTACGGAACGAGTAAAGAGACTTGCCGGTAACGAGATTAACTAGGTATGAAGATACCGACGATCGAATCTCGACAAGTAACATACCGATGGACAAAGGGAATTACGTATGTTGTCATAACAGTTCGACCGATAAAGATCTTCATAGAATATATAGGAGCAAATATGAGCATCCAGGTTCCGCTATTAGTTATTGATCGGAGAGGTGCCTCGGTCATGTCTACATAGTTCTCGAACCCGTAGGGTCCGCACGCTTAACGTTCGATGACGATATAGTATTATATGAGTTATGTGATTTGGTGACCGAATGTTGTTTTGAGTCCCGGATGAGATCACGGACATGACGAGGAGTCTCAAAATGGTCGAGAGGTAAAGATTGATATATATATATATATATATATATATATATATATATATATATATATATATATATATATATATATATATATATATAGGACGATGGTATTCGGACACCGGAAGTGTTCCGGAGGGTACCGGGTACATATCGGGTCACCGAAAGGGGTTCCGGGCACCCCTGGCAAAAGATATGGGCCCTTTGGGCCAAGAGGGGGAACACACCAGCCATGAGGGGCTGGTGCGCCCCCTATATGGGCCGACCAAAGGTGGAGAAGGAAAGGGGAAGGAGGAAAGGCAAGTGTGGAATAGGATTCCCACTTCCTTCTCTCTCCCCCTCTTTCCTTCCCCCTCCGACAAATAAGGTAGGGGGCGCGCCACTTGGGAGGACCCCAAGTAGGATTCGGCCTACTTGGGGCGCCCTCCTGGCTACTCCCTCCTTCCCTCCACCTATGTATATGTGGGAAGGGGGCGCCTAGCACATCCAGACAATTGCCTAGCCGTGTGTGGCGCCCCCTCCACCGTTTACACCCCAGTCATATTTTCGTAGGGCTTAGGCGAAGCCCTGCGGAGATCACTTCACCATCACCGTCACCACGCCGTCGTGCTGACGGAACTCATCTACTACCTCGACGTCTTGCTGGATCAAGAAGGCGAGGGACGTCACCGAGCTGAACGTGTGAGAATGTGGAGGTGTTGGGTGTTTGGTACTTGATCGGTTGAAGCACGAAGAAGTTCGACTACATCAACAGCGTTGTGAAACGCTTCAGCTTACTTTCTACGTGGGTACGTAGACACACTCTCCCCTTCGTTGTTGTGCATCTCCATGGATAGATCATTGCGTGTGCGTTGAACTTTTTTGTTTTCCATTCAACGATTCCCAACAAAACGTTGGCTTAATTCCATGTCAGATGCACTACTGGATGATGAATTCAGAGTCTTGATCGTGGCTACCTGGGCAATCTGGTATGCTCAACGAAAAGTGATCCATGAAGGGTTTTATCAGACTCCACATGCTACTAATGGTTTTATATCTAGCTACCTATCAGATATCGAGTTTCTTAAGCAACCACGTACAACAGAGAGGACTGCACCAGTGCCCAGGCCGACGACCTTGTGACAACCTGGATTTTGCCTTCTCTCTCTTTTTACCGGACTTGCCTTCTCTCTCTTTTTACCGGACTTGCCTTCTCTCTCTTTCCGGACTTTGTTTTCATCGTGGTTTTTGCCCTGATTTGATTTGGTTTTTTGGATCAATTCAAATGGAATTGACACTTGGGCATATCCTTGGCTTTCACCCAAGTGACCTATCTACCTTATTCCTCCCATAAATTCACAAAATAATAAAATGAATATTTTTTCTAAAAGGAAAATATTCATTTTTCTCTCTTAAGCTCATTTCAGAACTTTGTGCTCCAAAGCAACCTCACCTTTTCTTGCCTAGAAAAATCTGAGATAATTCCTAAATATTCTTAGGACCATGGCACATCTTCCCATGCAAAAATATTGCATCACTTTTTGTAATATTTTTGCTGTGGAAAATCTTTCCACTTCTGGACCAGAAATGCACTTTGTACTACAAGTGCATTTTTCCTTGAGCTTTTGGCCTTGATATTTCTTGAGCTTAAAGACCTTCCTAAGAAACCCTAAACCCGAGGAGATTAGCCCTAATGGCCTTCTAGAAGGTGGCCAAACTTGGCGACCAAGTTTCTGACCAGAAACTTGCCAGCTTGGTAGAGTCGCGTCTGGTCGGCCTGGGTATGATCCATCACCTCTCCTAGACGTAGCACTGCACGGTCGAGCTCGTAGACAAGGTTTGGCCGCTCCTGGCCGTCGTTTTGGCCATGCCAGCTTGGTGACCGCGCGAGGACATGGCGCCTGGCAGCGTCTCGACGCGCTCTGGCTGGCGCTTTGCGTTCTGTTTCGCGCGTGTGCATGCAAGCGCTCGCCTCCGACTATCGCAACGTGCCACAACCCTCGACCCATCACCCATGACCCCTCCTTGGCGCTCGCCGACGCCGGAGCCGCCGCAGCAAGCCCGGTCAAGTCGCGACCAAAACGGCACAGTGCGCGCGTGTGGTTGTCCCCATCTCAAACCGCCTCCTGTGCTTGTCCGCGAGCGTGGGCAAGCGCCGGCGTTGACGCTGCACCCTGTCCCCTCACGTTGGAGCCTCTCGTCGACGTTCGCCGCGTGTCTAGAGCGCTCCGGCGGCGACACGTTCCCCCCTCTGCCCCGGCTATATAAAGCCACCCCGCCTCCCTTGCTAGCCACGCACCACTCCACACCACCTCCACAAACACGTAGACGAGCAGAAGCCCGGTCGGGCAGGCCTCTGGCCATCTCCCCGACCCGAGGACTCCGACGAACCCCGCAGGCCAGCTGCCGCTCTCTAGGGCCTCTCGAGCTCAAGCAGCTGCTTGGGTAGGTCCTTGGTGGTCTGCTAGAGCTGCGTGGACCCCGCCAAGCCCTCGGAGCTGCCTCTAGCCACCGTCTTCCACCTCTCCGGCGAACCCCGTCCGCCACCGAAGCTTGCGATCTCGACTGCGACCAACTCCGTCCACCTTTCGCCAAGCCACGGGTACGGGCAGGTGCGCCGCAAGCCCTGCTTCCGATCTATCCCTCTAGCCTAGCCCCAAACCCCCTCGTCGTCGGCATGAGCTCCGGCGAAGCACCGCCTCCCCTCTGATCTCGATCCCCTTTCCTCTCTCCTGACTGGGGCCCAGTGTCACCCTCACCACTCGCGCCCGAAGCGGTACGAGTGGAGGCGCACTCCCACTTTACGCCTTCGACGTCACCCCCCTAGGATTTTCTATTTATTCAAATTTAATTCAAAAATTTGACTAAACTTTGACCAGCCACCATTTCTAAACCATAAGTCCTAATGAATTGATTCTTTTTGCATTGTCTTTGTTACAGAAAGCTCTAGCAGCACACCTAAAGGTGGATTTTCCCTTGCTGTCTAGAATTTATGGTGATTTTCAGAATGTGTTTTGACATTTATTTTTGTGGTTTTAAAATATTTTCAGAAGGAGGATCTTGCCTTGAAGCTAACCAGGAGGAGTGTGACCCTCCTCTGCACTAAGGCAAGCCACAACACCATTTGGATGGTGTTATTTCAATATCTATGATTTTCTACTTGAATATGAGTCTTTATTTGCATTTAAAATTTGATAAATTAATATGGTTAATTGCTATTTGTTTTATGATGCTTGATATGCTTGTTTTAGCTTCTGGTTGAGTTCATGGAATTGTTTGGCTAAGTAGAGTAAGATTTTGCACTAGATATTTTGTTATGGAAAGTTATGGTAGCTATTTTTGCTAGTAATAGTTTTCAACTAAATGATGAACTAATAAAAATGTTGTTTGTAGATAAAAATGAGTTATAACCAGAGAAGTTTCTGATCTTAGTATTGCAAGATAGTTATGTTGCTTGTTTTGATTCATGCTTAAGAGTTGCTTGCTCTGTGTGACGAGTAGTTGCATGATTTTCGGTATGATGCCATGATTAGTAATAAAAAGTTTTTCTGAAAGTTATTACTTGACTAAGTTCAACCTGAATATGATGTTGATCACATCATTGTGCCACTGAATCGGGTTTTTAATTCAGTGCGACCACATCTACCTAATGGGAAGGTCTTGATTCGGTCCTTTGTCGTGGCTCTCACCGGTGCATCCCGCGAGGGAAGGTTATGGGTGTGCATACCCTGGCCCGGTAGGCAGACATAACCTTGTGTGCTCGTTTTGTTTTTATGGTACCTTATCCCCGTTTGGGACCGTTTTGCCACGACGGTGGCCGTTGGTGTCTTTGGTAGACACGGGGCCACCCAAGACCTAGCCCTGAGAGGGAGATGGTCGGAGTGGCCGAGAAGAGTGCATGGCAAAGGGAGGGTTTCATCGGAATACTTTGGTCCACCCGAATGGGAGTACGAGGCCGGGTATTCCATAGTGTGGGTAAAGTGCGCTACCTCTGCAGAGTGTATTTAATTTATCGATAGTCACGCCCTCGGTTATGGGCAAGACACGGGAGTAAGTCACACCATGGATGAACTTTTATAATTAATCTTGCAAACTAGTAATTGTTGTGATGCATTGTTTCGTGGTGAACCTTGAACACTCGAGGTGTTCATGAGTGATTGGTTTCAGGTGTGACCCCGGTGTGGTCACTGTTTGGTTACGAGGTGACCGGCTGGTAAGTGAGTCCGTGTGACTCGGTGCGCTGTTTGGTTGCTTTGCATAGCTTTGCATTTTTAGTAATTTCTTGCATTTATTTAACTTGATTAATTATCATGATATTGTGTGTCATCGTGCTTATGTTTGTTGTGAGCTTGCAAGTACATTCAATGTACTGACCTGGCGTGTCATGCCAGCTTTCAGGAAAGTTGATTCGCATCGGAGCGCATCTCATGTCTAGGCCGTGTCCACGTCGGTGTCCCTGTGCCATGGAGTTCCGCTACGTCGTTCTTCCGCTGCCACGTAGTTTCGTGTGATCGAGGCCCCAGCCATGTTCATTAAATAATGTACATACTGTCCAGTAGCACCGTGTGTGCCGCTTGGCCTCGAATCTCGATGTAATATCAGACCTTTGTACCACGCTAGTATCAATAAAGCGGTTATTTCTGTACCATGTTGTTGTGTATTGCCAGAAGACTCGATCTCTGGGCTGGCAATGCAGGATAAACCGGTTGCTCTGAGCCGGGGTGCCACAGACCTGGATCGCACCTCCTGCTCAACACCTTAAAGTGAATGTTGATGTTGCCGTCGCAAGGCACGACGGACTTGGCGTTGTCTCTGCGATCTATCGAGACAGTTTAGGAGCATCCCAGGGGGCTTCGGTGATAACATTTGCCAATATGGATGATCCAGAAGTGCTAGAAGCTTTGGCGATACGAGAAGCGATGGCTCTCTCAGAAGACTTGTATGTGTAGAAGATTGCAATCGCCTCGGATTGTAAGAAGGTGGTGGAAGCTATCAAGACAGGAACCTCGGCAGCGTACGACGGAATTGTACATGAAATTAAAGAGCGTTTTAGGTAATTTTATTCTTGTCAGATTAGTCATGAATTTAGAATCTCCAATGTCGAGGCTCACAAACTTGCAAAGCATGCTTTAACTTTGGGTACTGGCCGCCATGCTTGGTTAAGCCACCCCGGAAACCTTGTATTTGTCCCTGTAAACATTGTGACGGGTGAATAAAACTTTGTGGGTTTGCCTCAAAAATAAAAAACCAAGCACTCAAAACCCACTAAAAAAACAAGCATTCAAAAAATGCTAATCTACGAGGACCTGTCCTGGCTCCTAAGTGCTGAGGAGATTAGAAAGGGAATTGGTGTTGTATTGATTGAGCCTCGTGGGTGTAAATATAGGAGTACATTACCATCTTAGAGTACAAGACAAACTAGAACAAATCTTAGTCTATCCTATGTTTCCTAAACAATCACGATACTCACATCCCCCGCACTCACAACAGTAGGGACGCAGACGGTGAGACCGGAAAAGAATCCGAAGGTAAGTCGACGGACATCCCCCACAAACGTAATGGTCGATGCATCACGGAAGTCGTGGCTGGAGTGAAAACCAATGAGGTTGCTCAAGAAAGGCGGTAGCCCTTTCTGCCGTTGTCGAGGTAGCCAAGAGCGTAGGCTAGTGTAGCCGTGGTCGAGGTAGCCGTGCGAGGCATGTCGTGGTCGATGTCGAGTCGAAGTGGCCAGTGTCGAGGTAGTCGGTGTGGAGCAGCGGGCGCAAGGAGGCGTCGTGTTAGTCACGGGGGCAGTGGCGTCGAGGTGGTGGTGTGCCGGGAAAATTATGGTTTTGACGAGGCGTCGCGCCGGATTTGCCATGCCCGGGGACACATCATAGATGATGGCAGCGTCGGTATTGCGAGCACCGGGCATGCATAGACGGGCGAAGTCGATGTTGACGAGGCGTCGCAGCAGGCTTGCAAGGCCTAGAGACACTTCATGGACGAAGGCATGCGTCGGTGTTGCCATCATCGGGCATGCGTAGATGGGACCTGCACGAGTTGTACATCATGTCAGAGTGGCCAGCAGAAGAGGACTCGATGACAGTTGCGGCGCCAATCGATGTGGGGTAGAAGGTGCTGATGTCGACCATGGTTGCCGGAGTAGATGAAGTGGTTGGGAAAGATGACGGCGACGCTGGCGATGAGATGGTGCTGGAAAAAGACGAAGGGGTGGAGTGGCGGTGCGGCTCGTGTAGGCGAGCGACAACCAGAGGAAGAAGAGCGGCGGCGACAGCCTGAGGAGGCGGTGGCGGCCAGGTCAAGAGTGCGGCGACGATGCTCGAAGAATGCGAAGAGAACCCGACAGCATGATGAAGACCGGGCGCGGATGGTGGCGTTCCCGTGCCTAGGAAGGCGGCGCGACGCATACCACATAGAAGTCGGCACGCGTGGATGGCGGAGTGGACCGCGTGCCGCGACGCTAGGCCCGAAGGGGCGATGCAATGGAAGTCGCTGGTCCAGGCAAAGGCGGGAAGTCATCAGAGCGGTGGCAGGGACCACGTGTCGCGCGCGCTACGGCCCCTAGGGGCGATACAGACGCGGGACGACCGCCTGGCACGACGCAGCGGCCCGAAAGGGTGACGTAGCGGCAACGCGCGGGTGGGTGCAGTCGCAGGGACAGCCTCGGGGCGATGGCATGGACAGCGGGTCGCGGTGCTACGACGCGTGGGTGGGTGCAGTCGCAGGGACGGCCTCGGGGCGACAGCGTGGACAGCGGGCCGCGGCGCTACGGCCTGAAGGGACAACGCACCTGCGGCGCGTGGGTCGGTGCAATCACGGGGATGACCTCCGAGCGACGACATGGACCGCGTGACGCTGGGCTATGGCCCGGAGGGGCGACATGGCAGCGGCGCATGGGGCGAGGCAACCGCGGGGAGAACCACAGGGTGGCGGCACTGCGGCCCGACGGGGCGGCATCCCATTGCTTGACCGGAGGAAGCGTGCTATACTCGGGGACGATCTTCTCGGGACCTGCGGAGGCGCACGCAAGCAACGGGCCAGGTCGGTCGCACAACACATAGGGAAAAGAGCGGCGGACAGGTGATCAATATGACCACTCGCGAGGCCGGAGACTCCACTCAATGATAACCACGTGTGAACGGGCGCGCGAACAGCCGACGCGTGGTCATGGCCCACGCCCAAGCGGGGCACATGGTACGATGCACAACATGGCCGGTCGACGTATCACGTGCGTGGCGGCGTCAGGGTGACCCTGGCGGACTGGCGGGATGAAGGTTGACCGAGGGTCCCGGTCCAATCATGGCGATGACGGCCGGCGCAGAGCGACGGGCGGACGTACGCGTGGACAGCGGACATACGTCACTGCGTGTCACGTGAGGCCGCCGTGTCGAAGAAGAGGTCGGTGGAGTCGACGCTGAAATCAGAGTAAAGACGCGTGAGGATGACGGGTGGCGGTGGGCGACACAAACCGATTTTAGATCGAAAAACAAAAAAGAAACGGAGATCAACACGACCGACGTGAGAGAGAAAAAACCGGATCAAAGATAGGGAAAAAACTCTCTAGGGCAGCCGATCAAGATGGCCGGCGGACAAACCCTAGATACTGGCGGTGCAGCCCCCGATGTCGATCATAGAGATCAACCGTCCGGGACGGTCCGGCGTGGAAGCCACAGCGGCTATGGTTTTTAGATGGGGTTTAGATTGATACCATGTTGAAAAAAGTAGATAAGGAATTAGTGTTGTATTGCTTGAGACTAGTGAGCGTATATATAAAATTACATTATCATCTTGAAATACAAGACAAACTAGAACAAATACTAATCTATCCTACGTTCCTAAACGATCACGATACTCGAAAAGTGCAATCACCTAGCACGACATGCTTCTCCTCTGTAATCAGCGGATAGGCAGCTAGCAGCCGGCCGGAGTTGGCAGCAGGTCCCTATCCCAGTAGCAGCCTGTCGATGAATCCTCCTTGGCCCGCCAGCTTCCTTTTCCTCGGTGATTCTGTCTCACCCTATGAGAACACATTTCATGTCTCATTTGTTCTAATTACGCGACCGATCTAACACTTGTGTGATTGTGTCCCAAGTTGACATGACTCCTTCATTCCTGGGGCAGCTTTCGGTTTCAGAGTCTCGTCACCCGTATCCATAGGGATTAGTAGATGGCAACATGCTCCACCTCTTGGTTTCAGCTACAGCCAACGTTGAGCTACAGCTCCTTCACTCACTCTTGGCTTCTGCCATGCCATCATGTAGCCACCTAGACACCAGGATCTCTGCTATACATAACAAGATAATCAGCGCAGCTCACATGTATGAGTTACTCACCTTCAGAGAAGTTTCTTGTGTCTACAGTTCATGATGGATTTGGGACCGAGTCATTCCCCTCAAATATCGTATCTTCTTATGGCTACCTTTCTGGGGTCGGCTAAATACTCGAGATAATATGATGAAGAAACAATGGACATCAATCCTGATACATCAGGATTGTGATATCTGCCCTGCTAGTGAATCTGCATTACACCATGGTGCTACGTTGTTGTCCGGCTACGGTGATTTGGAATGTGTCCGACCTTGTGATTTGATATGCGCGGACTCAGATCGCGTGGAAAACGTACTTCTCGCTGCTCTTCCGCGAGAACAACCTTGTGGATCACGTTGACGGCTTCGGCGACTCCCGCATCATGGTGGGCGACTTCGAGTGGACCGCGATCGACGTCACGCTCATCCGGTGGTTCTTCACCACCATCTCGAATGACCTATTTCACACGGTCGTGAGCGATGGTGATGACGCCCGCGCCGTGTGGGTCAAGCTCAACGGCCTCTTCACCGACAAAAAGCTTCAGCGCCGCGTTTTTTTGCAGCAGGAATTTTTTGACTGTCATCAGGATGACCAGTCTATCGATAACTACTGCCGCCGCCTGAAGACGTTGGCGGATGAGCTCCATGACATTGGCGCCAAGGTTGATGATGACCTCCTGTAGGATCTAGAAGTAGGTGTGTCTAGAGGGGGGGTGATTAGACACTTAGTAATAAAGTTGCAGTTTTTAAGCCTTTTTGATTTGAGTGAAGTTTTAGGCACAATTTCAGCACATACAATACATATCAAGCAAGCATGCAAAAAGTGTATAGGCAGCGGAAAGTAAAGCATGCAACTTGCGAGAATGTAAAGAGAAGGGTTTGGAGAATTCAAACGCAATTGGAGACACGGATGTTTTTCCCGTGGTTTGGATAGGTGGTGCTATCCTACATCCACGTTAGTGGAGACTTCAACCCACGAAGGGTAACGGTTGCGCGAGTCCACGGAGGGCTCCACCCACGAAGGGTCCACGAAGAAGCAACCTTGTCTATCCCACCATGGCCATCGCCCACGAAGGACTTGCCTCACTAGCGGTAGATCTTCACGAAATAGGCGATCTCCTTGCCCTTACAAACTCCTTCGTTCAACTCCACAATCTTGTCGGAGCCTCCCAAGTGACACCTAGCCAATCTAGGAGACACCACTCTCCAAGAAGTAACAAATGGTGTGTTGATGATGAACTCCTTGCTCTTGTGCTTCAAATGATAGTCTCCCCAACACTCAACTCTCTCTCATAGAATTTGGATTTGGTGGAAAAAAGATTTGAGTGGAAAGCAACTTGGGGAAGGCTAGAGATCAAGATTCATATGGTAGGAATGGAATATCTTGGTCTCAACACAAGAGGAGGTGGTTCTCTCTTAGAACATATGAGTTGGAAGTGTAGATGTGTTCTGATGGCTCTCTCCACGAATGAAGAGGAGGTGGAGGGGTATATATAGCCTCCACTTAAAATCCAACCGTTACACACAATTTACCAATCTCGGTGGGACCGAATCAACAGACTCGGTCGGACCGAAAAGGTAAACCTAGTGACCGTTAGATATTTTCGGTGGGACTGACATGCAACTCGGTAGGACCGATATGGTTAGGGTTTGGGCATAACGTAATCTCGGTGAGACCGATTACACAAACTCGGTGAGACCGATTTGGTAATTAGCTAACCAGAGAGTTGGTAAGGCAAACTCGGTGGGACCGATTACTAAACTCGGTGAGACCGATTTTGGTAATGAGTTAACCAGAGAGTTTGCATTGTAATCTCGGTAGTACCGATTGCCTAAACTCGGTGAGACCGATTTTGACAATGGACATACACAGTGAGATTGCAATCCCATCTCGGTGAGACCGAGATCCCTATCGATAGAACCGATTTGGTAGGGTTTTGGCAGTGGCTTATGACAAGTGAAAACTCGGTGGCGCCGGATAGAAAGAATCGGTATGACCGAGTTTGGCTTAGGGTTTAGGTCATATGTGGATATGGGAAAGTAGTTGAGGATTTTGGAGCATATCATTAAGCACATAAGGCAAAGAGCTCATTAAGCAACACCTCATCCCTCCTTGATAGTATTGGCTTTTCCTATGGACTCAATGTGATCTTGGATCACTAAAAGTGTAAAATGGAGAGTCTTGAGCTTGAAGCTTTAGCCAATCCTTTGTCCTTAGCATCTTGAAGGAGTTCCCACAACCTTTAGTCCATGCCACTCCATTGTTGAACTTATCTGAAACATACTAGATAAAAGTGTTAGTCCAACAAAAAATATGTTGACATTAATTACCAAAACCACCGAAGGAGCACTTGAGCTTTCACCTCCTCCTCAGCACGCTCACCGCCAGCCTCAGCGAGGACTTCTGTAACGCCGCCTCCAACCTCCCCCTCATACCGGAGCCCTCCTTCACCAAGTTCATGGCATACTTGCGGTTGGAGGAGCACCGGATGAAGGGGGTCAAGAAGCGCGTGCAGCACCACGCCCTCGCCGCCGGCACCTCGCGTGGTGCCCCTCCACCGGCCGCCCCGCCCGCGCCTGCGCCCCGTCACCAGCCGGTGCCCCCCGCGCCTCCGGGGTTTTACCCCCTCCCACCCGTGCCCTCCGCCCCACCCGCTGCCCCCCAGCAGCCGCAGCAGGGTGGCGGGCGCCGCGGCAACCGCCGCGGGGGCGGCCGCAAACAGGCACAAGGGGGGCTCCTCGTCAGCAGCAGCAGCAGCGGGCCACCCCGCCCAGGACTTACGGCACCAACCCGTGGACGGGCGTCGTGCACGCGTACTCGATGTCGGTTCCTCGGGCTCCCGCTCCGGGCATCCTTGGGCCTCGGCCGGCGAGCCACCAGATGCTCTTCACCGCGCAGAACACCGCCCCCTACAGCAGCTACGGTGTCGCGCCCACGCCCGCGCCGGCCTACGGCGCCTACGGCGTCGCTCCCGCACCGGCCTATGGAGGGTTTCTCCCTCCCCAGGTGCCGCCGCCTTGGGACCCGGCCCTTCTCGCTGCTCTGCACTCCGCCCCGTCATCGAGCTCCTACGGCGGCGGCAGTGACTGGTACATGGACTCGGGCGCCATCTCTCACATGACTGCTCATCCCGGTAACCTCACATCCGCCACTCCTGTTCATACTCCCACTCGCATCACTCTTGGTAACAGTTCCTCCATTCCCATTACACATGTCGGTCATATGTCTTTTCCTTCTACTTCTACTCCCGTTAACATGTCTAATGTTCTTGTGTCTCCTAACTTAGTTACCAATCTTGTTTCTGTTTGTCGCCTTGCTCGTGAGAACCCTATCACTCTTGAATTTGACGACATCGGCTTTTCTGTGAAGGACGCCCGTTCACGGATGGTAGTCCACTGATGTGACAGCCCGGACGAGCTTTACCCGGTGCATCCCTCCGGTGCCACCACCACCCGTCGTCCCGCCGCCTTCGCTGCTACTGTCGGTCTTTGGCACGCCTGCCTCGGCCATCCCAACTCCACCGTTATGCATCAGATTCTTCAGAGTTTTTCTTTCTCATGTATTAAGGTTGACGACCACACTTGTGAGGCTTGCCGTCTTGGCAAGCACGTTCGTCTTCCCTTTAGCGAGTCTACAAACATTTCCACCTTTCCGTTTCAGTTATTGCATAGTGATGTTTGGACGTCCCCGGTTGCGAGCAACACGGGCTACTTATACTATTTGGTGATATTGGATGATTTTACCCATTATGTGTGTACCTTTCCTCTCCGTCGCAAGTCCGACGCTCTTGCCACACTCACCGCTTTTTATTCATATGTCACCACACAGTTCGGTTGCCCTATTCTTGCCTTGCAAACTGACAACGGAAAGGAGTTTGACAACGTCGCCGTCCGCAATCTACTTGCGTCCCACGACACCATCTTTTGTCTCACTTGTCCCTACACGTCACAGCAAAATGGTCGCACCGAGCGCGTCATTCGCACTCTTAATGACTGTGTCCGCACGTTGCTTTCACTCCTACGTGCCTCCTCGGTTCTGGACGGACGCGCTCGCGATCGCCAGTCTCCTTATTAACATTCGCCCGTGTCGTTCGCGCTGGAACTACACTCCTCACCAGCTCCTCTTTGGTGCGGTTCCATCTTATGATGGCCTACGCATCTTCGGGTGTCTCTGTTATCCTACCACCGCGTCCACTACTCCTAACAAACTCGCTTCCTGGTCGCTTCCGTGTATCTTCCTTGGTTATCCTCCCAACACCAAAGGTTACCGGTGCTATGATCCAGTGTCCCACCGCGTTTTCACTTCGCGGCATGTGTACTTTGATGAGCTGGTGTTCCCGTTTCAGCAGGTACCGTCACCCTCGGCGTCTCCCGCGGCGTAGTTCACCCCTGCCTCCTCCTCTGGCGAACCACACAGCCGCGCACTAGGCTCGGCCCTGCCCGCGCTCCCTGCGCTGGCGGTCCCTGTCGCCGTGGCCCCCGCCGCCGCGGCCCCCACTGCGGCCCCTGTCGCCGCGGCCCCCGCGGCCGCCCTTGTCCCTGCGGCTCCTACCGCGGCCCCCGTCGCGGCCTCCTCGGCCGTTCCCGACGCCGCGGCCCCCGTCACCGCAGCCCCCTCGGCCGCCCTCGACGTCGCCGCCCCCTCGGCCGCCCCCGTCACCGCAGCTACACCCCTCACCGGTGTGGTCACTGGGCTCGGATTGGGACACTTCGTCCTAGCACGCGCTACACGTCTAATGAGTACGCGTGTGCCGCGTCCACCTCGGCACCGTCTCCGCTCCCCACCTCCGCTCGCGCAGCCCTTCGGGATCCGAACTGGCTAGCTGTGATGCGTGAGGTGTTTGACACCCTGCAGCGCAACCGTACGTGGCAGCTTGTCCCGCGGCCTCCCCGTGCCAATGTCATCACTGGCAAGTGGGTCTTCTGCCACAAGACTCGCCCCGACGGCTCTCCCGAGCGCTACAAGGCGCTTTGGGTGGTGCGCGGCTTCCTCCAGCATGCCGGCGTGGACTTCACCGGCACCTTCACCCCGGTTGTCAAATCGGGCACGATTCGCATTGTCCTCCAGCTTGTTGTTTCTGGCGCCTGGCCAGTCCACCAGCTCGATGTGTCTAATGCTTTCTTGCATGGCCATCTCGACGAGCAGGTGTTCTGTCAGCAGCCTACTGGTTTCGTCGACCCTGACTTTCCGGACCACGTGTGCTTGCTCTCCTGTTCTCTCTACGGGTTGAAGCAGGCGCCTCGGGCTTGGTACCAGCGGATCGCGGCCTTCCTTCAGCAGCAGGGGTTCCGGTCCACACGGTCCGATGTCTCCTTGTTTGTTTATCACGAGGGTCCTTCTACCGCGTACCTCCTCCTGTACGTCGACGACATCATCCTGACTGCCTCCTCGCCAGCGCTCCTTCAGCAGATCACAGCTCGCCTCGGCACCGAGTTCGCCCTCAAGGACTTGGGGCTCTCCATTACTTCCTCGGCATCGAGGTTGTGCGCCGGGCCACTGGCTTCTTTTTGCACCAGCAGAAGTATGCCTACGAGCTTCTGAAGAGAGTGGGCATGATTAAATGCAAGCCTGCTTCTACGCCTGTCGACACGGAGGCTAAGGTGTCCGCCGTCGAGGGTTCTCCGGCATCCGACGCTCCCTTCTACCGCTCCATCGTCGGTGCGCTTCAGTACCTCACACTGACACGTCCGGACATTCAGTACGATGTCCAGCAGGTGTGTCTTCATATGCATGCTCCTCGTGACACTCATTGGGCTCTGGTGAAACATATTCTTCGGTACATACGTGGCACCACAGCTATGGGTCTCACACTGACGGCATCACCTGACACCAGCCTTGTTGCCTACTCCGACGCCGACTGGGCTGGGTGTCCCGACACTCGCCGCTCCACTTCCGGCTACTGCGTCTACCTCGGGCCCTCTCTGATTTCGTGGTCGTCTAAACGACAACCCACGGTCTCACGATCGAGCGCCGAGGCCGAGTACAGGGCTGTGGCCAACGCCGTCGTGGAGTGCTCTTGGCTACGACATCTACTTCAGGAGTTGCTCTACGAGGTTACCAAGGCGACACTTGTTTACTGTGACAACGTTTCCGCGGTGTACCTCGCTGCCAACCCTGTCCATCACCGACGAACGAAGCATACTGAGCTCAACATTCACTTTGTCAGGGAGCACGTCGCACTTGGTCGTGTTCGAGTTCTCCATGTGCCCACCGATCAGCAGTTCGCCGATGTCATGAGAAGGGACTACCCACCTCGACGTTTGAGGGCTTTCGGTTCAGTCTCTGCGACACCGGCGACGCTTCGACTGCAGGGGGGGGGTGTTGAACATGTGTACATGTACGTAGGTCTGGGTTTTGTATGTTGCACCTGTAGTGTCTCTCTCCCCCTGTATGTACTTGTATCTTGGGAGACAAAACACCGGTCGCACCCCTTGTACCTATGTGTGTGTGTGTGTGTGTGTGTGTGTGTGTGTGTGTGTGTGTGTGTGTGTGTAGTGCACGATCAATGAATTATCGATGCACCAAATCATTCTCTACAGACCTGGCTGACCTTGCGTCCAACTCTATGGATCTCATAAGTTTTGTACAACAGGCCGAGGAGCGCTGGCCGTCCTCTAGTAAGTTTCACCTTCTCTTTGCTACCGCTGCAGTAACCTCATGGCATGCTCGGAACAACAGAGTTTTCCACTCTAAGAGATGGCCCCCAGCATATATAAAACAGTATGTGGCACAACTGCTTCGTCTATGGCAAAATAGGAGTCATAAACAGGACGACAAAGATGCTATAGCCGCCTGGATACTTCGGCTAGATTAGAATAGACTGTCCTGTCTGGAAATCTCTCTTCCACCTCCTTACATGTCTCTCTCCAAGCTGGCAGCTTATAGCCAGGGCACCTTGGTGCTAAATATAAGCTTCATGTAATTGATCTTCTCGGTCCCCAAGCATTGTTGCCAGTTTTGAAAATTTTAAGGTAGAACGATATCTACCTTTCATATAAAAAAAAGAGTAGGAACGATTTCTACCAACGACATTAACTGGATATCATTTTGCTTCACGCGGTGTGTTTAAATCTAACCACCCGCAAAAAAGAAATCTAACGCTTCATTGATAAACAGTGATTTACCATGGTACACTAGTTCATTTTACAGTGGTCAGCTGACCCCCAACGTTGTAGTGTCGGGTTTTCCCCAAAAAATGGCAGTATATCAATATCAAGTTGATATCAACACATAAAAAAATCAGATCAGGTTTCACTATCCATAGATGACAAAACAACAACAAAAACAAAGCATCCAGTGCAGGCTTGTAGCAAAAGGATAAGGTTGATCGGAGGGGCCAAAGAGAAAATATAATTTCTAGAAGGAGCAAAAGTTCTGAAAAAACAATTTGAAACTCCCTATAAAATATTTATTTACTAAATTTGCCCAAGCTCGGGGCAGCAGCCCCTGCTGAGATGCATGTAACTTAGCCAGCGCATAACTACATTTATGCATTTAATTAGTTTGTAGTCTCAATTGAAATGTATGCAAATATATTCATGTATTAGAAAACATAAATAAAGAAGATAAAAAATTAACTAGGCGTAAGCCGGCTGATAGCTCGCAGTCATCAGCCGCCTTGATAACCATCTGATCGTGCACATCATAGCAGTTTGCTTGGTCTCCTACGGATCGCACTCCCCCTCAACGCACATCTTCCCACTCGCGCAACACAAGCACCACCCATGCAGCGCCCACTCCAGCGCGGCGGCAATTGCTGTGACATTGCCAAAGATGCGATGCAACGACCGTTGGAGTTGTGATACAGAGGGGGTCGACGCCGTCGGAGCTGCGATACAGCGACCGTTGGAGTCGACGCTGCTAGAGCTGCATTGCAACGACCGTCATAGTACGCTGCTGGAGGTGCGCCACCAGAGCTACGATGCAGCGGGCGTTGACGCCGTCGGAGCTACAATGTAGCGGCCACGACGTCGTCGGAGCTGCGATGCAACGGCCATGACGCCACCAGAGCTGCGATGCATCAGCTGCGGGAGCTACGATGCAGCGGTTGTCGACGCTGGGCTTGCAGCAGCTTGATTCCACATGCTCGTCGGGGCCTCGGTGTTGTTGGAACTTGGAACACAAGGGCGTCACTAGTGGTCTTTGCCTGCCCCGTGGAGCAGCTCGTGCGGGCTAGCAGCAGCCAAGCCACTGCCTAGCAGTGCCGCGGCCAGCGCCACTCGCCGGCGGAGCCTCCTCCTGTAGCATTGGAGCGGCGGTGTGGCGGAATCTCGCAGCATGGCGCGGTTGGGCATCGCCTCCGATGTCTCAAGGTACATAACCACGACTTGCTTACTTCCTTGATGAGATGGGGACGAGACGATAGGAAGAGAGGAAGAGGAAGGATCGAGAGAAGAGGGGATAAAATTCTACGGTGGGGAATGAAACGCACGTGATAAGACGTGGTGAGGCCCATGTGGGACACGCGTCATGAGAAGGATGCGGCTTATGAACGCGTATTATCAGCTGGTGGAAACAAAGTGATTTCCTTAAGAGAAAGGAAAAACTGCTGACATTACTTGGCTTAGACTTATAACTGAGCCAAAGTCAAGTGAAATTTAGCCTCACCAAAAGATATCGGGATTTGGGAATTGTTTTATCGTAGCCTCCCCTTATGTTTTGGACAAAAGTCGTGTTCATGCAATGGAGGTTTCTAGCGTTGGTTGACGCGGTCCAGATGCTCTAGTCTTTTTGCCTTCCCGATGGAGTTCGAGCTTGGAGAACTTTGCACTCCGTTTTATCCCTCTCTGATCTTCTCATACCTTGTGTGGTGCTGCTCTCTTCTCTCTTTTATGTTACTGTTGTTTCTTCCCTATCTATCAATACACAAACTTTGTGTGCTCTTGAATAAATGTTTTGGGATGGCGTTGGTAGCCCCCACCTAAGACATGACGCGCAGATGTAAATAATCACTAGATAAATTATACTCAAATAAGCTTTGGTGGTTATCAATTTTGAAGACCTTCCGCAAGATGATGTATAGATGTAAATAGTCAGTAGATAGATGGATGGAGTACATGCATTTCCGAGTCAACTAGGCCGCTTGAGTCTTCAGATGATGCTTGATCTTTTCTGGTTGGCAGCCTGCCATTACGCCATGGAATTTTAAACTCATGTACAGACTTGGTATACAACTTAGTCAAGTACTACGTACTACTTGCCACTCTTAATAAATACGTGTGCCAATTAATCAGATCACGGATACATTACGGGGCAGGAGAGTAGACCCATATTTGAAATTTAAAATGCCAAATATTATAATCGTGCATTTTTACCCGGAAATGTCGATGAACAGGAGTAGGAAATAAGTCGCGCGCCTGCACGGTCTGAACAAGGAGGAGCACGTGCAGACCTCTAGTAGTCCCGAAGACACGACACATACGGAGGAAGTATTTGGCTTGGCTTTCCCCTGATTTGGAGTACGCGGCAAGCCAGAGCACCTCGTCAAGTCACTCCTTCTTCTGTCCTCTAAAAAAAGTCATTCCTTCTGTCCCATGGTCTGACCCGCGTTCGCGCGTCAACCAGACACAATAAAAATACTAGCAGGTCGTGGCGTCAACCGCTGCAATGCAAAGACATATCATTCGGCCTGAAGTTTCTTCTTGCTGCGTGCAAACGCCACCCTGTTGTGTTTGGTTTGTTTCCCAAGAAACTTCTCGGGCACATGAAGGTTTATTAAGCAGCGCGTGAAGATTCAACGAGATACCATACGACATACTACGAGTACCGTTTCCTGGCCTCTCTTGGTTAAATTAAGCGCGTTGACATTCTTTCCTGATTGTGTTTGCTCCTATCCTATGTTGACGACCTGATGTTGCCCGGCAGTTCTGTACGAAATCTTCTGATGATGTTTTCTCCAGAAGACCACCATTGGTTGGCCAGATTGAAATGCCATGGCCAGTCTTCTTCTTCTTCTTTTTCTTTAGACCGTTTTTATATGTTGCTTCTCAGCATTTTCACAGGCACGGCAGACCGTCAGGTCCTTTTCACAGGCACGATGACTCGCCTCGGTGTTTGCGCCGGAGCGAGCTGCAGTACCGCAATTGTCGATACCAAGGCATGACAGGTGCCAGTGCCACTACCTACAGTGGCGCGTAGCCTGCTGCCTGCAGCGATAGCGCCCATCGAGCAGGGGAGCCTGGGACGGACGACAATACGAGGGAGAAGACAGCACAGAGTTCGCAGAGAGGAGGACGCGAACAAGGAAGCGTGCGTGCGCCTCCCCTCGAGACAGGCAGAAACAAAGCAGCCATCATGAAAAGGAGCAGAAGCGACCGGACTCCCCGAGGATAAGTGGCCAGACGGAGCTAACGCCGTCACCGGGGCGATCAGATTCAGATGTTTGACGGGCTGATCTGATAGGAACGGCTGGCTGTGCCTAAACAAATGGATTAGTCCAAACGGAGTGGCTGCTTGGCTGATTTGATAGTAACCGCTGTGGGTAAACAAGTGCGTTAGGCCAAACCAAGTGGCTGCTAAGCCAGTGTGGAGCTCGCGAGGAACCGGGCGTCGACGTACCAAAAGCATGATTACACGCAAGAAAACAACAAGTCGGTAAAACGAAGCGATCTCATGACGCCTGCTTTAGATTGTCCACGGTTAATATAATTGGGAAACAGGCTTTGGATAGTATCCGGAATGGCATTTTGCTTGGGAAACAAGCCGGTGATACTAGACCTTTTTTTAACAGGAAATCGGTGAAGTTAGACTTGGTTTATCAGGAGAAAGGTAAGTTAAGCCCGTCCTCTCACATTTTTTTTTAGAAAAGGAAGATGACCCCCGGCCTCTGCATCTGGGAGATGCATACGGCCACGGAAGAGAAAATTAACATGTCTCCATCAAAAAATTCACCAGAGTGGCACGGCGGCATCCATACATTCCGCTCCGCGGTGGCAAAAGAGGCGCATGCTGAAGTTTAGAAGAAAAACATTATTAGGTGTGCATTAGTCATGATAGAAGTCTTAACACCGATGTTAAGAAAAACTTTTTTTTTCATAATCCTGAAAGCTACTCTCTCGCTTCGGTGTTAAGACTTCTTGTCTACATCATTAAGGAAATTAGAAGGAATATACTGCTTTTCTTTTAAAATATTGGATTAGAAAAAAATTGATATTAAGGAAATTTGCACAACTTTTGTGTTTCTAGCGAGAAGGGTGTTTCATGCATCAGCAACATATCCCACAATCCCATTTAAATATTTCTCTCCCGCTCTCTCAAAATTGGGTTTCGCCCGCTTTATAAATAAAGCAACCAACACGAGCATCCAACGAGTAACAAAGTACCACAAAAGACAATATGTTGGGGCAACAACACAAGCATGCCTAAAGAAAATGTAAAAGGAAGGAAGAAAAAAACCACCAAGTGGCCACATCATCCTGGGGCTACGGCGAATAGAGGTGACGTGCAGTGTCATGCAGCGCATCCAACGTCCGCCCAACGCAGTCATGCTGTCTAACCAATGGGTACTACTGTTGCAAGAACGCAAGAAACTTGAAGAACGAGTCAGAGGCCCACCGAAGGAAGATCCGCTCGATCACCATCTTATTACGCGTCGTCCAAAGCATCCATGCTAACGCCACAAAAACTATCCAGAAGAGGCGCCTTTTCCTCCCTGTCCGGACCGCTCTTGCCTGGAGGAATCCGGTGAAGTCTGAAGCCTCCCAATCTAGCCCTAGTGCCTCTCGGACAAAACTCCATAATGAACGAGTCACCATGCAAGAGAAGAGGATGTGGGTCTCTGTCTTGAGAACCCCACAAAGAGAACATAACCCATTACCTGGGCCATTCCTCTTGAGCACCTCCGTACCCGAAGGAAGGCGGCCCATGAACAATTGCCACGGGAAAATTTTGATCTTCAAGGGAAGGGGCGCCTTCCATAAGGGCGCAACCCAAGAAATAGTCGTCCTATGACACAACAGATGGTAAGCCGACGCAACGGAAAAAATACCCAGAGGCGTGAACCTCCAAGATGTCGAGTCTGGTCCGGCGAGAGCACGGGATGCAAGGCCGCACACAGAGTATCCCACTCCAACACCTCCGCAGGCCCAAAAGAGCGACGAAACAAGATATTCCAATGCCCATCTTGAAGCCCCACGGAGACTGGTAACACTGGATCCACACAGATGGTGAACAGGTTAGGGAACTCCGTGCGCAGCGAATGTCCGCCCGCCCAGTGGTCCAACCAAAACATGGCACTATCGCCATTGCCAATAGAGAAGGACAATCCCAATTGAATTTCTTGTTTGATCATTTGTATCGTCTTCCAAAAGTGGGAGCCCTCCGGTCGGGCACACGCAAGTAGCAGCAAGCCCCGAAGGTACTTTGCATGAATAAGTTGCAACCAACGGTCCCCCTCCACCCGGATGATCCGTCATACCCACCTAAGCATAAGGGAAACATTCATGCAACGGGAGGCAATAATGCCCAACCCAGCAAGGTCCTTGGGCAAGCAGATGTCGGCCCACTTCACCATATGGTACTTTTGCCGACCATTCATCACTTGCCAGAAGAACCTTGCAAGGTCTTTATCGAATGAGCTATGAACTCCTTCTAGAAGCATATACAACCCCATCATATACATGGGGAGGCTAGACAGATAAGAGTCAACCAGGACGGTCTTACTTCCCTTGAAAGTGAACCGACCACACCACGGTTCCACCCGCGCTGCAACCTTCCCCATAAGAGGGTCAAACTCGCTCAGAAGAATATTCGAGTTAGGAAGTGGCATCCCAAAATATTATTTTGGAAAGGCGGCCAACCTGCTTCAGTCTACCCGCAATCTGTTGCTGCTCTGCGTCAGAATACCCCACCACTACCACCTCGCTCTTGTCGAAATTGATCTTAAGCCCAGACATTTCTTCGAAGCAAAGTAGGAGGAATTTGAGGTTCACAATGTCCATGTCAGAGCCCTCAACCATAATCATGGTATCATCCGCATACTGGAGGTGAGTGACCCCTCCCCAAGGGATAATGTGACCTACCACTCCCCTGAGATGCCCTTGTTGGGAAACATAGCAGAAAACAAAAAAATGTCCTACGACCACCCAGGAACAATATGAAGATGCATAAACGGTTTGGATCATGATTGTTACTAACTCTGAGTATTAGCGGAAGTAGATGAGTCGGTGTAGATCATACTTGGAGTCCCTCAAACCGTAGGTGAACGATCTCATGAACCGCCCATAAACAATCCCTCGAATGGAGGACCTAAAGTACAACCTCTCACAATCTGGCAGTGCTTCACCGTCCAGAGCTAATCGTCGCCAGCAAATTAGAGGTAGGAGATTAGAACCACACTGGGCTTCTAATTATGAGGATTAGACGATCTAGGTCAAGCTCTAATTGATCAGCTAGGACTAACTAGAACTAGGACTAGAGAACTAGAGGAGACTCCAAAACTTGTGTGTAGAAAAGCACCAAAGCCTCTAGTATATATAGGTTGGACAGAGAGGGCGCCACACAAGGAGGGAAGTAGCCCCTCCTTGGTGCACCTGCCTAGGGGAGGGAGGATTCCCTCCCCTGGTCCAATTCGGCCTCCCCACTTGGAAAAGTGGACGCCTTCCCTACAAGGGCCGATGTGTGTTGGAAATATGCCCTAGAGGCAATAATATTTGTATTATTACATTTCCATATTCATAGGTAAGAGTGTATATTCTATGCTATAACTGCTATGATCCTGGAATATGTGATTCAGTGGAAAAACTCATATGCACGTGTGGAATGATAAACAGTAAATAAAAGGTTCCTAGTTTCGCCTCTAAGGCTAGCTCAAGTGTTGTTGGTGATCACGTTTTCTGGATCTTAGGATATGATCAAATGTAACGATAATCCTAAATAAACATTGAGATTATGACGCTGGAAGAACGATCATATTGAATCAACCCAAACTTGTTTGCTATGAATTGAGATAATATCGCCTGTATTCAATTGTAATGACAAAGAGTGTTAACATGTGATTTTGCTCTTTAGAACATGAGAGTATTGTAATAACTTATTACATATGGTGGGCTTTGGGGTTGCTCAAACATCACCTGTAACACGGTGATCATAATGACAACTTACAGGTTCATCAAGAAGTTTGACAAGTGGCTAGATAGCTCGAGAGTGGGATTTGCTCATCCGACGATGGAGAGATATTCTTAGGGCCCTCTCGGTGTGACGACATCAATCATCATCTGGCCAGACACACGTTACTTCTTCACGGGGATGCCGAAACACAATAACGAGAAAGAAGAAACAAAATAACCACTAACGAGGATTCCGGTATAACGAGCATAGTGATAACACGGGACGATACTGATGCATCCCGGGTTTTGTGAGGTGTCCGGAAGCAAAGGGAACATCACATGATATCCAATGTTTCACTCTAATATCATTTGTGTCTTCATAGGGACCGATACAGACATCCACGGTCCCGCTGCCGGTCATTGAACGAACGGTTTCGTTCATGTCTATGAGTCCCCGAACCTACGGGGTCACAAGCTTAAGGAAACCAAGATCTACTAAGTGTTAGTAGGACGGGAGTGATGAGAATATATTTGTGGAATTCTTTCATTAATATTCAGAATAGTTTCGAGAGGATCCGGAAGCGTTTCGGGGTCAACCGGAAGGGTTTCGGTGAATATCGGGTAATACCGGGTATTACCGGTATATTATATATAGGTGGAAAATGTTTCCAGAGATGTGTGTGTGTGTGTGTATATATATATATGTATATATATATATACATATGTATATATATATACATATGTATATATATATATACATATATATATACATATATATATATATACATATATATATATAGTAGCACTATTCTGATCACGGGGTCAGAATAGTTATTTGGATCACAGCCAGCCGTATAAGGGCCCGACGAGATCCTCCCGAACTTCCGAACCCACTGCGAAAAAAAATCCCACCCCACGGCCGCTCGTCCCCAACCTCCTCCGATCCCCTGCCCCCTCGATCCACCACGACGGTGCGCCCCTCCCCTGGATTCGGCGCTTCCCGCCGCAGTCGCCCCGGCACTGGCGTGCCTCCCACCGCCGACCCCCATCCCTCGACGCGCCTCTCACCGTTGTCGCCCTGGCCCCGGCGCGCCTCTCTCCATCCCAAGATCGCCTCCCACCGCCTCATGCATCTCGTCGCCGCCGCCCCTCCACCTACAAAGCGCCACCGCCCTGCATCTCTCCGCACCGGAGTGGCGACACCCCCTACCTGCCGGCGCACCTCCACAGTCAAGCAGACGGGGAGCCGCCTCCGGCAGAAGGTGCGGCACCCTCACGCACGCGCCTCCGCCTATCCGAGTGTGCCGCCTGCATCTGCACCTGCAGTGCCCCGTCTGCACAAGCACCTTTGCCCCATGGCGTATCTTTCGCCTTGTCGCGCGGTAGGCCTGGTCTCCATCCATCGCGTGTCGCCTGCCCTTGCGTCTCTAATCGAACTTCCGCAACTTCTCTCTCTGCTGCCGCACACACAACACTAGCTGGCTGCCGTTCACATAGTCCCTTGGCCGCAGTCCATAGCGCGTTGACACTCCACCACCGGCCACCTTGCGTGTGCCACGCCAAGCGCAGGTTCGCTGGGGCGCCTGAACTTGAACTTTAGTGCCTCTCGCATCACTGTCGTCATGTGTTTGTTGCCGAGAACTGAGTGGGCAGGCACCATGCACTCCCAAAAGTCCCAATCTTCATGTGAATAGTCGCGACAGTGGTCTTCCCCCAAGCAGACCAACTAACAGTAGCAAGTTGCATATACTTATTCCCTTTTGCAGGCAGAAATATGTCGAAGAACACACTGAAGCTAAGAACAAAATAGACTTGATCTGAAGAAAATGGGTACAACAAGCATTGAAGATCATCTGGGCGCCCAATGGTAGGTGGTCCATTGTGGTAGTTTTCTCAGAAATCAAGATGTTCTGCTATGCATTTGAGAGTAGATGGAAGAAGAAGAAAAGCACAGAGGGGATAAGACATAGCAACACCGATGGATAAAGGTGAGAGAAAATTTATTGAGCAGCGCCGTCCATTGTGGCGTGGTCCTTGTTTTATTTCGCTTCAGAATAATGTTTGCATCTGAATTTTCTTGCTGCAAAAGCAAGTGGCATTCACTGCCTTTATTCAGGTCAAGGCCTCTGCTACTGCTAACCTCCCCATGTTCCATGTCGCCTGCTTGTGGGTGCCTGTCAATGCAGGCAAAAATTACATGGGCAAGGTTATATCTACAGGCAAAAGTTCAGAAAGAAGATGGAGTGTGCTTCAACTTCTTCTAGCATTTTTAATTCTCAGTACAAAAGGACATCTCAGAAAGAAGAAGAAATCGCAGGCTGCTCGTCTTGTTTGATGTTCAAGTGTTCAGTTATTTTGTACCTTTTTTGCTCTTCGTTCTGCTCAAATGCTTGTACTTCAAAAATCCTACACTCTGTCGCTCAGCATGTCACGGCCTCCTCTGGATGAAGGTCACAACCTCCTCTAGATGCAGGTCATGGTGTTCTTGTCTTGTCGTCACTGCTCTAGCGCATCACGCTTCCATACATGGTGGTGTTTTGGACTGGAGCAATACGGAACGAGGCAGTGCGTGCACATGCTAAGAGCTGTGGACCACCGCATGCGCCTCAAAACAAACTTCCTGTAGCATGTGTACGAGTTTACCCACAGTGATTTTTGTCAACATGTTCTTAGGGATGTAGACCTAAAACAGTCAACTTGTGCATTGTTGCTTCTTTGGATTTGTTGTGGCAAGGAAGAAAAAGAAGATGGGGAGAGGACGTGTGGTGGTGAGTGGATAGAAAATGTGTGAAGAAGAAAAAACATAGTGTTTCAATTGGCCATTTATTTTTATCCATTTGGGTGAAAAATGTTGTCCCCTATATGTTAATTAAGGTTATAATAAATGAATTTATTTATTTCAGTTTTTTGAATTTATTTATTTTAGTTTCCAACGTGCAGTACAAATAGTTTTTCTTGCAAAGAGTTCAATAATTCCACAGCAATTAGAAAGAAGGTCAAACACACTTACGTCAGAAGGCCATGTTTACTACAAAAGTTTCAAAGAGTAAACATATTTTCAACGTCCAGCTTAGTTAAAAATTTGATTTTTTCTAGGAAAGATGATTGTGCTCTTTTCCGTGTTTGCTCATATGACCAGTTTGAAATTTGAAATCACCAAGAAGGTCAAAAACCGTAGAAGTTCAATTTGAAATAACTGAGAAGGTCAAAAAACCTAGAAGTTCAAATCTGCAAAACTAGAAAATTGTTTTCTTATTTAAAACCATATTTTTCTAAGAAGTTCAAAGTAAAAAAGAGAGAAGTTCAAAGGTTAAAAAACTTAGATGTTTTCTCATTACTAAATAATAAAATGAAGAAATTCGGATCCCCGATCTAAAAAGAAACAAAGAAGTTTGAATTAAACTAACAAAGTACTTCAGTCATAATAAAAAATAAGTAAAAACCTAGAAGTTCAATTTAGAGTAGCAGATCATTTTGATATTCACTGTTTCAAGAAAAACCTGAGAAGTTCAGATTAAGAAATCTAAGAAGTTTGAACTTAAAAACTTAGATTTTCCTTGCTACTAATAAAATAAAATTGAGAAGTCCAAAATAAATAACGATGTTGTTCGATGCATATCAAAAACTAGAATTATTTCCTTTTCTATGAAATAAAATTGAGAAGTCCAAACTAAAAGGTAGAGCCGTTCAATATCTATAAAAAACCTTGATATTTTCACGTAACCGAGAGAAGTTCAGACTGAAAACTATTAGAAGTTCACGTACTACACGGTGTGCATTTTATATTAAAAAAGAACGAAAAGGAAAAAGGCTAAAAGTTTTATTAATAGAAGTTCAAGTGCTCGCCCCGAGAAAGTTCAAAAAGTAAAGAATGGAAACCAGGAAGTAGGATTTTTTCTGTTACTAAAATAAATAAAACTAGAAAGTCCATATTAAAAAGATAGAGAAGTTCGATGATTATAGAAAACTCAGATTTTCCTTGTTATTAAAGAATGGAAACAAGAGGTTCAAAAATTAAATAACAAGAAGTTCAACTTTTAAAAATAGTTCGCTTCAAAATTTCACAAAAGAGATTAAGAAAATAAAATCAGGAAGTCCATATTAAAAAGATGAAGAAGTTCGATGATTATAGAAAACTCAGATTT
This sequence comes from Aegilops umbellulata, assembly GCA_032464435.1. NCBI lineage: Eukaryota > Viridiplantae > Streptophyta > Magnoliopsida > Poales > Poaceae > Aegilops > Aegilops umbellulata. The sequence continues at coordinate 345,653,168 of CP136055.1, read as the reverse complement.
TCCTCGTTATTAAAGATTGGAAACAAGAAGTTCAAAAATAAAAAACAAGAAGTTGAACTTTCAAAAATGGAGCGCTTCAAAATTTTATAAAAAAAGGATTAAGAAATTCAGATAAATATTTATAAAAAACTCAGATATTTTCACGTAACCGAGAGAAGTTCGATTGATAACTGCCAGAAGTTTACGTACTACACGGTGTGCATTTTGTATTAAAAAAAGAATAAAAAAAGCAAACGCTAAAAGTTTGTTGTTATAAGTTCAAGTCCTTCGTCGGAGAAAGTTTAAAAAATTATTCTGAGAGAGATTTGTACAAAAGGAATATTATTTGTGTAAAAACTGACGAATGGATGAGAAAATTACAAATGAAAATACGTCACAGAAGTTCAACTGAAAACAGCAGGAAGTTCAACTACTACAGTGGATGAATTTCAGATGAAAAAACTTGTAAAATCATCGTGAGTATGAAAAAATGATCAACATGGAAAAGTTGCGTGTTCACAACAGCTTTCCATTGGTATATCACTTGCTCAGTTCCGATGAGTGAATGGAGAGCTACGAGCAGTGGATGGAGTGCTACGAGCAAAAAAATCACGTGAAAAACAGAGTGAAGTTCAGGTACACGCGCCGAGAAGTTCAGGTTCTTCACGTGGTGCATTTCCGAAGAATCTGTTTCACGATAAAGGCAGAACGAATGATCTCGTCGTTTTGAAAATTACTTGAAAACGGCTAGGAATTAGAGAAAACCATCAACATGAAAAAGTTTTGCATTTTCCGTAGCTTTCAGTGGTATATTATTTGCCCCATTCCGATAATTTTGTAGAAATTACGGCGAAAAGACGTTTTTATCCATTTTCAAAACTGACTTAAAGCAGTAAGGAATTGGGATAAACAATATATACCAAAAAGTTTCGCATTTCCTCAAGCTTTTCAACGCCATATCATTTGCTACATTCGGACGTACGGTTAAAAAATTAGCTCACAAATACACACTCGGTGTAACTTGGACCGTTTTATAAATCACTTTTAAACCATTTACAACTAGAAAAAACTTTCAACATGAAAAAGTAGCGCAATTTCATAAGCTTTCCAACGCCATAACATTTGCCTCAATTGGATTAGCCGTTTAGAAATCACATCGAAAATACGGACACGGCTGTTCGGTTTGTGAAATTTTACGTTTTTTCAAATTACTCTTTAACCGTAGGGAATTAGAGAAAACTTTTAACATGTGGAAGAAGCGGTTTTGCAGCAGTTTTCCAGCTCCATATTACTTGCATCATTCCGATAAACGGTTTAGAAATGCGATAGAAATTACGATTCACGTTTTTTGTGTGAAGAAAAAACGGTTTTCAAAACTGCTCTTAAACCGCTTACATTTTGCGAAAAATTTAACTTGGGTCATGATACTCGTGTTCATAGCTTTCCAAAGGTATATAGCAAGCCCTATTTGGGCAATGTTGCGGGAAGTTCAACCAAGCACAGGGGGAAGTTCTGGTCGAACAACTCAGGAAGTAAAATCGCAAAAAACGTGAGTTCTTCACGACCCGAGTGCAAAATCCGCCTATGAGCGAGATTCCTATCTAAAACGAGTATTTAGTTGCTAAAAATCGTTTAAAGATTACACTTACATCACATGGAACACGACTAACCAGAAAAACTCGCGGTAGAAGGCACGGTTGTGAAGATAGCCCGAAGGTCGGGTTCGTACAGAGAGAAGTTCAGGCGCGTTACTCAGGCAATTCAGGTTGTGATCAGAATATTATTCTGATCCCGTGATCAGAATAGTGTTTATATATATATATATATATATATATGTGTGTGTGTGTGTGTGTGTGTGTGTGTGTGTGTGTGTGTGTGTGTGTGTGTGTGTGTGTGTGTGTGTAATGTTCTAGGAGTATTTAGAAAATTTTATATTTAATTTAAATACCAACGGGCCTTAAAAGGCCAAGAGGTGGAATCCAACTTGGGCCACGATGGCCCAAGTGGAGGAGGCGCCCCCCTTTTCTTGTGGGGCCGAATCCTACTAGGGAAGGAGCCCCCCTTCTATTCTGGCATTTCTGCAGTATAGTCCAAAGATATGGCCTCATTCCTTTGATACCGATGCATACTTAGTATAGATCTGATGTAAGTCTTGTGAGTACTTTGGATGAGTACTCATGGTTGATTTGCTACCTCTTTTCTCCTCTACCCGATTACTGCGATCAGATGATGGAGCCTAGGAGCCAGCTGATCCCACTGACGAATACTACTACCCAGATGGAGCCTACTACTATGTGGAGACCATCAATGACCATGAGTAGTTAGGAGGCCCCAGGCAGGAGGCCTATGCCTTTTAGATCCAGTTATCGTTATTTTGCTAGCCTTCTTAAGGCAGACTTGTTACTTATGTCTGTACTCAAATGTTGTTGCTTCCGCTGACTTATCTATTCGAGCCTTCGTGGCCCTGGCTTGTAATATAAAGCTTTATGTTTGAATTTGTGTCTACAGTTGTTTTGTGATATCTTCCCGTGGGTCTCTGATCTTGATCATGCACATTTGCGTGTATGATTAGTGCACAATTGAGTCGGGGGCGTCACAATCCACTTGAGGGAAATATTTTGTCGTCCTACAAAACTTTGCGCTTGGAGGCCCACCGGAGTCTACAAGAATAAAGTTGTGTGGTAGTAGTCATAGGTTCGGTAAAACATAGCCATGAATGAAACCCCTTCGTTCAATGACTGATAGCGGACTCGTGAACGTCCATATCGATCCCTATGATTACATGAATGACATTCGAGTGAACCTTTTGTTAGGACATTTGCCTCCTTAGTGTTTTGGTGATGATGACAACTCACTTTGTGATCTAATCGTGTGCCAAGTTCTTCAGGTACTCTCTCTTCTGGAACATGACGATTAGGCATTCCCTCCCGGCGGAAAAGATCGAAGACGGTGGTGATACGTCCATTTTGCATCTTGCCTTTATATTGATGTTTATTGCATTATGGGCTGTTATTACCTATTTTGGTACAATACTTATGCCTTTCTCTCTTATTTTACAGGTTTACATGAAGAGAGAGAATGCCGGCAACTGGAATTCTGGGTTGGAAAAGGAGCAAACTGAAGGAAATATGCCCTAGAGCCAATAATAAAGTTATTATTTTATTTCCTTATATCATGATAATTGTTTATTATTCATGCTAGAATTGTATTAACCGAAAACTTGATACATGTGTGAATACATAGACAAAACAAAGTGTCCCTAGTATGCCTCTACTAGACTAGCTCATTAATCAAAGATGGTTAAGTTTCCTGACCATAGACATGTGTTGTCATTTGATGAACGGGATCACATCATTAGAGAATGATGTGATGGATGAGACCCATCTGCTAGCTTAGCATTATGATCGTTGAGTTTTATTGCTATTGTTTCTTCATGACTTATACATGTTCCTTTGACTATGAGATTATGCAACTCCTGAATACCGGAGGAACACCTTGTGTGCTATCAAACGTCACAACGTAGTTGGGTGATTATAAAGATGCTCTACAGGTGTCTCCAAAGGTGTTTGTTGGGTTGGCATAGGTCGAGATTAGGGTTTGTCACTCCGTGTCGGAGAGGTATCTCTAGGCCCTCTCGGTAATGCACATCACGATAAGCCTTGCAACCAATGTACTAATGAGTTAGTTGTGGGATGATGCATTACCGAACGAGTAAAGAGACTTGCAGGTAACGAGATTAAACTAGGTATGATGATACCGACGATCGAATCTCGGGTAAGTAACATACCGATGACAAAGGGAATGGCGTATGTTGTTATGCGGTTTGACCTATAAAGATCTTCATAGAATATGTAGGAGCCAATATGAGCATCCAGGTCCCGCTATTGGTTATTGACCAGAGATGTGTCTCGGTCATGTCTACATAGTTCTCGAACCCGTAGGGTCCGCACGCTTAACGTTCGATGATGATGTGTATTATGAGTTATGTGATTTGATGACCGAAGTTTGTTCGGAGTCCCGGATGAGATCACGTACATGAAGAGGAGTCTCGAAATGGTCGAGAGGTAAAGATTCATAATATAGGACGATGGTATTTGGACACCGAAAGTGTTTCGGGTGATACCGGGTCTGGAAGGGGTTCCGGGCAACCCGCGGCAAAGATATGGGCTTCATGGACCAAGTAAGGGAACACACTAGTCCACAAGGGGCTGGTGCGCCCCCTATAGGGCCAGGCACGTGGGGAGAAAGGAAAAGGAGAGGAGGAAAAGGAAAGTATGGAGTAGGACTCCTACTTCCTTCCCCTCCCCCTCCTTCCTTTCCCCCTTCTCCAAATATGGTAGGGGGCGAATTGGACTAGGGGCCCAAGTAGGATTCCTCCTACTTGGGCGCGCCCTAGGCTGCCTCCCTCCCTCTCCCTCTTTTATATACGTGGGGAGGGCACCCCTAGAACACACATCAATTGTTCCTAGCCGTGTGTGGTGCCCCCCTCCACAGTTAACACCTCGGTCATATCATCGTAGTGCTTAGGTGAAGCCCTGCGTCGGTAACTTCATCATCACCGTCGCCACATCGTCGTGCTAACAGAACTCTCCCTTGTCGCCGACTGGATCAAGAGCTCGAGGGACGTCATCGTGCTGAATGTGTGCTGAACACGGAGGTGCCGTACGTTCGGTACTTGGATCGGTTGGATCGTGAAGATGTTCGACTACATCAATCATGTTACTAAACGCTTCTGCTTTCGGTCTACGAGGGTACGTGGACACACTCTCCCCGCTCGTTGCTATGCTTCTCCTAGATAAATCTTGCGTGATCGTAGGATTTTTTTTGAAATGCTACGTTCCCAAACAGTGGCATCCGAGCCAGGTCTATGCGTAGATGTTATATGCACGAGTAGAACACAATGAGTTGTGGGCGATAATAGTCATACTGCTTACTAGCAACGTCTTACTTTGATTCGACGGTATTGTTGGACGAGGCGGCCCGGACCGACATTACATGACCGTGTTCATGAGACTGGTTCTACCGACGTGCTTCGCACACAGGTGGCTGGCGGGTGTCTGTTTCTCCAACTTTAGTTGAATCGAGTTCGACTACGCCCGGTCCTTGTTGAAGGTTAAAACAACACACTTGACAAAAAATCATTGTGGTTTTGATGCGTAGGTAAGAACGGTTCTTGCTTGAAGCCCGTAGCAGCCACATAAAACTTGCAACAACAAAGTAGAGGACGTCTAACTTGTTTTTGCAGGGCATGTTGTGATGTGATATGGTCAAGACGTGACGAGATATAAATTGTTGTATGAGATGATCATGTTTTTTAACCGTTATCGGCAACTGGCAGGAGCCTTATGGTTGTCGCTTTATTGTATGAAATGCAATCGCCATGTAATTGCTTTAATTTATCACTAAGCGGTAGTAATAGTCGTTGAAGCAATAGTTGGCAAGACAACAACAATGCTACGATGGAGATCAAGGTGTCAAGCCGGTGATGATGGTAATCATGACGGTGCTTTGGAGATGGAGATCAAAGGCACAAGATGATGATGGCCATATCATATCACTTATTTTGATTGCATGTGATGTTTATCCTTTGTGCATATTATTTTGCTTAGTACGACGGTAGCATTGTAAGATGATCTCTCACTAAATTTCAAGGTATAAGTGTTCTCCCTGAGTATGCACCGTTTCTACAATTCGTCGTGCCGAGACACCAAGTGATGATCGGGTGTGATAAGCTCTACGTTCACATACAACGGGTGCAAGCCAGTTTTGCACATGTAGAATACTTGGGTTAAACTTGACGAGCCTAGCATATGCAGATATGGCCTCGAGACACTGAGACCGAAAGCTCGAGCGTGAATCATATAGTAGATATGATCAACATAGTGATGTTCACCATTGGAAACTACTCCATCTCACGTGATGATCGGACATGGTTTAGTTGATATGGATCACGTGATCATTTAGATGACTAGAGGGATGTCTATCTAAGTGGGAGTTCTTAAGTAATATGATTAATTGAACTTTAATTTATGATGAACTTAGTCCTGATAGTTTTTGCATATCTATGTTGTAGATCAATAGCTCGCGTATAGCTCCCCCGTTTTATTTTTGATATGTTCCTAGAGAAAAATAAGTTGAAGATGATAGTAGCAATGATGCGGACTGGGTCCGTGATCTGAGGATTATCCTCATTGCTGCACAGAAGATTTATGTCCTTGACGCACCGCTAGGTGACGGACCTATTGCAGGAGCAGATGCAGACGTTATGAATGTTTGGCAAGCACGGTATGATGACTACTTGATAGTTTAGTGCGCCATACTTTACGACTTAGAACCGGGACTTCAAAAACGTTTTGAACGACAAGGAGCAGATAAGATGTTCCAAGAGCTGAAATTGGTATTTCAGACTCATGCCCGACTCAAGAGGTATGCGACCTCCGACAAGTATTTTGCCTACAAGATGGAGGAGAATAGCTCAACCAGTGTGCATGTGCTCAGAATGCCTGAGTACTATAATCGCTTGAATCAAGTGGGAGTTTATCTTCCAGATAAGATAGTGATTAACAGAGTTCTCTAGTCACTATCACCAAGTTACTGGAACTTCGTGATGAATTATAATATGCAAGGGATGACGAAAACGATTCCCGAGCTCTTCGTAATGCTGAAATCGACGAAGGTACAAATCAAGAAAAGCATCAAATGTTGATGGTCGACAAGACCACTAGTTTCATGTAAAATGGCAAGGGAATGAAAGGGAACTTCAAGAAGAATGGCAAGCAAGTTTCCACTCCCATGAAGATGCCCAAAGCTAGACCCAAGCCTGAAACTGAGTGCTTCTACTGCAAAGGAAATGGTCACTGGAAGCGAAACTGCCCCTAATACTTGGCGGATAAGAAGTATGGCAAAGTGAAAAAAAGTATATATGATATACATGTTATTGATGTGTACTTTACTAGTGTTCATGGTAGCCCCTGGGTATTTGATACTGGTTCAGTTGCTACGATTAGTAACTCAAAACAGGAGTTACAAAATGAACAAAGACTAGTTGAGGGCGAGGTGACGATGTGTGTTGGAAATGATTCCAAGGTTGATAAGATCACCATCACACACTCCCTTTACCTTCGGGATTAGTGTTGAACCTAAAATAAATGTTATTTGATGTTTGCGTTGATCATAATATGATTGGATCATGTTTATTGCAATACGGTTATTCATTTAAGTCAAAGAATAATTGTTATTCTGTTTACATGAAGAAAACCTTTTGTGGTCATACACCCAAGGTGAATGGTTTATTGAATCTCGATCGTTGTGATACACATATTCATGATATTGATGCCAAAAGATTTAAAATTGATAATGATAGTGCAACATACTAGTGGCACTCCCGTTTAGGTCATATTGGTGTAAAGCGCATGAAGAAACTCCATGTCGATGGACTTTTGGAATCACTTGATTGTGAATCATTTGATGCTTGCGAACCATACCTCATGGGCAAGATGACTAAGACTCCGTTCTCTGGAACAATAGAGCGAGCCACTGACTTATTGGAAATAATACATACCGATGTATGCGGTCCGATGAGTGTTGAGGCTCGCGGCGCGTATCGTTATTTTCTGACCTTCGTAGATGATTTGAGTAGATATGGGTATATCTACTTAATGAAACACAAGTCTGAAACATTTGGAAAGTTCAGAGAATTTCAGAGTGAAGTTGAGAATCATCGTAACAAGAAAATAAAGTTCCTACAATCTAATCGTGGAGGCGAATATTTGAGTTACAAGTTTGGCCTTCATTTGAAACAATGTGGAATAGTTTCGCAGCTCATGCCACCTGGAACACCACAGCGTAATGGTTTGTCTGAACGTTGTAACCGTACTTTATTAGATATGGTGTGATCTATGATGTCTCTTACCGATTTACCACTATCGTTTTGGGGTTATGCATTAGAGTCAGCTGCATTCACGTTAAATAGGGCACCATCTAAATCCGTTGAGACGACACCATATGAACTGTGGTTTAGCAAGAAACCTAACCTGTCGTTTCTTAAAGTTTGGGGTTGTGATGCTTATGTGAAAAATATTTCAACCTGATAAGCTCAAACCCAAATCGGAGAAATGCGTATTCATAGGATACCCAAAGGAAACTGTTGGGTACACCTTCTATCACAGATCCGAAGGCAATATATTCGTTGCTAAGAATGGATCCTTTCTAGAGAAGAAGTTTCTTTCGAAAGAAGTGAGTGGGAGGAATGTAGAACTTGATGAGGTAATTGTACCTTCTCCCGAATTGGAAAGTAGTTCATCACATAAATCAGTTCCAGTGATTCCTACACCAATTACTGAGGAAGCTAATGATGATGATCATGAAACTTCAGATCAAGTTACTACCAAACCTCGTAGGTCAACCAGAGTATGGTCCGCATAAGAGTGGTACGGTAATCCTTTCTGGAAGTCATGTTACTAGGCCATGACAAACCTACGAACTATGAGGAAGCGATGACGAGCCCAGATTCCACGAAATGGCTTAAGGCCATGAAATCTGATGTCGGTGTCAAAACCGGCGGATCTCGGGTAGGGGGTCCCGAACTGTGCGTCTAGGCCGAATGGTAACAGGAGACAAGGGACACGAAGTTTTACCCAGGTTCGGGCCCTCTCGATGGAGGTAAAACCCTACTTCCTGCTTGATTAATATTGATGATATGGGTAGTACAAGAGTAGATCTACCACGAGATCGAGGAGGCTAAACCCTAGAAGCTAGCCTATGGTATGATTGTTGTATGATGAAGTTGTCCTACGGACTAGAACCCTCCGGTTTATATAGACACCGGATAGGGTTAGGGTTACACAAAGTCGGTTGCAATGGTAGGAGATCTTGAATATCCGCATCGCCAAGCTTGCCTTCCACGCCAAGGAAAGTCCCATCCGGACACGAGACGAAGTCTTCAATCTTGTATCTTCATAGTCCAGGAGTCCGGCTGAAGGTATAGTCCGGCTACCCGGACACCCCCTAATCCAGGACTCCCTCAGTAGCCCCTGAACCAGGCTTCAATGACGACGAGTCCGGCGCGCAAATTGTCTTCGGCATTGCAAGGCGGGTTCCTCCTCCAAGTTCTTCATAAAAGATTGTAAACACCAAGAGTAGTGTCCGGCTCTGCAAAATAAGTTTCCACATATTGCCATAGAGAGAATAATATTAACACAAATCAAATCTGCTGACGTATTCCGTAGCGTGACATCACACTACGGCCAAGTCTTTTACTCGTATCGTTTTTACTTTTCCACCTTAGCGCGTTTTGCGAGGCGGTTTCCTTGGCATATCTTGTCAAAGCAGAGATCATGTCCCCTTTATTTACGGGATTCTCATCAATACGGTCGTGGGTAACCCAATCGTGCATGTTCAACATGTTTTCTCGATTAAAGGCGAGTCCCAAACGGTCACGGGGAGGGCTCTTGGTATTCAACCTCTTATAAAGAGACCAAGGCCCTACTCCTTTTTTCCAAACTCAAACGAGTTCGCCCATCGCCTCGAGTTCCAACACCCTAGGCTCCAGATTTCAGGCGCTTCGGACCATCGACAATGTCCGGTTCCGACCTTCAAGGCCGGTGGATGCCACGGAGGAGGACATGCTAAAGTTGAGAGAAGCTAAGTTCTTGACTGGCGAAATTTCGCATAGGTTGCCTGCTCAAGGGCAGGCGTTTCCCAGTCCCTAGCCTGGTGAGAGTGTGGTGTTCATATCTCACTTCCTTCGGGGATTAGGCTTCCAAATGGATCCCTTTGTGAGGGGGATGCTGTTCTATTATGGGCTGGAATTTCACGACTTAGCTCCGGAGTCCATCCTCCATATTTCCTCATTCATCGTCGTGTGTGAAGCGTTCCTCCGTGTTACCCATCACTTCGGATAATGGCTCAAGACCTTTAAAGTGGAGCCGAATATGGTTGAGGGACGGCACGCAGAGTGCGGAGGCGCTGTTATAAGTAAGAATGCCGATGCTCCCTGGCCCGAGGGCTCTTTTCAAGAGGAGCTCGGCTTATGGCAACGGGAGTGGTTCTATATCACTCCTCCCAGGGGCACCAAATGTGTGGCGCCGCCTGCCTTTCGCTCGGGTCCCCCACAACAACTAGGGTCATGGGTCAATAAAGGCCTAGACTGGGGGCCATCTCAGGATGTGCCTTTGTTGCAGGGAGGAATCAGGGATCTCTTGGAAAGACACCTCAACTTGGTCAAAGTGATGCAAGTTACGCTGATCCGCCGAACCTTGCCCGGCAAACGTCGCTCCCTCCGCTTGTGGGAGTCTAATCCGGAGGGACCACGAGCTCTCCAACATTTTATGGGCGCAACGCCCGTGGAGATGTACAAATTGTTCTTCGGATCACAAGCAATGTGTCCGGATTGAACCGAGGATGCAGGTTTAAGCTGCAATCGCTCGGATACTCAAGTAAGTAACCTTGTGCCCGGACTCGCTATCCATATAATTGTCATAAATTCGCCCCTAAAAGAGTTGTCCTTTTTAAATAGGAGTGGATAGCGAAAGCAAAGCTAATCAGGTGTCCGGCTCCCCTTTCTGAGACCAGGGCGGATCCCGTGCTTGTCGGGATGTTGAAGATTGTGCCTCTGGAGAGAAGTGAGGGAGAGGACAAGGAAACTATGGCCTCCTCAAAGGAGGCTATTTCGAAGGGAGGAACCGACAATTCCTCTTCTAAGGGGAAGAAGAGGGCCGCCTCTGACGACCGGAGCCCATGGCCCCAAAGCGGGGTAAAAAATCCTCGTCAGAGGGTCCGATGCCGGGGGGTTCCTCGGCCGAACTGTGCCCTCAAAGGAATCAGCCCTCCAGCGAGCCGTAAGTAGAGAAAGATTGTATATTTTGAGAGAAGGATCCTTGTTTTAAACCTAAGAAGATTAACCGAAATTTTACCTTGTAGTTCGGACCTCATCCCTTCTCAGCAGAGCTCGTCTTTGGGGGATCTTCTTCCGGAGATGATGGAGAGCGGAACGCCTCCCCCTGCCGTACCGCCTAGCGAGGCGGGCGGACCTGAGGTGTCGTCGCGGAGGGTTTCTCCGAATTCGGCAGGGGCGGAAGATTGCTATGCGGCCCCCCAAGGTTCTCCGAATCCGGCCTCCGAAAGAGGCCACAAGACAAGTCTGGCACCGTCCGGTGCCCGGCCGGAGGAGCTAAAGAATCTGCTGGGGCGAGCTTCTATCTCAGAGGAGCACCGCGCATTGATGGTCACGGTTATTGAAAGGATTTCATCCGCGGAAAGCGAATTGCACGAGGCCGTCAGGAGTTTACTGACGGGCTTTGAGGTACATTAGATAATGTACACTTTTGTCAGTTGCGCATAAATAAGATGCGCCCTGTATAGATAGTAGCCCCTGAGACTCTGTGCGTCGTCAAGAAATGACGGCGCAGAGGATCATAATCCCAGGTCTAAGGTGTCGCCTTTGAATGTAGGTGGCGAGGTGTCCGGAATCGAGCCGAACTGATGATTTTGCCGAACTAAAGGGACAACTGGACGTGGCAGATGCCGACATCGCGCTTGTCAACAAGCGGCTTGATGAGGCTCAAGGTATGTAATTCCTCGGGCGGCATCAGGTAAGAGGAGCTTCATGCCAGTGGTCTTACAATGTATGTGCTTGACGCAGATGGTGCGGCCGCCGTGGAGAGTCTTAGGGTAGAACTTGCCCGAGCTAAGGAACAAGCCAGGAAAAGTGATGCGGCTGCCGTGAAAGCCCTTGAAGAGCTGAGAGCCGAACAGGCTGCTCACTGCCGAAGCAAGGAGGAGATGGCCGAAATGGCCGTAAAATTAAAGAGCACTGCAGGCCATTGCAAACTTCTTGAGAAAGAAGACCGGGCGAGACGGACAGACTTAGAGAAGGCCGTTGCCGATGCCAAGGACGCTCGCTCTGCGATGAGAGCTGCGAAGGAGGAGCTGCGTCAGGCCGAACAGATTGCGGCTGGAAAGCCTTTTATGCTGCGAAGGAGGTTTTGCGATCCGAAGTTTGCTCCGTTGGACCGGATGTGGAGTGTGGAGGACACCTATCTAGATTTGGCAGCCAGTGCTGCTGATGCGACCGAACACTTTCGAGATCAAAAAGATCGCGAAGTGGAAAAGCTTTTCTGGTCGCAGTTCCACAATCGAGAGCGTCCGCTGGCATTGGACGATCGTCTGGCTCAATGGGCCGAACTGAATAGGTTGTCCGGACTCGCCATGAAGTTCGTCATGGGTCATTTGTGGCCGGGGAGATCAGAGCCGAAGAGTTATTTCGGCTTGGTGCAGCAACTCTTTGATGCGGTGCCCCGTATCGATGCAATGAAGAGGTCAGCATGCATAGAGGGCGCACGGATGGCTCTTGCCCGTGTCCAGACATATTGGGCGGAGATGGAGACCACCGTTGTTGCGTCCCGAGATTCGGACAAAAGCCGAGTACCCTCCAAACACTATTTTCAGGAAGTCCTTGAAGGCGCTCGTGTAATAGAGACGCAGTGCTCGAAGGATGCTATGTTCTGATAGCATATGTAATTATAAAACAATACTTTGATAAATTGTAGCAGGCTTTTATACTTGTGCCTTCAAGTATGGGGAACACCTCCTGTGCGGCTGTTTTTAATATATATATAAAATCTGAAAGATGGCAGTCTTTGGCTTCAGCCCCCACGCACATAGTGCGGGGGTGCTCGCAGAAGGCGCTTTTTCACACTTAATCCAACGTCTTGGTCCTACAAAGGAGGTGATGGCGCAGCGAGCCAGGCAACCGGACTATAATGCTTTAACACTTTCACTTAGCCATAGGAGCTTGACAGTGGGACTCTTTAGATAGCCCTTGGTGGCGACTGCGCTCGCCCGAATTCGGGGCGCGTGTGTGCCTGGCCGGGAAACGGCCCTTCGTTAATGCAGAGGAATCCTATAGATTCCAGAGAGTCATCAAGTGGTTGACCAGTCTCCCGCTATATCATAACATTCGGTTTTCGGCTTTCTCTACTGAGGTGCTCGCCCGGCCGAACCGGGGCACAATCGCAGTAGTTCTCCTGGTGCTGCCTTAGCCGATAGAGCGGAACGTAAGGCGGCCGAACACAGGAGCCGGGCAACCCAACATTGACCAAAATCATGATTCGGAGCTGATGCATATAAGGCCAAACTCGCGACGCCGAACACTCCCTAAGGTATTCGGTCTATATGAGAGCGGGTAAAGTAATGCTCTTAGTTATAAGCCCCTAGTGTCCAGGTACGCGCAGGAATTCTGACGTGGCCACATGCCAAGACGCCAGCCTCCTCCTTGGTTATAGAACCAGGGGATGTGTAGCAACAAGAGACAGTAAAAAAGGTTTACGCAGGGTCTTAATCTGAAAAGAATCCTTGGAACGGGTCCCTACTGCACGTCTGCGCATGTGTCTCCGTTGTGCCGTATCCTGGGCGGGCGTAGCACGATGTTCATCTGTGAAAGAGAGGAACTAAGTTGAAAAGAAAAATTGTATTAAATAAACAGAAATTCGTGCCGAACAACAATTGTATTAAGTAAACAAATATAAAGTAAAATATGTAAAATTGAGCTTTATTTTCTCTTATATATGCGGAGCCCCTAGGGCATGCCGGGCTCGTCTATCCGTGCCCGTGGTCTTAATGACCTGTTCGGATGTTCTGGCTGGTGAAGCCATTGTATTGTGGGGCTGTTAAAGCGGCCGCACAATCCTCCGCTCCGGGGAGGAGCGCTCAATGTTTCCCCTTCAAGGAGATGATGCCTCGTGGACCGGGCATTTTAAGCGTGAGAGATGCATAATGCGGTATTGCGTTAAAGCGGGCGAAAGCTTCGCGCCCCAGCAGTGCTTGATAGCGACTTGAGAATGGGACGATGTGGAAAGTTAGCCTTTCTCAGCGGAAGTTATCGGTAGAGCCGAATATAACTTCGAGCCGGATAAAACCCATGCAGTGGGTGTCCGGACCGGGCGCTACCCCTTGAAAGGAGGTTTTGCTGTGGCGGATTCTTGTTGGGTTTATCCCCATGTGATGGATTGTGTCCTGATATATCAGGTTTAGTCCACTGCCGCCGTCCATTAGGGCATTTGAAAACTGGAGCCCGCCAATTATTGGATCGAGTACCAAGGCAGTCCAGCCTGCGTTCCTGGTACTTCTTGAATAATCCAGATGATCGAAGATGATTGGTTTTGACAACCAGTGGCGGGACCCCTTTGGGATGGGTCGTGTGGCGCGTACCTTTATGGGCGCCGCATGTTTTATTATATGAAGTAGGTTTACTGTTTTTACTTCTTGTGGGAAATTCTTCTGTTTCCTGGTGCTCTGCTTTTGGGGTTCGTCCTCGTCTTCACTTGGTGTGTCGAGCCCCTTGTGTTCGGCGTTGAGTCTGCCGGATCGTTTGAAAACCCAACAATCTCTATGGGTATGGTTAGCAGGCCTCCCTGGAGTACTGTGTATTTGACATATCCTGTCCAGGATTTTGTTTAGGTTGGATAAATCATCTCTGTTATCCTGGATGGGCGGCTTTTTCTGATTCTGCCGTGAGCCTTTGAATCCGGCGTTGACTGCCGTGCTCTTTGGACTGTTTTCCTTAGTCCGGCGACGTTCCTTGTTGCGTTGCGGTTTTCCGTTTCCATCCCTTGTTTCGGATGTACTTGGGTCGCTGGTGCTACATCTTGCCAACCAGCTGTCCTCTCCTGCGCAAAAGCAGGTCATGAGGCTTGTTAATGCGGCCATTGTTCTTGGCTTTTCTTGGCCGAGGTGTCTGGCGAGCCACTCGTCTCGGACATTGTGCCTGAAAGCTGCTAGAGCTTCGGCATCCGGACAGTCGACCATCTGATTCTTTTTAGTAAGAAATCTATTCCACAACTGCCGAGCTGACTCTCCGGGCTGTTGTGTTATGTGACTGAGGTCGTCAGCATCCGAAGGACGGACATAAGTCCCTTGAAAACTTGCTCGGAAAGCGTCCTCGAGCTCTTCCCAGCTTCCAATTGTGTTTTCAGGAAGGCTTTTAAGCCAATGCTGGGCTGGTCCTTTAAGCTTTAGTGGTAAATATTTGATGGCGTGGAGATCATCTCCTCTAGCCATGTGTATGTGGAGGATGTAATCCTCTATCCAGACTCCAGGGTCTGTTGTTCCATCATATGCCTCTATGTTTACAGGTTTGAATCCCGCTGGAAATTCATAATCCAGGACCTCATCGGTGAAACATAGGGGATGTGCGGCACCCCTGTATTTGGGTGTGCCAGATTCTGATAATGGTTTTATTGCATTGCTTACAAGAGCTTGCTTTCTTGGCCCACAAATGGACCTGACTGGGCCATCTTTTGATGCGAATCCGTAAGTGGGTCGCGTGTCGGCTTAAGTGCGGCGCCATTTGCCGCTTTATGCTGGCTATGGGGTCGTCTATCCGACCGTGTGGCTTTCTTACTTTTTGAGTGCGAGGGCTCTAAGGCCTCTTCGTCGAATTCAGGCAGTAGCTTTCGCTTCAGATAGCTTTTAGTGCGGCGACTATCGCCGTATTTGTCTACGCTGTTGATTACTTTACTCCATCTGATCCTGAGTGCATCTTCTGCAGTCTTGAGCTTCCGCTTCTGTTTTTTCAGGCTGCGTGCAGTTGCAACGAGCCTCTTGTGGAGGTTCTTCTTCTCCGCGGGTTTATCCGGTGTAAGGTTGTCCGGAATGCCATTTTCGCCAAGGGAGGGATGCTCGGTTTCTTCATCCGGGCTGCCCTGTTCGGACGGTTGCTCTAGGGCATGCTCGTCGCCTGCTGGCTCATCCTGCTCTATGGTTGGGTCTGTATCGAGGCGGGGCTTGGGTCGGCGTTTACGCTGACGCTTTGATTGTTTTTTGAGGGATTGATCCTTTGTTCCATCCCCGTTTGCCTCGTGGTCGCTACCTTTAGGGGTATCCACCATGTACACATCATGAGGTGAGGTGGCCGTCCAATTCCCTATAGGCGTTGGTTCATATGTGTCTCCTGCATCGTCGTCCATACCGTCAATGTCTTCGGAGTCGAAGTTGAGCACGTCGTTTAAATTGTCGACAATGGCTACCAAGTGGGTGGTGGGTGGGCTTTGAATTTCTTCATCGTCCGTATCCCATCCTCGCTGACCGTAGTCTGGCCAGGGCTCTCCTGATAAAGAGAGAGACTTTAGAGAATTCAGGATGTCGCTGAAGGGCGAGTGCTGAAAGATGTCCGCGGCGGTGAACTCCATTATCGGTGCCCAATCGGATTCGATCGGCAGGGGCGCGGGGGGTTTGGAGTCCGGAGAGGAATCCGGATCCTCGGAGTCACGGGTCATGCAGAGTGCGGGGCTGGCGTTCGGCTCGATCGCCTTTGAGATCGTAGCCCCCGAGGTGACGTCCAACCGCTTATCCTCGATTGGCGCAATAGGCTCCGAATTAAGGGTCGGAACCGGTGCGTGTGCGGCCTCCAGGGCACTGTTCGGCGGCAGAGCTAGATCATGCCCCTCGAGACAGTGCGGCGCGCTTGGCTGTGGCTCGAATTCGTCGAAGATCAAATCCCCGCGGATATGTGCCGTGTAGTTTAAGCTTCCAAACCTGGCCTGATGGCCAGGGGTGTAGCTTTCGATCTGCTCGAGGTGGCCAAGCGAATTGGCCCGCAGTGCGAAGCCGCCGAAGACGAAGATCTGTCCGGGGAGAAAAGTCTCACCCTGGACCGCATCATCGTCGATGATCAAAGGAGCCATCGGGCCTAAAAGTGACGACACAGAGGAACTCTCAATGAAAGCACCAATGTCGATGTCAAAACTGGCGGATCTCGGGTAGGGGGTCCCGAACTGTGCGTCTAGGCCGGATGGTAACAGGAGACAAGGGACACAAAGTTTTACCCAGGTTCGGGCCCTCTCGATGGAGGTAAAACCCTACTTCCTGCTTGATTAATATTGATGATATGGGTAGCACAAGAGTAGATCTACCACGAGATTAGAGAGGCTAAACCCTAGAAGCTAGCCTAGGAGTATGATTGTTGTATGATGAAGTTGTCCTACGGACTAGAACCCTCCGGTTTATATAGACACCGGATAGGGTTAGGGTTACACAAAGTCGGTTACAATGGTAGGAGATCTTGAATATCCGCATCGCCAAGCTTGCCTTCCACGCCAAGGAAAGTCCCATCCGGACACGGGACGAAGTCTTCAATCTTGTATCTTCATAGTCCAGGAGTCCGGCTGAAGGTATAGTCCGGCTACCCGAACACCCCCTAATCCAGGACTCCCTCAGGATCCATGTATGAGAATGATACGTCTCCGTCGTATCTACTTTTCCAAACACTTTTGCCCTTATTTTGCACTCTAACTTGTATGATTTGAATGGAACTAACCTGGACTTACGATGTTTTCAGCAGAATTGCCATGATGTTGTTTTATGTGCAGAAAACAAAAGTTTCTCGGAATGACCTGAAACTCCATGGAATACCTTATAATAAATAATAAAAAATCCTTGCCAAAGATGAAGACCAGGGGGCCCACACCCAGTCCATGAGGGTGGGGGGCGCCCCCCTAGGGAGCGCCCCCTACCTCGTGGGCCCCATGGACCTCCTCCGACGCCAACTCCAACTCTATATATTTGCTTTCGGGGAGAAAAAAATAGAGGACAAGAAATCATCGCGTTTTACGATACGGAGCCGCCGCCAAGCCCTAAAACCTCTCGGGAGGGCTGATCTGGAGTCCGTTCGGGGCTCCGGAGAGGGGGATTCGTCGCCGTTGTCATCATCAACCATCCTCCATCACCAATTTCATGATGCTCACTGCCGTGCGTGAGTAATTCCATCGTAGGCTTGCTGGACGGTGATGGGTTGGATGAGATTTATCATGTAATCGAGTTAGTTTTGTTAGGGTTTGTTCCCCAATATCCACTATGTTCTGAGTTTGATGTTGCTATGACTTTGCTATGCTTAATGCTTGTCACTAGGGCCCGAGTGCCATGATTTCAGATCTGAACCTATTATTTTTTCATGAATATATGTGTGTTCTTGATCCTATCTTGCAAGTCTATAGTCACCTATTATGTGTTATGATCCAACAACCCCGAAGTGACAATAATCGGGATACTTCTCGGTGATGACCATAGTTTGAGGAGTTCATGTATTCACTACGTGATAATGCTTTGTTCCGGTTCTCTGTTAAAAGGAGGCCTCAATATCCCTTAGTTTCCGATAGGACCCCGCTGCCACGGGAGGGTAGGACAAAAGATGCCATGCAAGTTCTTTTCCATAAGCACGTATGACTATATTCGGAATACATGCCTACATTACATTGATGAATTGGAGCTAGTTCTGTGTCACCCTATGTTATGACTGTTACATGATGAACCGCATCCGGCATAATTATCCATCACTGATCCGGTGCCTACGAGTTTTCCATATACTGATTTCCACTTATTTACTTTCCCATTGCTATTGTTACACTCACTACAAAATACCAAAAATATTTACTATTGCTTGTACTACTCTTTTGTTACCGTTACCACCACTATCATATTACTTTGCTACTAAACACTTTGCTGCAGATACTAAGTTTCCAGGTGTGGTTGAATTGACAACTTCGCTGCTAATACTTGAGAATATTCTTTGGCTCCCTTTGTGTCGAATCAATAAATTTGGGTCGAATACTCTACCCTCAAAAACTGTTGCGATCCCCTATATTGTGGGTTATCAAGACCTTTTTCTGGCGCCGTTGCCGGGGAGCATAGCTCTATTCTTTGAGTCACTTGGGATTTATATCTGCTGGACACTATGAAGAACTTGAAAGACGCTAAGACAAAAATTTATCCCTCAACTACGAGGGGAGGAAAGGAACTGCCATCTAGCTCTGCACTTGATTCACCTTCTGTTATGAGTAAGCTTGCGACACCTAAACCTGCTTTTGCTGTTCGTTCCGATATGTTGCATGTTATTGATGATGCCACTTCTGCTATGCATGATACTTATGATGAAACTACTTCTATGCTTGATACTACTGTGCACCTTAGTGAATTTCTTGATGAACAAATTGCTAGGGCTAGAGAGAATGAAATTATTGAATCTGATAATATTGATGAAAATGATGATGAGGATTGGCCTATTATTCCTGAAGGTTATATTTTTGATAGAGAAGCTTCTGCTCCTATTTTAGCTTGCAATGATAACGATGAGCTTAGAAGGTTAATAGCCAAATGGAACAAAGAATCACTTAGAGATAAAATGAGGCCTGATCCTGCCTTTGCTACTTCACCTATATGAGGTCCTGATAAGGATTATGAATTCTCTGTTGATCCTGATATAATTACTTTGGTTGAATCTGATCCTTTCCATGGTTATGAATCTGAAACTGTTGTGGCACATCTTACTAAATTAAATGATATAGCCACCCTGTTCACTAATAATGAGAGATCTTGCTACTTTTATATACTCAAAATATTTCCGTTCTCATTAAAGGGTGATGCTAAGATATGGTTTAATTCTCTTGATCCTGGTTGTGTGCATAGTCCCCAGGATATGATTTATTACTTCTCTGCTAAATATTTCTCTGCTCATAAGAAACAAGCTGCTTTAAAGGAAATATACAACTTTGTGCAAATTAAAGAAGAGAGTCTCCCACAAGCTTGGGGGAGGCTTCTCAAGTTACTTAATGCTTTGCCTGACCATCCTCTTAAGAAACATGAAATACTTGATATCTTTTATAATGGACTAACCGATGCTTTCAGAGATTACGTGGATAGTTATGCTGGTTCTCTTTTCAGGGAAAGAACACCGGGTGAAGCTGAAATTTTATTGAATAATATGTTGACAAATGAAAATAATTGGGCAGCTCCTGCTCCAATTACTGAGCCTATTCCTAAACCAACTCCGAAGAAGAGAGGTGTTCTATTTCTCAGTCCTGATGATATGCAAGAAGCAAAGAAATCTATGAAAGAAAAAGGTATTAAAGCTGAGGATGTTAAGAATTTACCTCCTATTGAAGAAATACATGGTCTTAATATACCGCCTGTTGAAGAAACATGTGGTCTTGATCCTTTATTTATTGAAGAACCTCCTGACCCCGATAACCCGACACAGGTAGTAAAGGTAAACTCTCTCTACAGATATGATAAAGTTGAAGTCCCTCCTACTAAAATTGCTAGTCAGTGCTTGGATGAGTTTGATAACTTTATGTTTAAGCAAGACGACTTCAATGCTTATTTTGGTAGACAATTAAAACAAAATGCTTATATGATTAAACGCTTGGGTGATTATATGGCTAATATTAGAGGTGAACTTAAACTTGTTAGCAAACATGCTTCTATGGTTACCACTCAAGTAGAACAAGTACTTAAAGCTCAAAAAGAAGTGCTTGATGAAATGAATAGTAAGAAAAATGATTATGCTGTTAGAGTGGCTACTAGAACGGGTAGAATGACTCAGGAACCTTTGTATCCTGAAGGCCACCCTAAGAGAATTGAGCAAGATTCTCAGAGAAACAATATTGATGCACCTAGTTCTTCTAAAAAGAAGAAAAAGAAAAATGATAGAACTGTGCAAACTTCTAGTGAACCTATTGCTGAACCACCTGATAATCCAAATGATATCTCTATGTCTGATGCTGAAACACAATCTGGTAATGAGCATGAACCTAGTGAAAGTGTTAATGATGATGTTCATGATGATGCTCAACCTAGTAATGATAATGATGTAGAAGTTGAACCTGCTGTTGATCTTGATAACCCACAATCAAAGAATCAACGTTATGACAAGAGATACTTTGTTGCTAGAAAACATGGTAAAGAAAGAGAACCTTGGGTTCAGAAACCCATGCCTTTTCCTCCCAAACCATCCAAGAAAAAGGATGGTGAGGATTTTGAGCGCTTTGCTGAAATGATTAGACCTATATTTTTGCGTAAAATATGCTCAAAATGAATCCTTATTCTAAGTACATGAAGGATATTGTTACAAATAAAAGAAAGATACCGGAAGCTGAAATTTCCACCATGCTTGCTAATTATACTTTTAAGGGTGGAATACCAAAGAAACTTGGAGATCCAGGAGTACCTACTATACCATGCTCCATTAAAAGAAATTATGTTAAAACTGCTTTACGTGATCTTGGAGCCAGTGTTAGTGTTATGCCTCTCTGTTTATATCATAGACTTGACTTGAATAAGTTGACACCTACTGAAATATCTTTGCAAATGGATGATAAATCAACTGCTATACCTGTCGGTATTTGTGAGGATGTGCCTGTTGTGGTTGCAAACGTTGCTATTTTAACAGACTTTGTTATTCTTGATATTCCCGAGGATGATAGTATGTCTATTATTCTTGGAAGACCTTTTCTTAATACTACAGGGGCTGTTATTGATTGCAACAAAGGCAATGTCACTTTTCATGTTAATGGTAATGAGCATACGGTACACTTTTCGAGGAAACAACCTCAAGTTCATAGTATCAACTCTATTGGAAAAATTCCATCGATTATATTTGGAGGTTTTGAATTTCCTCTCCTACTGTCAAAAAGAAATATTGGGGATGTGCATATCCCCGTTGAGGTAACTTAGTGTTATTCAAAATTTCCCCGATTTCATGTTAATCGGAATGAGTTTGTTAACAAGACTTGATCAACCTTGTTAGTGGATTCCTTTTGATGAGCATGAGATGGATGAAACTAGAAGCACAACCTTCTGTACCCTCTCTATACTTTCTGTTATTTAGTTGAAATAAAGTAAAAATAGTATTTTTTTCTGTCTGTTTCCTGATTTATCCGTGCAATTAAAAATATCCCAAAAATAAAAGTCCTTAGAATGCCATGCTAATTTAATATGATTTTTTCGGGAATATTTGAGGATTTACTATGCAAAAATTACCGCGGGGGGAGCTGCCACCTGGCCACGAGGGTGGAGGGCGCGCCCTACCCCCCTGGGCACGCCCCCTACCTCATGGGCCCACGGTGGCCCTCCTCCACTTATTCCTGCACCCATATTCTTCCTCTTCCTCACACAAACACGAAAAACCTACTCAAGCACGAGTTCCAGCCACCTTTGCTGTGATTTTGGATCTCTTTGCTCAAAGCACCTCTCGCAAAACTGCTTGGGGAGATTGTTCCTTGGTATGTGACTCCTCCATTGGTCCAATTAGTTTTTGTTCCAGTGCTTTATTCTTTGCAAATTTGTGCTGCATAGGTGACCATGTTCTTGAGCTTGCATGTCAAATTTATATGGTTCCAAGTAGTTCTAATTCTTGATATATGCTCTAGACACTTGTAGGAGTAGTGGCTATCAGTTTTATTGAAGCTGGTTCACTTTTGTTTGAAGTTACTAAAAATTTCAGATTATTTCAAAAAATAATGAAGAGACTTTTGAGGGGCTCATCGAGCCGAAGCTCGAAGGAGAAACAAAATGAAGAAGCTCATAGGCCCAAATATAATTTGCCTCGTACCGCGGAGATCCGGTCGTGTGAATGGCCTTCTGATAATTTCTTGAGAGAGGCCGGGATTTATGAGGATTTCTATTCATTGATTGAAAATGCTGGCCTCACCAACTTCATCCGCGACTAACGTCCTCAGTGTCTCTTACTCACAAATACTTTTGTGCAAAACTTCTACTTTTTCCCTAAGGAATCACCTCCTTCAGTAGAGTTTCATTTATATGACGTTGTTAAGAAGATGCCATTAGCTGAATTTTGCAAGGTTTGCGACATACCCCCTGAGGGTACCTTAGAGGAACCACCTCGTAAAGAGGTGGAAGCGTTCATTAACACTATCTCTGTGGGAGAAACCAGGAAGGTTTGTGATGCAAGAATCACTAGCATACATTTTCCTGTATTACGCTATTTTGCCTTATTTGCTAGTCGATGCTTGATTGGTCGCGGGAACTGTGGGAACCTTAGTGTTCCTGATATTATTATTCTATTCCATGGTTTATACCGCGACAACACTGTTAGTATGGGTGGAATTGTTGCTAGACGGTTAAGTCTGAACCGTACTAAGGGCCCCATCTTTAGAGGCATTTATGCTTCATGCCTCGCTGCACATTTTAACATAGCTATTAGGCATTATGAGAAAGAAGAAAAATTGCTGCCTAGTGCTTACCTAGATTATAAGAGTCTGCTAGCGCACGATTTTATTGTTAAGGGCAGGAATGGAGAGCTCAAATATAAATTATTCTTTCATAAACATCATTCGGAAACTATTACCTTGCCTGCTCCTTCTTTGTTTAATTTTGTAGGGCCTTATCTCGTTATGTGGGCAGCCGTCCAAGCTTACAAGAACCCTGCACCAACCCCGGAACTGGAACCACAAGATGAGCCTCCATGACAATCTGTTTATTCTTGGGATCCAGAGATGACTGTCAGCCAGTGGCAGTCAGAGTCTTCTTCATCACAGTATGATCCTAGCTAATCTTCGTCGCATTACAACCCTAGATACACCTACGGGTATCCGCCAGGCTATCCCTGGCAATAGACCAACTTAGGCCAAAAGCCTAAGCTTGGGGGAGTATGTATTTCTCACCGACATTACATTTATGTTAACACACTCATTACTAGATATCGGTGCTCATACTCTTTCACTGTAATATCCATGCTAGTTTATTTTCTTTTTCCTGCTTTCTTCTTGTGTGTTTGATAAACCTTAAGAAAAACCAAAAAAATTAGCAGTAGTTTACTTTCCTGCTGTAGTAGTAATTAAAAAGAAAGCCCAAAAATATTTCTTGTTCTTCTTTTGCTTGTTGGGAGCTTTCCCGTGTAAATAGTTTTTATTTCTTTTCTTTTCTTTGGGGGTCAGTAGGAGAAGACCATGATTAAATTGTTGAAGTGGCTCTTATATACATTATTGTTGATTTAACCAAGAGCCCATATTGCTTTGTCTTCTCCTGTTTATTGAATGCTCGCAGATTCCAGCTTAGTCCAATGCACGTGCACTCTTATTATTATTCACATCGTTCGGTCGTGCAAGTGAAAGGCAATTATGATGATATATGATGGACTGACTGAGATGAGAAAAGCTGGTATGAACTCGACCTCTTTTCTTCTTGTAAATATGATGAGTTCATTGTTCTTGATTCAGCTTATTATGAATAAACATGTTTGCAATGACAATTAGAGATCAGGGCAGTAGACTCCAGTTGCTCCAATCGTCCCTTACTTCAATGCCAATATACTTCCTTTGCACTTTGTCGATCCCACAAGGTATTCTTAAGCAGATTGAGCGAATTGAGCGTCAATGTCTTTGGAGAGGCAATTCGGACACGCCACGACAACCTTTGGCAGCCTGGGAGCTGGTTAGCAGACCAAAGAAATATGGTGGTTTGGGAGTTCTCAATCTGAGTGTGCAGAATGATGCTCTTTTGCTTAAGCATCTTTTCAAGTTCTTTAACAAGATGGATATTCCATGGGTGAATTTAATCTGGGACTCCTACTATCAATCTTCGGCTCCACAAGCTACCCAGATGTGTGGTTCCTTCTGGTGGCGCGACATGCTTAAGCTTTATGAAAAAATTTGTAAACTGGCAATACCATAGGTTCATGCTGGCGATTCTGTGGTGTTCTGGCTGGATAAATGGGAAATTAGTGGCAATCTTGTTATTCTTTAGGATCGGTTTCCAAGACTCCATTCCTTTGTGATTGATGACTTGGACACTGTTAAGGATGTCCTTGAGCTGCCCAATTTGACTGAGAGCTTCCATCTACCTCTGTCCCTAGAGGCTTTCCAAGAGTTTGATCAACTCCAGTCCATGCTCCTTCCTATTGAGCTTGATCCTAATAGTAAGGACATTTGGAGATGGCCATCTAAGTCTGGTCAATTCCAGACCAAGATATATTATGACTATGATTTCTCTAGCATTGTGGTAGATCCTATATTCAAATGGATATGGAAATGCTCTTGCACTTTCAAGGTCAGAGTCTTTGGATGGCTACTTCTTATGGATCGCCTTAACACAAGGGATATGATGCAGCGCAGGCACTGGATTATCCAAGATGATTCCTGTGTGCTTTGCCAATCTCAAACTCATGAAGACAGAATTCATCTCTTCTTCACATGCAATTTCAGCCAGAGAGTTTGGAATTATCTTGGGATTTCTTGGCAGGTTCAACCGCATCAGTCAACCTACTCCATGGCTTCTTCGGCTAGAGATGAGTTTGGTTTGCCCTTCTTCACAGAAGTGGTTTTTACTGCCACCTGGAATATATGGACTCAAAGGAATGGCAAAATTTTCAGGAATGAGACACCAAGCTTCAGAGCCTGGAGAAGGAATTTTGTACATGATTTAACTCTGTTAACTCATAGGATCAAATGTAAATATAGAGATAAACTTCTAGACTGGTTAGCCTCTTTACCCTAGATAGTAGTTCTTGTTTCCTCTTGTCTTGTACCTTGGACTTTTTATACTGAGTTTTAATAAAGCACTGTGAGGCTGTTGCCTTGCAGTATATATTCAAAAAAAATTAGAGATCATAGTTGCTTGTGCCATGCTTGACTAGTTATGAGTTATAATGGTTTACCTTGCGTGCCAACATGCTATTAAAATGGTTATGATGTGGTACGATGAGGTGGTATCCTTGTTTGAATGATTTAGGTGAATTGACTTGGCACATGTTCACACATGTAGTTGAAACAAATCAACATAGCCTTCACGATATTTATGTTCATGGTGGATTATATCCTACTCATGCTTGCATCCAATGTTTATTAATTTTAATGCATGTACATGGTTGTTGTCGCTCTCTAGTTGGTTGCTTCCCAGTCTTTTGTTAGCCTTCACTTGTACTAAGCGGGAATACTGCTTGTGCATCCGATCCCATAAACCCCAAAGTTATTCCAGATGAGTCCACTACACCTTCCTATATGCGGTATCTACCTGCTGTTCCAAGTAAATTTGTATGTGCCAAACTCTAAACCTTAAAATAAACATTCTGTTTTGTATGCTCGAATAGCTCATGTATCAACCAAGGCTGCCCTTGTCTTCCATGTTAGGCGGGTTATTCTCAAGAGGAGTGGACTCCGCTCCTCACTCACGAGAAAATGGCTGGTCACCGGGATGCCCAGTCCCATGCTTTATGCAAACTAAATCAAAATTAATTGCAAACAAAACTCCCCCTGGGACCTGATGTATGTTGGAGGCACTCATAGTTTCGAGCAAGCCATGGATTGATGCTTGTTGGTGGAGGGGGAGTATAAACATTACCATTCTGTTTGGGAACCGCCTATAATGTGTGTAGCATGGAAGATATCGCCATCTCTTAGTTGCTATGTTGACAATGAAAGTATACCGCTCAAAATATTATTTATCTGTATTTCAAAACCGAGCTCTGGCACCTCTACAAATCCCTGCTTCCCTCTGCGAAGGGCCTATCCATTTACTTTTATGTTGAGTCATCACCCTCTTATTAAAAAGCACTAGCTGGAGAGCACAACTGTCATTTGCATTCATCACTGTTAATTTATGTTGGGTGTGACTATGATCGGATCTCTTTTACCATGAATTACAATGTCTAGTCAGTCCTTGATCTTTAAAGGTGCTCTGCATTTATGTTTTGCGGTCTTAGATAGGGCTAGCGAGATACCATCTTGTTATATCATATTATGATTATTTTGAGAAAGTATTGTCATCCAAGATTTATTATTATGGCTCGCTAGTTGATTATGCTATTGATATGAGTAATTGTGATACCTGATAATTATTGCAAATGTGGTTAGTTATGACCTTTGCTGAAAACTTGAATGCTGGCTTGACATATTTACAACAACAAGAGCAAACAGAGTTTGTAAAAGTTTTTCTTTATTTCTTTCAGTTTGTCAACTGAATTGCTTGAGGACAAGCAAGGGTTTAAGCTTGGGGGAGTTGATACGTCTCCGTCGTATCTACTTTTCCAAACACCTTTGCCCTTGTTTTGGACTCTAACTTGTATGATTTGAATGGAACTAACCAGACTGACGCTGTTTTCAGCAGAATTGCCATGATGTTGTTTTATGTGTAGAAAACAAAAGTTCTCAGAATGACCTGAAACTCCACGGAATACCTTACAATAAATAATAAAAAATCTTCACCAAATATGAAGACCAGGGAGCCCACATCCTGTCCACGGGGGTGGGGGCACCCCCCAGGGCGCGCCCCCCTACCTCGTGGGCCCCCTGGACCTCCTCCGACGCGAACTCCAACTCTATATATTTGCTTTCGGGGAGAAAAAAATAGAGGAGAAGAAATCATCGCGTTTTACGATACGGAGCCGCCGCCAAGCCCTAAAACCTCTCGGGAGGGCTGATCTGGAGTCCGTTCGGGGCTTCGGAGAGGGGGATTCGTCGCCGTCGTCATCATCAACCATCCTCCATCACCAATTTCATGATGATCACTGCCGTGCGTGAGTAATTCCATCGTAGGCTTTGCTGGACGGTGATGGGTTGGATGATATTTATCATGTAATCGAGTTAGTTTTGTTAGGGTTTGATCCCTAGTATCCACTATGTTCTGAGATTGATGTTGCTATGACTTTGCTATGCTTAATGCTTGTCACTAGGGCCCGAGTGCCATGATTTCAGATCTGAACCTATTATGCTTTCATGAATATATGTGTGTTCTTGATCCTATCTTGCAAGTCTATAGTCACCTATTATGTGTTATGATCCGACAACCCCGAAATGACAATAATCGGGATACTTCTCGGTGATGACCATAGTTTGAGGAGTTCATGTATTCACTATGTGCTAATGCTTTGTTCCGGTTCTCTATTAAAAGGAGGCCTTAATATCTCCGATAGGACCCTGCTGCCACGGGACGGTAGGACAAAATATGCCATGCAAGTCCTTTTCCATAAGCACGTATGACTATATTCGGAATACATGCCTACATTACATTGATGAATTGGAGCTAGTTCTGTGTCACCCTATGTTATGACTGTTACATGATGAACCGCATCCGGCATAATTATCCATCACTGATCCGGTGCCTACGAGTTCTCCATATACTGGTTTCCGCTTATTTACTTTCCCGTTGCTATTGTTACAATCACTACAAAATACCAAAAATATTTACTATTGATTGCACTACTCTTTTGTTACCGTTACCACCACTATCATATTACTTTGCTACTAAACACTTTGCTGCAGATACTAAGTTTCCAGGTGTGGTTGAATTGACAACTCGGCTGCTAATACTTGAGAATATTCTTTGGCTCCCCTTGTGTCGAATCAATAAATTTGGGTTGAATACTCTACCCTCGAAAACTGTTGCGATCCCCTATACTTGTGACGGTTATCGTCTCGTGTCATGGGGCATCCGCGCGATCCGTAGATCGATCTTGTTTGTCTTGCTTTGTCCTCCAACATATCTCGCAGGTCTAGCGTGTTTCCCCGTGCCTTGGTATTTTTTGAGCGGCGTCGGGGTGCGGCTTGAGTGGAGGGCCAAGAGGCCTCTCTGTCGCGGCCACGAGGTGGCCGGTCAGCCGCATCATGCGCTGGTGATGTAGGTTTAAGTGCTTCCTCCTCTAATCGGGGTAGCAACCTACGCTTTGGGTAGCTCTTGGAGGGACGTTCGAGTTCGTACTCCTCGGCCGCAAGGACTTCAGTCCATCTGTCGGCTAGCAAGTCTTGATCAGCTCTAAGCTGCTGCTGCTTTTTCTTAAGGCTACTTGCCGTGGCCATAAGCCTGCGCTTGAAGCACTCTTGCTCGATGGGATCCTCAGGCACAACAAATTCGTCGTCGCCAAGGCTTGCCTCGTCTTCGGAGGGAGGCATGTAATTATCATCCTCTTCCTCTCTGTCTGCCGCTCTCTCAGGGAGGCTGGCCTCTCCATCCTCCTGCGCTGAATCTTGCTGGAGGGAGTTGTCTTCGGCACTGTCCGGGGTGTTATTATCTCCTGTGACGGTATCACTATTTTTGCTTTGGCGGGACTTAGAGCGGCGCCGCTGACGCCGGCGCTTAGGTTGCTTCTTGGAGGGGTCATCCCCCGCTGTTCCGTCGCCATTGCCTTCTTTGGGTGTATCCACCATATATATGTCATATGACGAGGTGG
Organism: Aegilops umbellulata; assembly: GCA_032464435.1. Lineage (NCBI taxonomy): Eukaryota > Viridiplantae > Streptophyta > Magnoliopsida > Poales > Poaceae > Aegilops > Aegilops umbellulata. Next base: position 345,624,238 of record CP136055.1, on the reverse strand, counting down.
CTTTCTAGTGCCCTATTGGCGCTGGTTCCTGTTTGTCTCCTACATCGTCGTCCATACCGTCCATGTCTTCGGAGTCGAAGTCTAGCATGTCAGTTAAATCATTGACAGTGGCTACGAAGTGGGTGGTGGGTGGGCGTCGAATTTCTTCGTCGTTCGCATCCCAATCCTGCCAGTCATAATCCGGCCAGGACTCTCCTGACAAAGAGAGAGACCTTAGTGAATTCAGAATGTCGCCGAAGGGCGAGTGCTGAAAGATATCCATGGCGGTGAATTCCATGATTGGCGCCCAATCGGATTCGATTGGCAGGGGCGCGGAGGGTTCGGAGTTCGGAGAAGAGTCCGGCACCTTGGAGTCACGGGCTTCGCAGAGGATAAGGCTGGTGTTCGGCTCGATCGCCGTTGAGACTGCAGCCCCCGTGGCGGGGTCTAGCCCCCCCGTCCTGAATCGGCGCAGTTGGCTCTGAGCTAAGGGTCAGAGCTAATACGGGTGCGGCCTCCAGGGCGCTGTTCGGCGGCAGAGCTAAATCATGCACATCGTGACAGTGCGGCGCGCTCGGCTGCGGCTCGAATCCGTCAAAGATCAAGTCTCCGCGGATGTCAGCCATGTAGATCAAACTTCCAAATCTGACCTGATGGCTAGGGGCGTAGCTTTCAATCTGCTCCAGATGGCCAAGTGAATTGGCCCGCAATGCAAAGCCGCTGAATACAAAGATCTGTCCGAGGAGAAAAGTCTCACCTTGGACCGCATCGTTGTTGATGATCGGCGGAGCCATCGGGCCTAAAGATGACGACACAGAGGAACTCTCAATGAAAGCACCAATGTCGGTGTCAAAACCGGCGGATCTCTGGTAGGGGGTCCCGAACTGTGCGTCTAGGCGGATGGTAACAGGAGACAAGGGACACGATGTTTTTACCCAGGTCTGGGCCCTCTCGATGGAGGTAAAACCCTACTCCTGCTTGATTAATATTGATGATATCGGTAGTACAAGAGTAGATCTACCATGAGATCAGAGAGGCTAAACCCTAGAACCTAGCCTATGGTATGATTGTTGTTGTTGTGTCCTACAGACTAAACCCTCCGGTTTATATAGACACCGGAGGGGGCTAGGGTTACACAGAGTCGGTTGGGAGGATATCTACATATCCGTATTGCCAAGCTTGCCTTCCACGCCAAGGAAAGTCCCATCCGGACACGGGACGAAGTCCTCAATCTTGTATCTTCATAGTCCAACAGTCCGACCAAAGGTTATAGTCCGGTCATCCGGACACCCCCTAGTCCAGGACTCCCTCAGTCACTTTATATTGCCCCTTGTGATATGAACCTTTATTATGCAGTCTGTCGCTTTTATTACTTTCACATCACAAGATCGTATAAAGCTTATTTCTCCCACACCAATCAATCATACATATTTAGAGCAATTTTTATTGCTTTGCACTGATGACAACTTACTTGAAGGATCTTACTTAATCCATAGGTAGATATGGTGGACTCTCATGGCAAAACTGGTTTAAGGGTATTTGGAAGCACAAGTAGTATTTCTACTTGGTGCTGAGAATTTGGCTAGCATGAGGGGGAAAGGCAAGCTCAACAAATTAGATGATCCATGACAACATACTTTATCTCAGATATAAGAAAGGCATAACTCATTACGTTGTCCTCCTTGTCCAACATCAACTCTTTAGCATGTCATATCTTAATTAGTGCTCCCAATCATAAAAGATGTCAATGATAATATATCTATATGTGAAACCTCTCTTTCCTTATAACTTCCTATTAATTGCAACGATGACTAAAGCTATGTCTGCCAACTCCCAACAACTTTTAATCATCATACTCTTTCTATGTGAAGTCATTACTCTCAATAAGATCAATATGAACTCTTTGTTTCTTTTTATTCTTTTCTTTCTTTCTTTTATTCACCCAAGATCATGGCAAAATAATCAAGCCCTTGACTTAACACTAATCTTTATTATATATATAGCTCACGGGCTCGATTACATAGAGAGACCATAAAGCAAAACTCAAAACTAGATCATGCCATAAACTTTATTCTACTATATCAAGATACTACTAATAGGATCGAACTAAGAAAAACGGTAAAGACAGGAGTTGTGATTGTGATACGATACCGGGGCACCTCCCCCAAGCTTGGCAGTTGCCAAGGGGAGTGCCAATACCCATGTGATTATATCTCCTTCTTTGTTGTCGGTGAAGGTGGAGGTGATGGGTAATCGCACATCGAGCGTAAGAGGTCCTCCAGCTTGTGGATAATGCCCTTGAGTTCGACAATATGCTCCTTCAACAAAATATTTTCTTGTGTGAGATACTTGTTCTTTATATGAGCTAACTCAATCATCTTGAAAGCTTCGATCTCAGTTGGGGTAAGAAGATTATGATCAAGTTGAAGAATGTCTTTTGCTGCCGGAGCTTGATCCTCCATGGCCTTCTTGATCCTTTCATCCTTGTTGACCTTCGTGGGTTCTTCCCTCTTCAGATCTATCTTCATTAGCCAAGCATCATTGTCACCCTTGTTGGAAGAGGGGGACGACATGATGCCTAGCCTTGAAAACCCTGACAGAAAACAGCACGAAACAAGAACAGAGGAGATTTGCGTGATACGGGAGTCAAAACCTTCGGGAGGATATATAGTGAATTTTTACTGACCAAAATATGTATCGTGCAAGAAAACGGAGTCCGGAAGGCACACGAGGTGCTCACGAGGTAGGGGGCACGCCCAGAGGGGTAGGGCGCGCCCACCACCCTCGTGGGGCCCTCGTGTCCTCCCCGGACTGCTACTTATTTTTCTATTTTTCTAAATATTCCAAAACGGAGAAATATTGCCTTAAAAATTGTTTTGGAGTCGGTTTACTTACCGTACCACATAACGATTCCATTTCGGAGTCTGAGACGTTCTGGAAAGTGTCCCTTATGTATTCCTCTGGGGTTACGGTTTCAATAATATTGGTTTCAACATTTATGGGATTACTTGAGATATAATGTTTGATTCTTTGACCGTTTACCACCTTCAGATTTGTGCCTTCGAAGTTGTTGATTCTTATGGCACCGGAACGATAGACCTCTTCGATAACATAGGGGCCTTCCCATTTAGAGAGAAGTTTTCCTGCAAAAAATCTTAAACGAGAGTTGTATAGCGAAACATAATCACCTACATTAAACTCACGCTTTTGTATCCTTTTGTCATGCCATCTTTTAACTTTTTCTTTAAACAACCTGGCATTTTCATATGCTTGGGTTCTCGGTTCATCAAGTGAGCTAATATCAAATAATCTCTTTTCACCGGCAAGTTTGAAATCATAGTTGAGTTCTTTAATAGCCCAATATGCCTTGTGTTCTAGTTCGAGAGGTAAGTGACATGCTTTTCCATAAACCATTTTGTCCGGAGACATACCCGATAGGATTCTTATATGCAGTTCTATAAGCCCATAATGCATCATCAAGTTTCTTAGACCAATTCTTTCTAGACCTATTAACAGTCTTTTGCAAAATTAATTTGAGCTCTCTATTGCTCAATTCTACTTGACCACTAGACTGTGGGTGATAAGGAGACACAATTCTATGATTAACGTCATACTTAGCAAGCATTTTACGGAAAGCACCATGAGTGAAGTGTGAACCACCATCAATCATTAAATATCTAGGGACTCCAAACCTCAGAAAAATAACTTCTTTAAGCATTTTAATAGAAGTGTTATGATCAGCACTACTAGTTGGAATAGCTTCTACCCACTTAGTAATGTAATCAACAACAACTAAAATATGTGTGTAACCATTAGAGGCAGGAAAAGGTCCCATATAATCAAAGCCCCAAACATCAAACGGTTCAATAACAAGGGAATAATTCGTAGGCATTTCTTGACGTCTACTAATATTACCAATTCTTTGACATTCATCACAAGACAAGAGAAACTTACGGGCATCCTTGAGGAGAGTAGGCCAATAAAAACCGGATTGCAATACCTTATGTGCAGTTCTGTCTCCCGCATGGTGTCCTCCATAAGCTTTGAAGTGACACTTGCGTAGGATCTATTCCTGTTCATGCTCAGGTATACAACGTCTAATAACACCATCTAATCCTTCGTTATAAAGATGTGGGTCATCCCAAAAGTAATGTCTCAAATCATAGAAGAACTTTTTCTTTTGTTGGTATGTGAAGCTAGGTGGTATAAACTTAGCAACAATATATTTAGCATAATCAGCATACCAAGGAGTACTACGAGAGGTACTTATAACATTTAATTGTTCATCAGGAAAGCTATCATCAATAGGTAGTGGGTCATCAAGAACATTTTCTAACCTAGACAAGTTGTTAGCAACGGGGTTCTCAGCTCCTTTCCTATCAACAATATGTAAATCAAATTCTTGTAGCAAGAGAACCCATCTAATAAGTCTAGGTTTAGCATCTTTCTTTTCCATAAGATATTGAATAGCAGCATGATCAGTGTGAATAGTTACTTTAGAATCAACAATATAAGGTTTGAACTTATCACAAGTGAATACAACTGCTAAAAGTTCTTTTTCAGTAGTAGCATAATTTCTTTGAGCATTGTCTAGAGTCTTACTAGCATAATGAATAACATTTAATTTCTTATCAACTCTTTGCCCTAGAACAGCACCTACAACATAATCACTAGCATCACACATAATTTCAAAGGGTAAATTCCAATCAGGTGGCTGAACAACAGGTGTAGAGACTAATGCTTTCTTAATTATTTCAAATGCTTCTACACAATCATCATCAAAGACAAATGGTATATCTTTTTGCAATAAATTAGTCAGAGGCCGAGAAATTTTTGAGAAGTCCTTAATGAACCTCCTATAAAATCCGGCATGACTAGGGAAACTTCTGATACCTTTGATGTCCTTGGGACATGGAATCTTTTCAATAGCATCAACCTTGGCTTTATCAACTTCAATACCTCTTTCAGAAACTTTATGCCCCAAGACAATACCTTCGTTAACCATAAAGTGGCACTTTTCCCAATTCAAGACAAGATTAGTTTCTTCACATCTCTGCAAAACTCGATCAAGATTGCTCAAGCAATCATCAAAAGAGGAACCATAGACGGAAAAGTCGTCCATGAAAACCTCACAAATCTTTTCACAAAAGTCAGAGAATATAGCCATCATGCATCTTTTAAAGGTAGCAGGTGCATTACATAAACCAAAAGGCATACGTCTATAAGCAAAAGTATCAAAAGGGCATGTAAAAGTAGTCTTTGATTGATCTCTAGCCGACACAGGTATTTGAGAGAAACCAGAATAAACATCTAGAAAGCAATAGTGTGTATCTTTGCATAATCTTTCTAGCATTTGATCAATAAAAGGTAAGGGATAATGATCTTTCTTAGTAGCTTTATTTAATTTACGAAAATCAATTACCATCCTATAAGCTGTGATAATTCTTTGCAGAATCAATTCATCTTTATCATTAGGAACAACAGTAATGCCTCCCTTCTTAGGGACACAATGGACAGGACTTACCCACTGGCTATCAGCAACGGGATAACTTATACCTGCCTCCAGAAGCTTTAGTATTTCTTTTCTTACCACTTCTTTCATTTTAGGATTCAGACGTCGTTGAGGATCACGAACTGGTTAGGCATCAGCTTCCAAATTTATTTTATGTTGACATAGAGTGGGACTAATGCCCTTAAGATCATCAAGAGTATATCCAATAGCAGCACGGTGCTTCTTCAGAGTTTTCAATAATCTTTCTTCTTCATGCTCTGAAAGGTTAGCACTAATAATAACAGGATATATCTTCTTTTCATCAAGAAAAGCATATTTAAGATTATCAGGTAACGGTTTAAGCTCAAACACGGGATCACCCTTGGGTGGAGGAGGATCCCCTAAAATTTCAACTGGCAAATTGTGTTGCAGAATAGGTTCTTGTTTAAAGAATGCTTCATCTATTTCCCTTCTTTCATTCATGAACATATCATTTTCATGGTCTAGCAAATAGTGTTCTAAAGGATCACTAGGAGGTACGACAATAGAAGCAAGACCAATAATCTCATCCTTACTAGGTAATTTCCTCACGATGTTTTTTACTAAATTTAGAGAAATTAAACTCATGAACCATATCGTCCAAGCCAATAGTAACAACATTCATTTCGCAGTCTATCTTAGCGTTAACAGTGTTCAAGAAGGGTCTACCAAATATAATGGGACAAAAGCTATCTTGCGGAGAAGTAAGAACAAGAAAATCAGCGGGGTATTTAGTTTTCCCACACAAGACTTCAACATCTCTAACAATTCCCATCGCTGAAATAGTATCTCTATTGGCAAGTTTAATTGTGACATCAATATCTTCTAACTCAGCAGGTGCAATATCATGTATAATTTCTCTATACAAGTCATAAGGTATAACACTAGCACTAGCACCCATATCACATAAGCCATGATAACAATGATCTCCTATTTTAACAGAAATAACAGGCACGCCTACCACAGGTCTATGTTTATCTCTATCACAAGGCTTAGCAATTCTAGCAGTTTCACCATTGAACTGAATAACATGCCCATCAATATTATCAGACAAGAGATCTTTAACAATAGCAATATTAGGTTCTATTTTAACTTGCTCAGGGGGTACATAAGTTCTAATATTGCTTTTATGAACAACAGTTGAAGCTTTAGCATGATCCTTTATTCTAACAGGGAAAGGTGGTTTCTCAACATAAGAAGTAGGAACAATAGGATCATTATAAGTGACAGTCTTTTCTTCAACTTTAATAGGTGCAGCTGATTTTACTTCTATGGGAGGATGATATTTAAACCACTTCTTGGGGAGATCAACATAAGTATCAAAAGATTCATAGAAAGAAGCTACTATCTCAGAGTCAAGTCCATATTTAGTGCTAAACTTATGGAAAATATCGGTATCCATAAAAGATTTAACACAATCAAACTTAGGTGTCATACCTGACTCTTTACCTTCGTCGAGGTCCCAATCTTCAGAGTTGTGTTTAATTCTATCCAATAAATTCCATTTAAATTCAATAGTCTTCATCATAAAAGAGCCAGCACAAGAAGTATCGAGCATGGTGCGATTGTTTTAAAAAAGCCGAGCATAAAAACTTTGCATAATTATTTCTCTCGAGAGCTCATGATTGGGGCATGAATATAACATTGATTTAAGCCTCCCCCAAGCTTGAGCGATGCTTTCTCCTTCGCGAGGCCAAAAATTATATATATAATTGCGATCACGATGAACAAGATGCATAGGGTAATACTTTTGATGAAATTCCAACTTCAATATTTTATAGTTACATGATCTCATATCATCACATAGCCTATACCATATCAATGTGTCTCCCTTCAAAGATAAAGGGAAGACCTTCTTCTTAGCAACATCATCGGGTATACCTGCAAGCTTAAATAATCCACAAACTTCATCCACATATATTAAGTGCTCATCATGATGCTTTGTTCCATCTCCTGTAAAAGGGTTAGCTAGCAGTTTTCCCATCATACCCGAAGGAAATTCAAAAGGAGTTTCATTTTCAATAGGTTCAGTAGGTTGAGGAGCAACTCTTTGCTCTACTGGATGGGGTGAAGATACGCCGAAGAAGCTCCTAAGAGAATTACTTTCCATAGTAACAAGTGACAGTAAATTTCAGCACACTATATAAATGTTTGCTTACCAAATTCCACCTACCAAAGGCGCTACACTCCCCGGCAACGGCGCCAGAAAAGAGTCTTGATGAACCACAAGTATAGGGGATCTATCGTAGTCCTTTCGATAAGTAAGAGTGTCGAACCCAACGAGGAGTAGAAGGAAATGATAAGCGGTTTTCAGCAAGGTATTCTCTGCAAGCACTGAAATAAGTGGTAACAGATAGTTTGGTGATAAGATAAATTGTAACGAGGAACAAGTAACAAAAGTAAATAAGGTGCAGCAAGATGGCCCAATCCTTTTTGTAGTAAAGTACAAGCCGGAACAAACTCTTATAATAGGAAAAGCGCTCCCGAGGACACATGGGAATATCGTCAAGCTAGTTTTCATCGCGTTCATATGATTCGCGTTCGGTACTTTGATAATTTGATATGTGGGTGGACCGGTGCTTGGGTGTTGTTCTTACTTGAACAAGCATACCTCTTGTGATTAACCTCTATTGCAAGCATCCGCAACTACAACAAAAGTATTAAGGTAAACCTAACCATAGCATGAAACATATGGATCCAAATCATCCCCTTACGAAGCAACGCATAAACTAGGGTTTAAGCTTCTGTCACTCTAGCAACCCATCATCTACTTATTACTTCCCAATGCCTTCCTCTAGGCCCAAATAATGGTGAAGTGTTATGTAGTCGACATTTACATAACACCACTAGAGGCTAGACAACATACATCTTATCAAAATATCAAACGAATACCAAGTTTACATGACTACTAATAGCAAGACTTCTCCCTTGTCCTCAGGAACAAATGTAATTACTCACAAAGCATATTCATGTTCATAATCAGAGGGGTAATAATATGCATATAGGATCTGAACATATGATCTTCCACCAAATGAACCAACTAGCATCAACTACAAGGAGTAATCAACACTACTAGCAACCTACTAGCACCAATCTCGGACTTTGAGACAAGAATTGGATACAAGAGATGAACTAGGGTTTGGAGATGAGATGGTGCGGGTGAACATGTTTATGGAGCTTGCCCTCTCCCGATGAGAGGAGCGTTGGTGATGATGATGGTGATGATTTCCCCCTCCCGGAGGGAAGTATCCCCGGCAGAACAGCTCTGCCGGAGCTCTAGATTGGTTCGGCCAAGGTTCCGCCTCGTGGCGGCGGAGTCTCATCCCGAAAAGTTCCTTCCTATTTTTTTTTCTTATCGAAAGACTTCATATAGGAGAAGATGGGCATCGGAGACCCACCAGGGGGCCCACGAGGTAGGGGGCGCGCCCTAAGGGGGGGCGCCCCCACCCTCGTGAGCCGGGTGTGGGCCCCCTGGCCTTCATCTTTGGCGAGGATTTTTCTTTATTTATTTTAAGATGTTCCGTGGAGTTAAAGATGTGTACTATTGGTGTTAAATCACATGACGATATGAACTAGATTATTGACTCTAGTGCGAGTGGGAGACTAATAAGTTATTATTTTATTTCCTTATATCATGATAAATGTTTATTATTCATGATATAATTGTATTAACCGGAAACTTGATACATGTGTGAATACATAGACAAAACAAAGTGTCCCTAGTATGCCTCTACTAGACTAGCTCGTTAATCAAAGATGGTTAAGTTTCCTGACCATAGACATGTGTTGTCATTTGATGAATGGGATCACATCATTAGAGAATGATGTGGTGGATAAGACCCATCTGTTAGCTTAGCATTATTATCGTTGAGTTTTAGTGCTATTGCTTTCTTCATGACTTATACATGTTCCTCTGACTATGAGATTATGCAACTCCGAATACCGTAGGAATAGCTTGTGTGCTGTCAAACGTCACAGCGTAATTGAGTGATTATAAAGATGCTCTACAGATGTCTCCGAAGGTGTTTGTTGGGTTGGCATAGATCGAGATTACGATTTGTCACTCCATGTATCAGAGAGGTATCCCTAAGCCCTCTCGGTAATGCACATCACTATAAGCCTTGCAATCAATGTGACTAATGAGTTAGTTGTGGGATGATGCATTATGGAACAAGTAAAGAGACTTGCCGGTAACGAGATTAAACTAGGTATGATGATACGGACGATCAAATCTCGGGTAAGTAATATACCGATGACAAAGGGAATGACGTATGTTGTTATGCGGTTTGACCGATAAAGATCTTCGTAGAATATGTAGGAGCCAATATGAGCATCCAGGTTCCGCTATTGGTTATTGACCGGAGATGTGTCTCGGTCATGTCTACGTAGTTCTCGAACCCGTAGGGTCCGCACGCTTAACGTTCGATGAGGATGTGTATTATGAGTTATGTGATTTGATGACCGAAGTTTGTTCTGAGTCCCGGGTAAGATCACGGACATGAAGAGGAGTCTCGAAATGGTTGAGAGGTAAAGATTCATATATGGGACAATGGTATTTGGACATCTGAAGTGTTCCCGTTGGTACGGGATCACCGGAAGGGGTTTCGGGCAACCCTCGGCAAAGATATGGGCTTAATGGGCCAAGTAATGGAACACACCAGTCCACAAGGGGCTGGTGCGCCCCCTATAGGGCCAGCCACGTGGGGAGAAAGGAAAAGGAGAGGAGGAAAAGGAAAGTATGAAGTAGGACTCCTACTTCCTTCCCCTCCCCCTCCTTCCTTTCCCCCTTGTCCAAATATGGTAGGGGGCGAATTGGACTAGGGGCCCAAGTAGGATTCCTCCTACTTGGGCGCGCCCTAGGCTGCCTCCCTCCCTCTCCCTCCTTTATATACGTGGGGAGGGCGCCCCTAGAACACACATCAATTGTTCCTAGCCATGTGCGACGCCCCCCTCCACAGTTAACACCTCGGTCATATCGTCGTAGTGCTTAGGTGAAGCCCTGCGCCGGTAACTTCATCATCACTGTCGCCATGCCGTCGTGCTAACGGAGCTCTCCCTCGTACTCAACTGGATCAAGAGCTCGAGGGACGTCATCGTGCCGAGTGTGTGCTGAACACAAAGGTGTCGTACATTTGGTACTTGGATCGTGAAGATGTTCGACTACATCAATGTGTTACTAAACGCTTCCGCTTTCGGTCTACGAGGGTACATGGACACACTATCCCCGCTCGTTGCTATGCTTCTCCTAGATAGATCTTGCGTGATCGTAGGAATTTCTTTGAAACATTATGTTCCCCAACACAAATATTAGATACCTATTCTGCACAACTCCAAAAGTCCTGATAATTTACGAAGAATTGTTTTGGAATTAATAAAAAATACTTGACGAAGAAAATACCAGAGGGGCCCCACCAGGAAGCCACAAGGGTGGCGGTGCACCCTACCCCCTGGGCGCGCCCCCTGCCTTATGGGCCCCGTGGCAAGCCTCCGGTGCCCATCTTCTGCTATATGATGTGTTTTGATCTGAAAGAAATCAAGATGACGCTTTAGGGACGAAGCGCCGCCGTCTCGAGGCGGAACTTGGGCAGAACCAATCTAGGTCTCCGGCGGAGCTGTTATGCCGGGGAAACTTCCCTCCCGGAGGGGGAAATCGAAGCCATCATCGTCACCAACGATCCTCTCACCGAGAGGGGGTCAATCTCCATCAACATCTTCACCAGCACCATCTCCTCTCAATCCCCAGTTCATCTCTTGTATCCGATCTTTGTCTCAAAACCTCAGATCGGTACCTGTGGGTTGCTAGTAGTGTTGATTACTCCTTGTAGTTGATGGTAGTTGGTTTATTCGGTGGAAGATCATATGTTCAGATCCTTAATGATAATTAATACTCCTCTGATTATGAACATGAATATGCTTTGTGAGTAGTTATGTTTGTTCCTGAGGACATGGGAGAAGTCTTGTTATAAGTAATCATGTGAATTTGGTATTCGTTCGATATTTTGATGAGATGTATGTTGTCTTTCCTCTCATGTTGTTATGTGAACGTTGACTACATGACACTTCACCATGATTTGGGCCTAGGGGAAGGCATTGGGAAGTAATAAGTAGATGATGGGTTGCTAGAGTGACAGAAGCTTAAACACTAGTTTATGTGTTGCTTCGTAAGGGGCTGATTTGGATCCATATGTTTCAAGCTATGGTTAGATTTATCTTAATTCTTCTTTCGTAGTTGCGGATGCTTGCGAGAGGGGTTAATAATAAGTGGGAGGCTTGTCCAAGTAAGGACAGCACCCAAGCACTGGTCCACCCACATATCAAATTATCAAAGTAACAAACAGGAATCATATGAGCATGATGAAAACTAGCTTGACAATAATTCCCATGTGTCCTCGGGAGCGCTTTGCATTATATTAGAGTTCGTCCAGGATTGTCCTTTGCTACAAAAAGGATTGGGCCACCTTGCTGCACCTTAGTTACTTTTGTTACTTGTTACCCGTTACGAATTATCTTATCACAAAACTATCTGTTACCGATAATTTCAGTGCTTGTAGAGAATATCTTGCTGGAAACCGCTTGTCGTTTCCTTCTGCTCCTCATTGGGTTTGACACTCTTACTTATCGAAAGGACTACGACAGATCCCCTATACATGTGGGTCATCAAGAATATTTTCTGGCGCCGTTGCCGGGGGATGAAGCGCCTTTGGTGAGTGGAATTTGGTAAGGAAGCATTTACATAGTGTGCTGAAATTTACTGTCACTTGTCACTATGGAAAATAATCCTTTGAAGGGCATGTTTGGGGTGTCTTCACCTTGACCGGTAGAGCAAGAAGTTTCTCCTCAACCTAATGAACCAACTGAAAATATTTACTATGAAATTCCTTAGGGTATGATAGAGAAACTACTAGCTAATCCTTATGCAGGAGATGGAACACTACATCGTGATATGCATCTAATCTATGTGGATGAAGTTTGTGGATTATTTAAGCTTGCAGGTTTGCCCGAGGATGAACTCAAGAAGAAGGTTTTCCCTTTATCTTTGAAGGGAAAGGCATTGACATGGTGTAGGCTATGTGATGATATTGGATTTGGAACTACAACCGATTGAAATTGGAATTTCATAAAAAGTTTTATCCTATGCTTCTGGTTCATCATGATCGGAATTATATTTATAATTTTTGGCCTCGTGAAGGAGAGAAAGTATCGCTCAAGCTTGGGGGAGGCTTAAGTCAGTGTTATATTCATGTCCCAATCATGAGCTCTCAAGAGAAATTATTATTCAGAATTTTTATGCTTGGCTTTCTCGTAATGATCAATCTATACTCGATACTTATTGTACTGGTTCTTTTATGAAGAAGACTATTGAATTCAAATGGGATTTATTGGAAAGAATTAAACGCAACTCTAAAGATTGGGAACTCGACGAAGGTAATGAGTCAGGTATAAATCTTAAGTTTGATTGTGTTAAATCTTTTATGGATACTGATGCTTTTCATGAATTTAGCACTAAATATGGACTTGACTCTGGGATAGTAGCTTCTTTTTGTGAATCATTTGCTACTCATGTTGATCTCCCAAAAGAGAAGTGGTTTAAATATCATCCTCCCATTGAAGTGAAAGTAGTAGAACCTATTAAAGTTGAAGAAGAAACTATTACTTATAATGTTGATCCTATTGTTCCTACTGCTTATATTGAGAAACCACCTTTTCCTGTTAGAATCAAGGAACATGCTAAAGCTTCAACCGTGGTTCGTAAGAGTTATACTAGAACACCTACACCCCCTGAACAAATTAAAGTTGAACCTAGTATTGCTATGGTTAAAGATCTCTTGGTTGATAATATTGATGGGCATGTTATTTATTTCTGTGATGAAGGTGCTAGAATTGCTAAACCCGATATTAAAGATAAAACATAGACCTATTGTTCGCATGCATGTTGTTTCTATTAAAATAGGAGATCATTGTTATCATGGATTATGTGATGTGGATGCGAGTGTGACTGCAATTCCTTTTACCTTATATTAAGAAATTATGAATGATATTGCACGTGCTGAGATAGAAGATATTGATGTTACTATTAAACTTGCCAATAGAGGTACTACATCACCAATTGGGATTGTTAGAGATGTTGAAGTCTTGTGTGGGAAAATAAAATACCCTACTGATTTTATTGTTCTTGGTTCCCCACAAGATGATTTTTGTCCCATTATATTGGTAGACCTTCCTTGAACACAGTTTGCTACCTCTTGAGCATGCATTGGTTTTCCCTTGAAGAGGAAAGGGTGATGCAGCAAAGTAGCGTAAGCGTTTCCCTCAGTTTGTGAGAACCAAGGCATCAATCCACTAGGAGATTACATGCAAGTCGCCTTGTACCTGCACAAAAAAATAAGAACCTTGCAACCAACGCGATAAAGGGGTTGTCAATCTCTTCACGGCCACTTGCAAAAGTGAGATCTGATAGAGATAATAAGATAAATATTTTTGGTATTTTTATGATATAGATTCGAAAGTAAAGATTGCAAAATAAATGGCAACAGAAATAGTAAAATGATAGGAAAATAATATGATGGAAGATAGACCCGGGGGCCATAGGTTTCAGTAGTGGCTTCTCTCTAGATAGCATAATCTACGGTGGGTGAACAAATTACTGTCTAGCAATTGATAGAAAAGCGCATAGTTATGAGAATATCTAGGCATGATCATGTATATAGGCATCACGTCCGCGACAAGTAGACCGAAACGGTTCTGCATCTACTACTATTACTCCACACATCGACCGCTATCTAGCATGCATCTAGAGTATTAAATTCATAAGAACAGAGTAACACATTAGGCAAGATGACATGATGTAGAGGGATAAACTCAAGCAATATGATATAAGCCCCATCTTTTTGTCCTCGATGGCAACAATACAATACGTGCCTTGCTGCCCCTGCTGTCACTGGGAAAGGACACCACAAGATTGAACCCAAAGCTAAGCACTTCTTCCATTGCAGGAAAGATCAATCTAGTAGGCCAAACCAAACTGATAATTCGAAGAGACTTGCAAAGATATCGAATCATACATATGAGAATTCTGAGAAGAACCAAATATTGTTCATAGATAATCTTGATCATAAACCCACACTTCATCGGATCTCAACAAACACACCGCAAAAAGAATTACATCGAATAGATCTCCAAGAGAATCAAGGGGAACTTTGTATTGAGATCCAAAGAGATAGAAGAAGCCATCTAGCTAATAACTATGGACCCGAAGGTCTGTGGTAAACTACTCACACGTCATCGGTGAGGCTATGGTGTTGATGTAGAAGCCCTCCGTGATCGATTCCCCCTCCGGCGGAGCATCGAAAAAGGCCCCAATATGGGATCTCACGGGTACAGAAGGTTGCGATGGTGGAAATAGGGTTTCGTGGTGCTCTCGGATGTTTTCGGGGCATATGAGTATATATAGGCGAAAGAAGTAGGTCGGTGGAGCCACGAGGGGCCCACGAGGGTGGGGGCGCGCCTACCCCCTGGGCGCGCCTCCCTGCCTCATGGCCGCCTCGTTGCTTCCTTGACGTCCACTCCAAGTCTCCTGGATTGCGTTTGTTCCAAAAGTAACTCTCCCAAAGGTTTCATTCCGTTTGGATTCCGTTTGATTTTCCTTTTCTGCGAAACACTGAAATAGGCAAAAAAACATCAATTTGCACTGGGCCTTTGGTTAGTAGGTTAGTCCCAAAAATAATATAAAACTGCTTAATAAAGCCCATTAAACATCCAACACAAATAATATAATAGCATGGAACAATAAAAAAAATTATAGATACGTTGGAGACGTATCAAGCATCCCCAAGCTTAATTCATGCTCGTCCTCGAGTAGGTAAATGATAAAAACAGAATTTTTGATGTGAAATGCTACCTAACATAATTTTCTAAGTAATTCTCTTTATTGTGGCATGAATGTTCAGATCCGAAAGATTCAAGACAAAAGTTTAATATTGACATAAAAATAATAATACTTCAAGCATACTAACTAAGCAATTATGTCTTCTCAAAATAACATGGTCTAAGAAAGCTTATCCCTACAAAAATCATATAGTTTGTCTATGCTTCATTTTCGTCACACAAAAATGCTCTCATCATGCACAACCCCTATGACAAGCCAAGCAATTGTTTCATACTTTAGTAATCTCAAACTTTTTTCAACTTTCACGCAATACATGAGCGTGAGCCATGGACATAGCACTATGGGTGGAATAGAGTATAATGATGGGGGTTGTGTGGAGAAGACAAAAAGGAGAAAGTCTCACATTGACGCGGCTAATCAACGGGCTAGGGAGATGCCCATCAATTGATGTCAATGCAAGGAGTAGGGATTGCCATGCAATGGATGCACTAGAGCTATAAATGTATGAAAGCTCAACAAAAGAAACTAAGTGGGTGTGCATCCAACTTGCTTGCTCACGAAGACCTAGGGCATTTGAGGAAGCCCATTGTTGGAATATACAAGCCAAGTTCTATAATGAAAAATTCCCACTAGTATATGAAAGTGACAAAACAAGAGACTCTCTATCATAAACATCATGGTGCTACTTTGAAGCACAAGTGTGGAAAAAAGGATAGTAGCATTGTCCCTTTTATTTCTTTTCTTTCTTTTTTGGGCCTTTTTTTGCCTTTCTTTTTTTCTATTTTTTATTTTGGACAACGCTCTATTAATGATGATCATCACACTTCTATTTATTTACAACTCAATGATTACAACTCGATACTAGAACAAAATATGACTCTATATGAGTGCCTCCGGCGGTGTACCGGGATGAGCAATGAATCAAGAGTGACATGTATGATAAATTATGCATGGTGGCTTTGCCACAAATACGATGTCAACTACATGATCATGCAAAGCAATATGACAATGATGAAGCGTGCCATAACAAATGAAACGGTGGAAAGTTGCATGGCAATATATCTCGGACTGGCTATGGAAATGCCATAATAGGTAGGTATGGTGGCTGTTTTGACGAAGATATAAGGAGGTTTATGTGTGATAGAGTATATCATATCACGGGGTTTGGATGCACCGGTGAAGATTGCACCAATTCTCAAGATGAGAAAGGGCAATGCACGATACCGAAGAGGCTAGCAATGATGGAAAGGTGAGAGTGCATATAATCCATGGACTCAACATTAGTCATAAAGAACTCACATACTTATTGCAAAAATCTACTGGTCATCAAAAACCAAGCATTACGCGCATGCTCCTAGGGGATAGATTGGTAGGAAAAGACCATCGCTCATCCCCGACCGCCACTCATAAGGATGACAATCAAAGAACACCTCATGTTTCAAATTTGTCACACAACGGTGACCATACGTGCATGCTACGGGACTTGCAACCTTCAACACAAGTATTTCTAAAATTCACAACTGCTCAACTAGCATGACTCTAATATTACCACCTTCATATCTCAAAACAATCATCAAGTATCAAACTTCTCATAGTATTCAATGCACTTTTTATGAAAGTTTTCATTATACCCATCTTGGATGCCTATCATATTAGGACTAGTTTTATAGCCGAAGCAAATTACCATGTTGTTCTAAAGGACTGTCAAAATAATATAAGTGAAGCATGAGAGATCAATAATTTCTATAAAATAAAACCACCACCGTGCTTTAAAAGATATAAGTGAAGCACTAGAGCAAAATTATCTAGCTCAAAAAATATAAGTGAAGCACTAGGCAATTACGTATCATTTTCATCCTCTCCCAAGCTTGTGCAACATGCTCATGATCAAGTTGCTTAAAATTCATAATATCGTTTCTAAGAGAGATGATCTTAGCGGGAGGAAAATGCTTAGAGACAAAAGCATCTTTGCACTTATTCCATGAATCAATACTATTTTTAGGCCAAAACGAAAACCAAGTTTTAGCATGATCTCTAAGCGAAAACAGAAATAGCTTCAATTTAAAAATATCATTATCCACATCTTTATTATTTTGCATATCACACAAATCAACAAAGTTGTTTAGATGGGTAGCGGCATCTTCACTAGGAAGGCCACAAAACTGATCTTTCATGACAAGATTCAGCAAAGCAGCATTAATTTCACAAGATTCAGCATCGGTAATAGGAGCAATCGGAGTGCTAAGAAAATCATTGTTGTTGGTATTGGAAAATTCACACAATTTAGTATTGTCTTGAGCCATCGTGACAAACAATCCAACACAAAAGCACACAAAAAGCAAGCGAAAAGATACGAAGGAAAAAGAGGGCGAATAAAACGGCAAACGTGAAGTGGGGGAGAGGAAAACAATAGGCAAATGGCAAATAATGTAATGCGAGCAATAAGAGTTTGTGATGGGTACTTGGTGTGTCTTGACTTGTGCGTAGATCTCCCCGGCAATGGTGCCAGAGATGGCTAGTTGCTGGGAGATCAAATCATGACTTGACTTGGCGTAAGCCTCCCCGGCAACGGCGCCAGAAATCCCTCTTGCTACCTCTTGAGCATGTGTTGGTTTTCCCTTGAAGAGGAAGGGTGATGCAGCAAAGTAGCATAAGTATTTCCCTCGGTTTTTTAGAACCAAGGTATCAATCCAGTAGGAGGTTAAACGCAAGTCGACTTGTACCTGCACAAACAAATAAGAACCTTGCAACCAACGCGATAAAGGGGTTGTCAATCTCTTCACGACCACTTGCAAAAGTGAGATCTGATAGAGATAATAAGATAAATATTTTTGGTATTTTTATGATATAGATTTGAAAGTAAAGATTGCAAAATAAATGGCAACAGAAATAGTAAATTGATAGGAAAATAATATGATGGAAGATAGACCCGGGGGCCATAGGTTTCACTAGTGGCTTCTCTCAAGATAGCATAATCTACGGTGGGTGAACAAATTACTGTCGAGCAATTGATAGAAAAGCGCATAGTTATGAGAATATCTAGGCATGATCATGTATATAGGCATTACGTCCGCGACAAGTAGACTGAAACGATTCTGCATCTACTACTATTACTCCACACATCGACTGCTATCCAGCATGCATCTAGAGTATTAAGTTCATAAGAACAGAGTAACGCATTAGGCAAGATGACATGATGTAGAGATATAAACCCCATCCTTTTTTATCCTCGATGGCAACAATACAATACGTGCCTTGCTGCCCCTGCTGTCACTGGGATGGTGGTTCACATTTTATTCATGGTTCTTTCCGAAAAATGCTTGCTAAATATGATGTCAACCATAGAATTGCATCTCCATATCATCCACAGTCTAGTGGTCAAGTAGAATTGAGCAATAGAGAGATTAAATCGATTTTGCAAAAGACTGTTAATAGATCTAGAAAGAATTGGTCAAAGAAACTTGATGATGCAAGATGGGCTTATAGAACTGCTTATAAAAACCATATGGGTATGTCTCCATATAAAATGGTTTATGGAAAACCATGGCAGTTACCTCTTGAACTAGAACATAAAAGTTATTGGGCAATCAAAGAGATCAACTATGATTTCAAACTTGCCGGTGAGAAGAGGTTATTTGACATAAGCTCGCCTGATGAATGGAGAACCCAAGCCTATGAGAATGCCTAGTTGTTTAAAGAAAAAATTAAAAGATGGCATGACAAAAGGATACAAAAGCGTGAGTTTAATGCAGGTGATCATGTTTTGCTATACAACTCTCGTTTATGATTTTTTGCAGGAAAGCTTCTCTCTAAATGGGAAGGTCCTTATATTATTGAGGAGGTTTATCGTTCCGGTGCCATCAAGATCAACAACGCTGAAGGCACTAACCTGAAGGTGGTAAATGGTCAAAGAATCAAACATTATATTTCAGTTACTCCCATAAATGTTGAGGCAAATATTATTAATACCATAACACTGGAGGACTACATAAGTGATACTTTCCAGAACGTTTCAGACTCCGAAAAGGAATAGGTATCTGGTACGGTAAGTAAATCGACTCCAGAACGGTTTCAACGGCAATTTTTCTCCGTTTTGGAATATTAAAAAATTAGGAAAATTAAAAGCAGTCCGAAGAGTGCATGAGGAAGCGGCAAGGTAGGGGGCGTGTCCTTGTACCTTGCCGCCACCTCGTGTGCCCTCTGGACTCCGTTTTCTTGTGGAATACTCCTTTTGGTCGGTGAAAATTCATTGTATAATCTCCCAAAGGTTTTGACCACCGTACCACGGCAATATCTCCTGTTTTCATTTTGAGCCATTTTCTGCCAAAGATTCCAAGGCCAGGGATCATGTCTTCCTCCTCCTCCAACAATGTGGACGATGATGCTTGGTTGATGCAGATGGAACTCAGGAGGGTGGAGATCGAGGAAGCCATGATGGAAGAAGATCAAGGGGATTCGCTTGAGGTCCACCCTCCGGCTTCGGAGAGAGGCACTCTGGCTGGAATCTCCACTATTCCCAATCCCCATCAAGCCGTAGGGACTACGAGTAACCATGAAGGCCAACAAATACAAGGAGGGCTTCCTCCTAGGAGGCCCTTAGACAGGTTACATCGGAACAACTTTCATAATCTAGTTCATAATGACGGAGTGGAGAATACACCTCGCACACACATACCTTCCAATTGGGACATATCACGTCCAAGTGAAAGTGATGGAGGGAAAAGCTCATGGTTGCCAGAAAACAAGCATCTTTTAGAAGAGATTCAGAAGAATGCAATTATGCTTCAATGTGTACTCTGAGAATTGCAGGATCTGAAGGGTAGCTTAATTAAGCTAACTTAAACTCCATCATCACCACCAGCGAAGAAAGAGGCATAAATACATGGGTATGGGCACTCCCCTTGGCAACGGCCAAGCTTGGCGGAGGTGCCCCGGTATCGGATCACCATCACACCTTTACCTTTCTCATTTTTCTTAGTTCGATACTTTTAGTTATATCTTGATCTAGTAGAATAAAATTTTAGTATGATATAGCTTTGAGTTTTGTTTTGAGATCTATCTATGTAATCAAGTCCATGAGTTATATATAATAAAGAGTAGTTTTGAGTTGAGGGCTTTGCTTTCTTGCTATGATCTTGAGGGAATAAAATAAGAGAAAGAATATAAAGAAATAAAAAGATCATATAATGATCTTATGGAGAGTGATGACTTCACATATAAAGAGTGTGATGAATAAAATTTGTTGAGTGTTGACAAACATAGTTTTGGTCATTGTTGCAATTAATAGGAAATAATAAAGAAAGAGAGGTTTCACATATAAATATATTATCTTGGACATCTTTTGTAATTGAGAGCACTCATTAAAATATGACATGCCAAAAAGTTACTGTTGGACAAGGAAGACGACATAATGGGTTATGTTTTCTTATATCCGAATAGAAGTTATATTGTCATGGATCCTCCAACATGTTGAGCATGCTTTTCCCACTTATGCTAGCCAAATCCTTTGCACCAAGTAGAGATACTACTTGTGCATCCAAACATCCCTTAACTCAGTTTTGCCATGAGAGTCCATCATACCTACCTATGGATTGAGTAAGATCCTTAAAGTAAGTTGTCATCGGTGCAAGGAATAAAAATTGCTCTCTAAATATGTAAGATCTATTAGTGTGGAGAAAATAAGATTTATACAAACTTGTGATATGGAAGAAATAAAAGCGACGGACTGCATAATAAAGTTCTTTATCACAAGCGGCAATATAAAGTGACGTTCTTTTGCATTAAGATTTTGTTCATCTAACCATAAAAGCGCATGACAACCTCTGCTTCCCTCTGCGAGGGGCCAATCTTTTACTTTTATCTTCTACCCTTATACAAGAGTCATGGTGATCTTCACCTTTCCTTTTTACACTTTTTTCCTTTTGGCAAGCACTATGTGTTGAAGAAAGATCCAAATATATATATCCACTCGGATGTAGGTTATCATAAAGTATTATTGTTGACATTACCCTTGAGGTAAAAGGTTGGGAGGTGAAACTATAAGCCCCTATCTTTCTCTGTGTCCGACTGAGGCTTTGAACCCATAAGTATCGCGTGGGTGTTGCAATTTTGAAAGACTAAATGATAGTCGAGTATGTGGACTTGCTCAAAAGGTCTTGTGTATGATAAATTGCAATTGCTTCAAGGACTGAGATCGTAGTTTGTTAGTTTTCAATGAAGTTTTTGATTCATACTTTACCTTGTGAATGAATTGTTACTTTAGCAAAAGAAATGATATGACAATATATGTTGTTGTTCTAAAGATGATCATGATGCCCTCACCTCCGTATTTTATTTTATCGACACCTCTAACTCTAAACATGTGGACATATTTTTTGATTTCGGCTTTCGCTTGAGGACAAGCGAGGTCTAAGCTTGAGGGAGTTGATACGTCCATTTTGCATCACACTTTTATGTTGATATTTATTGCATTATGGGATGTTATTACCTATTTTGGTACAACACTTATGCCTTTTCTCTCATATTTTACAGGTTTACATGAAGAGGGAGAATGCCGGTAGCTTGAATTCTAGGCTGGAAAAGGACCAAATATTAGACACCTATTCTGCACTACTCCAAAAGTCCTGAAAATATACGGAGAATTGTTTTGGGAGTAGAGCGCGCCCCCCACCCTTGTGGCTTCCTGGTGGGGCCCCTCTGGTATTTTCTTCGCCCATCATTTTTCATTGTGGGCCCCCTGGCAGGCCTTCGGTGCCCTTCTTCTGCTATATGATGTCTTTTGACCTGAAAAAATCAAGAGGAAGCTTTCGGGACGAAGCACCGCCGTTTCGAGGCGGAACTTGGGCAGAACCAATCTAGGGCTCTGGCGGAGCTGTTATGCCGGGGAAACTTCCCTCCCAGAGGGGGAAATCTGAGCCATCGTCATCACCAATGATCCTCTCATCGAGAGGGGGTCAATATCCATCAACATCTTCACCAGCACCATCTCCTCTCAAATCCTAGTTCATCTCTTGTATCCGTTCTTTATCTCAAAACCTTAGATTGGTACCTGTGGGTTGCTAGTAGTGTTGAATACTCCTTGTAGTTGATGCTAGTTGGTTTATTCGGTGGAAGATCATATGTTCATATCCTTAATGATTATTAATACTCCTCTGATTATGAACATGAATATGCTTTGTGAGTAGTTACGCTTGTTCCTGAGGACATGGGAGAAGTCTTGATATAAGTAATCATGTGAAATTGGTATTCGTTTGATATTTTTATGAGATGTATGTTGTCTTTCCTCTAGTGTTGTTATGTGAACGTCGACTACATGACACTTCACCATGATTTGGGCCTAGGGGAAGGCATTGGGAAGTAATAAGTTGATGATGGGTTGCTAGAGTGACAGAAGCTTAAACCCTGGTTTATGCGTTGCTTCGTAAGGGGCTGATTTGGATCCATATGTTTCATGCTATGGTTAGATTTATCTTAATTCTTCTTTCATAGTTACGTTGCGGATGCTTGCGAGAGGGGCTAATCATAAGTGGGAGGCTTGTCCAAGTAAGGACATCACCCAAGCACCGGTCCACCCACATATCAAATTATCAAAGTAACGAACGCTAATCATATGAAAACTAGCTTGGCAATAATTCCCATGTGTCATCGGGAGCGCTTTGCATTATATAAGAGTTCGTCCAGGCTTGTCATGTGCTAAAAAAGGATTGGGCCACCTTGCTGCACCTTATTTACTTTTGTTACTTGTTACCTGTTACGGGTTATCTTATCACAAAGCTATGTGTTACCGATAATTTCAGTGCTTGCAGAGAATACCTTGCTGAAAACCGCTTGACATTTCCTTCTGCTCCTCGTTGGGTTCGACACTCTTACTTATCAAAAGGACTACGATAGATCCCCTATACTTGTGGGTCATCAGGTGGTTCCGACGTGTTTATTTCTTTAGTCGTTGGAATCCTGTACTATTAAGAGGGAATTCGCATCGGAAGATACTGGGTGAATCAATGCACGTACACATTCCTATCCACCCAATGTTCCCTTCCAATCAAGGAGAAAGAGGTCCTCACTTCCTCCTACATAGTGGTTTTAACCCCCTAGCGGTTGTACCGCTGGGTAGGGCGGTTGTACCGCCTGACCGGTTCTACCTGCACAACCACCGCCCCAGGGGTGATACCCTGGGGTTGCAGTTCCCAGGTACAAGCCCAGCGGTAGTACCACCAATACACTGGGAAAACCCAGGACTGCTTAACGGGCGGTTGTACCGGCCTGGTACTGCCCAACCACCGGTCCAGCTTTTGTGGTGGGGCGGTTACTGGGCGGTGGTGGACCGGTTGTGTCATATGTGACATGTTAGAATTTTCTTGGATTTTTATGAAAATATTTCCTGTAGAAATATTTCCAATCCTTGAAATGAGCAGAAATGGTTTTGGGAGGTTTTGTCCAATATTTTGATCATAACCATATGTTGAAACTCATATATATGGAAAATATATGTCCATTGAGTCTCCCTAATTTTTCTCAAATATTTTTAAAGCTTTAAAATAATTTTAACCTATTTAAGACCATTTCTGGCCTTAAGAAAAAGCCTTTAAATAAAATAGGAAAATAACTTTTAAAATTATATTTTTGTGGTTTCTGGGTAACCTATATCTAATAGGAGTCAAAAATATTTTTGGAAAGATTTTTGCTGCCCTTAGTTAAGTACTTGCAGTGCAGACCTCAACTCAGGGGTTTTTGGAAAACTAAATTTTGAAAATACTTTTTGTCCAAATTATTTTTGTAAGAAAATACTATATTGCACTATACACATGGCATGATCATTGGGAAAAGGTTTTGGATCAAGGAGAAGGAGTATAAGAGTTGGAGGATTAATTTGATTTTTAGAGCACTTGCAAACAATAGTCAAACATTCAATCAAAGCAAGGACAAATCACTCAAAAGTTTTTGTCAAACCACATTTTATCATGATTTATTAGCTTAAGTGTTGTGGCATGAAAATCAGGGTGTGACTGACCTACCCCCTTTACGAGAATCTCGTCCCCGAGATTCCCAGACTAGGCGCGGAAAGGGATACAGAAACTTGGATCTGGGGTAGTCTTCAAGTCCTCATGTTGCTTCTGCTTCCGTGTAGTGCTCCATTGTATCCTTGGAGTGCTTGAGGGTGTGGCTTCGCGTATGACGTTCTTATTGATCCAGGTTGCTGATGGGTTTCTCACGTAGGTCAGGTTGGGTTGGGGGTCGATGGCTCGGTGATCGATGTCCTTATTAGTGATCGGGCCAACTAGGAAGTCAAAAACTCTTTCGGAGTTGTGTCATGTGCCAACATTACGCACAGTGGGTAACTCAGGTGGTAACTCTATCTGGTCAATGTCTACTCTTCGTCTCGAGGTGATCTCAGAGGGGGTTATTCAATCTTGGAGTGATCTCGAAGAGGGCCGATGAATCTTGGTGTGGGTTTCCTTGTCATGGAAATGCTTGGTTCCTTAGAGAGGAGTGGTTTGCAGATATGCCTGGTCTTCGATGTGGAGGTTTACTTCTTGACGATGGTGGTTGGTGTAGTTCTTCCTCCTGGACATGGCGATCTTCAGATGTTCCTTAACCATCTCAGTGATTCTTCTTCCATCTTTGGGTAGACAAGTACATTACCAAAATAAAGATGACAACCAACTTGTCCAAGTACTCCATGAAGACTTTATCCATGAGGTACATAAAGTAGGATGGGGGTATTGGTGGTGGGCACGGTTGAGTATGGTCCAAGGTGTTCTCGATCTAGAGTCAAGACCCACGGTCATGGTCCGACCATGTTGTAGCTTGGTAGGGCTTAAGGGTTTCAAGGATTCTAGGGTGCAAGAGAACGTTTATCCTTGAGCACAATCCCCAAGATGCCAATTGTTCTATCTTGTCCTCCAAACAGATAACCTTATACCACCGAAAGCATCAACTCTTGTAGGTCAGCTCCAATCATCACTCATGCTATTATTATCCTCATGACTCCCAAGGGGAGGTCTAACAAATCTATATATGTCAACTATCCCCAAACTCATATGTATGGCTACCCCTAAAAATCCATGGGTAGAGCATATAAGCTGCTAAGCTTGAATTTAATCACCACAATCCAAGTGCTCAGTCTATTGATCCAAGGTCCATGATAAAGCATCTCTATCCTAAGGAAACACGTCGTAAGCCACTCCAAGATCTTGTTTCCTTCCTATGAATCAACTCCAATAGCCCATTAATTTCCATTAATCGCTACATAATCCATTAATTCTACAAATCCAATGTCTATGGTGTCTCACACGAATCTTCTAATGTCCTATAGTCCCCAAATACTTGAAAGGCCTGTCTCTACTATAGTAAGTCCACCAATCTCCATTATCATGGTCAAGTAAACTCCAAGGTCAAGCTTATATCAACTCCGACAATTAATCCAATCTCCTAGTTTATTGTCCTCCAAGAAACATGGTATCATGATCGAGATCAACAGTCTAAATCCAATTTACTCCGAACCATGTAGACTTACTCACCACCTATACTCAACTAGAATCACCTATTTAAATCCAAATCTCATGTCCAACGAGAATTCCTACATGCTTCCCCAAAGTCATTATCATAATGTCAACTATCTCCTATCAATATCATCTGATCAAGTCAAATCCTTGCACTTCCAGGAGTTTCAGCTTGCGATCTTAATTGTCCCACTAAATCCAATTTATCTAGGGGTAATGAAAGTCATGCTACTTCTATTAACCGATCCCACCCAGTTCATCTACCAACATGAAAGCCTTATAATCCATCGAAGAGTCTCAAATAATTCCTCAAGGTCTCTTGATATAAACTCATCAAGTCATTTGTCCTCTATTCCCATATCCTAAAATTGGTGTTCCCTATGGCATCGTCAGTTTTGGTGCTATCTTAGGATGATAATGTGCTCGTTCACTATGTCCACTAGTTCCATAATGAACCCAGTGATGTGCAAGGTTTACAGAGGCTTAACTGGTTCTCTTGCAATATTGTGGGTTAAGCACATGGTTAAGGATTC
This sequence comes from Aegilops umbellulata, assembly GCA_032464435.1. Taxonomy (NCBI): domain Eukaryota; kingdom Viridiplantae; phylum Streptophyta; class Magnoliopsida; order Poales; family Poaceae; genus Aegilops; species Aegilops umbellulata. Next base: position 345,597,808 of record CP136055.1, on the reverse strand, counting down.
GAGTTGGGGTATCTCATGAAGTCTCGAAGGGTCTAGGAATGGGTTCTAGTCTAGAGGGTTAAACATAATTCTACGGGGTTTCACTTGGTCGAGGAGGCTGCAACAAAAAGTCTTCAGTGCTAGTTGGTCACCGAAGTAGACTCCTTGGTGCATCTTGTCTTGCTGGTCTTCAGTTGAGGAGAGAGATGAGAGGGATAAGTAGCATAAAGGGGGATGCCTAAAGGGGGTTCTATATTGCAGGTGCAAACAAACAAGTGCCAAAAAGGGACAAACACAAACAACAAAATAAGGCAGGTGATATAGTCACGTACTTGTTGCCTAGGGCAAAAGTTGTGACCTATCTTAAAACACAAACAAATAAAAACAAGCAACACACAGTCATGGTTCTATTCGAACCGTCATATGGACTTGACTGCGCATAGGGGGTACACGACTCATCCTACCCTAGGGGTTCTCGAACTAAGTAGTCATGCTTTACTTCGTGCCTCATGCAGTCTTCTGGATTTTTCCTCAGGTGTCGCTATGTCTTTTTTAGTTGTTTGATGAAATGATCCGGGTTGGCCTGAAGAATCTTCAACACTTCTCGTCTGATGAGATGATGGGGTGAAGGTGGCTCCTCGTAGCTGGCATTGACTTGGTCTTCTCTTGTCCTCTTAATCATGATGATCGCTTTTGCCTTTTTAAGGTGTCGGCGGTTCCAGGTGGACATCCTTTATGCAATGACATTAACAAGGCATAATAGAGGTCCAATCCGTCGAACACATTGTTGACAATATCGTCACCGAGAGCGGGGGATGAAGAGAACCGTTTTCCTGCTCACTATAGTGAGGCGGACCAAATGGCTAGGTTCTCATCCACCGGTGGTTGCCGATACAACAACGGTAGTGATAGGGTTACCCTATTAGGGATGTATATCATGATCTTGCATATCCTATGCCCTGATCGTTGTAGGCTAAGGTTGCATCATCTTGGGGCAGTGTCAAGGGTGTCACCATCTCCTGGGCCTTCAGGTCCTCATCCCTCGAGGATGTATCTTCTGTTGGTATCGTCTTGTTGTGATGTCGCCAATCTTGTGTTCAGGAGATGCGGGTGAATGTCTGGCAAGGCATCTTCCTTCTAGATTATCCACGAGGATTACAAGGAACCCAGTGGTCAGGGGCATAAGGGTTCTAGCGACCGAAGGGTTTGAAGGGGAAGAGATCAATAAGGAAAGTATACCTTAGTTCTCGAAAAACTGAGAAGGGAAGAGAAGTATAGATAGTTTTGAAAACTAGTAGTAGTTTTGGAAATAGTTTTACCCTAACTAACGACCATGCTAACTAAGGCTTCTTACAGTCAGGATTGCTCTGATACCAGCTCTGTGGGGACCCCGACTCATAAGTCGTGATCACCGAATGCACGTGTACAGTGATCCCAGAGATCAATGCTCACTGAACACATAGAAGCTGAATAACAAGAGTCTTACATCCATACATACCGTATTACACAAGTAGGACCATTATGGTCAAGTCTTGAGTATAACATTGCAGCGGAAATCTTCATCGATAACTTGGACCCATGCCATCTGCCTTAACCCTACAGGCATTCTGACTGGGAAGCGTCCTAGCTCGCATGTTCGTCACCCAGGTACTCTTCATTATATCCTGTTCTTTCATGCCTGGCCAATAAAATAACCAGCGGCAAGCCAATGAGTACTTTGAATGTACTCGCAAGCAACCCATGTTTTGGTTCAAGTACAACAATGCATGATATAGGTAAATTTTTGCGGAAAGCTAGTTTTGAGTGCAATGACATGTTCAACAGCTTGTCAGACATGCATTAGGAGAATTCAATTAACCATGAGGACAGGTTACAGATATCAACATAAATAGAGTGGGCATCAACCCAGCTCAATCATGTCAAGTCCTTTGACTTGACTCAAGTAGTTCTTCCCACTTATCCAAACACACACACTGGTTTGTAACATGTGGACGTAGCCCAAGAGCGGTTACCCAACTGTTCTTGACCGTGGACACGGCTATTCGAATAGTTTTACACTCTGCAGAGGTTGCACACTTTACCCACAAGATCCGGGGAACTTTCGTGTCATCCACGACCCGCGGTACCTCAAGTACCCGGGGTAAGCACCCGATCACTATATTTCCCTAGACGACACTAACATGGAGTCCACTGATTGGTAGTAACCCCCGTGCCCAACATTTCACAACTTAAAATTGTGGAGCCTCGCTCCTATATTCATCACATACCACTGGCACGGGGTACCAACGGTGTGTCCGGTGCCCCATAAAAATGTTCTTGGCCGCCCTACCTGGCACGACCCCATCCCGAGAGAGAGCACCAACTCTCTCCCGTCACTAGTAATGCGGGCTCCAAGCTAGTATCGGCCTAGGTAATCAATAATGCCCTTTCCCATATAAGGGTAGAGTGGTTGCGCATGTATGGTTGGAATAATGGTCGCAACTTAAACCAATCCGTTTTGAAAAACAACACACACACTTGCCTCGGTACACCACTTCGTCCTCAAGTGGTTACCCATCTCATCATCTCCCCCGGGCATAAGTGGCACCCGATGGGGGTTTTCGAAAAGTCTTTTGAAAATACTTTGTCTCCATCACCATGCATATTCCCGTCCCTTTTTTGCGTAGCACTACTTTAGCATCCTATCTACTCCCACCGGCATAACCCTCATAAGAAGGTAGGGTCATGCATAATGCAGGTATCAACGAGGAAGTAACAGAGGCAACCCATCAAAGTGGCTACCACTTCATCATGATTCCGATGCAACAACAATATGGTGCTATATGACATGCATAAAAAGGGTTTCATAGACATGGTCAAAGGGCTGCTTGCCTGGTTCATCAGAGTCTTGAGATCTTCTGGTCCTTCTCCAAGTACTCCGTCTACTTCGGCAACTAACGTCGGAAACAATCACAATAAGCAACACAATAAGTCAAGAATTAATGTGCTCTAAAAATATGAAGTTGACTTTTATTGGATACCTCTGGTCATATGAGGAATGACCAAAGTGATTTCATTGGAAGTGGATCTATGGATATCCCTAAACATTTCGATATGATGGAATCAAGGGGTTTATGGAATTGCAAGAAGTGTACAGAAGAATTATTTTGAAAAATGAGAAAAGGCACCCATTTAACAAAGGATGATTTTAGAAGCATCTAGGAATTGGTTTCACTGGATTTGGAGTTCAAATGAATTTTCTATGAATTTGCAAAGTTGATAAATATGAAGAAATGGCTCAATAATTTATGTGGTAAGAAAGTATTAATAAAAATGTTCATAAACTAAGTTATGAACTTAGGAACACCTAGGAATTTGAATCATGGAATTTGGACCAAGTTTGAGCTCTCTGTGATTTTCTAAAGTTCATCAAAAAAATAGGAAAAATAGGATTTGATAAATATTTGTGAAGAAAAGGTCTCTGAAAAAATGAGCATGTTGCACCACCAGGTAGATCATGATTTATAGAGTCACTAGAAATTTGAATCGTCAAATTTGGAGTCCATTTGGATTGTTTATGGATTTTACAAGTCTATAGAAAAAGGAAAAGGAGAGGGATTTACCTAAATGGGCCAAATCTGGGCGGCGGCGGCGCGCACTGGGCGAGGTTTAGCAGCAGAGCGCCATTGGGCCGGCCCAGCGGCACGGTCGCGCGGGCGACGGGGCGACGTCGGAGGCGGCTTCACGAAAATACGTCTTCGCGCGGGAGAGGCGTTAACGGTGGAAGCCGTCTCCACTTAAACGGGCGGGCCCGCCCACTGGGTCACTGACGCGCGGGCCCCAGCGGCAGGTCGCCTTCAGCCTCCCGCGTGTGCTCCGGCCGCGGGGAGGAGCGGCTCCTGCCGGAGATTGCCGGGGCTACAGAGCGTCTCCGGCGACGCTCCGCCCACCGGCGTGCTCAGGAGGCCACGCCGCACCCATCCATGTGCTGCACGCATGCCGTGGAGGGCTGCAGCAGCGATGGCTTGGGTGGCCGTGGAGGAGGCTGTCGGCCATCTTCGGCCACGAGCGTGTGGCGTTCCCGGGGATGAACGACGGTGATGGAGGGCCTCGAGGTGGTGGTATGAGGGTACTAGAGTAGCTAGGGAGAGAGGAGAGGCTCGGGATAGCCCGGATTTAGGCGGAGCCCGACGACGGCGCTCCGGCCATTGTGGTGAACGGAAGACACAGGGAGGGGTGTGGGTTTGTCTAGGGGTGCACGAGAGGGAGAGGGAGCCAAAGGAGTAGAGAGGGGGCTCGGGGGTGGCCTTAAATAGCCGACCCGTAGCTCACCGTGGACGCGGCGCACGGGTGGCCGCGGCAACGGCTCGGGAGGCCAGGAGAGAGGGCGAGGGGCTGTCTACGGCGTCCGTGGGAGTTGAGTGGGGCGCTAGGAAGAGAGAGGAGGAGCGGGGCAAGGCTCTGGTGCTCGCGTGTGCGAGGCCATGCATTGGCCGAGCCGGGCGGCTCTGGGCACGCGCCGCAGGAGGTGAGAGAGAGGGGAGGAGGAGGGGGCCTACACGTCTGTCGTGTTGCGGACGTCGAGGGCCTTGACTGGCGTGAGGGGGAGGCTCGAGGTGGTCGGGGGACGCGGCGTCAATGGTCGGGAGCATGCTGACGTGCTCCAGAGCGTGTCTTTGGCTGGCATGGCATGCCTTTTTGCGGAATGGGCACGGCCACTTGTGTCTGGAAGCTGCAGGTGGGAGTAAACAATGTGACAATGGCATTGGATGCCCTGGGGATCCACTGGAGTGAGGAGGGAGGTTGAGAGAGAGAGAAATGGTGCTGTCCAGAGAGGGAAAAAGAGCTTTTCACCCCCATAATCATGGCTCCTCGGGCAGGGAAAGATGCAGGGGTTAGAGGAGGTCCAGATGATGCTGTGGGAGAAAGCTTAGCTCATGGAGATCAGTGGAAATGGCCAAAACATGCATTTGAAATTTCTGCCAGAAGGTGTTTGATGGTGGTTTGGGCAAGCAGATGATTTCCATTTGCCATGAGACTCCACGGGGTAAAATTTCACATATAATTAGGACCTTCCACCAATTTTGAGCTCATTTGGGCAAAGTGGCCAATGTAACTTTGGTAAACCCTAGAAATCAACAAAAATGGTTTTCCAAGATTTAGTCATGCAAATCTATTCTCCTTGATGCACCACTTTGTGTAGTGTCATCATTTGGGCTTTTGAGCATGACCACAAAGTTTTGTATCAAAGAGAAAAAGTTGGCAGTACAGACTTGTTCAAATTTGATTCTGGTCAGAGAGGGTTTTGGGGTACTTTGATCAATATAAAATTCTCTCCAACTTGTGCCATTTGGTCTAGATGCATTATTACACCATTTGAGAATGTGCACCAAGTTTGAGAGCATTTGGACATGTTTGACAGTGCAAAGCTGCTCAAACTTGAAAAAGGACAGAAGTGGTTTTGAGAGGGTTTCATGGGGTTATACTGTTCTCCATGACATGGTACTTGGCAAGATCATCAAAAATGTCATATGTGACATGTTAGAATTTTCTTGGATTTTTATGAAAATATTTCCTGTAGAAATATTTCCAATCCTTGAAATGAGCAGAAATGGTTTTGGGAGGTTTTGTCCAATATTTTGATCATAACCATATGTTGGAACTCATATATAAGGAAAATATATGTCCATTGAGTCTCCCTAATTTTTCTCAAATATTTTTAAAGCTTTAAAATAATTTTAACCTATTTAAGACCATTTCTGGCCTTAAGAAAAAGCCTTTAAATAAAATAGGAAAATAACTTTTAAAATTATATTTTTGTGGTTTCTGGGTAACTTATATCTAATATGAGTCAAAAATATTTTTGGAAAGATTTTTGCTGCCCTTAGTTAAGTACTTGCAGTCCAGACCTCAACTCAGGGGGTTTTGGAAAACTAATTTTTGAAAATACTTTTTGGCCAAATTATTTTTGTAAGAAAATACTATATTGCACTATACACATGGCATGATCATTGGGAAAAGGTTTTGGATCAAGGAGAAGGAGTATAAGAGTTGGAGGATTAATTTGATTTTTAGAGCACTTGCAAACAATAGTCAAACATTCAATCAAAGCAAGGACAAATCACTCAAAAGTTTTTGTCAAACCACATTTTATCATGATTTATTAGCTTAAGTGTTGTGGCATGAAAATCAGGGTGTGACACTTGAATTGTGTGATTATTGCTTGACTTGTCCTAAAGTAGCTAAAATCTGCCAAACTCTAAAATTGGGAAAAGGTTACGTTTTTATTGGTCAAGTAGTCTAATCACCCCCCTCTAGACATACTTCAAGGTCCTACAAGTGGTATCAGAGCTTTGGTCTCCAATTGCTTTGTTTTCCATAGCTTTTGGTGGTCATAGCCTTGGTTTCACAACCTAGGAGAGTATGGCGTCTAGCGAGGGAAATTATCATCGTAGAGGTCCTTACTTTGATGGTACTAATTTTGCTAGTTGGAAGCATAAGATGAAAATGCATATTCTCGAACATAACCCCGCCGTTTGGGCTATTGTGTGTGTTGGTTTGCAAGGTGACTTCTTTGATGGGAAAGAACCAAACCGTGAAGCTACCGCGGAAGAGTTGAAGATGCTGCAATACAACGCTCAAGCTTGTGATATTCTCTTCAACGGATTGTGCCCCGAAGAATTCAACAAAATCAGTCGTCTTGAGAATGCAAAGGAAATTTGGGATACTTTGATTGATATGCACGAATGTACCGACTCCGTCAAGGAATCCAAATTGGATGTGCTTCAAAGTCAACTTGACAAGTTCAAAATGAAGGATGGTGAAGGTGTCGCTGAAATGTACTCTAGGCTTGCTCTCATAACAAATGAGATTGCCGGCTTAGGGAGTGAAGAGATGACCGATAGATTCATCATCAAGAAGATCCTAAGAGCCTTGGACGGAAAATATGATACCGTGTGCACATTGATCCAAATGATGCCCAATTACAAAGATCTCAAGCCAACGGAGGTCATTGGAAGAATTGTTGCTCATGAGATGTCACTCAAGGATAAAGAGCAACTTCACAACAAATCAAGTGGAGCTTACAAAGCCTCATGTGAAGCCCCCACATCATCAAGTGAGAAACAAACCTTCAATGAAGAATTGAGCTTAATGGTGAAGAACTTCAACAAGTTCTCCAAGAGTAGAAGCAAAGATAGAAGCTCCAAGTCAAGGTCCTACAATGACAAAAGATCTTCTAGTCGAGAGCGAAACTACTACAATTGTGGAAGACCCGAACACTACTCCAATGAGTGTACGGCACCCTACAAAAGAAGAGAAGATTCTCCAAAAAGAAGAAGCAAAAGAGAAGAATCACCATCTAGAGTGAGAAGGAGTAGAGATGATCGTTATGAACGAAGATACTCACGGAGAAGCAAGGATTCGGAAAGAAAGGAAAAGTCATCAAGGAGCTACACAAAACGAAGACATCAAGCTCATGTTGGTGAATGGGTATCCGGCTCCGACTCCGACAACCACTCCGAGAGAAGTTATCACTCCGATTTCGAATATACTCAAGATGAAGGTGTTGCCGGTCTAGCACTTGTGTCAACCGACTCCTACGACATATTTGACTCACCAAATGAAGGACTTGGAAGATGCTTCATGGCCAAAGGTCCTAAGGTAACACGCCCCGAGTATGTTGATTTCAATAGTGATGAAGATGACTTGTTAGGTGATGATGATCTACTTGTTGACAACTCTAGTGATGAATACTATGATGAAACGTCAATTAATCATGCTAATCAAGATAAAACAAATGACAATGATAAGGAGAAGATTGAGGCTCTAACTAAAGAACTAAACACTCTTAAGTTAGCTCATGAAACTATCTTCGAAGATCATCGAGAACTTTTAAGAGCTCATGAGAAATTACGCTTTGAAAAGCTCAATCTTGAGCAAGAGCATGAGTTTTTAAAGGCAATCAATGATGATCTCCGCAAGAAAAGTTCTTCTTACATTGCCAAGTGTTTACTCTTATCCACTTACATGCCTCAAGTCAAATCTAGTAACAATAACAAGAAAGATTCTTCCTCTAGTAGTAACAATGATCATACTAAATCCAATATTGTTGCTTCTAGTAGTTCTCTTGATTCCACTAATGATTCTCTTAGCCAAATTACACTTGAGCAAGAAAATAGCTTATTGAAGGGAATTATAGAGAAAGGAGTCTACAAGAGCCTTGCCGGAAGTAAGCAATTCGAGGAAATTGTACGCAAGCAAGGAAGGCACCGGAAGAATCAAGGTGTTGGTTTTGAACGAAAATTCAACGGCAATGGAGTTGAGTAGGAAGAAGGTCAATACCCCAAGACGAAGTTTGTTCCTCAACAAGAGAAGTATGATCCTACTTCCTTCAAGGGGACACAAGCTCAAGATGATCTTCCACCACAAGACTACAAGCAAAAAGGCAAGGACAAGCTTCAAGAGGAAATAGATGCATTTGAAGAAGCTCCTAAGACCTTAGTCAAGTGGATTACCAAGACTACTTTAAGTTCCACTTCATCAAGTACGACTACAACTCCAAGGATTCCCATCAAGATGGTGTGGATCCAAAAGAAGAAGAACTAGAGAGTTCTTGAGGGTGACTCCGCCAACATACTTCACTCTTATCATTTTGGCAAGAACAAGTGCAATCAACTTCCACATCTTGCACTAGTTCAAGGAGTCACAAACCCTCTTGTTGGTAAGTCAAGGGACAAGGTAACCTAAAAGCTTTCATGGACATCATCTTGTGTGTGAATCACTCTATGTCTATGGATATTCTTGTTTGTTCCTTGTGGGACTAACCCATGCAGGTATTGAAAGTGCAATTCACTCCAATGGATAGCTCCAATTGTTCTACATCAACATTGAGCATCCACATCTTCAACATCTACATGAAGTCATCATCGACAAAACCCAAGGTTAGTTCATCCCTCTTAGGGGGGATATCACATCTAGGGGGAGCTTTACTCTAAGACTTGAGCTAAAGCAACTCTAATGATGTGAACACAACAATGCTTTATGTAAAAGTGGTAACCCCACTTGTGCTTAAACGATGAGTATGACCTATGATCAAATGTTATCATTTGACTCCTATGTCAATATACTCATATATAGATGACCTAGTCATCGCAAATTGCTTGATAGATGCTAGAATTGGTTGTGCATGCTTTGCCACATATTTCAATTGCCATTTTATTGTGTGAGCATGTTGGTTGCATATTTTACTCATTCGAGGACATCCAGTTTTGTTTTGATTGATTGGTTTTCTTTTCTCTTGCCAAGTGGATGGACAAGAATGCCTAAGAACCTTCTCTAGCTATCTATGCTTTTCTTGTCTCAAACTCTTTTCATGCTACATCACAAAATTTGATCAAGTCAGATTCGAACCACTCTCTGTGCGGAGCACTCGGAGTCCCCGATTCGTCATAGACTTAAACTTCCAAAACTTCTTTGTGATTCTCGGTCTGACCGATATCTTCTTTTTGGTCTTACCGAGATCACCAAGTCGATATATGTTTTCGATCTCGGTGCAACCGATTTGAACCATTCGGTCACACCGAGTTTCAATAACTGTATACAGTTTTGCATCTCGGTGCCACCGAGTTGTTCCACTCGGTCACACCGACAGGGTCGGGCTATATATAGACACGGGAAAAAAATTGGAAAATTTCTCCGAACCCCTTCGCCCGCGCAATAGCTCGCTCTGCCTACGTGGTCTCCGGATCGTCTTGTCGCCGCCAGCCGCCTCCAGTCGCTGGTCTCCATCGCCATCAACGGAATTCAACCCCGCCGTTGCCGCCGTAGCGAGTCTCCGCCGCAGTAGGGTATGGACTCGATCTTTGTGCTATTCCCCATCTGATTCCTAGCACATTGTGATCTTATTGATTCTAGCCACGATTGAAACACTCCTATCTAGTCAATGCAATTCATAGAATAGGTTTGATTCGAAATTTTAGGGTTAGGTTTCCGCCGAAACCATCTCGGACCCACCGAGTTGAAAAACTCGGTCCCACCGATTTGGCTCATGCCATTGCACAAGTGAGACTCGGTCTAACCGAGAATTACTAATCGGTGTGATCGATTTTGGAACTTTGTGAAACCCTAGCAGTCTCGGTGCCACCGAACTGTGACTCGGTCTGACCGAGTTCACTAGTTTAGGTTCCAAAACTGCTTCGGTATCACCGAGTTTAAAAATCGGTAGATCCGAAATGATTTCTGTGGGAAACTAAAACTAAGATTTTCAATCATTCTTTTGCAAAAATCTCTGCATTTTGTGATGCTCATCTACTATACCTCATCTATAAACTCTTCACAGGGTCAGCAGTCAGCTTTTACATCATGTCTGATCAGAGTGATAGCCAGAACATGTCAGAAGAGCAAGTGCACATGAGTGAGGGACTAGTCCCTCCAGTTCTTCAGATGAAGGCAGCAGGAGCACCCCTAGCAATTTGCCAAAAGCTGCCACCAGACAAAGGAAGAAGAGAACCTCAGACTCAGAGGATGAGGATTATGTGGCAGAGGAAGAGGAAGCTACTTCCAAGAAAGTAGTGGTCAAGAAGGAGTATGGCTCAGCACAGAGCACAAAGCCAGGCTTGAAAGTCAAAAGGTCAGCAGGTAGGCAGCCTATGCCAAAGCTTCAACTCTGATTCCTGAAAATCCTGCACCCAAAGGGCTAGTTGCTACTGAAGGGAAGAAGGAAAGGAAAAGGGGCAGATGGTGCAAGAAAGTTGATCCAATGGCTGAGTTTGAAAAGCATTCTTCTGAAGAAGATGAAGAAGAAGAGGTTGCTGCACCAAAACCTAAGGCACCAAAGCTTATGGGTGATGCTATAAAATCAGGGGCTACTGCATCCAAGCCCAAAGAAGCACCCAAAGCTGCCTCCAAGGCCAAGTCAGCTCCAAAGAGAAATACAAGGAGCATACCAGCTGCTGAGAAGAACAAGGCCCCAGTGCCTGAAGCTGTTGGAGAAGATGAAGAAGGACAAGTTTTGAGAAAGCTCAAGACCAAGATTCCAGACCACAATGATGCTCATCCTGTGGCTGAGAACATGAAAATCAGAAGAGACTCAGGGTTAAGAAAGTGGAGAGAAGCAGATCCATATGCTACAAGGAGAAGAACTGCTGTTGACTACAGGTTCCACACAAAGGAACAACAGGACTTCTATGAGACAGTTTTGTTGGATAAGAAGCCTATCGTTTGTGACATGAGGTGGGCCGAGTGGACCTACATCATGGAGAATGAGCAGCACTATCCTGGAGTGCAAGACAGCTTCAGTGCTTGTGGAGTTGCTGACTTTGTTGGGCAAAAGCTCACAAAGTGGAACGAGGAGCTCATTATGCAATTCTACTCCACAACACACTTCTACCCAGATGGAAGGATAACATGGATGTCTGAAGGTACAAGGTACCAATCAACTGTTGAGGAATGGGCAAAGTTGATCAATGCCCCAGAGGAAAATGAAGATGACTTGGATGTCTATGCCAAGAAAAAGATGGATCATAACTCAATGGCAAATATGTACAAGGAGATTCCAATAGATGATCTTGACACTCACCAGCTTGGGTCCGTAAAACACTTGTTGTCAGGACTGCCTACAATCAACTGGATCCTTAGGCACACACTCTTGCCCAAGTCTGGAGATCACAGAATGATCAGAGGTCACGCCATTAACTTGCTACATATATTTGATGTGCCTCAGAAATTCAAGGTCATGAGCCTCATAGTAGAGACTATCAAGAGGACTACAACAGATTAGAAGAGGAGCTGTGGTTATGACCCTCAGATCCAAGAGTTGATTAACTCAAAGATGGGCACAGGCACTTACTTGTTGGACAAGGAACACTTGCCTATTCATCCAGATTTCGAGGACAATCAAGTTGTGATGAATGAGAATGAACCATCATCAGCTCAAGCTCAAGCAAAGAAGGAGAAGGCAAGGAAGGAGAAAGCTGCCAGGATGCCAACTCAAGAGGAGGCATCTGAGTATTTCTTGAAAACCAAGCAGTAGTAGCTTAGTTACTTGATTGCATCTACACTGAGGATTGAGAAAGGACTAGCCACCCTCACTCAGAATCAGGAGAGCTTAGAGAGAATTGTGGAACAAAAGTTCTATGGCTTGGATGTAAAAGTAACAGAGATTCAGTCTGCAGTGGAGCAACCTCAAGATGACATGCAGGAGAGGAAAGGGAAGACTACAACTGATGCATTTGCCAGAGTGCCACGAGCTCAGAGGTCAACTGCAGTGCCAGTTCCTGACACTAAAGCCACCACATCAGCTCCAGCTCCAACCACTTCAACAGAAGCCTTCGTCCTTGGAGTGATCCAGACTCCACCACCACCAGAAGATCAAGCCTGAGAGTCGATCTAGCACTATGCATTTTCTAGGAACTTTTTGGTAACTTGTTGCCAAAGGGGGATAAAAATGTATAGATCATAGGCTTCGAGAGAGAGAGAGTGTTGCCTTTATTCTCTCTTGCTTTATTTGGTGGTTTTTCAAACTTTGTTTGCTTTTGGTTGAGATACTATGATATGCTTGTGAGACATTGATGATCATGTGTTTGATCATAAGTTACACTTATGCATGCTTGATATTATCCTATCTATCTTATGTGATCATTCACTTTTCTTGGTGATGAGTGCATGTATTCAATTCTTATCACTTTGAGCGCTCCACCAAGATGTATGTGACATGGAAGAGTAACCTATGATTCTAACTCTTTGTGCACTTGCAGTCCAAAGCAAATTTTAAAATATGCACAAATTTAGGGGGAGCTCTTGCTTTTCACATACTTCTCAAAGCGACGATGTTCTAAATCTTATTATCATTTATCGAATCTTTGATCTATATGTTGTCATCAATTACCAAAAAGGGGGAGATTGAAAGTGCAACTATCCCTAGGTGGTTTTGGTAATTCATAACAACATATAGCTCATTGAGCTAATGCTATTCCAAGATGATTATTTCAGGAAAGCTCAATGATTGGCATGGCATGGATGATGAAAGTGGATCCCTCAAAATGCTAAGGACAAAGGATTGGCTCAAGCTCAAAAGCTCAAGACTCTTCATTTTATATTTTAGTGATCCAAGATCACATTGAGTCTTTAGGAAAAGCCAATACTATCAAGGAGGGATGAGGTGTTGCTTAATGAGCCTCTTGCTTCATGTGCTTAGTGATATGCTCCAAAACCCATATCCACACTTGACCTAAACCCAAAGCCAAACTCGGACCTACTAATTCTTTCAATCCGGCGCCACCGAGTTTCACATGTCATAGCCACTACCAAACCCTAAGCAAATCGGTTCTATCGATAGGGATCTCGGTCTCACCGAGATGGGATTGCAATTTCTCTGTTTCCTTTTCGTAACTTTTCGGTCTCACCGAAAGAGCGGATCGGTCCCACTGAGATTGCAATGTAAACTCTATGTTTCCTTTTTGTAACATTTCGGTCTCACCAAAAAAACAAATCGGTCCCACCGAGTTTACCTGACCAACTCTCTGGTTAGCTTATTACCAAATCGGTCTCACCGAGTTTGTGTAATCGGTCTCACCGAGATTACATTATGCCCTAACCCTAACCATATCGGTCCTACCGAGTTGCATGTCAGTCCCACCGAAAATCACTAACGGTCACTAGGTTTACTAAATCGGTCCGACCGAGTTTGTTGATTCGGTCCCACCGAGATTGGTAAATTGTGTGTAACGGTTAGATTTTGTGTGGAGGCTATGTATACCCCTCCACCTCCTCTTAATTTGTGGAGAGAGAGCCATCAGAACACATCTACACTTCCAATTCATATGTTCTGAGAGAGAACCACCTACCCTTGTGTTGAGCTCAAGATATTCCATTCCTACCATATGAATCTTGATCTCTAGCCTTCCCCAAGTTGCTTTCCACTCAAATCTTCTTTCCACCAGATCCAAATCCTATGAGAGAGAGATTTGAGTGTTGGGGAGACTATCATTTGAAGCACAAGAGCAAGGAGTTCATCATCAACACACCATTTGTTACTTCCTGGAGAGTGGTGTCTCCTAGATTGGCTAGGTGTCACTTGGGAGCCTCCGACAAGATTGTGGAGTTGAACCAAGGAGTTTGTAAGGGCAAGGAGACCGCCTACTTCGTGAAGATCTATCGCTAGTGAGGCAAGTCCTTCGTGGGCGACGGCCATGGTGGGATAGACAAGGTTGCTTCTTCGTGGACCCTTCGTGGGTGGAGCCCTCCGTGGACTCGCGCAACCGTTACCCTTCGTGGGTTGAAGTCTCCATCAACGTGGATGTAGGATAGCACCACCTATCCGAACCACGCCAAAAACATTTGTGTCTCCAATTGCGTTTGAATTCTCCAAACCCTTCCCTTTACATTCTTGCAAGTTACATGCTTTACTTTCTGCTGCCTATATACTCTTTGCATGCTTGCTTGAATTATGTGATGATTGCTTGACTTGTCCTAAAGTAGGTAAAATCTGCCAAACTCTAAAATTGGGAAAAGGTTAAGTTTTTATTGGTCAAGTAGTCTAATCACCCCCCCTCTAGACATACTTCAAGGTCCTACAGAGGGCGTGAGGAGAATACGGTGGCCCTAGTGGCTTCTTGGGGAGCATTGTGCCTCCTCACCGCTCCAACCGAGACCTCCTTCCTCTCAAAGGGAAGAAACTTCGGTAACACATCCTCGTCTTCAATGTCTCCACTTGTGGTTATCTCTTACCTTTACTTTGTGCAAGCTTTACTTGTGTTGTACCCTTGCTTGTGTTGCCTGTGTTGCTTGCATCATATAGGATGCTCACTTAGTTGCATTTCTAGACAACCTATTTGTTGCAAACCCTAATTTGTTAAGAAAAGCTAAAAATTGCTAGTTGCCTATTCACCCCTCTCTAGTCAACCATATCAATCCTTTCACCTTTGGTTATCATTTGATGTTCCCTTTGCTTCACCCTACTTTACAAAACCCAGTTGTATAGAGTAAATTTTCGCACAACCCCATCACCAAGAATTGAAGTTCCAAAGGGTAATGATTGAGGGAAGTGTTTGAAAGCCATGACTAGGAAGTACTTGTGGATGTAAATGAAATGCTTGAATCCTTTGCTATCTTCACCTCGGAAATCCCTATTGTATTTGTTTCATGAAGAACTTAATCAATACCATTCAATAAAGAAATGATTTGAGAAAAAAATGAAAAAAATGGTTTGAGAAATTATATAACTACCGATAGAATAGTACACGTGGTTAGGCAACGAGCTTGAGTGCAACTATTCAAATTCTAATACCTTTTTGAAAGGATAAGAGAAGATGCATATGACATATTCTCTCGAGCCGGTAAAACTTCTTTCTACTCAATCAAGCTCCATTTCATTCTCTTAATGTCTTGTTTGTTCGAGGATGAGCAAGTTCTAAGCTTGGGGGAGTTGATGACTCGAGAATTTATGATGTTTTTCGAGTGGTACTTATTTGGTTTTCTCCGTTCATTATCACTTCTTGGATATTTCTAACATTGTTCCTTTGAAAGAGAAGAAAATCCACTTTTCCAATGATTGGCAGGAAATATCATATATGGAAGGAAACCAAGGAGGATTACTGCAAACCAAGCCAATTGGAGCAACTTCCATGAAGAAACTCAAGCCACCAGACACAGTAGATCAAATGACGACATTCTATATGACTACAAGCACTCGCATGAGTGGTCGTATGGAGTGCCAACAGCTCCATCACGTTTATACAAGACACTTTCGTGAAGGGACACAGGGAGGAAGAGAACCCTAGCCGCCGCCACATCCAGAACAGAGGAAGAGGAGATCCGAAGAACATTTGGAGATCTTCTTAGTTTTGAATCCTTTCATCTCCATCATCCTAACCCGCCTTCACTGCTGTAAGAGGAATTCCAAGTTGTGGGAATAATTGCAACTCTATTAAATCTCATATAGAGATCAAGACTATTTGAATTATCCATTTCATCTTATTGTGGATTCTCCCTATATTATCGATATGGTTTTCATGGGTTCTATCTCTGTTTTGATTGGTTTCTCTGTTATGATGCGCGAGTAATCCCCCATAGGCGTGGGATATGTAGGTGAGTGGTAAGATTCATATGTGCCTATTCTATATGTCGTCATTTGTATTTGTAGTAGTATGATCTTTCTAGTATGTTGTTATACTATGGTGAACTCTATGTGTGTTGTCCAGTTTAAGGGCCCAGGCAATATGAACACATATTTTCTAGAAAATCTGTGACCACTGACGTGATGGGTGGAGACATCTGTGAGGACCAAAGACAATATGAGATAACGGTGATCCTTAAACCTAATGCTTGGTTCCAGTCCAAGGACCTTAATTTGGGAAACGATCACTTTGTGGCAATGGTGAAGCAGGGCCATAGAATGAAATATAATCCCACGAGGAGTTTCATAACTTTAGGGAGATCCACCTACAGAACACACATATCAAATATTATCACTATAATACAAGGTAACTGGTATTACCGTCGCACCGGCACACTTGATGCATACTTACAATGAACTGAATTCTCTACGTGCCTAATCTCTTCATTGCAGGAAATACCTCTCTCATTTTCATTTATGTTATTTACTTATAAGAGTTTTTACCTTCGCTACTTTAAACATTTTACCCTAGTTATTCTGGTTTATTCGTTTACTAGGACAGTAAGGATATTTGCAGAAACTCGAGCAGTTAATTCACACACGAACTGTGACACCTTGTGTGTGACATAAGCGCCACTATAAATACTCCCATCCGCTCTTTGTTAGGGCGATTAATCATTGGGATAATTCTACGAAAGTGCTACACGAGCCAGTTTGGCTTGCAGGCATCAATATCCTGATGACACTTTTCTCAGAAGAGGAGGTGAGAGCGGTTGTGTTCCAGATGGAACACAATGAATCTCTAGGCCCTGATGGTTTCCCCATAGAATTCTATCAGAATTTATGGGATATCATCAAAACTGGCCTTTTGGAGTTGTTCAATTGTCTTCACGCTGACCGACTTGACCTATTCAGGCTGAATTTTGGCGAGATTGTCTTGTTGCCGAAGATTAAGGAGGCTGAACGGATCCAGCAGTTCAGACCCATATGCCTCCTTAATGTCAGCTTCAAGATTTTCACCAAAGTTGCTAAGAATTGGTTAAACTCGGTAGGTGACCATGTTGTCCGGCCATCTCAAACGACATCATGCCAGGAAGGAATATACTCGATGGTGTAGTAGTCCTGCATGAGACCGTCCACGAGATGCATCGGAAAAACATGAGTGGGGTGATATTCAAAATTGACTTTGAAAAATCCTATGACAAGGTCAAATGGTCTTTCCTCCAACATGCCTTAAGAATGAAAGGTTTCTCTGATAAGTGGCGCCAGTGGATCCAAAGTTTTATAATTAGAGGTAGTGTGACCATCAAAGTCAATGATGATGTAGGTCATTACTTTCAGACCAAAATAGTCCTATGGCAGGGTGACCCAATGTCCCTAATGTTATTTAACATTGTTGCTGACATGTTGACTATTCTGATTGAGCGCGCCAAGCAGGATGGCTAGATTGCAAGATTAGTGCCATACCTTGTGGATGGTGGCCTCATTTTGCAATACGGCGATGACACAATACTTTTTATGGAGCATGATCTGGACAAGGCTCGAAACATGAAACCCTTGCTTTCAGCGTTCGAGCAAATGTTGGGTCTCAAAATAAACTTTCATAAAATCGAATTGTTCTGCTTTGAAGAATCCATTGAGGCGGCGTCCGATTATGCTGACCTATTTGGCTGCGCATATGGCCAATTTCCGATTAAATATCTGGGAATACCGATTCATTATTGGCGCCTCACCATTGAAGTGGAAGCATATAGAGGAGCGTCTAGAGAAACGGTTGAGCATTTGGAAAGGCAAACTGCTCTCAATTGGAGGACGGTTATGGTTAACTCTGTCCTTATAAATATGGTTCTCTATATGATTTCTTTCTTCCAACTCCCAAAAGGGGTCCTACAAATACTAGACTATTTTAGATCCAGATTTTTTTGGCAAGGAGACGATGAAAAGAAAAAAAATACAGGTTGGCAAAATGGAGCGTGGTTTATAGGCCAAAAGACCAAGGTGGCCTTGGAATTCATGACCTACATGTCAAGAATGAGGCCCTACTCAGCAATTGGTTATTCAAATTCTTAGTAACGATGGTGTTTGGCAAACCATGTTGCGCAACAAGTATTTAGGCCAAAAGGCGGTGTCCAAGGCATTTTTGAAACCTGGCGACTCGCACTTTTGTGCTGGCCTAATGACGGCAAAGAAACGTCACTTTCTCTTTGGATCTTTCATGATAAAGACGATCTGAGATTCGTTTTTGGAAAGACATGTGGCTAGCCACTGCCAGTCTCCGAGAACAATACTCAACCTTATACACTATTGTTCGCGATAAGAATAATACTATTGTGCAAGTGCTCAGTTCATCCCCGCTGAATATTTTGTGCAGGCGGGATTTGATTGGCTCCCGACTTGTGTAATGGCATAATCTTTTATCCCGACATGATTCGATTAACCTGACACAAGGCCGGGATGTGTTTCGCTGAAAACTTACTACATCAGGGTCTTTCAATGTAGGCTCTATATACCGTGCACTCACACATTCTGAGATACCATTGAGTAATAACAAGAAAATTTGGAAGTCCAAGATTCCACTAGAAGTGAAAATCTTCATGTGGTATCTTCGTAGGGGAGTTGTATTAACCAAAGACAACCTTGCACAATGCAACTGGCAAGGGGGTAAGAAGTGTTGTTTGTACTCATGACGAGACAATCAAACACATCTTTTTCCAATGCAAATATGCACGTTATACATGGCCAGTCATCCAAATAGCGTCAAATTTGTATCCGTCCACAAGTGTTGCCAATATTTTTTGCTTTTGGTTGGACGGTATTCCAAATATGTTCAAAATGTTAATAAGAGTGGGAACGTATGCCTTTATTTGATCGCTTTGACTATGTGGAAATGATTTGTTTTTTCATGAAAAAACGCTTCTTCTCTTATGGTTATTTTCTTGTATATGCACTTGCTACGTATGTGGTGTATGCTACAAAGACCAGAGTACCAACCGCTATTTAAGGCGGTGTGTATGCGTTTGGAGCAGGTGTCCACAAAGGTTTTTTTTTCAACATGGGTGGCAGCATAACCTTCGGATCAATCCACCACCTCCTTCGACATGGGCATATTGTCGATCTATGGGACTCTACTTTTGCCGATTTATCGGTTTTTTTATGAATTTTTGTCAGACTTTTGAATTTGGTTGTATGCATCCTAATCATGCAGAGACCGAATGTTATTCATAATACTTTGTATCCATTTGATGTTACATTTGAGATAATAAAATCGCCATGTATCAAAAAATATCAATAGAATGAGATGTCCTTTATGAAAAGAGATGGATGATGTCCAAAGATGGCAGCAATCAAAGCAAACCTCAGCGCTTACCACACGGCCACGGTCACTAAACTGTCTTCTTGACCGTCAACTTTGACCTCCTTCCCCCGCAAAAAAAAAAAAAAACTTTGACCTCCTTTTTTTCAAGCTAACGCCGTTAGCAACTAGGAGTACGTCACGGAGCGCACCAGTCGAAACTATCCAGACAAACGGACAAAACTACTTCCGTCCCGGCAGTTAACACCTCCGCAAAATATATATATAAATAAATCCGAAAGGCAAAACCCCCGAAACTTCTCCCCGTTCCCCTCTCTCCCTCTCTCTCGCGTCTTCTTTCTTTCTCCTCGCAACATTTGGTTCGACTCAACTCACGGGCCAGCGGGAACGAGAGCGCGGCCGCCGTTTTGACCCACCCAGCCGGCGGATCAAGAACCGTTATAAGCGCCTTTTCTCCCCCATACGGCTTCCCACGCAAGCCGCCGCCGCTGAGTTTTCTGCTCCGCCAGCGCCGGTCGCAGATTCCCGCGAAAGCGAGGGCCAGTGCTTTTCTTTTCTATCTATCTTGCTCTGTCCTCTCCCCCCTTTGTGCCCTCCGTCCAGCCAAAGCGGCAGAAAGCTGCAGCTGTTCTTGATTCTCGCGGGGGGCTGCCGGCACGGCTCACCGGTCTTGGCGGCCTGGACGTGAAGGAGCCGCGGCGGGGGCGATCGATATGGGCACGGTGAAGGCGTGGGTGACGGGCAAGTACGCGGAGCCCATGGGGCCGATGCACGACTCGCTGCGCGTCGCCTACGTGGTCTTCTCCTTCTGCGCTGCCTTCTTGCTCGGCGGCATCAAAGGCATGTATCTGCTTCCTCGCGTCTTTGCTTTGCCACGGGGTCCCGTCCCGAGTTTCTGCCGGTGTGGCTTATTGTTCTGCTCTTTCTTGGGAAAATGGGTGTGCAGCGATGGTGGTCGGCCCGGTGGCGGCGGCGCTGATGATACTGGGGAACGTGGGCGTCATACTCGTGCTCTTCCCGGCGCACGTCTGGTGGACCATCTACTCGCTCATCAAGTAAGCCCATTCTTCTTTCGTTCTTGTGTTTTTCCGTGTGCTGGAAACAGAGCATTTTTGTTGGTTCCGAGCTTCCGATCCCTTGTGCTGGACGTTCAGTTCAGGGGCCAAGGTTCAGATTCTGCCTTGGCCGTGGTTTCCAGGACCCGATTCTGCTGCCAATTCTTCGAATTTCAGTGGTGAATCAAATGATCCACCACCTGAGAGAGAATGGGATAGAATAGTTAAACTGATCGATCGCTGTTGGTTGTGTTGCTCTGCATTCTGAACCCAGGACGGACCGCATCAACGCGGGCCTGAAGCTGGCGGTGGCCATCGCGCTGCCGGTGCTGTTCGGGCTCTGGCTGGGCCTGGGCATCTTCGGGAGCGCCCTGGTGGCCCTGGGCTACGGCTTCTTCACGCCGTGGATCTCCACCTTCGAGGCGTTCCGGCAGGAGAGCGAGGCCAAGAAGTTCGTGCATGGCATTGTGGTAAGCTCAAACTTCAAAGGGACGACCGGCCGCTGTTATTAACTGTGAAAAGTGAGTGAGAGATCAATGGTTGATTTTGGTTTCTCGGCGGTCGCAGGACGGGACGTGGGGGACGATCAAGGGCAGCTGCACGGTGGTGAGGGACTTCGCGGACATGTGCTTCCACTCCTACCCCGTTTACCTCAAGGAGCTCCGCGAGTGCTCCCAGGACCGCGAACCCCTCTCCATAAGGTATTGATACTATCGTGTTAGACCACATAATGATATATTAGCACTGGGTTACCTGTCTAAAGCTATTCAAGATTTTTGTGTGAAGCTGTTGATATTATCGTGTTAGATAATACTGTATAAGATGGTATTTATTGTTATATTAGCACTGGATGACCTGTCTGAAGCTGATTTTGTCCCATGGTATGATCTTGTGTGACAAGAAATTTTGTTTCATACTGTGATCTTGTGTGACAAGGACGTGCCTATTTGATAGTAACACATTTTTCATAAGAAAAACATGCCCTGGCAGCTTGCCATTCTAGACTTTATGAAGCATAGTAAAGTCTGTAAAATCCGGGTCGATCGCCCTGTCGTGATCACTGGACATCATATTATAATTACAGTTGCTTGAAGCTGGACAATGAAGTGATGGTGAACTAGCTGTGCACGCCAAAAATCACCCTGAAAAGAAAATATGCTGTGTTTTGTGCAGGCTGTTGGATGTGCCGTCGTGTATACTCGTTGGCCTCCTGGGGTTGATCGTGGACATACCGCTCTACACGGTGATCGCGCTGATCAAGAGCCCCTACATGCTCTTCAAGGGCTGGCAGAGGCTGCTGCACGACCTCATCAGCCGCGAAGGCCCCTTCCTGGAGCCCGTCTGCGTGCCCATCGCCGGCCTGGCCATCCTTTTCTGGCCCCTGGTGGTGGTCGGGAGCGTCCTTCTTGCGGTCGTCTCCAGCATTTTCGTGGGTCTATACGGAGCGGTCATCGTCTACCAGGTCTCTTTCTTGCCTGTCTCCCACGCGTCCGATTCCATACTAGTACGCGCGAGAGAGGTTTTCTGATGTGCTCAAGATTGTTCATCGTCGCAGGAGAAGTCCTTCCGGCGGGGGGCTTCGTACGTGGTGACCATGGTCGCCGAGTTTGACGAGTACACCAACGACTGGCTTTACCTTCGCGAAGGCACTGTTCTCCCAAAGTAAAGTGTTCTCCACTGCTGTTTTTGAAAACTTTGGGTTTGTAGCTAGTACTGTACTTTGTTGTGTGCTGCTTTATTCATTCCTCACGGTGCAAATGTTTTCCACCAGGCCTTCCTATCGGAAGAGGAAACTGTCCGATTCCGCCGAGTTCTCAGTCCGGCCAAATGTTTCTGTCAGGGGAGCTGAGCACCCTAGTTCATCCAGTGAAGCACCAGCAATGCTGGTTCCGACTTTGGTTCCGGCGAGGTCCGTCAGAGAGGCGATACAAGAGGTCAAAATGGTCCAGGTCCGTTTGTCACCTATGTTTAATTCTTACCAACCAACGCCCGTCTTATTTCACCAAAAACACCAAGAAACTTCACACTATATGCAGCTCCCTCTTTGAGCAAATTTTCCGAAAGATACTCAAACTTGGCAATAAGTGCATTCATTGTTTCAGTACCATCAATGTTGTTCACATGTCTGGAAAGAAAAGGCAATGGATACACTTCTCAATCCATGCTTCCTCTTTGATGCATGGCGATACATTTCTATTCTCGCATCCGTGCTCTCATAGATTGGGTGAGCTAGTCCCAAGTATAGTAATGTCATTAATGAAATGGTATCATCAAAGAAGGGATTGCTAAGTATCCGCTAGTTGTTGGACCGGGTCCATGGTTTCTTAGATTAGGCGAGCTAGTTGTAACTGAGGAAGTGTTGTGAAAGCAAGGCTGGCATAACAGAAGGAATAGTTGAACAGCATAACTGCTGAATCTATTATTCAAAAGAAGCAATCCTGGCCTATTGAACATACAAGATTGTATGGTAGCTACTGACCACGGTCCACGGCAGTGGCCACAACTAGAATATAGACTTTGATTAAAGGATATGAAAGCTTGGCAGCCCCCTTTCCCCCAAAAAAGGTACTCCCTCCGTTCCATATTACTCGTCGCTGATTTAGTACAACGACGAGTAATATGGAACGGAGGGAGTATAACGCTAACATATGCATATCCATTGCAGTTTTTGTGTAGTAATATATACCAACCCAAATACGTACTCCCCCTGTTCACTTTTATAAGGCATTGTAGACACTTCAGACAGCGTGCAAAACAGCTCAATTTCAGTTGTCTGAAACAACTTATAAAAGTGAACGGAGGCCGGAGGGAGTAGTATTGTTCTTTTACACCTTCCTCTCTGACCAATGTTGGAATTTTTATCTTCTCAGAGCAAACTGGAAGCCTCTTTTGACGTCATCTGAAAATATAATAGGTACTACCCCCTCCGTCCCACAATGTATGATGTTTTTGCAAGCTAAAACAGCTTGCAAAAACATCGTATATTATGAGACGAAGGGAGTAGATCATAGACGAGTCTGAAGAAGTTGACTCAAATGTCATGAGATGCATATGCGAAGCAGAAAACATAAATAAGTAGACATACTAGGTTTACCTCTGCTTTAAATGTCAGATAATGGATTTCACTTACAACACCAGATTTTGAATCATGTATACATTTTAAAATAAATAGAAGTTGCCACCAAAAGAATTCTACACCGCGGTGTACATTGTGTTTCATCTTGAATATCTAGTCTTGCCTGAATCCCTAATCATTCATTCTCTTTGATCTGCAGATATGGGAAAACGTTATGAAGTCATGCGAGCAGAGGGGCAGGGACCTACTGAACCTGAATGTCATAACCAGCGTGGACCTGACCGAGTGGCTGAGGACAAAAGACGGTGGCAGCGAGACGATAAACCTGGGGCTGCCTTCCTATGACATGCTGTGCACCGTCCTGCAGTCGATCAAGGCCGGCTCCGCGGGGCTGCTGCTCGGCAACGGCATCGAGGTCGACCAGCAGAACCAGCCGCAGGACCTGCTGCTGGACTGGTTCTTGCACCCCGTGCTGGTGCTCAAGGACCAGATACAGGTGCTCAAGATGACCGAGCAGGAGGTGAGGTTCCTGGAGAAGTCGACCCTTTTCGTCGGCAGCAGTTCTGCTACTGCCGGTGCGGATGCGTGGGATAATGGCGCCGAGACCCCCCGAGATCCCGTGAGGACCGCGCAGATCCAGGCGATCAGTAGAAGGTGCGCTGTCTCCTGCGACTGCTTATTTCTGCTGTTGAATTTTAGTATTTGACATGCCAGTTTGTTGTTGATCTGCTTGGCAGGATGGTGGGGATAGTGAGGAGCATGTCCAAGTTCCCGACGTACCGGAGGCGGTACAGGCATGTGGTGAAGCTGCTGGTGGCGTACGCGGTGGAGCGGGAAGGGTCGTTCGGGTCGTCGGCGTCGGGTCCGTCGGTCAACTTCGAAATCACACGCCTCGAAGTGTAGATAATGCCGTCCGTCGTCTTTTGCTTCTTTCTCTCTTCAAGTAAGTATAGGTATCGCACGCCGTTTTTGTCTGTGCCTCTCCTGTTTCAAGTCTGCTAGGAGCTTCTGTAGTTTTGTGTAGTGGTAGTACTTTTTTTTCCCTTTAGGTAATGGGAGTGTGTATAGTTGTTGTGTTGTGAGATGATGCACGTGCCCAAACTTCAGGCATGATCTTCAGTTGTGCTGTAAATTCTTGTATATACATTTTCCTAGGGAATTGATCGGTTAGGCGTTACTCCTACGTTGTTGCATCATTTGTCTGGCTGTGTTTACTGTGGAGAGCTGGCATGATGGTAACCTATATGAGCGAGAATTCCTCGAGTTTGACGGGGCCAAAATCTGAAAAATCTTGAGGAGAAACACACGAAGCAGCCAGCTGTTATCCACTTTTCTTCATCCAAATAATTTAGAGAAAAGGTCTCATTCTCTTGTGCATCATTTATTCATTTTCTTCTACGCTTTTGTTTTGTTTTGTGAAACTTCTGCTCGTGTGAACCCGGCGAGACTTTCAGGGAATCAAGGCCTATATGCGAGGCGGGATGCCCCATGTTTTTTTCATTTCTTTTTCTCTGTTGTTTTTATTTTTTTCTTCATCCAAATAATTTAGGGTTATAAGAAAGTTCCAAAAAATAAAATGCGAATTTTTAATTGAATGTTCGTGAATTCAAAAAATGATCATGATTTTTAACGATGTTTGGGAAATCATAAAATGTTAGTGGATTCACAAAATGTTCATAATTTTTAAAAAGTGTTTGCAAATTCAAAAGATGTTAACGAGTTTGAAAAAATGTTCATGATTTTGAACAAATGTTCACGAATTCAGAAAACATTCATGATTTTTTAATAATGTTTATGAATTAAAAAATGTTCATGAATTTTGTAATAATGTTCTCAAATTTTAAAAACTGTTCCCAACTTTCAAGAAAAGTTCATTGATTAAAAAATGTTTGCTGATTCAGAAAATGTCCATGAATTTAAAAACTGTTCATGTAATTTAAAAAATGTTCATCAAAACAAAAAAGTCATGTATTTCAAGAATTGTTCGCAAATTTCAAAAAATGTTTGCCGATTCAAAAAAATGTAGTGGTGGTTGGCAAGCTCGTAGGCCTACTCATGGTGGTTGGCAAGCTCCTGCCGTTGGAAGTGCCAAAATATATGCTGATGGAGGTATAGACCGAGGAGAACGGAAGGAAGCTGTCCGTGCAATTTGCCCGATGCGGGTGGAACATACTTGGGTGCGTCGTCAATGTCTCTAGCTCTTGAAGCCATTGCTTGTAGTCATTTCTTGTGCTAAGTCTTTTTGATGGTCTTACACATCCAGCAACACTTGAAGCCATTGCTTATAGTAAGCATTTTTGAAGGTCTTACGCATCCGGCGACACTTGAAGTCATTGCTTGAAGTGAGGCGATGTCTCTAGCTCTTGATCTAAATCTCTTCCGGCTAAAATTTGCTACGGATTTTCTACGAGTGGTACGCAACATTAAGGAGGATAACCCATGCAGCTATGGTGTGATCATCAAGAAGATTCTGTCGAAGAAGGTGCCGTTCTAGGAGGTGTCCACTGGTCATGGATATCGAGCATGCAATATAGAAGCACATAATCTTGTAAAAGCTGCTACTTCTCTTGAGAGTGGGCGCCATGTTTGGCTCGCCTCACCCTAGGTATAGCTTTGTATCCTCCCTACAAACATTGTTTAAATAAAGCTATATGGTGTTCTAAAAAAGGCTACCGGGCTATGGCCCATTTAGCCTTTTAATTTTTCATTCCTCCTTTTTATTAAAGCACATGAATTGAATTTTTTTTTAAATAATAGCATGAGCTTAGAAAATATTTCCAGCCCAAAATGCATTTAAAAAAATCTCTTTATTTATAAATGAATTTTGGGGCTTTTAAATAACTCCGTAAATTGATTTTAGGATTTACAGAATACCCCAAAATAGCTTTTGTACTTCAAATAAAAATAGAAAATCCAAATATGCATGAAAATAATGATATGCTTCTATTAACATCCAAATTGAAAAATCGGAATGTTACACCACCACACACACATTGGCACACTACCTACTTCAAGTCCTTCGGTACTAGTAAATCAGGCCCACCGAGTGAACATATTTCGGCCTTCGGTAGTACTCCCTCCGTCCCATAATATAAGAACGTTTTTTACACTAGTGTAATGTTAAAAACGTTCTTATATTTTGGGACAGAGAGATACTAACTAAATCAAGCAATGAAATCGTATTGCTTCGAGTAAGGCTCAAATGGTTGTTTATTACGGCATCTCCTACTTTGACCGCAGGGGCGATCCAAACTCACCGCCACCTAAGGCCTTGGTGGCGAAGCCTGCGCGAGTTCGAGGACGGCGGCGGCGGGGCGTTCTCTCTCTCCCGGCTTGGATCCCGTCGGTGGTGGCTCGCTGAAGGCCTCAGGCGGATCAGCATGGCGACCACAGGAGGGCTGCGACGCCCTCAACCGGCGCCAGATCCAGGGTGAGTGGTCGCCGCGGTATCCTTGTGAGGCGAAGTTTCATGCAGGGAGGCTGGGGTGGGAGTCAGGGCGGCGCCCCTGCTGCGCGGCGGCGATCGAAGCCTTCATGGCCGGCGGTGACCTGAGGTTGGGTTTTGTGGTGGTGGTGTTCCACTCAGCGAGGGTGGCGCTGCGTGCAGATGGGTGGCACCGATGGCTGCAGATCTGGCTTCATGTCCAGATCGGTCAAGGTTTGGCCTTGACCGGCCGGTGGCGCGAGGAGGACTGGTGAGGGGCGACTGGAGGCTCGACGGCGGACCTCGTCTGCACGGCGAGGCTTCGTTTGGCTCCAGCCAGCTACAAGATCAGGGGGGCGCGACTTCCGGTGAAAATCGCGCCGACTGCGATCATGACAGACTATGGCGGCGTCTGTGATGTCGTTCTCTTCTCGAGGCATCATTGTTGCAGGTCGTGGTACCCCACTCGTTATGCTCCAGGGAAAACTCGTGATCTAGGTCTACCGGATCGGACAATGATGTCACCTTCGATGTCGTTGTCCCTCCTGGGGGCACCGCTTTGGAGCAACAGCTGGCTGGAGAGGATAAGAGGAGGAGCAGTGTTACATCTACTGCAAGGCCGACGAAGGATCCCGGCAGCATGGCGCTGCAGAGGTTCGATGATGGGTGCGTGTGGACGGATACGTGCAGGATGGTGGCGTTTTCTGGTGCCGTGGTGGCGTCGACGGCAGGCCAGGCAAGGTTGATGTGTCAGTTCCTGCTCGGGAGACGGACCAGTGGAAGATGGCGGCGGCAACCTCTAAGAGTGCGTCGGACCAGTGTGCGACCCAGTCCCGGTGTGTGGCTGGGCTAGGGCGTCCGACTTTACATGTTAGGCTTTGGTGTGATGTGTGTTTGGTATCTGGCTCGGACATTCGGCACACCTTCATCAAGGGAATAGGAGTACCAACAAGTGTTGCCTAAATGGTGGCTTCAGGCTTACCGATGTATTACTTTATATGGACTTTGTGAATAAATAATAAAATAGATGCATGCATCTTTCAGATCCAGAGGCTGGGGGTATATCCTCCTTCACTAAAAAAATCTCCTACTTTAACCGTAAATTTCCTCCCGTACCCATTTGTGGACAAGGAACCAATCCACGAGCACGCATACATCCGACATTAATTTATTTTAAGTTAGCACGTTCAAATAGCTGCATATATAATCTAGAATAGTTCAAATGTTCAAATGAGTAGTAGTTCTAATTTTTCTATAAAATCAAATATCATGTGATGCAACTGCTTCAAGAGATTCTTAACATGACCTTGATATTGCCCGTGTAAAGTTTTCGGGCGATTCTTCCATATTCAATGCATACAGTCAAGAGACCCGAGCAAACCTGGGCATACTCTTGCTTCTGAGATGACAAGATCCTCTCGGTGACTGCCACAGTTGGTTATGTCGGGTACTGAGGTCCAAACACCTCGACCACGGCAGTTGTAAACTTGATCATGGCATCTTCGCATGTGCTCTCAGGCATCCATAGGTACTTGTCCCACGAATCAGCAGCGTGCCATATGCAAGCATCTGCAGTGCGGCCGTGTACTTATGGTAACCAGAGAACCCAATCCTTCCCATGGCCTCCTGCTTCAAAATGAAGTAGTCATCGAAGGACCGGACTGAAGGAAATATGCCCTAGAGGCAATAATAAAGTAGCTATTTATATTTCCTTATATCATGATAAATGTTTATTATTCATGCTAGAATTGTATTAACCGGGAACTTAGTACATGTGTGAATACATAGACAAAACTGAGAGTCCGTAGTATATATGCCTCCACTTGACTAGCTCATTAATCAAAGATGGTTAAGTTTCCTGACCATAGACATGTGTTTTCATTTGATGAATGGGATCACATCATTAGAAAATGATGTGATGGACAAGACCCATCCGTTAGCTTAGCATAATGATCGTTAAGTTTTATTGCTATTGTTTTCTTCATGACTTATACATATTCCTCTGTCTATGAGATTATGCAACTCCCGAATACCGGAGGAACACCTTGTGTGCTATCAAACGTCACAACGTAACTGGGTGATTGTAAAGATGCTCTACAGGTGTCTCCGAAGGTGTTTGTTGGGTTGGCATAGATCGAGATTAGGGTTTGTCACTCCGAGTATTTGAGAGGTATCTCTGGGCCCTCTCGCTAATGCACATCACTATAAGCCTTGCAAGAAATGTGACTGATGAGTTAGTTACGGGATGATGAATTATGGAACGAGTAAAGAGACTTGCGAGTAACGAGATTGAACTAGGTACGATAATACTGACGATCGAATCTCGGGCAAGTAACATACCGATGACAAAGGGAATAACGTATGTTGTTACTCATCCATGTTCCGCTATTGGTTATTGACCAGAGATGTGTCTCGGTCATGTCTACATAGTTCTCGAACCCGTAGGGTCCACACGCTTAACGTTCGATGACAATTTGTATTATGAGTTATGTGTTTTGGTGACCGAAGTTTGTTCGGAGTCCAGGATTAGATCACGGATATGACGAGGAGTCTCGAAATGGTCGAGAGGTAAAGATTGATATACTGTAAGGTGGTATTCGGACATCAGAATGGTTTTGAGTGGTTCGGGTATTTTACCGGAGAACCAAGGGGTTACCGGAACCCCCCGGGGGAAGTATTGGGGAGCCCGCAAGGGGTAGCCGCGTGCCCCCTGAGGGAGTCCGGGATTAGGGGGTGTCCGGATAGCCGGACTATACCTTCAGCCGGACTCCAGGATTATGAAGATACACGATTGAAGACTTCGTCCCGTGTCCGGATGGGACTTTCCTTGGCATGGAAGGCAAGCTTGGCGATGCGGATATTTAGATCTCCTACCATTGTAACCGACTTTTTGTAACCCTAACCCTCTCCGGTGTCTATATAAACCGGAGGGTTTTAGTCCGTAGGAAAACTCCAACATACAACAATCAAACCATAGGCTAGCTTCTAGGGTTTAGCCTCCTTGATCTCGTGGTAGATCTACTCTTGTACTACCCATATCATCAATATTAATCAAGCAGGACGTAGGGTTTTACCTCCACCGAGAGGGCCCAAACCTGGGTAAAACTTCGTGTCCCTTGTCTCCTGTTACCATCCGCCTAGATGCACAGTTCGGGACCTCCTACCCGAGATCCGCCGGTTTTGACACCGACATTGGTGCTTTCATTGAGAGTTCCTCTGTGTCGTCGCAATCAGGAAGGATGCCTCTTCCCGTCTTTAAAGACGGCGCCGTTATTGAGGGAACCTTGGCCGACGGCCAAACTCTCCGGCTAGGTGGTTTTCTCATGACCGCATGTTCGGCTGTTGCGCCGACGATGACCTCTCGGGTCATCAAAAGCAATCTTCACGTCAGCTCGGAGCTCGTCGAGCAGTTGGATCCAATGGAGCTCTCTTCAGTAAACGAGCTCTTGGATCGCATCGCCGCCATGGGGGTCACTACGGATTATGACTAGGTTGGGCTTAAACCCGATCTAAGAGAAATTAATTCTCCCCAAGTCACCCATTATGTTGCCGTGGTAGAGGCACAGTGCGGCGACCCTTCATCTATCTTAAGGACTAGCTACGTCCGGATTCCCGATCCCTCCAAGCCGGATATCCGCAGAGGGAAGGATGTAACTCAAGACCTGAACTTAGAATCAAGCAACGGGCTAGACTCATTGGACAACATCCAAGAACCCAAACTTCAGAGTTCGGAAACTCCTTGGCCTCTGAGTCCCAGATTAGGTGAGGTCTCGGAATTAATTACACCCACCCTCCCGAACTCAAGCGATCTATCCCAAATCAGGCAAAAGCCTGAAGAAACAGTACATCATTACTGGGCAAGGTTCCTCCTGGTTATGAATAGGATAAAGGACTGCCGAAAGGAAGACGCAATCTCAATCTTCTGCAAAAATTGCACGGACCAAGGAATCCTCAACACCATAAGTCGTCGTGATATTACACGCTTTGCTGACTTGGCGTCCATAGTACAAAAGTACTGTGCGATGGAAAGCGCCTGGAAAACCGAAATTAAATTTTGGGACAATCCGGCCCTGAATAGAAACCTCGTCCGAAATAAAAGGGTGCATCATCATCAGACACCCGGGTTAAAAACCAAAAAACCAAAACCCTCTACAGGGCATGGGACCGTACTGGAGGGATGGCTTAATGGACCCTATAAAATTCATAGTACAGAGGATGCCACACCAACTCACAGCCTTAGAGCATGTTGGATAATCCGGCAGGTGGCCAAAATCGGCGAAGATCTCCTAATTCCTGAGGCCACAGAAAGCCACCCCAGGGACCCCAGTACAGTTTTAACAGTCTTCGAGACTTTCGCATCAAATAATATGTGAAAAAGAACACTCCGCAGCCTCGCCGAAGTCTACCAAGTAGCAACAATAAACCCATGGAGTGACACGGCTATTACTTTTAATGCCAGTGATGAACCTAAGTTCTGAACAGCTCGAGCACCAGCCGCACTGGTCCTCAGTCCAATAGTGGACGGCTTTCGCCTCACCAAGGTACTCATGGACGGAGGCAGCGGATTGAACCTCATTTACGAGGAAACCCTTCAAAAAATGGAAATAGACTGGAACCGCATCAAGCGAAGCAGCACAACCTTTAGAGGAATAATCCCCAGTCGAGAAGCGCGCTGCACCGGAAAAATCACACTAGATGTGGTGTTCAGCACGCCGGATAATTACAGCTCCGAAGAGGTCACATTCCAGGTGGCCCCGTTCAGTAGCGGATACCACGCTCTGCTAGGGCGGGAAGCATTTACAATCTTCCAAGCAATACCCCATTACGGGTACATGAAGCTCAAGATGCCCGGGCCGAACGAAATCATCACTCTCGCTAGTGATCCAGACACAGCACTCCGCGCCGAAAACAAGACAGCCGCGTTGGCCCTTGAGGCACTGTCCGAAGCCCCAGCGGCTGAGGAACTGACTATGCTGCTTTCCACGGTAAACAGGGACGATGTGATACTCGATAAAAGATCCAAGTCCACCTCCTTTAAACCGGCGGATGAAATGGTCAAATTCCAGGTCCATCCGACGGACCCCAATAAAACAGCTTCCATCGGGGCACGACTAAACCCTGATGTAGACGCCGCACTGCGAGAGTTCCTACGTGAGAACTGGGACATTTTTGCCTGGCACCCATCAGACATGCCAGGAATCCCACGCAGGCTGGCGGAACACAGCTTAAATATCCTAAAAGGATTCAAACCAGTCAAACAAGCCCTTCGGCGCTTCTCTGAACCCAAGAGACGGGCCATGGGAGAGGAGCTAGCCAAGCTATTGGAGGCCGGATTCATCAGAGATATAAAACATCCGGACTGGCTAGCAAATTTGGTGATGTTACCAAAGAAGGACAAATCCTGGCGCCTGTGCGTCGATTTTAAAGACCTTAACAAGGCTTGCCCAAAGGATCCCTTCCCCCTCCCCCGCATCGATCAAATTATCGACGCCACGGGAGGACACGATTCGTTGTGTTTCCTCGACGCATACTCCGGCTACCATCAAATCAAGATGGCAGAGTCAGACCAAGACGCAACGGCATTCATCACCCCATACGGCCCATTCTGCTTCAACACAATGCCTTTTGGGCTAAAAAACGCCGGCGCAACATATCAGCGCATGATTCAGACATGTCTGGCAAACCAGATCGGCAAAACAGTGGAGGCACACGTGGATGATGTGGTCGTAAAAACAAAACATGTTGAATCTCTAGTAGACGACTTGAGGCTTACATTTGATAACCTTCGAACATATGACATCAAGTTAAACCCAGAAAAATGCATTTTCGGCATTCCAGTCGGAAAGCTCTTGGGCTTCATTGTATCCGGTAGAGGAATCGAAGCAAATCCAGCCAAGATCCGAGCTTTGTCACAATTGGATATCCCAAAGGACCTCAAACAAATACAAAAATTAATCGGATGCGTGGCGGCTCTAAGCCGCTTTATCTCCCGTTTGGGAGAAAAGGCACTACCCCTCTATCGCCTCCTTCGGCGCACCGAACACTTCGAGTGGACGGATGCCGCCACGACCGGACTTGACGAAATAAAAGCCATATTGGCAACAAATCCAGTCCTGGCCGCGCCAAACATTGGCGAACCAATGCTATTGTACATTGCAACAACCTATCAAGTTGTCAGTGCAGTACTCATCGTCGAGCGGGAAACGGACGGACACAAATTCCCCCTTCAAAAGCCTGTTTACTACGTGTCCACTGTCCTCGCCCCATGCAAATCACGGTACCCACATTATCAAAAGATTGCATATGCGGTATTCATGGTATCCCGGAAGCTACGACACTACTTTCAAGAGTGTTCAATTACAGTAGCATCGGAAGTACCACTCAACGATATTATAAACAACCGTGACGCAACGGGCCGAATTGCAAAATGGGCCATCGAACTCCTCCCGTTCGACATAACTTATAAGCCACGACGAGCTATCAAGTCGCAAGTTTTGGCTGACTTCGTCGCAGAATGGACGGAGGCCGAACTCCCTAAAGAATACAACACATATTCAAACTGGATCATGCATTTCGACGGCTCCAAAATGTTGGCCGGTCTAGGGGCTGGCATCGTTTTGACATCCCCCACAGGAGACACAGTCCAGTATGTACTCCAGATTATGTACACGGACTCCAACAATGCAGCCGAATATGAGGCCCTTCTACACGGTCTCCGGATGGCAGTATCCATGGGTATTCAACACCTAGAGGTGCACGGGGATTCGAACCTCGCGATATCCCAGATAAATGGAGACTTCGATGCCAAGGATCCAAAAATGGTAGCTTACCGCAATGCCGTCCTAAAAATGTCAGCTCGGTTCGAGGGGCTTGAATTTCACCATATAGCCCGAGAAAACAATCAGGCGGCAGACGTCCTGGCATGCATCGGCGCCAAACGCGATGTGATACCCCCCCAACATCTTCCTGGAAAGGCTGTTCAAGCCATCCATAGTATGGGAAGGGGAACATGGTAATATTAGCCCGGACCCAACCACACTGTCCGATGCCGAACAATCTGACATAATCGGAGGCTCTGCCAATGAAATTACAACTTCAGCCCACGTAATAATGGCCGTCGTCGCCCCGTGGACAGAACCATTCCTAGCCTACCTTACTAGGTAGGAACTCCCAGAGGACCAAAGCGAGGCACACTGCATAGTGCGGCGATCCAAAGCCTATAAAGTCCATGAGGGAGAACTTTATAAGAAAAGCACTACCGGAGTCCTTCAAAGGTGCATCTCCGAAGAGGAAGGGCGGAACCTGCTGGCTGAAATTCATGCTGGACTCGGTGGTCATCACACTGTAGCTCGGTCGCTTGTAAGCAAGGCTTTCCGTACAGGCTTTTATTGGCCGACGGCCCGGGCAGACGCTCAGGACTTGGTCCAATGATGCGTCGGTTGCCAGCTTTTTGCAAACCAAAGCCATATGCCACCCACCACCATCCAAACCTTCCCCATCACTTGGCCCTTCGCGGTCTGGGGGCTTGACATGGTTGGACCCCTTAAAGGGGGAACTAACAAGAAAAGATACTTACTGGTCATGGTGGATAAGTTCACCAAATGGACCAAGCCTGTTAAGACGGCCGAATCCGGACCGGTGATAGAATTTATATCCGGAGTCGTACACCATTACGGCGTCCCCCACAGCATCATCACTGATAACAGCATGAACTTTACGGCCAAAGAGG
Source organism: Aegilops umbellulata (assembly GCA_032464435.1). NCBI lineage: Eukaryota > Viridiplantae > Streptophyta > Magnoliopsida > Poales > Poaceae > Aegilops > Aegilops umbellulata. Next base: position 345,563,139 of record CP136055.1, on the reverse strand, counting down.
TAAAACTCTGGTGCAAAACATGGGCATCAAGCTCGATTATGCTTCCGTCTATCACCCACAAACTAACGGCCAGGTCGAACATGCAAATGGTCTTATCATGAGCGGCATCAAACCCAGATTAGTGCGGAGTGCGGTCCCTCAAGGAATCCAACACGCACTGGGTAGAGGAGCTCGACTCTGTACTCTGGGGGCTGCGGACCACGCCGAATCGCACCACCGGATACACACCATTCTTTATGGTGTACGGCGCAGAGCCAGTTCTGCCTTGCGACATAATTCATGACTCACCTCGAGTGCGCATGTACGAAGAAAGAGAAGCCGAGCTCGATCGGCAGGACAGTCTGGACACCTTGGAGGAGGAGCACGATGTGGCAAAAGCCCGTTCTGCATTTTATCAACAACAGGCTCGAAGATATCAAAGCAGAGAAGTGCGGGCCAAAAATTACAACGTTGGCGAATTAGTTCTACGCCTGCCGGACAAGAAAAAGGACAAACTCAAGCCCAAGTGGGAAGGTCCCTTCATAATCGACCAAGTCCTAACTGGAGGAGCGTACCGCCTGCGAGATGCCTCGGATAACCGACTCGAGCCGAACCCATGGAACGCAGCCCGTCTCCGAAGATTCTACGCCTAGCGCCGGACTCTGTGTTCGTCTCCTTCCTCTGTCCATTTTTTACATTTTCTGTCTTATATTTCTCTCCTTCCACCCTTTCTCTTTTTCTTTTTTATAGCCATCAAAGGCTCAACAAGTGACGCGTTACTCGCGCTCACTACACCTGGGGGCTTCTTTAAACAGAAGCTTATTTATACGGGCTTTTACGCCCAAAACATGTGTCAAACTTCCGCATGTACCTTTTCTTCATCATTATATGCATCGATATGACTTAAGTTTTGGCCAAGCTGGGTTGCCTGGCTCCTGTGCTTACCCCCACATTCCCGATTGTTCGGCTAGGTGGTAAAGGGAGCACCTCTGTGATTGTTGCTGCCGGATCAGCCGGATGTGTACCTCAGACTGGGTGAAGCCGAAAGCTAGCATTCTTAAGGGAATATTCGGTCGGTGAACTAAAAGATGACCTTTTTTACTTATTTATATATATGCCCCCAGATGCTTTTCCTGCGTTCGCATTCCGGACATGCACTTTAGGGCATGCCTCCCAGAGAAAGGAACCCCTAACGGAACTATTCTCTCTGGAAGATGTTTCTTACTAACCATGTAATATAACATAACTAGTTGGGCACTTGTCTAATAAAGCACTAATGAACCCTACGCCTAGTCTCCATGCATACCTTGGTTCTTACATAACCGCTAGGGTATTCGGACACACTCCGGACCGTCAGGTCCCGAGGTCGAAGCGTAAAGGTCGGCAACGACAAACGATTTACAATCCGGCTAGAAGGAATTACACATGTCAATTAAAAGTTACATAGTCAGTTTGACTAATTGTATTCCTCTTCAATACCATCTAATAGACTATCTAATTTACAGTCCTGCTGGGAATACTTTGCGGCCAATTCAACTTGGCCGTATACTAAGCTTACAGGGATCTCCTTCCCATCGGGCCCCACAGGTCCGACCTCGGCCATGTGGTTTGGGTCAGCCTTTGTGTACCGCGTCTTCACCATGGCCCAGGCCTCCCTAGCGCCTTGACGGCAGGCCGATATCTTCCACAACCGGAAGCGCCGCCGCGCTCCCTTCAGCTTCTCCGCAAGCTCTCCAAGGCCCTCGAGCATGGGGAGGGATGGCCATAAGGCTTGGGCAACACCCTGCATCGCCTGCCGAACTCGTTCGTGCAGTTGCGAGAACTTGGGAAGAAGGTCACCAGTTGAACCGGGCACCTCCTCTGCAGGACGTCCTGTTAGCATACCTACAGACATAACTCTGTTAGTCGACTTCCCCGCTCCCTTTTCAGAGTTCGTTTAAGCACTTACTATATATGTCGCGTCGAAGCCGTTGATTCTCCTTAGTGGAGTCCGACAGCTAGGCCCGAACATCCTTCAGTTCAACGCCCAGCTTGGTGTTGGCATCTTGGAGATCGTTCTTCTCCCATCTCACCTTTGTCAGCACGCTCTCACCAGCCTCCAGCCGGCGTAGGAGTTGTTGCTTTTCCGGATTTAATCCGGCGACATCTACAATTTCATTTGTCAGATTTGTACCCACGCCGCACTTCGCAAAATATTTATCTTTCGAAGCATAAATTACCAGAGGGGTCTCCTTGGGCTCCCCTGCCGCGGCTAGTGTGGCCTCAAGTTGGGCTTTGCACTCTTCCAGCTCCTGGGACAGTAGGGTATTCTTTTCTGTAAGAGCCTGCATAATAAATGATCCTTAAATCAGTTATTCTAACTGCTTCAAGTCTCGGGGGCTACTGGTATATATATATATTTACCACAAATTTTCTTACCCGTATGTCTTTTACATATTGCTCCGTGGCTCTGGTTAAACCATTTTGAGCGGCACGGAGGTACGCATCTCCCGAGTTGAAGGTATCCAATGCCTCTTGGGAGAAACAAGCGTCGCGAAGAACTGTCCGACGACGCCTGTGGTTCATGGCACTCTCCACCTCGGAATTGGTGGCAGACAGCCTGTCCGCATCCTCTGTCGGAGGAGCGTCCGGTGCGCGCCTTGTGTTCGCCTCCGCTTCCGGGCCAGGCTTTGGAGCCTGGCTGGTGGAGGCATGATTGGCAACCTCCCCGGATATAGTCCGGCGAGGTCTCTTCGTCCTGAAGAGAGCACGAGCGTTAATATGCCCTGAAGGAATAAAACCTGGGAAAAAGATGGTGTGCTTTACCTTTGCGCCGGTGTCTCAGTCCGGACTACATTCCTTTTTGCCCCACGGGGTCCCACGGCCCCTCGTTGGCTAGTCGCCGCCAGCTCGTCCTCCCGCCTCGGAAACCTCCCCTTCAAAACACGGTTGTTGTCAGGGAAACTGAAACACGTGAGGATGGATTCCTTCCCAAAGTGATGAGACTCCGGTCTCTGTTACCTGAGAGGCCGGGATTAGCCCTGGGTAATCGGCCGTAATGGCCACCAAGGTATCATCCTTGCTCAGCTAATGAAATACTCCGTTAATCAGCTCCACAGCTATATCCGGATCCTCTTCGGAGTCCGGATCAAGGTACCATTCTGGATCCTCGGGCTATGGAGGACGGCTGCTTATATACTTTACTTCTTGACACAGTTCCTGCATTAAAGTCGTTAGACTACATATTTGATCATGGGAATATGAAACGGATGGTAGAGCAAAATTGTCTTCTTACCCAACTCGGAGGGTTGTACATAGTAAATCCACCCTGGGGGTTGACAATTCCTCCTCTTCTCCCTTGTACAAAGAGGACAAGATCTTTATCAGAGCGGCAGCCGAGTTCGGCCCCTTACGACCGCAACGGGTGGCGTCATCTTCCCCGTTAAAATCCCACATGGGGTGGCCTCTATACTGCAGTGGCTGCACCCCCGCATAATGCATGCGGCCATGACTCCAATCATGGTTAGTCCGGAATGAGCCAACAGTCTTATCCGGCCCATCAGGTAAAGGACATCCCTGTCACTTTATCTCCGAGAGCTCCGTGGACGCCAGCTTAAGCGTTTCTTTAAGGGAGCACTGTTGAATTCGGGGAGACTGACCCGGATAGGATCCGGTAGCGGGACATCATCTATATAAAACCATTCCGAAGGCCAGTCCTCGGACGCCTTCTTTGGGGTTCCGGATAGATATCCGGTCCCGGCGATGCGCCACACTCCGGCTCCGCCCACTTGATATATGGACCCCTCCTGAGAATGAGGCACCAGGCAGAATAGCCTCTTCCACAGCGCGAAATGAGCCTCAATACCCAAGAACAACTCGCAAAGGGCAACGAAGCCCGCAATATGCAATATAGAGGCGGGCGTGAGGTTGTGCAGCTAGAGGCCGTAGAACTCCAGAAGCCCCCGGAGAAACGGATGAATTGGAAATCCGAGTCCTCTTATTAGATAAGGGACGAGGCATACCCGCTCTCCTTTGGAGGGATTAGGGGCGCTCTCCGCTTGCTCTCCGCCATTATAGGTAGCGAGTCCAGCTTGAACCGGGACCATATAGGCCGGAGGGAGGAATCCCTTGGTCTGAAGTGATACTAACTCGCTATGCGGGATGGAGCACCTCTCCCAGTCACCCGGCTTAGGGCTGGATGGGCGAGAAGAGGAGTTGCGATGGTTGGCCATGGTGGAATGGACCTTGGCTAGATGCGCTCTGATGACTTCTCGCGGAAGGGAGAAGATGTGATTTGGATCTAAATCCCCATCTCTTTAATAGGTGGCTCATTTACGCGGCCAAGGGTGTGAATGTAAAAACACCCAGACTTTTCGTATTCGTTCGACATGTGGAAGGCCGCCATTATTGGGCGAAGAAGCCAAGGAGCACTACATTATAAAAACCGGACATTATTCAACAGGTACGCAGAGTTTGGAGAAGAACCCGCCTTGCAATGCCGAAGACAATCTGCGTGCCGGACTCGTCGTCATTGAAGCCTGGTTCGGGGGCTACTGAGGGAGTCCGGGATTAGGGGGTGTCCAGATAGCCGGACTATACCTTCAGCCGGACTCCAGGATTATGAAGATAGAAGATTGAAGACTTTGTCCCGTGTCCGGATGGGACTTTCCTTGGCGTGGAAGGCAAGCTTGGCGATGCAGATATTTAGATCTCCTACCATTGTAACCGACTTTGTGTAACCCTAACCCTCTCCGGTGTCTATATAAACCGGAGGGTTTTAGTCCGTAGGACACCTCCAACATACAACAATCATACCATAGGCTAGCTTCTATGGTTTAGCCTCCTTGATCTCGTGGTAGATCTACTCTTGTACTACCCATATCATCAATATTAATCAAGCAGGACGTAGGGTTTTACCTCCATCGAGAGGGCCCGAACCTGGGTAAAACTTCGTGTCCCTTGTCTCATGTTACCATCCGCCTAGACGCACAGTTCGGGACCCCCTACCCGAGATCCGCCGGTTTTGACACCGACACCCCCACCCCATGGGAGTCCGAATTGGACTAGGGGAGGGAGCGGCTGTAGGATCGGAAGTATGTCTAGAGGGGGGGGGGTGATTAGACTACTTGACCAAATAAAAATCTATCCTTTTCCCAATTTTAGTTCTTGGCAGATTTTAGCTATCTTAGCACAAGTCAAGCAATCTCCACACAATTCAAGCAAGCATGCAAAAGAGTATATGAGCAGCGGAAAGTAAAACATGCAACTTGCAAGAATGTAAAGGGAAGGGTTTGGAGAATTCAAATGCAATTGGAGACACGGATGTTTTTGGCGTGGTTCCGATAGGTGGTGCTATCGTACATCCACGTTGATGGAGACTTCAACCCACGGAGGGTAACGGTTGCGCGAGTCCACGGAGGGCTCCACCCACGAAGGGTCCACGAAGAAGCAACCTTGTCTATTCCATCACGGCCGTCGCCCACGAAGGACTTGCCTCACTAGCGGTAGATCTTCACGAAGTAGGCGATCTCCTTGCCCTTACAAACTCCTTGGTTCAACTCCACAATCTTGTCGGAGGCTCCCAAGTAACACCTAGCCAATCTAGGAGACACCACTCTCCAAGAAGTAACAAATGGTGTGTTGATAATGAACTCCTTGCTCTTGTGCTTCAACTGATAGTCTCCCCAACACTCAACTCTCTCTCACAGGATTTGGATTTGGTAGAAATAAGATTTGAGTGGAAAGCAACTTGGGGAAGGCTAGAGATCAAGATTCATATGGTAGGAATGGAATATTTTGAGCTCAACACAAGGGTAGGTGGTTCTCTCTCAGAAAATGTGTATTGGAAGTGAAGATCTGTTCTGATGGCTCTCTCTATGAATGAAGAGTGGGTGGAGGGGTATATATAGCCTCCACACAAAATCTAACCGTTACACACAATTTGCCAAACTCGGTGGGACCGAATCATTAAACTCGGTCGGACCGATTTAGCAAACCTAGTGACCGTTAGGATTTTCGGTGGGACTGAGATGCAACTCGGTAGGACCGATATAGTTAGGGTTAGGGCATAACGTAGTATCAGTGTGACCGATTACACAAGCTCGGTGGGACCGATTTTGGTAATAAGCTAACCAAGGGTTGGTCAGGTAAACTCGGTGGGACCGATTCGCTCTTTTCGGTGAGACCGAAATGTTACGAAAGGGAAACAGTGAGTTTACATTGCAATCTCGGTGGGACCGATCACTCACTTCAGTTGGACCGAAACGTTATGAAGGGAAACAGAGAAATTGCAATCCCATCTCGGTGAGACCGATATCCCTATCGGTGAAACCGATTTGCTAGGGTTTGTGGCAGTGGCTATGACAAATGAAACTCGGTGGCTCCGGATAGAAAGAATCGGTGGGGCCGAGTTTGACTTTTGGTTTAGATCATATGTGGATATGGAAAGGTAGTTGAGGATTTTGGAGCATATCACTAAGCACATGAAGCAAGAGGCTCATTAAGCAACACCTCATCCCTCCTTAATAGTATTGGCTTTTCCTATGGACTCAATGTGATCTTGGATCACTAAAACATAAAATGTAGAGTCTTGTCCTTGAAGTTTGAGCCAATTCTTTGTCCTTATAATTTTGAGGGATCCACTTTCCTCATCCATGCCATGCCATCCATTGAGCTTTTCCTGAAATATTCATCTTGGAATAATGTTAGCTCAATGAGCTATATGTTGTTAGGAATTACCAAAACCACCCAGGGATAGTTGCACTTTCAATCTCCCCCTTTTTGGTAATTGATGACAACATATAGATCAAAGCTTCGACAAAAGATAATAAGATTGAAATATATCGTCGCTTTGAGAAGTATGTGATAAGTAAGAGCTCCCCCTAAATTTGTGCATGTTTTAAGATTTGCTTTGGACTGCAAATGCACAAAGAGTTAGAATCATGGGTTACTCTTCCATGTCACATACATCTTGGTGGAGCGCTCAAAATGATATGAGTTAAATACATGCACTCATCACCAAGCAAAGTGAATGATCAAAATAAGTATAAACTGATAATAACATCCAACAAGCATTAAGTGTAGCTTATCAAACACATGATCATCAATGTCTCACAGATTAAGGCATAGTATGTCAAGCACTCAAAAGCAAATAAAGTTCAACCAAGAAGACAAGAGAGAACAAAATGCAAACTCTCTCTCTCTCGAAGCCTATGATCTATACATTTTTCTCCCCCTTTGGCAACAAGTTACCAAAAAGTTCATAGAAAATGCATAGTACTAAACGACTCTCAGGCTTGGTCTTCAGTTGGTGGAGTCTGGATAACGCCAAGGACGAAGGCTTCGGTAGAAGTGGTTGGAGCTGGAGCTGGTGGAGCTGAGGCTGTAGCTGGTGCAGAAGTGGTGGCTCTGGTGTCAAGCACTGGCACTGCAGATGATCTCTGAGCTCTGGGCACTCTGGCAAATGCATCAGTTGTGGTCTTGCCCTTCCTCTCCTGCATATCATCTTGTAGTTGTTCCACGGCAGACTGAATCTCTGTTACTTTCACATCCAGGTCATAGAACGTTTGTTCCATGATTCTTTCCAAGCTCTCTTGGTTTCGAGTCAGGGTGGCCAATCCTTTATCAATCCTCAGAGTGGATGCTATCAGGTAACTGAGCTGCTCCTACTTGTTCTTCAAGAAGTACTCAGATGCCTCCTCTTGAGTTGGTATCCTGGCAGCTTTCTCCATCTTTGCCTTCTCCTTCTTTGCTTGAGCATGTGCTGATGATGGTTCATTCTCATTCATGACAACTTGATTATCTTCGAAGTCTGGATGGATGGGCAGATGTTCCTTGTCCAGCAGGTATGTGCCTGTGCCCATCTTTGAGTTGATCAGCTCTTGAATTTGTGGGGCATATCCACAACTCCTCTTCGGATCAGCTGCTGTCCTCTTAATGGTCTCTACCATGAGGCTCATCACCTTGAATTTCTGTGGCACATCAAATATGTGAAGCAAGTTTATTGCATGGCCTCGGATCATCTTGTGATCACCTGACTTGGGCAATAGAGTGTGCCTCAGAATCTAGTTGATGGTGGGCAGCCCTGACAGAAGGAAATGCACTGAGCCAAACTTGAAAGTGTCAAGTGCTTTGTTTGGGATCTCCTTGTACATGTTGGACATGGAATTGTGATCCATCTTCTTCTTGGCATGGATGTCCAAGTCATCTTCCTGCTCTTCTGGGGCATTGATCAGCTGTGCCCATTCAGCAACTGTAGACTGATATCTGGTTCCTTCTGACATCCACACTATCCTGCCATCTGGATAGAAGTGTGCTGTGGAGTAGAATTGCATGATGAGCTCCTCATTCCACTTTGTGAGCTTTTGCCCAACAAAGTCTGCAACTCCACAAGCACTGAAGCTGGCATATACTCCAGGATAGTGTTCTTCGTTTTCCTTGATGTAATCCCAATCAACCCATCTCATGTCACACACTATGGGCTTCTTATCCGGCATCACTGTCTCATAGAAATCCTGCTGTTCCTTGGTGTGAAACTTGTAATCCACAATAGTTCTTCTCCTTGAAGCATATGGATCTGCTTCTCTCCACTTCCTCAGCCCTGAATCTCTTCTAATTTTCATGTCCTCAGCCACAGGATGAGCATCGTTGTGGTCTGGGATCTTGGCCTTGAGCTTCCTGAGCACTTGTCCTTCTTCTTCTTCAGCAATGTCAGGCACTGGGGCCTTGTTCTCTTTAGCAGCAGATATGTTCCTAGTGTTCCTTTTAGGTGCACTCTTGGGCTTAGATGCAGCTTTGGGTGCTTCCTTGGGCTTGGATGCAGTAGCCCCTATCCTTATGACATCACCCATAAGTTTCTGTGCCTTGGGTGGTGGTGCAGCAACCTCTTCTTCCTCTTCTTCATCTGAGTCTCTTCTCATGGAGGATTTGCCAAGAACTCTGGCAGTGGTAGTTCTGACTCTCTTCTTCTTCTTGTCTTGGCCACTTGCTTCCTCTTCAGATTCCATGACAAGCTTCATGGTTTCTTCAGTTACAGCCTTCCTAGGCTTAGAAGTGGGAACTCTTCTTGCAGGTGCCTTTTTGTGCATTCCAGGCTTGATGGCTGCAGCTGAGCCATACTCTTTCTTGAGCACCTTCTTCTTGGATGTGGCTTCCTCTTCTGCCACATAGTCCTCATCCTCTGACTCAGAAGTTCTCTTCTTGCTAGCTCTTGTGGCAGATTTAGGCAAGTTGCTTGGGGTGCTCCTGCTACCCTCATCAGAACTGCTAGAGGGACTAGTGCCCTCACTCATTTGAACCTGCTCCTCAGATTTGTTCTGGCTGTCACTCTGATCAGACATGCTGCAAACTCTGACTGCTGACCCTGTGAATAGATTATAGATGAGATAGAGTGGATGAGCATCACAAAATGCAGAGATTTTTGCAAAAGAATGAGTCAAAAACTTAGTTTTAGTTTTCCACAGAAAGCATTTCGGATCAACTGATTTGCAAACTCGATGACACCGAAGCAGCTTTTGGGACCAAAACTAGTGAACTCGGTCAGACCGAGTCACAGTTCGGTGGCACCGAGACTGCTAGGGTTTCACAAAGTCCTGAACTCGGTCACACCAATTTGTAATTCTCGGTCAGACCGAAAACCACATGTGCAATGGCCGTGGCCGAATCGGTGGAACCGAGTTCCGCAACCCGGTGGGTCCGAGATGGTTTCGGCGGAAACCTAAACCTAAATTTTCGAATATCAACTATTATACGGATTGTTTTGACTGGATAGGAGTGTTTCAATCGTAGCAAGAATCATAAAGAACACAATGTGATAGAAATTGGACGGGGAATAGCACTGTGATTGAGTCCATACCCTAGTTCGGCGGCGGACTCGCTACGGCGGCAACGGCGGAGACGAATTCCGTTGACGGCGGCGGAGACCAGCGACGGGAGGCGGCTGGCGACAAGGAGGACGGTCCGGAGACCCAGGAGGCAGAGCGAGCTATGCGGGGGCGAAGAGGTTTCGGAGAAATTTCGAAAATTTTGCCCGTGAGTATATATATAGCCCGACCCTGTCGGTGTGACCGAGTGGAACAACTCGGTGGCACCGAGATGCATAACTGTTGACAGTTATGGCAACTCGGTGTGACCAAACAGTTCAAATCGGTTGCACCGACGTGAAAACCTAGATCGACTTAGTGGTCCCGGTATGACCGAAATGGGGAAATCGGTCAGACCGAAAAGCACAAAGAAGTTTTGGAAGTTTAAGTCTATGACAAATCGGGGACTCCGAGTGCTCCTCACACAGAGTGGTTTGAATCTGACTTGATCAAATTTTGTGATGTAGCATGAATAGAGTTTGAGATGAGAAAAGCATAGATAGCTAGAGAAGGTTCTTAGGCATTCTTGTCCATCCACTTGGCAAGAAAAGAAAACCAATCAATAAAAACAACAAGTGGATGTCCTCGAATGAGTAAAATATGCACTCAACATGCTCACACAGTAAAATGGCAATTGAAATATGTGGCAAAGCATGCACAACCAATTCTAGCATCTATCAAGCAATTGGCGATGACTAGGTCATCTATATATGAGTATATTGACTTAGGAGTCAAATGAGAACATTTGATCATAGGTCATACTCATCGTTTAAGCACAAGTGGGGTTACTACTTTTACATAAAGCATTGTTGTGTTCACACCATTAGAGTTGCTTTAGCCCAATTCTTAGAGTAAAGCTCCCCCTAGATGTGATATCCCCCCTAAGAAGGATGAACTAACCTTGGGTTTTGTCGATGATGACTTCATGTAGATGTTGAAGATGTGGATGCTCAATGTTGATGTATGTCGGCGTTCTGGGAACGAGAGTCCCCAGACTTGCCTGCCTGCGGCCTGCGGCGTGGCTCAAAGGGGGCCCCAGCACGGCCCATCTTCATCAACATAGACCCAAGACCCTCGCGAGGGGCCAAGCCTCGTGGGGCGGACGACACGGAGCTTCCTCAGGAACGACCTCATCAGGCTGGCTCGCGAGGAGGCGGAGAGATCAAGGCGAGGTACCTCATGAGGTGCCCATGACGCAAGCCATGACGACCAAGGGCGCCAGGCGGGCGCCAGCCCGCGCAGTGTCCTCCTTTCCTCTTTGGTGCAAAGGGAGTACGCGCAGGCGAGAGCATCAAGCAAAGGCACCCATTTCGGTGCAACGAGACCAAGACCAGTCCAACGGCAGAGAGGAAGTCATTGTGGAGCCCAAGCCAGCGTCACCACCAGAGCCTTTGGCAGGCGAGGACCAACTTTAGTCAGGATAAGTGTACCAGATGTTCCCCTTCAAAATGGCCAATTGTTGGCGCCCTTCCCGCTCAATATTTGGGAAGAGGCCCAGGGCCTTTGCCTATAAATAGGACTAGCCACCCCCAGGGTAGAGGCAATTGGGATGAGCTAGGATCCAGAGAATCAATCAGAGAAAGAGAGAAGGGTGACTGAACTCCTCCTAGCAGTTCATCCCCCCAACCAAGAACAGACCCTCACGAGGTTGTTCCTCCTTGTATTGTTCATCATCATCAGCCCAAGAGGCAATCCACCACACCACACTAGAGTAGGGTATTACACCACAACGGTGGCCCGAACCAGTATAAACCCTGTGTCTCTTGGGCTGTTCTTTCCATAGCTTAGATCTTTGCGAGGCGGAGGGGTGCAGGTAGGAAGAAGGCGTAATCTCCGCGCGCACCCCAGAGTTCTAACCTCAAGGGTCTGCCGGAACCCGAAATCCGGCATTTGGCGCGCCAGGTAGGGGTGCGCCGAAATTCGTCTTCCACCGCCCCGTTCTCCTCCGACCATCGCGTCCATGTATGACGCTCGTCGGGTCCGCGCCGAGCGCCGAGCCGCTCTCGCTTCCCGCGTCGCCCAGACGGCCCCTGTCGGCGGGCGTCCTTGCCGTTCCCCGTCGCCTGCCGTCAACGCCACCACCGGCCCGGCGGGGAACAAGCAGCAAGCGTCGTCTCAGCATCCGTCCGTGCGGCAAGACGGCCGCACCACTGCTCCCTCGCTCACTCCAGCTGGTTCTTCGTCCCGCGCGCTCCGCGCACCCATGGAGGCTCGAGCTGCGCTCATCGCGGCAAACGAGCTCCTGCGCTACCGTCCCATCGACGACGTCAACGAAGAATGGCTCGACCGCGTCGCCGAGCTCGTCCGCGCCGCGGGGGGCTCTCCTGCGCCATCCGTTCCGCTGCACCGCACCACGCCCCGCGCGGGCGACGAAGCTCCGAGGGCGCCCCAGCCGCCTCCTCATCAAGAAGACGCCCTGGCTCCAAGGCGCGTGGCCCCTGGGCGGAACCCGCTCCGTCAGGCGCCAGTGCGGCAAGAGCAGAGCTACCAAGAAGTCCCTCGCCCGCAAGAAGTTGCCTGGGCGCTCCCTGCTCCAGCACGTCACGGCCATGCTCCTGCTCCCGCACGTCAAGACCCCGCGCTGCTCCCAGCTGCAGCGCACGGGGACCTGCAAGACCAAGCTCTCCGTCACCCAAGGCCCCCCGTGGCCACGGCGGGCTGCCGTGCCTTCACCACCGAGCTGCGCAGCGTCGCGTGGCCCGGCAAGTTCAAGCCAGACCTGCCTCCTCGTTACGACCGCACGGCCGACCCTGCGGAGTTCCTCCAGCTCTATGAGCTGGGCATTGAAGCTGCCAACGGAGATGAGAAGGTCATGGCGAACTGGTTTCCCATGGCGCTCAAGGACGGGGCCCGCACCTGGCTCCTAAACCTGGCCCCAGGCACGATTTCCTCCTGGGACGAGATGCGCACCCGCTTCATCGCCAACTTCCAAGGTACCCGCGACCGCCCGCCCGCCGTGAGCGACATGCGCTGCATCAAGCAACAACCCGGAGAGACCCTGCAAAAGTACATCCAACACTTCAACAACGCACGCCTCAAGATTCCCAAGGTGTCCGAGGAGGCCATCATCTCAGCCTTCTCCGACGGCGTGCGCGACGTCAAGATGAAGGAGGAGCTGGCGATGCATGAAGACCTGTGCACTTCCTTGGAGCTGTTCAACTTGGCGACCAAGTGCGCCAGGGCTGAGGAAGGGCGTCTCTCCCTTCTCGAGCTACCTGCCGCAGACCCAGAAGAGAAGAAGTCCAAGGCCAAGGATGTGAAGCGCAAGGGGGCTACGGTCGAGGAGGAGGAAGAAACGCAGGACGCTGGGAAGACCGCGGCCCACGCCAAGGGTGGCGCGATCGACCTCGCGAGGACCGCTGGCAAGACCCGCCTCGCGAGGGAGACTGGAGGGACCAGCCTCGCGAGGATCGCCCGCAAGGCAACGTAGGCCTCCCTCCGTTGCCACCGCAGCTAAGAAGAAACAAGGACCGCCATCAGGACGAGGGGGCTGGGGGCTTCCAGGAGCCGCGCGCGATCGCCTGCATCCTGGGCGGAGCTCAAGCCCCAGCCTCTCAGTGCATCTTCAAGAAGTTTGCCCGTGAAGTGAATGCAGTCCTCCCCAAGCTCGAACCCACGCGCCCTCTCAGGTGGACGGCATGCACCATCATGTTTAGCTCAACGGATCAGCTCAAGTGCGCGGCCACAGCCGGAGTCCTCCCGATGCTTTGTTCCCCAATCATCAACAACGTGGTGGTCACCAGGACCCTCATCGATGGTGGAGCAGGGCTCAACGTCCTGTCCGTGGAAACATTCAACAATCTCCAAGTGCCCTACAACCAGCTTCAGCCAATGTAACACCCCGAATGTAACTTGCCATATTTGTAACTCCAACTCTTGCCATTTTCGGCAATGTGATATGATATTCCCTCCGTGGTTGGGGTTTTCCTTCTTTTGCATTTTGTTCATGCCATGCATTTCATATCATGTCATCTTGTGCATCGCATTCGCATACGTGTTCGTTTCATGAATCCGAGCATTTTCCCCGTTGTCCGTTTTGCAATCCGGCGCTCCTATGTTCCCCGGTGTCCCCTTTTACCTTTTTCCGTGAGCGGATATTAAACTTTCTCGGAATGGACCGAGGTTTGTCAAGCGGCCTTGGTATAGCACCGGTAGACCGCCTGTCAAGTTTCGGGTCATTCGGAGGTCGTTTGATACTCCAACGGTTAACCGGGTAACCGTGAAAGCCTCTTGTGGGTTGCAGCCCAAAACCCCTCCAAATCAGCCCAATAACCCATCTAAGTCACTCCCATGTCCATCTCCGTTCGATCACGATCGTGTGGGCGAAAACCGTGCTCAATTTGGAGCCTCCTAGCCCCTCCTACCTATAAATATACCCTCTCCCCCGAAATTTCGGGTCAAATCCACCCTAACCCTAGACCAATCGCCTCCTTCTCGACCGCCGGACATGTCTGCGTGCCGCAGGACAACTCCGCCGCCGCGCCCGCGCCAATAGGACCGCGCCACGTGGCTCCTCGCGCCCACCGCCGCCGAAGCCCGCCGAGCCCATCGCCGGCCCCCGCGGGCCCGGTTCGGCGCCGCCGCCCCCGCGCGCCCGAGGCTCTTCCCCGCCGCCCGCGGGCGCGCCCCGCGCCGCCTCCGCCCGCCGGCCGCCGCGACCCGCCGCCTCGCCGCCGCCAGGTCGCCGCCCGCCGCCTGCTCGCCGCCCCGCCTCGCCAATGTCGCCGCCCGGCGCCGCTCCTCAGGGTCCGCGCGCGGATCCGGCAAGATCCGGCCGGACCCACCTCGGATCTGCCTCGCCGGCCATCTCCGGCCATCTCCGGCGTCCCCCACGCCCAACTGCGGCGAGCTCGCGCCGCCGCCTCGTTTTCCGCGCCGGGTCAACCCTAGATCTCGGAGGTCGAAATTCCTCTAAGTCATTTTTCTGCAGATATTTTGTTGCATGTTCATCACATCATAACTTGCTGCTTACTGCTCCGTTTCGTGCTTGTAATATGTCAAATTGTTCGTATCGATGAGTACATCATTTCGTCTCATTGCATCATTTTCATTTGAGATCATCTTAATGCCCGAAATGCTGTTGGAAGAGGGCTATGTGATGTTAGTTACAGATTCTTATCAGAACATGCGCTTTTGTCATTTTTGCCATGATTGATGTATGCATCCTATGAACTGGAGTCCTACATGTGTTTTGTAATATGCCATTCCATATTTACAGGGGTGTATTCCATGTATTTTTGTGATCTTTGTGGTGAATAGCACAAGCATGCAAACTAGGCTACATAATGTTGCTGATTTCAGGGACTTAGTAATTTCACTAAGTTATTCCCTGCTGTTATTTTTATGCCATGTGTTCATGTTGGTTCAGAGAGATATATGCCTCTTTTGAGCATGATCAGTAAGGGAGTTTTGAACATATGGATTTGATTTATCCATACATGCCTTTGTTTGTAATTATGGAGTGCTATAGCTTGAGTTAATCGAGCTCTACTTTTGCTATAAAATGTTACTGGCAGATTGTTTACATGTTATTCGATTTTGCCAAGCGGGGTGTAGTTGATCCTTGCATGCTATGATGTTATTCTTGCCATGTATTGATTCTATGCCATGTCTTCTTGTTGGGTGTATGCTTAGTTTATCATGAAAAGCTCTGTAGTGAGTGCATCGAGCTCGTAAACATGCCTACTTGTTATCTGTTTTTGACATGTCCAGTTTTCTGCTAAGTCTGAAAACTGTAATGAAACTTGCTTAATTGACATGGGTGTTATTATATTTTCTGGTCCTTTTTGGCTCATGGTCAATAAGGGACTTTTGTTCAATGCTTTGAGTAAATTCATTCCATGCCTTGTTTTGCTATATTGTGTTCATGTAGCAGGTTGTTTCCTTGCTCTAAACATGTCATCCTGATGTTAATTTCTGGCATGATAGTATTTTCACTAAGTCTGCGAACCTGTTATCTTTTGCACTTTTTCCATGCTTGTTTGAACCTGTTATGTTGTGATTTAGCCGTAGCTCAGTGTTCATCTTTTGTCAAGCATCTTGAGTAGATCACTGTCATATGCTTTGCTGATATGTTTGGGTGCAGTAGCTTAGTTTCGTGTTGCTTTCTAAGTAGCATCATGCTGTTAATGGCAGAATCTTGTCATTCTTGTTTTGCTTGTCATTTGCAAACCGTGCATCCGATTCCGGTGATCGTTATATCGATTTCAACCGAAATCACCTCACCTTTCCAGTGGCATACTTGGTTTGCCAAGATTATGCCTTGTTCATCTTTTTCCTTCCGGAGCACGCATATGCATTGCATACCACATCTCGCATATCTTGCCATGTTTTGCATCATGTTGCTTGCGCATTGCATCGTGGGTGATAGTTGTTCCTTTGCTTGTATTCTTGCCTTGGGTAGAGCCGAGAGACGAGTACGTGAACGAGGAACCTGTTGAGAACGCTTACGAGGATCAAGCTTTCGACAACTCTGAGAACCTTGCAGGCAAGATGACCATACCCTCGAAATCACTTCTATCTTTGCTTGCTAGATGCTCGCTCTTTTGCTATGCCTATGCTGTGATACCTACCACTTGCTATATCATGCCACCCATATTGCCATGTCAAACCTCTGACCATCCTATCCTAGCAAACCGTTGATTGGCTATGTTACCGCTTTGCTCAACCCCTCTTATAGCGTTGCTAGTTGCAGGTGAAGATGAAGTTTGTTCCTTGTTGAAACATGATTATGTTGGGATATCACAATATCTCTTATTTAATTAAGGCATCTATATACTCGGTAAAGGGTGGAAGGCTCGGCCTTATGCCTGGTGTTTTGTTCCACTCTTGCCACCCTAGTTTCCGTCATACCGGTGTTATGTTCCTTGATTTTGCGTTCCTTACATGGTTGGGTGATTTATGGGACCCCCTTGACAGTTCGCTTTGAATAAGACTCCTCCAGCAAGGCCCAACTTTGGTTTTACCATTTGCCACCTAAGCCTTTTTCCCCCGGGTTTTCGCGAGCCCGAGGGTCATCTTTATTTTAACCCCCGGGCCAGTGCTCCTCTGAGTGCTGGTCCAAACTAGAGCACCGTGCGGGACCGTCCCTAGGCAACTTGGGTCACGTTGGTACCTGTACGCTTCGCTTATCCGGTGTGCCCTGAGAACGAGATATGTGCAGCTCCTATCGGGATTTTTCGGCACAATTGGGTGGTCTTGCTGGACTTGTTTTATTACTGTCGAAAGGTCTTGTAGTCCGGGATTCCAAGACTGATCGGGTCTTCCCGGTAGAAGGAATATCCTTCGTTGACCGTGAGAGCTTATAATGGGCCAAGTTGGGACACCCCTGCAGGGTATTATCTTTCGAAATCCGTGCTCGCGGTTATGAGGCAGATGGGAATTTGTTGATGTCCGGTTGTAGAAAACCCGAAGTTGACCTTAATTAAAACACATCAACCGCGTGTGTAACCGTGATGGTCTCTTCTCGGCGGAGTCCGGGAAGTGAACACGGTGTTGGAGTTATGTTTGACATAGGTTGTTCTAGGATCACTTCTTGATCACTTCTAGCTTCACGACCGTGCTTTGCTTCTCTTCTCGCTCTCTTTTGCATTGTTAGCCACCGTATATGCTAGTCGCTTGCTGCAGCTCCACCTCACAACCCTATCCTACCTTTAAGCTTAAATAGTCTTGATCTCGCGGGTGTGAGATTGCTGAGTCCCCGTGACTCACAGATTCTACCAAAACAGTTGCAGGTGCCAATGATGCCAGTGCAGATGACGCAACCGAGCTCACGTGGGAGTTCGACGAGGAACGTGGTCGTTACTATGTGTCTTTTCCTGATGATCAGTAGTGGAGCCCAGTTGGAACGATCGGGGATCTGTGTAGCATTTGGGGTAGTCTTCTTTCATTTTGGTTCCATAGTCGGACCTTGAGTGTAATCTGGATGATGAATGTTTATTTATGTATTGTGTGAAGTGGCGACTGTAAGCCAACTATGTATCTTTTTCCCTTATGTATTACATGGGTTGTGTGAAGATTACCTCACTTGCGACATTGCTTTCAATGCGGTTATGCCTCTAAGTCGTGCTTCGACACGTGGGAGATATAGCCGCATCGAGGGCGTTACAAGTTGGTAATCAGAGCCTTCCCCGACCTTAGGAGCCCCCACTGATTGATCATTTTTAGCGGCCGAGTTGTGTCTAGAAAAATGTTTTGAGTCATTTAGGAATTATGTATCGGAGAGTTTAGGAATTCTTTTTACTTCCCAGTCTCCTCATCGCTCTGGTAAGGCATCCTGACATAGAGTTTTGACTTTTCTCTTCTCAAAATTCACTATTTTTTTAGGATCATGCGGGTATGTTGGAATCGTTCCGATGGTTTTATGATGACAACATTGTCTTGGTGCCTCCTGTCAGCAGGTGTTTAGTGGAGGTGTCCCGGGGAGTTGAGCTCTGAGGTGTTGTCGTCATAATTTTATCGTTGCAATTCTGGAATACCTGAGTTTAGTACGCCGACATCGAAAATCTCTTTTGTATAGTTGTTGGTGAGATAACCCTGATAGCCCAGTACTGAGGCGAGCGCGGGAGTATTGCCATAACTCGTATAACGGATGTTTTTCGAAGGTTGAGGTAGACGATTTCCGAAGGTTTCTTGGTGATGTGTTGAAGGATGGATACAGTTGGATCTAGGTATTGTTAGTTTGGGTGATATATTTTGTGTCCCCTGTATCCCCAACACCTGATTGCATAACCAGAAAGTTTCGCGAGTTTATAAGTGGGAATTCAAGTATCTCGTAGGATATCTTTCCAACAAACACATGATACGATATGGGATCTATCATATGTTTGTTCCGGCTTATTCTACAAGACAATCCTTTGTTTTGTTTTCAGTTGTGATATTCGAGTTATTTCGAAGGCAGATGGTGATTCCATACCTTTTTCTAAGTGGCTTCTCCGTCCCTAGGCAACTTGGGTCACGTTGGTACCTGTATGCTTCGCTTATCCGGTGTGCCCTGAGAACGAGATATGTGCAGCTCCTATCGGGATTTGTCGGCACAGTCCGGTGGTCTTGCTGTACTTGTTTTATTACTGTCGAAAGGTCTTGTAGTCCGGGATTCCGAGACTGATCGGGTCTTCCCGGTAGAAGGAATATCCTTCGTTGACCGTGAGAGCTTATAATGGGCTAAGTTGGGACACCCCTGCAGGGTATTATCTTTCGAAAGCCGTGCCCGCGGTTATGAGGCAGATGGGAATTTGTTGATGTCCGATTGTAGAAAACTCGAAGTTGACCTTAATTAAAACACATCAACCGCGTGTGTAACCGTGATGGTCTCTTCTCGGCGGAGTCCGGGAAGTGAACACGGTGTTGGAGTTATGTTTGACGTAGGTTGTTCTAGGATCACTTCTTGATCACTTCTAGCTTCACGACCGTGCTTTGCTTCTCTTCTCGCTCTCTTTTGCGTTGTTAGCCACCGTATATGCTAGTCGCTTGCTGCAGCTCCACCTCACAACCCTATCCTACCTTTAAGCTTAAATAGTATTGATCTCGCGGGTGTGAGTTTGCTGAGTCCCCGTGACTCACAGATTCTACCAAAACAGTTGCAGGTGCCAACGATGCCAGTGCAGATGACGCAACCGAGCTCATGTGGGAGTTCGACGAGGAACGTGGTCGTTACTATGTGTCTTTTCCTGATGATCAGTAGTGGAGCCCAGTTGGAACGATCGGGGATCTGTGTAGCATTTGGGGTAGTCTTCTTTCATTTTGGTTCCG
The DNA here is from genome assembly GCA_032464435.1 of Aegilops umbellulata. Lineage (NCBI taxonomy): Eukaryota > Viridiplantae > Streptophyta > Magnoliopsida > Poales > Poaceae > Aegilops > Aegilops umbellulata. Next base: position 345,543,571 of record CP136055.1, on the reverse strand, counting down.
TAGTCGGACCTTGAGTGTAATCTGGATGATGAATGTTTATTTATGTATTGTGTGAAGTGGCGACTGTAAGCCAACTATGTATCTTTTTCCCTTATGTATTACATGGGTTGTGTGAAGATTACCTCACTTGCGACATTGCTTTCAATGCGGTTATGCCTCTAAGTCGTGCTTCGACACGGGGGAGATATAGCCGCATCAAGGGCGTTACAGCCAACCAAGCCTTTCTCCGGAGTCAACGACGACTCCACGGCCCCGATTGGGCAGGTCCGCCTCCCTGTCACCTTCGGGGCATGCGACAACTACCGCACCGAGCTCATCGACTTCGACGTCGCTCACATTCGCCTGCCGTACAACGCCATCCTTGGGTACCCAGCGCTGGCCAAGTTCATGGCCGTAACTCACCATGGCTACAACGCCCTCAAGATGCCAGGAAGCGGTGGAGTCATCACGATGCCTTGTGAAGAGAAGGACGCGGTGTGTTCCCTGGAACGAGCTTTTCAGGCAGCATCACTGGAAGACCCGGATCGCGGAAGCAGGAGGCTTCCCGAGACCACCCCCAAGAAGAACAAGACATCGTCCGACCCGGTCCCTCAGGAGGCAGGCCCCTCAAGGCCCGCGCCTGCCCAGGGGGAACCTCCTTCCATCGCATAGGAAAGCGCGCCCAGCGCCCTCCTCAGGCAGGGCTCGGGGGCTCTCCCCTGGAGGGCCACCGACCTGGCTAAGGTCACGAGGGAGGCACTTGGGCACCACATGGAGGCGTGTTTCGAAGCATGTTTCCCTTAAGAAGGAGTAAAGCAAGGAGGGCCAGACCCTCAGGAGTTCGTCAGCAAGGCCATTCAGGAGCTACATGAATCAAGAGTCGTGAACAGCGGCTACCACCTACCAGCTGTGGCTCCCCATCCAGGCGAGGATGGTGGGCTGCCGTCTGCATCGACATACCAGGGCTCAACCGAGTCGCCTCTCTGGAGCGCCTCTGACCTTCGCGAGTGGGGCGCTGCAAAGGTCCACCCCACAGCTACGTTCGCATGCCTTACGGCATGCCGAACGCGGCTGCCGCGTACCAGCGCCTCATGAGGGGCATCATGGAGGCTCAAGAGGCCAGGCGTTCTGCAGCCCTGGCGGAGATGGAGATGGTCCGCGAGGAGCCACCAGCGCCTCCAGAGACTCCCGAGGCCCCTAGGCCTGGGGGCTCGTGAGGATCGGCTTCCACAGCCCACCGAGTCTGCTACACCAACACTGCTTCGTTCTCAACATCATCAGGTGACATCTTTCAAGTTTCATTTCCAGCTGGGAGCGCCCCCCAGGGCTGCATTATTCCCAGGCCGCGTGGGTCCATCCCTGCGGCATGTATCCCTTTTATTTCATGTTGCAGCATGTATCCCATTTGCGTTTATTTCCGGCTATGCATTCAACCCACAATGCTTGATTATTTGATGCCGGTCCATGGCACCTCTTCTTCTCCATGCCAACCACTTGCGCGTTAAATGGGGGGTATCTGAGCATCGCGACTCAGGGCTCTCACCGGCTCTCCATCCCTCACCCTCTGGCCTTGTCCACGGCATTGCGACCTGGCATACCAGCGACGGCTGAGACCAGCTCGAGGGCCGGGACCCGAGGACGTAGAGTGCAGGCATCTAACCAAATTTGCAGTAACACATCACAAGATAAGGCCCAATGCCAGGTGCAACCTGCCTAGAGGTAGGGCCCTGTGAGTCCCCCGCTGGCTCATGGGTGCCCAGATACACCTCGCTAGGCCCTACCGTGCCAGCCACGTGTCAGGGCGGGGCTGTACACGCCCCGGGGACTCCTCCCGGAGGGGAGGCCCCTCCCACGTACCAGTGGAAGCACCATGCTCCGCGCTGGCTAACGACACTGCCGAGGAGCGGCTATGCCCGTACACATACGGAAGCGCTATGCTCCGCGCTGGTGATAAACAACTGAGGGTGGCCCCCGGGCCGCATCAACCTCAGGGAGCCCAGAGCTCAGTGTCTAGCCTCATCGTAACGCTTCCCTTCAGGAGTGCCGCGCGAGGGGGCTGGGCACGGGGGCTGCGCCTGGGTCACGCCCAGACGCACGCCACCCAGCCAGGCCCCCCCGGGCCTGGTTCGTCGCGCATCTCTCCCCGAGCGGAGCCAAGGTACGAAGGCCGTTTGAGTGTCAAGGGGGACTCCTGAGCATCGCGACTCAGGAGCCTAACTGGTCACGTAGCCCCTCACTCCTTAGTTCCGAAAGGTTAACGCTGGGTGAGGTATGCACGGGGCTGGGCTCTGCAGACATAGAACGGTAGATCCACCCACATCTCACCTCCCTACTTGCTGTTCGTGCGCCAAGGGGGACTCCTGAGCATCGCGACTCACGAGCCTAACTTGTCACGTAGCCCCTCACTCCTTAGTCTCGTCCTGGTTTCCGGTCGGGGCTAACGCTGGGTGAGGTATGCGCGGGGCCGGGCTCTGCCGGCGTAGAACATAAGCAAGTAGGAAGGAAAAGCGTAAATTCCAAAGACAACCTCCTTCACTCTCAACTGTGCGAACCTCTTGCACGTTAAAGGGGGGTGCCTGAGCATCACGACTCAGGGCTCCTACTGGCTCTCCAGCCCTCACCCTCTGGCCTTGTCCACGGCATCGCGACCTGGCATACCAGCGACGGCTGAGACCCGCTCGAGGGCCGGGACCCGAGGACGTAGAGCAGAAAGAGGAGCGCCATCTTAAATTTCAAGGAGTTCAAAAGCAAATATTACAGTCCACACTGTTATCTCAATGCCAAACGCAAGTTTAAACGCCTCCCCGAGGCATGATACATGTGCAGGAATTGAAAGCAGGACGGAGCAAGGACCAGGAAGAAGGAGAAGCGAGGAGAGATGGACTGGAAGGGTGCGTGCCGTTCCGTACTTATAGCCAGCGAAGGCCAACCATCGGCCTCCACGATCGCAGGTAATCATGACCCATTTTGCATGCAGGGAGTTGTCCAATCCGTGCAGATGCCGAGGCATCGTGGGGAAGTGGAGGCGCCCACGTCCAATCAACTGCCACGTGGCGCCAAAGGCCGCAGGCTGTTAGGGCCCGCGGCGCTTCGCCCTTGCCCTTTCGCCTCCCTGCACGGCCAAGTCCGGGCGCGCCTTGGGCCCGGGGGCTACTGTCGGCGTTCTGGGAACGGGGGTCCCCAGACTTGCCTGCCGGCGGCCTGCAGCGTGGCTCAAAGGGGGGCCCAGCATGGCCCATATTCATCAACACAGACCCAAGACCCTCGCGAGGGGCCAAGCCTCGCGGGGTGGACGACACGGAGCTTCCTCAGGCACGGCCTCATCAGGCTGGCTCGCGAGGAGGCGGAGAGATCAAGGCGGGGTATCTCACGAGGTGCCCATGACGCAAGCCATGATGACCAAGGGCGCCAGGCGGGCGCCAACCCGTGCAGTGTCCTCCTTTCCTCTTTGGTGCAAAGGAAGCACGCGCAGGCGAGAGGATCAAGAAAAGGCACCAATTTCGGTGCAATGAGACCAAGACCAGTACAACGGTGGAGAGGAAGTCATTGTGGAGCCCAAGCCAGCGTCATCACCAGAGCCTTTGGCAGGCGAGGAACAACTTTAGTCAGGATAAGTGTACCAGATGTTCCCCTTCAAAATGGCCAATTGTTGGCGCCCTTCCCGCTCAATATTTGGGAAGAGGCCCAGGGCCTTTGCCTATAAATAGGACTAGCCACCCCCAGGGTAGAGGCAATTGGAATGAGCTAGGATCCAGAGAATCAATCAGAGAAAGAGAGAATGGTGACTGAACTCCTCCTAGCAGTTCATCCCCCCAACCAAGAACAGACCCTCGCGAGGCTGTTCTTCCTTGTATTGTTCATCATCATCAGCCCAAGAGGCAATCCACCACACCACACTGGAGTAGGGTATTACACCACAACGGTGGCCTGAACCAGTATAAACCCTGTGTCTCTTGTGATGTTCTTTCCATACCTTAGATCTTTGCGAGGCGGAGGGGTGCAGGTAGGAAGAAGGCGTAATCTCTGCACGCAACCCAGAGTTCGAACATCAAGGGTCTGCCGGAACCCGAAATCCAACAATGTAGATCAATTGGAGCTATCCATTGGAGTGAATTGTACTTTCAATGCCTACATGGGTTAGTCCCACAAGGAACAAACAAGGATATCCATAGACATAGAGTGATGCACACATAAGATGATGTCTATGAAAGCTTTTAGGTTACCTTGTCCATTGATTTACCAACAAGAGGGTTTGTGACTCCTTGAACTAGTGCAATATATGGAAGTTGATTGCACTTGTTCTTGCCAAAATGATAAGAGTGAAGTATGTTGGCGGAGTCACCCTCAAGAACTCTCTAGTTCTTCTTCTTTTGGATCCACACCATCTTGATGGGAATCCTTGGAGTTGTAGTCGTACTTGATGAAGTGGAACTTGAAGTAGTCTTGGGAATCCACTTGACTAAGGTCTTAGGAGCTTCTTCAAATGCATCAATTTCCTCTTGAAGCTTGTCCTTGCCTTTTTGCTTGTAGTCTTGTGGTGGAAGATCATCTTGAGCTTGTGTCCCTTTGAAAGAAGTAGGATCATACTTCTCTTGTTGAGGAACTAACTTTGCCTTGGGGTATTGATCTTCTTCCCACTCAACTCCATTGGCATTGAACTTTCGTTCAAAACCAACACCTTGATTCTTCCGGTGCCTTCCTTGCTTGCGTACAATTTCCTCGAATTGCTTACTCCCGGCAAGGCTCTTGTACACTCCTTTCTCTATAATTCCCTTCAATAGGCTATTTTCTTGCTCAAGTGTAACTTGGCTAATAGAATCATTAGTGGAATCAAGAGAGCTACTAGAAGCAACAATATTGGATTTAACATGATCATTGTTACTACTAGAGGAAGAATCTTTCTTGTTCTTGTTACTAGACTTGACTTGAGGCATGTAAGTGGATAAGAGTAAACGCTTGGCAATGTAAGAAGAACTTTTCTTACGAAGATCATCATTGATTGCCTTTAAGAACTCATGCTCTTGCTCAAGGTTGAGCTTTTCAAAGCGTAATTTCTCATGAGTCCTTAAAAGTTCTCGATGATCTCCTAAGATAGTTTCATGAGCTAACTTAAGAGTGTTTAGTTCTTTAGTTAGAGACTCAATCTTCTTCTTATCATTTTCATTCGTTTTATCTTGATTAGCATGATTAATTGACGTTTCATCATAGTATTCATCACTAGAGTTGTCAACAAGTAAATCATCATCACCTAACAAGTCATCTTCATCACTATTGAAATCAACATACTCAGGGTGTGATACCTTTGGGCCTTTAGCCATGAAGCATGTTCCAACTCCTTCATTTCGTGAGTCAAATATGTCGTAGGAGTTGGTTGACACAAGTGCTAGACCGGCAACACCTTCATCTTGAGTATATTCGGAATCGGAGTGATAACTTCTCTCGGAGTGGTTGTTGGAGTCGGAGCCGGATACCCATTCACCGACATGATCTTGATGTCTTCGTTTTGTGTAGCTCCTTGATGATTTTTCTTTTCTTTCCGAATCCTTGCTTCTCCGTGAGTGTCTTCGTTCATAACGATCATCTCTACTCCTTCTTTCTCTAGATGGCGATACTTCTCTTCTACTTCTTCTTTTGGGAGAGTCTTATCTTCTCTTGTAGGGAGCCGTACACTTATTGGAATAGTGTCTGGGTCTTCCGCAGTTATAGCAGTTTCGCTCTCGACTAGAAGATCTTTTGTCATTGTAGGACCTTGACTTGGAGCTTCTATCTTTGCTTCTACTTTTGTAGAACTTGTTGAAGTTCTTCACCATTAAGCTCAATTCTTCATTGAAGGTTTGTTTCTCACTTGATGATGTGGGGGCTTCACATGAGGCTTTGTAAGCTCCATTTGATTTGTTGTGAAGTTCCTCTTTATCCTTGAGTGACATCTCATGAGCAACAATTCTTCCAATGACTTCCGTTGGCTTGATATCTTTGTAATTGGGCATCATTTGGATCAATGTGCACACGGTATCATATTTTCCATCCAAGGCTCTTAGGATCTTCTTGATGATGAATCTATCGGTCATCTCTTCACTCCCTAAGCCGGCAATCTCATTTGTGATAAGAGCAAGCCTAGAGTACATTTCAGCGACACCTTCACCATCCTTCATTTTGAACTTGTCAAGTTGACTTTGAAGCACATCCAATTTGGATTCCTTGACGGAGTCGGTACCTTCGTGCATATCAATCAAAGTATCCCAAATTTCCTTTGTATTCTCAAGACGGCTGATTTTGTTGAATTCTTCGGGGCACAATCCGTTGAAGAGAATATCACAAGCTTGAGCGTTGTATTGCAGCATCTTCAACTCTTCTGCAGTAGCTTCCCGGTTTGGTTCTTTCCCATCAAAGAAGTCACCTTGCAAGCCAACACACACAATAGCCCAAACGGCGGGGTTATGTCCAAGAATATGCATTTTCATTTTATGCTTCCAACTAGCAAAATTAGTACCATCAAAGTAAGGACCTCTACGGTGATAATTTTCCTCGCTAGACGCCATACTCTCCTAGGTTGTGAAACCAAGGCTATGACCACCAAAAGCTATGGAAATCAAAGCAAATGGAGACCAAAGCTCTGATACCACTTGTAGGATCAGAAGTATGTCTAGAGGGGGGGTGATTAGACTACTTGACCAAATAAAAATCTATCCTTTTCCCAATTTTAGTTCTTGGCAGATTTTAGCTATCTTAGCACAAGTCAAGCAATCTCCACACAAGTCAAGCAAGCATGCAAAAGAGTATATGAGCAGCGGAAAGTAAAACATGCAACTTGCAGGAATGTAAAGGGAATGGTTTGGAGAATTCAAACGCAATTGGAGACACGGATGTTTTTGGCATGGTTCCGATAGGTGGTGCTGTCGTACATCCATGTTGATGGAGACTTCAACCCACGAAGGGTAACGGTTGCGCGAGTCCACGGACGGCTCCACCCACGAAGGGTCCACGAAGAAGCAATCTTATCTATTCCATCACGGTCGTCGCCCACGAAGGACTTGCCTCACTAGCGGTAGATCTTCACGAAGTAGGCGATCTCCTTGCCCTTACAAACTCCTTGGTTCAACTCCACAATCTTGTCGGAGGCTCCCAAGTAACACCTAGCCAATCTAGGAGACACCACTCTCCAAGAAGTAACAAATGGTGTGTTGATAATGAACTCCTTGCTCTTGTGCTTCAAATGATAGTCTCCCCAACACTCAACTCTCTCTCACAGGATTTGGATTTGGTAGAAAGAAGATTTGAGTGGAAAGCAACTTGGGGAAGGCTAGAGATCAAGATTCATATGGTAGGAATGGAATATCTTGAGCTCAACACAAGGGTAGGTGGTTCTCTCTCAGAAAATGTGTATTGGAAGTGAAGATCTGTTCTGATGGCTCTCTCTACGAATGAAGAGTGGGTGGAGGGGTATATATAGCCTCCACAAAAAATCTAACCGTTACACACAATTTGCCAAACTCGGTGGAACCGAATCGTTAAACTCGGTCGGACCGATTTAGCAAACCTAGTGACCATTAGGATTTTCGGTGGGACTGAGATGCAACTCGGTAGGACCGATATGGTTAGGGTTAGGGCATAACGTAATCTCGGTGTGACCGATTACACAAACTCGGTGGGACCAATTTTGGTAATAAGCTAACCAAGGGTTGGTCAGGTAAACTCGATGGGACCGATTCGCTCTTTTCGGTGAGACCGAAATGTTACGAAAGGGAAACAGTGAGTTTACATTGCAATCTCGATGGGACCGATCACTCACTTTAGTTGGACCGAAACTTTACGAAGGGAAACAGAGAAATTGCAATCCCATCTCGGTGAGACCGAGATCCCTATCGGTGAAACCGATTTGCGGGTTTGTAGCAGTGGCTATGACAAATGAAACTTGGTGGCTCCGGATAGAAAGAATCGGTGGGGCCGAGTTTGACTTTTGGTTTAGATCATATGTGGATATGGAAAGGTAGTTGAGGATTTTGGAGCATATCACTAAGCACATGAAGCAAGAGGCTCATTAAGCAACACCTCATCCCTCCTTAATAGTATTGGCTTTTCCTATGGACTCAATGTGATCTTGGATCACTAAAACATAAAATGTAGAGTCTTGTCCTTGAAGTTTGAGCCAATTCTTTGTCCTTATAATTTTGAGGGATCCACTTTCCTCATCCATGCCATTCCATCCATTGAGCTTTTCCTGAAATATTCATCTTGGAATAATGTTAGCTCAATGAGCTATATGTTGTTAGGAATTACCAAAACCACCCAGGGATAGTTGCACTTTGAGCGGCGCCCTCCTTTCCCTCTCCCTCTCCTTCCTTTTCCCCTCCGAAGAGAAAGGAAAAGGGGGGGCCGGGGCAAATCCTACTAGGAATGGAGTCCTAGTAGGACTCCCCCCATGGAGCGCCCCTTGGTGGCTGGACTCCTCCTCCCCTCCTTTATATACGAGGGCAGGGGGCACCCCATAGCACATCAGATATTCTCTTAGCCGTGTGCGGTGCCCCCTCCACAGTTTACTCATCCAGCCATAGCGTCGTTGTGCTTAGGCGAAGCCCTGCGCAGATCACATCTCCATCACCGTCACCACACCGTCGTGCTGACGGAACTCTCCCTCGACCCTCTGTTGGATCAAGAGTTCGAGGGACGTCATCGAGCTGAACGTGTGTTGAACTTGGAGGTGTCGTACGTTTGGTACTAGATCGGTTGGATCGTGAAGACATTCGACTACATCAACCGCGTTAACCTAACACTTCCACTTTTGGTCTACGAGGGTACATGGACATACTCTCCCCTCTCATTGGTATGCATCTCCTAGATAGATCTCCGGGAGCATAGGATTTTTTATTGAAATTGCATGCTATGTTCCCCAACAGTGGCATCCGAGTCAGGTCTATGCGTAGATGATATGCACGAGTAGAACACAAAGAGTTGTGGGCGATAATAGTCATACTGCTTACCACCAACGTCTTACCTTGATTCAGCGGTATTGTTGGATGAAGCGGCCCGGACCAACATTACATGACCACGTTCATGAGACCGGTTCTACCGACGTGCTTTGCACACAGTTGGCTGGCAGGTGTCTATTTCTCCAACTTTAGTTGAATCGAGTTTGACTACGGCCGGTCCTTGTTGAAGGTTAAAACAACACACTTGATGAAAAATCGTTGTGGTCTTGATGCGTAGGTAAGAGCGGTTATTGCTAGAAGCCCGTAGCAGCCACATAAAACTTGCAACAACAAAGTAGAGGACATCTAACTTGTTTTTGCAGGGCATGTTTTGATGTGATATGGTCAAGGAATTATGAGATATACATTATTGTATGTGATGACCATGTTTTGTAAAAGTATCGGCAACTGGCAGGAGCCCTATGGTTGTTGCTTTATTGAATGAAATGCATTTGCCATGTAATTGCTTTACTTTATCTCTATGCGGTAGCGATAGTCGTAGAAGCAATAGTTGGCATGACGACAACGACGCTACGATGGAGATCAAGGTGTCAAGCCGGTGACGATGGAGATCATGACGGTGCTTTGGAGATGGTGATCAAAGGCACAAGATGATGATGGCCATATCATGTCACATATTTTGATTGCATTTGATGTTTATCTTTTATGCATTTTATTCTTCTTAGTACGGCGGTAGCACTATAAGATGATCCCTCACTAAATTCCAAGGTATAAATGTTCTCCCTGCGTATGCACCATTGCTACAGTTCGTCGTGCCGAGACACCACATGATTATTGGGTGTGATAAGCTCTACGTTCACGTACAACGGGTGTATGATAGTTTTGCACGTGCAGAATACTCGGGTTAAACTTGATGAGCCTAGCATATGCAGATATGGCCTCGGAACACTGAGACCGAAAGGTCGAACGTGAATCATATAGTAGATATGATCAACATAGAGATGTTCACCATTGAAAACTACTCCATCTCACGTGATGATCGGACATGGTTTAGTTGATATGAATCACGTGATCATTTAGACGACTAGAGGGATGTCTATCTAAGTGGGAGTTCTTAAGTAATATGATTAATTGAACTTTAATTTATCATGAACTTAGTCCTGATAGTTTTTGCATATCTATGTTGTTGTAGATCAATGGTCCGTGCTACCGTTCCCTTGAATTTTAATGCGTTCCTAGCGAAAGTTAAGTTGAAGATGATGGTAGCAACTACACGGACTAGGTCCGTAACTTGAGGATTATCCTCATTGCTGCATAGAAGAATTACATCCTGGAAGCACCGCTAGGTGGAAGGCCTACTACAGGAGCAACTCCGGACGTTATGAACGCTTGGCAAGCTAAAGCTGATGACTACTCGATAGTTCAGTGTGCCATGCTTTATGGCTTAGAATTGGGGCTTCGAAGACATTTTGAACGTCATGGAGCATATGAGATGTTCCAGGAGTTGAAGTTAATATTTCAAGAAAATGCCCAAGTTGAGAGATATGAAGTCTCCAACAAGTTCTATAGCTGCAAGATGGAGGAGAACAGTTCTGTCAGTGAACCCATACTCAGAATGTCTGGTTACCATAACCACTTGACTCAGCTGGGAGTTAATCTTCCTGACGATAGTGTCACTGACAGAGTTCTTCAATCACTGGCACCAAGCTATAAAGGTTTCGTGATGAACTATAATATGCAAGGGATGGAAAAGACAATTCCCAAGCTCTTCCAATGCTAAAGGCTGCGGAGGTAGAAATCAAGAAGGAGCATCAAGTGTTGATGGTTAACAAAATCATTAGTTTCAAGAAAAAGGGCAAAGGGAAGAAGGGGAACTTCAAGAAGAATAGCAAGCAAGTTGCTACTCCCGAGAAGAAGCCCAAGTCTGGACCTAAGCCTAAAACAGAGTGCTTCTACTGCAAAGGGACAGGTCACTGGAAGCGGAACTGCCCCAAGTATTTGGCGGATAAGAAGGATGGCAAAGTGAAAGGTATATTTGATATACATGTTATTGATGTGTACCTTACTAATGCTCGTAGTAGCGCTTAGGTATTTGATACTGGTTCTGTTGCTCATGTTTGCAACTCGAAATAGGGGCTACGGATTAAAGGAAGATTGGCTAAGGACGAGGTGACGATGCGCGTCGGAAATGGTTCCAAGGTCGATGTGATCGCCGTTGGCACGCTACCTCTACATCTACCTTCGGGCTTAGATTTAGACCTGAACAACTGTTATTTGGTGCCAGCGTTGAACATGAACATTATATCTGGATCTTGTTTGATGCGAGACAATTATTCATTTAAATCAGGGAATAATGGTTGTTCTATTTATATGAGTAATATCTTTTATGGTCATGCACCCTTGATGAGTCATCTATTTTTGTTGAATCTCGATCGTAGTGATACACATATTCATAATATTGAAGCCAAAAGATGCAAAGTTAATAATGATAGTGCAACTTATTTGTGGCACTGCCGTTTAGGTCATATTGGTGTAAAGCGCATGAAGAAGCTCCATGCTGATGGGCTTTTGGAATCACTTGATTATGAATCACTTGATGCTTGCGAACCATGCCTCATGGGCAAGATGACTAAAACTCTGTTCTCCAGAACAATGGAGCGAGCAACTGACTTATTGGAAATAATACATACTAATGCATGTGGTCCGATGAGTGTTGAGGCTCGCGGCGGGTATCATTATTTTCTGACCTTCACAGATAATTTGAGCAGATATAGGTATATCTACTTAATGAAACATAAGTCTGAAACATTTGAAAAGTTCAAAGAATTTCAGAGTGAAGTGGAAAATCATCGTAACAAGAAAATAAAGTTTCTATGATCTGATCGTGGAGGTGAATATTTTAGTTATGAGTTTGGTCTTCATTCGAAACAATGTGGAATAGTTTCGCAACTCACACCACCTGGAACACCACAACATAATGGTGTATCCGAACATCGTAAACACACTTTATTAGATATGGTGCGATCTATGATGTCTCTTGCCGATTTACCACTATCGTTTTGGGGTTATGCTTTAGAGACGGCTGCATTCACATTAAACAGGGCACCATCTAAATCCTTTGAGATGACACCATATGAACTGTGGTTTGGCAACAAACCTAAGCTGTCGTTGATACGTCTCCAAGGTATCTACTTTTTCTCACGCTTTTCCTCTTGTTTTGGACTCTAATTTGCATGATTTGAAAGAAACTAACCCCGGACTGACGTTGTTTTCAGCAAAACTACCATGGTGTTGTTTTTGTGCAGAAATAAAAGTTCTCAGAATGGAATGAAACATTGCCAGGATTTTTTATATCAATAATAAGAATTTCTGGAGCCAAGACCTACCGGAGAGGGGGCCCTGGGTGGGCACAACCCACTAGGGCGCGCCCCCCTCTCTTGGCGTGCCCAGGTGGGTTGTACCCACCTGGTGGCTCTGCTGACGACCCCACTGATACTATAAAATCACATATTTCCAGAAAAAAAATCAGGGAGAAAGAATTATCGCGATCCACGAGACGTAGCCACCGCCAAGCCCTGTTCTTCCTCGGGAGGGCATATCTGGAGTCCGTTTGGGGCTCCGGAGAGGGGGATCTTCGTTCTTCGTCATCACCAACCAATCTCCATCGCCAATTCCATGATGCCCCCTACTGGGAGTGAGTAATTCCTTCGTAGGCTCGCTAGTCGGTGAGGAGTTGGATGAGATTCATCATGTAATCGAGTTAGTTTTGTTACGGCCTGATCCCTAGTATCCACTATGTTCTTAGATTGATGTTGCTATGACTTTGCTATGCTTAATGCTTGTCACTTTGGGCCCGGGTGCCATGAACTCAGATCTGAACTGTTTATGAATTCATCATTATATCCATGTTTTAGATCCGATCTTGCAAGTTATAGTCACCTACTACGGTTATGATCCGACAACCCCGGAGTGACAATAATCGGGCCCACTCTCGGTGATGACCGTAGTTTGAGGAGTTCATGTATTCACTATGTGTTGATGCTTTGTTCCGGTTCTGTATTAAAAGGAGGCCTTAATATCGCTTAGTTTCCAATATGGACCCCGCTGCCACGAGAGCATCGGACAAAAGATGTCATGCAAGTTCTTTTAATAAAGCACATATGACTATTTATGGTATACATGCCTACATTATTTCGATGAACTGGAGCTAGTGCCGTATCGCCCTGGGTTATAACTGTTACATGATGAATATCATCCAACAAGTCATCGATCCAATGCCTACGAATTTATCCTTATTGATCTTGCTGCATTACTATTGCTATCATCACTGTTACACTTTCTACAAATTACTGCTATCACTGTTACTGTTACTATTGCTACTGTCACTACTATCAAACCTATCAAACTACTTTGTTACTGATCACTTTGCTGCAGATAATTAATCTCCAGGTGTGGTTGAATTGACAACTCAGCTGCTAATACCTTCAAATATTCTTTGGCTCCCCTTGTGTCGAATCTATAAATTTGGGTTAAATACTTTACCCTCAAAAACGGTTGCGATCCCCTATACTTGTGGGTTATCAAGAACTTTTTCTGGCGCCGTTGTCGGGGAGCATAGCTATATTTGTTGAGTTACTTTGGATTATTAGCATATTACCACTATGAAGAATCTGAAGGATCAAAAGACTAAGATTTATCCCTCAAAGACAAGGGGAGGTAAGGAACTGCCATCCAGTTCTGCTTTAGATTCACCTTCTGTTATAGTAAACTTGCAACACCACCACATGCTATGAATTCTGATATGTTGCAAGTTGTTGATGATGCTACTTCTACTCTGAATGATGATTATGATGATGCTTGTACCTTGCTTGATAATGATGATGTGCCACTTGGTGATTTTCTTGATAAACAAATTGCTAGAGTTATACAACATGATGTTGTTGATTCTGATGATGAGCCTGAAACTGAAACTCCTGAAACACCTGCTAGAACTAGCCTTCCTAGATATGAATTGCCTAAGGTACCCGAAGGTTATGTTATGAGTGAAGAAACTGTTGGGGAACGTAGTAATTTCAAAAAAAATCATACGCACACGCAAGTTCATGGTGATGCATAGCAACGAGATGGGAGAGTGTTGCCTATGTACCCTCGTAGACCGAAAGCGGAAGCGTTAGCGCAACACGGTTGATGTAGTCGTACGTCTTCACGATTCGACCGATCAAGTATTGAACGTACGACACCTCCGAGTTCAGCACATGTTCAGCCCGATGACGTCCCTCAAACTCCGATCCAGCGGAGTGTTGAGGGAGAGATTCGTCAGCACGACGTTGTGGTGACGATGTTGATGTTCTACCGACGCAGGGCTTTGCCTAAGCACTGCTACAGTATTATCGAGGTGCACTATGGTGGAGGGGGCACCGCACACGGCTAAGAGATCAATGATCAATTGTTGTCTATGGGGTGCCCCCTGCCCCCGTATATAAAGGAGCAAGGGGGGTGCGGCTGGCCAAAAGAGATGGCGCGCCGGGAGGAGTCCTACTCCCACCGGGAGTAGGACTCCCCCCCTTTCCTAGTTGGAATAGGATTCGGGAGGGGGAAAGAGGAGAGAGATAAGGAAGGGGGGCGCCGCCCCCCTCTCCTTGTCCTATTCGGACTAGGGGGGAGGGGCGTGCGGCCCATCCCTAGCCGCCTCTCCTCTCTTCCACTAAAGCCCACTAAGGCCCATTAAGTCCCCGGGGGTTCCGGTAACCCCTCGGTACTCCGGTAAAATCACTATTTCACCCGGAGCACTTACGATATCCAAACATAGGCTTCCAATATATCAATCTTCATGTCTCGACCATTTCGAGACTCCTCGTCATGTCCGTGATCACATACGGGACTCCGAACAATCTTTGGTACATCAAAACATATAAACGCATAATATAACTGTCATCGTAACGTTAAGCGTGCGGACCCTACGGGTTCGAGAACTATGTAGACATGACCGAGACACGTCTCTGGTCAATAACCAATAGCGGAACCTGGATGCTCATATTGGCTCCCACATATTCTACGAAGATCTTTATCGGTCAAACCGCATAACAACATACGTTGTTCCCTTTGTCATCGGTATGTTACTTGCCCGAGATTCGATCGTCGGTATCTCAATACCTAGTTCAATCTCATTACCGGCAAGTCTCTTTACTCGTTCCGTAATACATCATCCCGCAACTATCTCATTGTGTAAGTCATGAAGAAAACAATAGCAACATACTAAACGATCGTGTGCTAAGCTAACGGAATGGGTCATGTCAATCACATCATTCTCCTAATGATGTGATCCTGTTAATCAAATGACAACTCATGTCTATGGCTAGGAAACATAACCATCTTTGATCAATGAGCTAGTCAAGTAGAGGCATACTAGTGACACTCTCTTTGTCTATGTATTCACACATGTATTATGTTTCCGGTTAATACAATTCTAGCATGAATAATAAACATTTATCATGAAATAAGGAAATAAATAATAACTTTATTATTGCCTCTAGGGCATATTTCCTTCAGTCTCCCACTTGCACTAGAGTCAATAATCTAGTTCACATCACCATGTGATTTAACACCAATAGTTCACATCGTCATGTGACCAACACCCAAAGGGTTTACTAGAGTAAACAATCTAGTTCACATCGCTATGTGATTAACACCCGAAGAGTACTACGGTGTGATCATGTTTTTCTTGTGAGAGAAGTTTAGTCAATGGGTCTGCCACATTCAGATCCGCATGTATTTTGCAAATTTTTATGTCAACAATGCTCTACATGGAGCTACTCTAGCTAATTGCTCCCACTTTCAATATGTATCCAGATTGAGACTTAGAGTCATCTGGATCAGTGTCAAAACTTGCATCGACGTAACCCTTTACGACGAACCTTTTGTCTCCTCCGTAATCAAGAAAAATATCCTTATTCCAGTAAGCATAATTTTGACCGTTGTCCATTGATCTACTCCTAGATCACTATTGTACTCCCTTGCTTAACTCAGTGTAGGGTATACAATAGATCTGGTACACAGCATGGCATACTTTATAGAACCTATGGCTGAGGCATAGGGAATGACTTTCATTCTCTTTCTATCTTCTGAAGTGGTCGGGCTTTGAGTCTTACTCAACTTCACACCTTGTAACACGGGCAAGAACTCTTTCTTTGACTGTTCCATTTTGAACTACTTCAAAATCTTGTCAAGGTATGTACTTATTGAAAAAACTTATCAAGCGTCTTGATCTATCTCTATAGATCTTGATGCTCAATATGTAAGCAGCTTCACCGAGGTCTTTCTTTGAAAAACTCCTTTCAAACACTCCTTTATGCTTTGCAGAATAATTCTACATTATTTCTGATCAACAATATGTCATTCACATATACTTGTCAGAAATGCTATAGTGCTCCCACCCACTTTCTTTGTAAATACAGGCTTCACTGCAAGTCTGTATAAAACTATATGCTTTGATCAACTCCTCAAAGCGTATATTCCAACTCTGAGATGCTTGCACCAGTCTATAGATGGATCGCTGGAGCTTGCACATTTTGTTACCACCTTTAGGATCGACAAAACCTTCTAGTTGCATCATATACAACTCTTCTTTAATAACTCCATTAAGGAATGCAGTTTTGTCTATCCATTTGCCAGATTTCATAAATGCGACAATTGCTAACATGATTCGGACAGACTTTAAGCATCGATACGAGTGAGAAAATCTCATCGTAGTCAACACCTTGAAATTTGTCAAAAACCTTTTTCGACAAGTCTAGCTTTGTAGATAGTAACACTACTATCAGCGTCCGTCTTCCACTTGAAGATCCATTTATTTTCTATGACTTCCCAATCATCGGGCAAGTCAACCAAAGTCCATACTTTGTTCTCATACATGGATCCTATCTCAGATTTCATGGCCTCAAACAATTTCGCGGAATCTGGGCTCATCATCGCTTCCTCATAGTTTGCAAGTTCGTCATGGTCTAGTAACATGACTTCCAGAACAGGATTACCGTACCACTCTGGTGCGGATATCACTCTAGTTTACCTACGAGATTCGGTAGTAACTTGATCTGAAGTTACATGATCATCATCATTAGCTTCCTCACTAATTGGTGTAGTAGTCACAGGAACAGATTTCTGTGATGAACTACTTTCCAATAAGGTACAATTACCTTAACAAGTTCTACTTTCCTCCCACTCACTTCTTTTGAGAGAAAATCCTTCTCTAGAAAGGATCTATTCTCAGCAACGAATTTGCCTTCGGATCTGTGATAGAAGGTGTACCCAAAAATTTTGTTTGGGTATCCTATGAAGATGCACTTCTCCGATTTGGGTTCGAGCTTATCAGTTTGAAACTTTTCCACATAAGCATCGCCGCCCCAAACTTTAAGAAACGACAGCTTAGGTTACTTGCTAAACCACATTCCATATGGTGTCGTCTCAACGGATTTATATGGTGCCCTTTTTAACGTGAATGCAGCTGTCTCTAATGCATACCCCCAAAACAATAGTGGTAAATCGGTAAGAAACATCATAGATTGTACTATATCCAATAAAGTACGGTTATGACGTTCAGACACACCATTATGCTATGGTGTTCCAGGTGGCATGAATTTGTGAAACTATTCCACATTGTTTTAATTAAAGGCCAAACTCGTAACTCAAATATTTGTCTCTATGATCAGATAGTAGAAACTTTATGATTTTTCACTTCACTCTGAAATTCTTTGAAATTTTCAAATGTCTCAGACTTATGTTTCATCAAGTAGATATACCCATATCTGCTAAAATCATCTGTGAAGGTCAGAAAATAACGATACCTGCCGCGAGCCTCAACACTCATCGGATCGCATACATCAGTATGTATTATTTCCAGTAAGTCAGTTGCTCGCTCCATTGTTCTGGAGAACGGAGTCTTAGTCATCTTGCCCATAAGGCATGGTTCGCAAGCATCAAGTGATTCATATTCAAGTGATTCCAAAAGCCCATCAGCATGGAGTTTCTTCATGCACTTTACACCAATATGACCTAAACGGCAGTGCCACAAATAAGTTGCACTATCATTATTAACTTTGCATCTTTTGGCTTCAATATTATGAATATGTGTATCACTACGACCGAGATCCAACAAACCATTTTATTGGGTGTATGACTATAGAAGGTTTTATTCATGTAAATAGAACAACAGTTATTCTCTAATTTAAATGAATAACAGTATTGCAACAAACATGATCAAATCATATTCATGCTCAACGCAAACACCAAATAACACTTATTTAGTTTCAACACTAATCCCAAAAGTATAGGGAGTGTGAGCTGATGATCATATCAATCTTGGAACTACTTCCAACACACATCGTCACCTCGTCTTTTACTAGTTTCTGTTTATTCTGCAACTCCCGTTTCGAGTTACTACTGTTAGCAACTGAACCAGTATCAAATGCAGAGGGGTTCCTATAAACACTAGTAAAATACACATCAATAACATGTATATCCTATATATCTTTGTTCAATTTGCCATCCTTCTTATCCGCCAAATACTTGGGGTAGTTCCACTTCCAGTGACCAGTCCCTTTGCAGTAGAAGCACTTAGTCTCAGGCTTATGACCAGACTTGGGCTTCTTCACTTGAGCAACAACTTGCTTGCCGTTCTTATTGAAGTTCCCCTTCTTCCCTTTGCCCTTTTCTTGAAACTAGTGGTCTTGTTAACCATCAACACTTGATGTTTTTCTTGATTTCTACCTTCGTCGATTTCAGCATCATGAAGAGCTTGGGAATTGTTTCTGTTATCCCTTGCATATTATAGTTCATCACAAAGTTCTACTAACTTGGTGATGGTGTCTAGAGAATTCTGTCAATTACTATCTTATCTGGAAGATTAAATCCCACTTGATTCAAGCGATTGTAGTACCCAGACAATCTGAGCACATGCTCACTGCTTGAGCTATTCTCCTCCATCTTTTAGCTATAGAACTTGTTGGAGACTTCATATCTCTCAACTCAGGTATTTGCTTGAAATATTAACTTCAACTCCTGGAACATCTCATATGGTCCATGACGTTCAAAACGTCTTTGAAGTCCCGATTCCAAGCCGTTAAGCATGGCGTACTAAACTATCAAGTAGTCATCATATTGAGCTAGCCAAACGTTCATAATGTTTGAATCTGCTCCTGCAATAGGTCTGTCACCTAGCGGTGCATCAAGGACATAATTCTTCTGTGCAGCAATGAGGATAATCCTCAGATCACGGATCCAATCCACATCATTGCTACTAACATTTTACAACACAATTTTCTCTAGGAACATATCAAAAATAAAACAGGGGAGCTAAATGTGAGCTATTAATCTACAACAAAGATATGCTAATACTATTAGGTACTAAGTTCATGATAAATTAAAGTTCAATTAATCATATTACTTAAAGAACTCCCACTTAGATAGACATCCCTCTAGTCATCTAAGTGATCACGTGATCCAAATCAACTAAACCATAACCGATCATCACGTGAAATGGAGTAGTTTTCAATGGTGAACATCACTATGTTGATCATATCTACTATGTGATTCACGCTCGACCTTTCGGCCTCAGTGTTCCAAGGCCATATCTGCATATGCTAGGCTCGTCAAGTTTAACCTGAGTATTCCGCGTGTGCAAAACTGTCTTGCACCCGTTGTAGATGGACGTAGAGCTTATCACACCCGATCATCACGTGGTGTCTGGGCACGACGAACTTTGGCAATGGTGCATACTCAGGGAGAACACTTTTATCTTGAAATTTAGTGAGAGATCATCTTATAATGCTACCGCCGAACTAAGCAAAATAAGATGTATAAAAGATAAACATCACATGCAATCAAAATATGTGACATGATATGGCCATGATCATCTTGCGCCTTTGATCTCCATCTCCAAAGTACCGTCATGATCTCTATCGTCAACGGCATGACACCATGATCTCCATCATCTTGATCTCTATCAACATGTCGTCACATGGTCGTCTCACCAACTATTGCTCTTGCAACTATTGCTATCGCATAGCGATAAAGTAAAGCAATTATTTGGCGCTTGCATCTTATGCAATAAAGAGACAACCATAAGGCTTCTGCCAGTTACCGATAACTTCAACAAAACATGATAATCTCATACAACAACTTATATCTCATCATGTCTTGACCATATCACATCACAACATGCCCTGCAAAAACAAGTTAGACGTCCTCTACTTTGTTGTTGCAAGTTTTACGTGGCTGCTACGGGCTGAGCAAGAACCGTTCTTACCTACGCATCAAAACCACAACGATAGTTTGTCAAGTTGGTGCTGTTTTAACCTTTGCAAGGATCGGGCGTAGCCACACTCGGTTCAACTAAAGTTGGAGAAACTGACACCGGCCAGCCACCTGTGTGCAAAGCACGTCGGTAGAACCAGTCTCACGTAAGAGTATGCGTAATGTCGGTCCGGGCCGCTTCATCCAACAATACCGCCAAACCAAAGTATGACATGCTGGTAAGCAGTATGACTTATATCGCCCACAACTCACTTGTGTTCTACTCGTGCATATGACATCTACGCATAAAACCAGGCTCGGATGCCACTGTTGGGGAACGTAGTAATTTCAAAATATTTCCTACGCACACGCAAGATCATGGTGATGCATAGAAACGAGAGAGGAGAGTGTTGTCTACATACCCTCGTAGACCGAAAGCGGAAGCGTTAGCACAACGCGGTTGATGTAGTCGTACGTCTTCACGATTCGACCGATCAAGTACCGAACGTACGACACCTCCGAGTTCAACACACGTTCAGCCCGATGACGTCCCTTGAACTCCGATCCAGCCGAGTGTTGAGGGAGAGCTTTGTCAGCACGACGGCATGGTGACGATGTTGATGTTCTACCGAAGCAGGGCTTCGCCTAAGCACCGCTACAGTATTATCGAGGTGGACTATGGTGGAGGGGGCACCGCACACGGCTAAGAGATCAATGATCAATTGTTGTCTATGGGGTGTCCCCTGCCCCCATATATAAAGGAGCAAGGGGGGTGCGGCCGGCCAAGGGAGAGGGCGCGCCGGGAGGAGTCCTACTCCCACCGGGAGTAGGACTCCCCCCTTTCCTAGTTGGAATAGGATTCGGGAGGGGGAAAGAGGAGAGAGAGAAGGAAGGGGGCGCCGCCCCTCTCCTTGTCCTATTCGGACTAGGGGAGGGGCACGCGGCCCAGCCCTAGCCGCCTCTCCTCTCTTCCACTAAAGCCCACTAAGGCCCATTAAGTCCGCGGGGGATTCCGGTAACCCCTCGGTACTCCGGTAAAATCACTATTTCACCCGGAACACTTCCGATATCCAAACATAGGCTTCCAATATATCAATCTTCATGTCTCGACCATTTCGAGATTCCTCATCATGTCCGTGATCACATCCGGGACTCCGAACAACCTTCAGTACATCAAAACATATAAACTCATAATATAACTGTCATCGTAACGTTAAGCGTGCGGACCCTACGGGTTCGAGAACTATGTAAACATGACCAAGACACGTCTCTGGTCAATAACCAATAGCGGAACCTGGATGCTCATATTGGCTCCCACATATTCTACGAAGATCTTTATCGGTCAAACCGCATAACAACATACGTTGTTCCCTTTGTCATCGGTATCTTACTTGCCCGAGATTCGATCGTCGGTATCTCAATACCTAGTTCAATCTCGTTACCGGCAAGTCTCTTTACTCGTTTCGTAATACATCATCCCGCAACTATCTCATTAGTTGCAATGCTTGCAAGGCTTAAGTGATGTGCATTACCGAGAGGGCCCAGAGATACGTCTCCGACAATCAGAGTGACAAATCCTAATCTCGAAATATGCCAACCCAACAAGTACCTTCGGAGACACCTGTAGAGCAACTTTATAATCACCCAGTTACGTTGTGATGTTTGGTAGCACACAAAGTGTTGCATAATCTCATAGTCATAGGAACATGTATAAGTCATGAAGAAAGCAATAGCAACATACTAAATGATCGTGTGCTAAGCTAACGGAATGGGTCATGTCAATCACATCATTCTCCTAATGATGTGATCCCGTTAATCTAATGAAAACTCATGTCTATGGCTAGGAAACATAACCATTTTTGATCAACGAGCTAGTCAACTAGAGGCATACTAGTGACACTCTGTTTGTCTATGTATTCACACATGTATTATGTTTCCGGTTAATACAATTCTAGCATGAATAATAAACATTTATCATGAAATAAGGAAATAAATAATAACTTTATTATTGCCTCTAGGGCATATTTCCTTCAGAAACAACTAGAGATATTCTTGCTTGCAATGATAGAGATGATCTAGAGAAATTACTACAAAAGTATAAACAAAAATCTCTAAATGCTAGAATGAAATGTGATCCTAAGTTTGCTACTTCACCTATCTTTATTGATGATAAGGTTTATGAATTCTCTGTCGACCCAAAGTTAATTACTTTGGTTGAATCTGATCCTTCCCATGGTTATGAAACTGAAACTGTTGTGGCACATCTTACTAAGTCGAATGATGTAGCCACCCTTTTTAGCTCATGATGAGAAAACTCGCTACTACTTTATTCTCAAATTATTTCCTTTCTCATTAAAGGGTGATGCTAAAGCTTGGTACAACACTCTTGCTCCTGGTTGTGTGTGTAGTCCCTAGGATGTGATTTATTACTTCTCTGAAAAATATTTTCCTGCTCATAAGAAACAAGCTGCCTTACAGGAAATATTTAACTTTGTGCAAACTAAAAAAGAGAGTCTCCTTCAAGCTTGCGGGAGGCTTTGCTAGTTACTTAATGTTTTGCCTGATCATCCTCTTAAGAGAAATAAAATACTTGATATCTTCTATAATGGACTAACCGATGCTTCTAGGGACTTCCTAGATAGTTGTGCTAGTTGTGTTTTCACGGAACGAAGTATTGCTCAAGCTGAAGAATTATTGAATAACATACTGAAAAATTATGATGATCGGGCTCTCCCCGAACCACCGCCTAAACCCACTCCAAAGAAGAGGGGTATATTATATCTCAGTCCTGAAGATATGCAAGAGGCAAAGAAATCTATGAAGGAAAAAGGTATTAAAGTTGAGGATGTTAAAAATTTACCTCCTATTGAAGAAATATATGGGCTTAATACACCACCACTACCTAAGGTGGTAGAGGTAAATTCTCTTATGAAGTTCAATGAAAATGATAATCCACACAATATGCATCCTAGTCAATGCCTTTATGAGTTTGAAAACTACATTAGAAAACAAGATCACTTCAATGCAAATGTTATGAAACAATTGAAATATAATTCTGATATGATTGATCGCTTGAGTGACTTGTTATTTAGAATATCAAATGATGTTAGAGGTGTTGGAAAACATGCTTTTATGGTACAAACCCAGATAGAACAAGTTGCTAAATTTCAGAGAGAATTGCTTGATGAAATGAATCATAATATGCATGGCTTTGCTGTTAGAGTTGCAACTAGAGGAGGTAAAATGACTCAGGAACCACTTTATCCTGAGGGACACCCTAAAAGAATTGAACAAGATTCACAAAGAGCTAACACTAGTGAACCTAGTCCTTCTAAAAAGAAAAAGAAGAAGAAAAATGGTAGGACTTTGCATACTTCTAGTGAACCTGAAATAGAAAAACCTCCTGATAAAGATAATAAAACTTCTATCTCTGATGCTGAAACTCAATCTGGTAATGAATACTCACCTAGTGATAATGAAAAAGATAATGATGAGGTTCATGTAGACTCTCAACCAAACAATGATAAAGAACCCGACAATGATGTTGAGATAGAACCACATGTTGATCTTGATAACCCACAACCTAAGAATAAAAGGTATGACAAAAGAGACTTCATTGCTAGAAAACACGGTAAAGAAAGAGAACTGTGGATTAAAAAACCTATGTCTTTTCCACCCAAGTCAACTAAAAAGAAGGATGATGAAGAATTTTAACGCTTTGCTGAAATGATTAGCCCAGTCTTTTTGCGTACTCGCTTGACTGATATCTAGAAAATGCCTCCTTATGCAAAGTATATGGAAGACATCATCACTAATAAGCGAAAAATAACGGAAGCTGAAATCTCCACTATGCTTGCTATTTACACTTTTAAAGACGGAGTACCTAAAGAACTTGGACATCCAGGAATACCAACTATACCTTGCTCTATCAAAAAGAATTATGTAAAAACTGCTTTGTGTGATTTAGGAGTTGGTGTTAGTGTTATGCCTTTCTCTTTATATAAAAGACTTGACTTGAATAAAGTCACACCTACTGAAATATCTTTGCAAATGGCTGACAAATCAACTGCCATACCTATCGGTATCTGTGAGGATGTGCCCGTTGTTGGTGATAATGTTACTATTTTGACTGACTTTGTTATACTTGAGATGCCTGAGGACGACAACTTGATTATCCTTGGTAGACCCTTCTTGAATACTGCAGGGGCTATTATTGATTGCAATAAAAGCAAGATCACTTTTCATATTAATGGTAATGAGCATATGGTGCACTTTCCGAAGAAACAATTCCAAGTGAATGGTATTAATGTTATTGAAAAATCTCCGACAATCACTATTGAAGTTTTCAAATACCTCTAGCTACTTTCAAAAAGAAATATGAAATGTTCATTGTTGGGGAAATGCATGTCCCCATTGAGGTAACTTACTGATTTACGAAAGTTCTTCGGTTTCATGCTAATGGAAAGTGGTTGTTAATAAGACCTGATCAACCTTATTAACGAATCATTTTTGAACGGTATGAAGTTGATGAATTTAGTAAGCACTACCTTCTGTCCCTACATTTTATTCTCTGTTTTTATTAGTTAAATAAAATAAAATGCCATGTTTTTTCTGTTTTTTGAATTTCCCCGGCAATAAAAAAATGACCAAAAAACAAAAGTTCTCAGAATGCCCTGAAAATTTTATATGATTTTTTCTGAATATTTAAGAATTGTTTGTGCAAATAATACCAGACGGAGATGCACCAGGTGGGCACAACCCACCTGGGTGCGCCAGGACCCCCAGGCACGCCCTAGTGGGTTGTGGGCCCCACGTGGGCCCCCTCACTTATCTCTAGCCCACATCATCACTCACCTTCAGAAAAAAAATCCCCATTGCTCTCTCTCCCGTGTTCTTGAGCTCAAACCCGAGGATTTCTATCTCTTTGCTCGAAGCTCCATTTCCGAAATTGTTTCGGGGGATTGTTGCTTGGTATGTGACTCCACCATTTGTCCAATTAGTTTTTATTTTTGTGGTTTATACTTTGAATAATTAGTTACTCTTGGTGTTGTTGTAGATGTGCTTGCATGTTGAATTCTTAGTGTTCTAAGTAGTTTGAATGCTTGTTAGGGCCTCTATGTATCCCGATGAGTAGTTGCTATGAATTTTGTGAAGTTTTGTTGACAAATTTTTGCCACCCCAAAAAATTTTATTTTCAGAAAGTTGTACGCGGACATGATGAACCTATTTGGTAGGAGTTCTTCAAGGAGACGATCCTTGGGGGCATCTTCTAGTGACAGTTCTGCTCATTGGTCTTATGTTGAACCGAGTGGAAATTCCACGCGAGATGCCGCCACCAAAACATGCTTATGGCCTTGCGATGAATATATGGTGCGTGTGGGCATTAAGGAGGAATTTGAGCAATATGTTCACAATGCCGGTCTCGGTCCCTACCTTTCAGATAAGTGTGAACAACACCAACTCCTCACTGAATCATTTGTCAAAGGATTTAAATATTTCCACGTGTGTCTAGGGTGCCTTTTATGTTTTATGATGAACCATTTACTATCCCACTGGAGAATTTTTCTTACCATTGCAAACTTCCATTTTGGGGTTCATTTGATGAGCCATTAAAGGCTGAGTTTGAGTCTTTCTTAACTAGCCATTGTTATGGTGAGGGTAGGGGAGTGAGTCAAGGAAGAATAAAGAGCATTGACTTTCCTGCAATTCAGTACTTTGCATTATTTAATGGGAAATGCCCAAGACCTCCATTGGCACCTGGCCAAGTGGCTGATCCCACAAGCATCAGAAGAGGAGAGGATTTTCCTCAAGAATGGGCTAAGCACCAGCGTAAACTACAAAAGCAAGCAAAAGAAGCAGTGAGGAAATTCAATGAAGAATCTGCTGCTGCTGCTGCCACTGAGGCTTCTGCCAAGCCGAGGAAATCAATGATGAAGAAACCTGCTCGTAAGCCAAGTGCTTCACCTTCAATGCCCTCACGGCCAAGTTCCTCAGCTGCGCCCTCACGGCCAGAATCTTCAAAATCTTCAAAGCAAATTCCTCATGCTGCTCCTGCTCCCACAAAATCCTCAGCTCCTGTGCACCTGGCCTCATGCCAAAGGACAACTGGCATCTCTATTGCCTCTGGTGTCTCAGCTAGTTCCTCAGCTGCACCAAAATCCTCAGCTCGACCCTCGTTACTGAAGAAAAAGGCCACCGCTGGACGCGGCACTCGCCCAAGTCCAAAGAAGCAAGTGGTCTTCACTATGCCCTCTGATGATGATGAAGCTGATGAAGAAGAACTCGCTGAAATCATCAGAGACCGCCAAGAAAGGGCTGCTAAAGCCAAAGGCACACCTGTGCCCCTGCTTTTGGATCCAAGGGCGGTCCTAGATTATATTGATCTCTGGCACAAGGATCCCAACACTCCTATGCCTGATTTCAAGCTGACACCTGGCCAAAGTCACATGCTGACTCACTTCATCCAAGAGGAGAAGTGGAAATATGATAGGGCCAGAGAGATCAAGAAATCCCAGTGCCGCAAAGAGAAGCTGCTGAAGAAAAATGTTCTCAAAATGAAGCCTGAGGAACTTGTCAAGATGCAGGCTGAGATCAAAGCCCTCAGCGACAACTTTGACTCGTACTATGCTGATTGGCAAGGAGCCAAGGTCAGATTTGTGGGGCTGACTGATACCTTCACCAAGGGTACTGCCTCAAAGCAACAAATTCCTCAAGCTGAAGCATCAGTTCAGCAAACTGAAGAACATGCCAGCACCGCTGATGAAGTTCAGGCTGCTGAAGAAAATGCTAGTTCCAAGGCTGATGACTCTGCTCCAGCCGTTGATGAAATTGCCAGGGCATCCACTAGTGGTGCGCCTGAAGAAAATGAAGTGACTAGGGCAACTGCATCAGTTGTGCCTGAAGAAACTGAACCAGATTCCTCAGCTCCACCTGCACCAACTCCAACTCCAGTTCTTCCCTCTGCTTTAGATGTGAAGAAAACCAAGGCTGCAGAGCGAGTTGCAGTAAAGAAAAGGAAAGCATCAAGTGCTTCAGAATCTTCAGTCCCAAAGAAGATGAAGCCCATGACCAGCTCATTTGCCAATCCAATTGATGTTGTTCCTATCTCCTCCATGCCATCAAAGGACCTTGTTCCTTTTGGTGAAGATTATGAGATCCCCAGTGGATCAGATGAAGAAACTCAGTCTGCTGCTTCCTCAGAGCAGATTGATGAAGAAATTGAAGTGGATACACTCACTTCAACCCCAATAGTCTCATCACCAATGCCTCAGTTTGATGCTGAAGAGGCTGGTGTTGAAGAAATTGATGATGAAGATGTGGATGTTGGAAGCACAACTCCAGTATTGAATGACGATTTTTGGGAAAGTCAGCATCCCAATTCCCCACTCTTCACTCCCCTGCAGCAAATTCCTCACTCTTCTTCACCAACCATAAAATTGGGCTCTGATGCAACTCATCCCACTGCTTCTGTGAATGAAGAAATTCCAGCCACTAGTGCTGAAGAAACTGCTGCTGAAACAGACAAGGTGACTGCACCTGAGGAACATACTGAAATTCCTCAGCCTGAAGAACCTGAGCTTGTGATTCCTGAGGTCGTGATGCAACTCACTGACACTCCTCTGCCAAGGCCAAAGGATCCATTCTCACGCAAACAGAAATTCAAGGCTGAAGACTTCTGTGGCGAGCACGTATTCTTCACTGAATACAATCCTTATGACTCTGCTCGCATAAGGAAGAGGCGCTTCTGGACTGCCAGCCAAGCAAATTTCTATTCCTCAGTGCTTTACAACAAAGACAAAGTCTTCGACCATGCACATATTCCTCACGTGGATATGGAGTCTATGCCGTGCTTCACGCCAGTCCTCAGTGTTCTCCACAACGCTGGGCTGCTTAATTTCTGCACTGATATATGTGATTGGAATGAAGAACTTATTCTTCAGTTCTATGCTACACTGCACATCACTGGCAACTCTGCAGATGTCAATTCATGGGTTCTGGACTGGATGACTGAAAATACACATTACAAGGCCCCAGCAACTGAATTGCTTCGCTGCCTTTCTCTTAGTCCACCCACTGAAGATGCGCGTTGCGTGTATGATGAACCTGAACTGTCAAACCACTATATGCAAGTGCTCATGAAGCCTCTGAAGCCAGGGAAATCACCTCGTACCAAATTCCTCGTCAAGGAATTGATGTATGTGCCTAGGACTGTCTATCGCATTCTGACGAAGACAATATGTCCCATCAAAGGACATGATTCTTCCGATGAAGAAATTGTTGGCATCATGAAGAATATGCTTTTCAATATCATACATGGCGTTCCCATAAACTTCCATGATTTCTTCATGAGGACTCTGGCCAACATTGCTATGTCACCATTTGAGCTGAAGCCTTATGCACCTTGGATTATGAGATTCATCAGGACAAGGTCTTCACTCAACTACAAGGCTGAAACTCTCAACCACTGCCGCTACTTGCCTCCTATTGAAGTCCTCAAAAGGACATTTTCCACAGCTGATGAAAAGGGCAAGGCCACTGCTGTGATAGATGAAGGCATTCGTCCATTGGATGGTCAATTTCGCAAGGCTGCTTCTTATTCCACCAATGATGACTCTGCCACACATGACTCTGCTGCTAATACTGCCAAGACAAATCCTCAAGCCACAGCACCCAGGGTGATGACTGATCGTGAGTTACTCCTCAGTCTTCATCAAAAGGTTGATCGCAATCAAAAATGGGTCAAGCGTCAGTTTGGTTCAATTCTTCACAACATGACTGCCACATATAATGCAGTGAAGAAAAACCATTACTACCTTCATGAAACCTTCAACCGCACCTGGGCTATTCTGTCTCAAGTATATAGTGCTGAAGATTTAGAGAACATGGGCCTCAAAGAAGAATTTGCCTGGTCGGCACCTCCGCCGAAGAAATTCAAGAAGGTCAAGGTTCCTTCTCTGGTGGCCAGTTCATATTCTTCATCGCGCGACACTGATGAAAATGAAGACTTGGACGACACTGCAGCAGGCCCTACTTCAACAACCGACCCCAACAACACTGGCGCTCCTCCATCGACTTGAATATCTTCAGGGGCGTTAGTCCTCAGTTTCTATCCTTTTGGTCATTTGATGACAAAGGGGGAGAAATCTGAGTTAGTCTTCAAGAGGGTCTATAATAAGGGCATTTTTTTAAGTTACAACTCTCGTTCTTTCGAAACTTTTATTGGATTGAGTTGTAATCTTAAACCCTATGGTGCTTGGTGCTCTGATACTTTTGTCTCTCTATGCTCTGATACTTCGATGGTGGAGGGCGCGCCTGGGGGGTGGGCGTGCCCCCCTACCTCGTGGCCGCCTCATCTGTTGCTTGACGTCCACCCCAAGTCCTCTGGATCATGTTTGTTCCACAAATCACGTTCCCGAAGGTTTCATTCCGTTTGGACTCCGTTTGATATTCTTTTTCTGCGAAACACTGAAATAGGCAAAAAAACAACAATTTGTGTTGGGCCTCCAGTTAATAGGTTAGTCCCAAAAATAATATAAAAGTGTATAACAAAGCCCATTAATCATCCAAAACAGAATATAATATAACATGGAGCAATAAAAAATTATAGATACGTTGGAGACGTATCAAGCATCACCAAGCTTAATTCCTGCTCGTCCTCGAGTAGGTACATGATAAAAACAGAATTTGATGTGGAATGCTACTTGGCATAATTTTTTATGTAACCCTCTTAATTGTGGTATGAATATTCAGATCCGAAATATTCAAGATAAAAGTTTAATATTGACATAAAAGTAATAATACTTCAAGCATACTAACTAAGCAATTATGTCTTCTCAAAATATCATGGCCAAAGAAATTTCATCCCTACAATTTATTTTAGAATTTTTTGAGTTCCATAAGTATGCGTTTGATACAGATTACTATAGACTGTTCTGTTTTTGACAGATTCTGTTTTTCGTGTGTTGTTTGCTTATTTTGATGAATCTATGGCTAGTATCGGAGGTTATGAACCATAGAGAAGTTGGAATACAGTAGGTTTAGCACCAATATAATTAAAGAATGAGTTCATTACAGTTCTTAAGATGGTGTTTTGTTTTCTTTCGCTAACGGAGCTCATGAGATTTTCTGTTAAGTTTTGTCTTGTGAAGTTTCCAAGTTATGGGTAAAGATTTGATGGATTATGGAACAAGGAGTGGCAAGAGCCTAAGCTTGGGGATGCCCAAGGCACTCCAAGGTAAAATCCAAGGACAACCTAAATCCTAATCTTGGGGATGCCCCAGAAGGCATCCCCTCTTTCGTCTTCGTCCATCGGTAACTTTACTTGGAGCTATATTTTTATTCACCACATGATATGTGTTTTGCTTGGAGCGTCTTGTATGAATTCAGTCTTTGCTTTTTAGTTTACCACAATCATCCTTGTTGTACACACCTTTTGGGAGAGACACACATTAGTCGGAATTTATTAGAATACTCTATGTGTTTCACTTATATCTTTTGAGCTAAACAATTTTGCTCTAGTGCTTCACTTATATCATTTAGAGCACGGTGGTGGTTTTATTTTATAGAAATTATTGATCTCTCATGCTTCACATATATTATTTTGAGAGTCTTTTAGAACAACATGGTAATTTGCTTTGGCTATAAAATTAGTCCTAATATGATAGGCATCCAAGATGGATATAATAAAAACTTTCATATAAGTGCATTGAATACTAAGAGAAGTTTGATACTTGATGATTGTTTTGAGATATGGAGATAGTGATATTAAAGTTGTGCTAGTTGAGTAGTTGTGAATTTGAGAAATACTTGTGTTGAAGTTTGCAAGTCCCGTAGCATGCACGTATGGTAAACGTTGTGTAACAAATTTGAAACATGAAGTGTTCTTTGATTGTCATCCTTATGAGTGGCAGTCGGGGACGAGCGATGGTCTTTTCCTACCAATCTACCCCCCTAGGAGCATGCGCGTAGTGCTTGGTTTTTGATGACTTGTAGATTTTTGCAATAAGTATGTGAGTTCTTTATGACTAATGTTGAGTCCATGGATTATACGCACTCTCACCCTTCCATTATTGCTAGCCTCTTCGGTACCGTGCATTGCCCTTTCTCACCTTGAGAGTTGGTGCAAACTTCGCCGGTGCATCCAAACCCCGTGATACGATACGCTCTATCACACATAAACCTCCTTATATCTTCCTCAAAATAGCCACCATACCTACCTATTATGGCATTCCCATAGCCATTCTGAGATATATTGCCATGCAACTTTCCACCGTTCCGTTTATTATGACGCGCTTCATCATTGTCATATTGCCTTGCATGATCATGTAGTTGACATCGTATTTGTGGCAAAGCCACCATGCATATTATTTCGTACATGTCACTCTTGATTCATTGCCCATCCCGGTACACCGCCGGAGGCATTCATATAGAGTCATATTTTGTTCTAGTATCGAGTTGTAATCATCGAGTTGTAAATAAATAGAAGTGTGATGATCATCATTAATAGAGCATTGTCCCAAATAAAAAAAGAGAAAGGCCAAATAAAAAAAGGAAAGGCCCAGAAAAAGAGAAAAAAGGGACAATGCTACTATCCTTTTTCCACACTTGTGCTTCAAAGTAGCACCATGATCTTTATGATAGAGAGTCTCTTGTTTTGTCACTTTCATATACTAGTGGGAATTTTTTCGTTATAGAACTTGGCTTGTATATTCCAACAATGGGCTTCCGCAAATGCCCTAGGTCTTCGTGAGCAAGCAAGTTGGATGCACACCCACTTAGTTTCTTTTGTTGAGCTTCCATACATTTATAGCTCTAGTGCATCCGTTGCATGGCAATTCCTACTCCTTGCATTGACATCAATTGATGGGCATCTCCCTAGCCCGTTGATTAGCCTCGTCAACGTGAGACTTTCTCCTTTTTGTCTTCTCCACATAACCCCCATCATTATTCTATTCCACCCATAGTGCTATATCCATGGCTCACGCTCATGTATTGCGTGAAAGTTGAAAAGTTTGAGATCACTAAAGTATGAAACAATTGGTTGGCTTGTCATCGAGGTTGCATGATGAGAGCATTCTTGTGTGACGAAAATGGAGCATGACCAAACTATATGATTTTGTAGGGATGAACTTTCTTTGGCCATGTTATTTTGAAAAGACGTGATTGCTTAGTTAGTATGCTTGAAGTATTATTACTTTTATGTCAATATTAAACTTTTATCTTGAATCTTTCGGATCTGAACATTCATGCCACAATAAAGAGAATTACTTAGAAATATTATGTCAGGTAGCATTCCACACCAAAAATTCTGCTTTTATCATTTACCTACTCGAGGACGAGCAGGAATTAAGCTTGGGGATGATTAATACGTATCCAACGTATCTATAAATTTTTATTGTTCCATGCTATTATATTATCAGTTTTGGATGTTTAATGGGCTTTATTATACACTTTTATATTATTTTTGGGACTAACCTACTAACCGAAGGCCCAATGCAAATTGCTGTTTTTTTGCCTATTTCAGTGTTCCATAGAAAAGGAATATCAAACCGAATCCAAACAGAATGAAACCTTCGGGGGCGTGATTTTTGGAACAAACGTGATCCAGAGGACTTGGAGTAGACGTCAAGAAAGAAGCAAGGAGGCCACGAGGCAGGGAGGCGTGCCCCCACCCTCATGGGCCCCTCGCAGCTCCACCGACCTACTTCTTCCTCCTATATATACCCATATACCCCGAAACCATCGAGGAACACCACGAAAACCTATTTCCACCACCACAACCTTTTGTACCCGTGAGATCCCATCTTAGGGCCTTTTCCGGCGCTCCGCCGGAGGGGGAATCGATCATGGAGGGCTTCTACATCAACACCATAGCCTCTCCGACGATGTGTGAGTAGTTTACCACAGACCTTCGGGTCCATAGTTATTAGCTAGATGGCTTCTTCTCTCTCTTTGGATCTCAATACAAAGTTCTCCTCGATCTTCTTGGAGATCTATTCGATGTAACTCTTTTTGCGGTGTGTTTGTCGAGATCCAATGAATTGTGGGTTTATGATCAAGTTTATCTATGAACAATATTTGAATCTTCTCTGAATTCTTTTATGTATGATTGGTTATCTTTGCAAGTCTCTTCGAATTATCAGTTTGGGTTGGCCTACTAGATTGATCTTTCTTTCAATGGGAGAAATGCTTAGCTTTGGGTTCAATCTTGCGTTGCTCGATCCCAGTGACAGTAGGGGAAACGACACGTATTGTATTGTTGCCATCGAGGATAAAAGGATGGGGTTTATATCATATTGCTTGAGTTTATCCCTCAACATCATGTCATCTTGCCTAATGTGTTACTCTGTTCTTATGAACTTAATACTCTAGATGCATGCTGGATAGGGGTCGATGTGTCGAATAAAAGTAGTAGATGCAGAATCATTTCGGTCTACTTGTTGCGGACGTGATGCCTATATACATGATCATGCCTAGATATTCTCATAACTATGCACTTTTCTATCAATTGCTCGACAGTAATTTGTTCACCCACCAATACTTATGCTATCTTGAGAGAAGCCACTAGCGAAACCTATGGCCCCTAGTCTATTTTCCATCATATTAATCTCCCTTCAACTAGCTATTTCTTTCGCCGTTTATTTTGCAATCTCTATCATAAAAATACCAAAAAAATTATCTTATCATCTCTATCAGATCTCACATTTGCAAGTGGCCGTGAAGGGATTGACAACCCCTTTATCGCGTTGGTTGCAAGGTTCTTATTTGTTTGTGTATGTATGAGGGACTTGCGTGTGGCCTCCTACTGGATTGATACCTTGGTTCTCAAAAACTGAGGGAAATACTTACGCTACTTTGATGCATCACCCTTTCCTCTTCAAGGGAAAACCAACGCATGCTCAAGAGGTAGCACCCGGCTCTTGGCGGCAGGATTCATCGTTGAAGGTTTTCACCCTGAGTGGTTTGCTAACCCGGTACTAGTGCTTAAGAAGAACGGCACTTGGTGTATGTGTGTGGATTACACGTATTTGAACAAGGCTTGTCTGGCTGATCCTTTTGCTCTTCCTCGTATTGATCAAATTATTGATGCTACGGCGGGTTGTGAGCGTTTGAGCTTTTTGGATGCGTATTCTGGTTATCATCACATCAAAATGGCAGTTAAGGGTTAGGAGAAAACAACTTTCATTACTCCGTTTGGAGCCTTCTACTATGTGTCCATGCCTTTTGGGCTCAAGAGTGCCCAGGCGACTTACCAACGGTGTGTGCAAAATTGCCTTCATAATCAGATCAGGCGTAATGTTCATGCTTATGTGGATGACATTGTGGTGAAATCTAAAGAGAAGGAAACCCTGATTGATAATTTGAAGGAAACCTTTGATAATCTCCGGGTTTATAAGATGATGCTTAACTCGGCCAAATGTGTTTTTGGTGTGCCAACTGGTAAGCTTTTGGGTTTTCTGGTTTCTAACAGAGGCATTGAAGATAAACCGGAGAAGATCAAGGCCATTACTTCTTTGGCTAAGCCGGCATGTATCAATGATGTTCAACGTTTGGCAGGTCGTATTGCGGCCTTAAGCCGGTTGGGTGAAAAGGCAATACCGATGTACTAGATGATGAAGAAAACAGATCACTTTGTCTGGAGTGATGCAGCTAATCAAGCGTTTGAGGACTTGAAGAAACAGTTGGCTGAGCCGCCCATTCTGGCTGCTCCCATTGATAAGGAGTCGTTGCTGTTATATGTGGCTGCCAACAGTCTGTTGGGGAACGTAGTAATTTCAAAAAAATTCCTACGCACACGCAAGATCATGGTGATGCATAGCAACGAGAGGGGAGAGTGTTGTCTACGTACCCTCATAGACCGAAGCAGAAGCGTTGACGCAACGTAGAGGAAGTAGTCGTACGTTCTCCTCGCGATCCGACCGATCACAGCACCGTTACTCCGGCACCTCTGAGTTCTTGGCACACGTTCAGCTCGATGACGATCCCCGGGCTCCGATCCAGCAAAGCATCGGGGAAGAGTTCCGTCAGCACGACGGCGTGGTGACGATCTTGATGTGTTACCGGCGCAGGGCTTCGCCTAAGCACTGCAACGATATGACCGAGGTGGAATTTGGTGGAAGGGGCACCGCACACGGCTAAGGAACGATCCGTAGATCAACTTGTGTGTTCTAGGGTGCTCCCCTGCCCCCGTATATAAAGGAGCCAAGGGGGAGGGGCTGGCCGGCCAAGGGGTGGCGCGCCAGGGAGTCCTACTCCCTCCGGGAGTAGGATCCCCCCCCCCCCAATCCTAGTTGGAATAGGATTCCTCAAGGGGGGAAAGAGAGAGAGGGGGCCGGCCACCTCTCCTAGTCCTAATAGGACTAGGGGAAGGGGGGAGGCGTGCAGCCCATGAGGGCAGCCCTCTCTCCTCTCACTTAGGCCCACTATGGCCCATTTGGCTCCCGGGGGGTTCCGGTAACCCACCCGGTATTCCAGTAAAATCCCGATTACACCTGGAACACTTCCGATGTCCAAACATAGGCTTCCAATATATCAATCTTTATGTCTCGACCATTTCGAGACTCCTCGTCATGTCCGTGATCACATCCGGGACTCCGAACAACCTTCGGTACATCAAAATGCATAAACTCATAATAACTGTCATCGTAACGTTAAGCGTGCGGACCCTACGGTTCGAGAACAATGTAGACATGACCGAGACACGTCTCCGGTCAATAACCAATAGCGGGACCTGGATGCCCATATTGGCTCCTACATATTCTACGAAGATCTTTATCGGTCAGACCGCATAACAACATACGTTGTTCCCTTTGTCATCGGTATGTTACTTGTCCGAGATTCAATCGTCAGTATCCAATACTTAGTTCAATCTCGTTACCGACAAGTCTCTTTACTCGTTCCATAATACATCATCCCGCAACTAACTCATTAGTTGCAATGCTTGCAAGGCTTAAGTGATGTGCATTACCGAGAGGGCCCAGAGATACCTCTCCGACGATCGGAGTGACAAATCCTAATCTCGAAATACGCCAACCCAACATCTACCATTGGAGACACCTGTAATACTCCTTTATAATCACCCAGTTACGTTGTGACGTTTGGTAGTACCCAAAGTGTTCCTCTGGCAAACAGGAGTTGCATAATCTCATAGTCATAGGAACATGTATAAGTCATGGATAAAAGCAATAGCAACATACTAAACGATCGGGTGCTAAGCTAATGGAATGGGTCATGTCAATCAGATCATTCAACTAATGATGTGACCTCGTTAATCAAATAACAACTCTTTGTTCATGGTTAGGAAACATAACCATCTTTGATTAACGAGCTAGTCAGGTAGAGGCATACTAGTGACACTCTGTTTGTCTATGTATTCACACATGTATTATGTTTCCGGTTAATACAATTCTAGCATGAATAATAAACATTTATCATGATATGTAAGGAAATAAATAATCACTTTATTATTGCCTCTAGGGCATATTTCCTTCAGTCTCCCACTTGCACTAGAGTCAATAATCTAGTTCACATCGCCATGTGATTTACCAGCAATAGTTCACATCACCATGTGATTAACACCCATAGTTCACATCGATATGTGACCAACACCCAAAGGGTTTACTAGAGTCAGTAATCTAGTTCACATCGCTTATGTGATTAACACCCAAAGAGTACTAAGGTGTGAACATGTTTTGCTTGTGAGATAATTTTAGTCCACGGGTCTGTCACATTCAGATCCGTAAGTATTTTGCAAATTTCTATGTCAACAATACTCTGCACGGAGCTACTTTAGCTAATTGCTCCCACTTTCAATATGTATCTAGATTGAGACTTAGAGTCATCTAGATTAGTGTCAAAACTTGCATCGACGTAATCTTTTACGACGAACCTTTTGTCACCTCCATAATCGAGAAACATATCCTTATTCCACTAAGGATAATTTTGACCGCTGTCCAGTGATCTACTCCTAGATCACTATTGTACTCCCTTGCCAAACTCAGTGGTAGGGTATGCAATAGATCTGGTACACAGCATGGCATACTTTATAGAACCTATGGCTGAGGCATAGGGAATGACTTTCATTCTCTTTCTATCTTCTGTCGTGGTCGGGCTTTGAGTCTTACTCAATTTCACACCTTATGACACAGGCAAGAACTCTTTCTTTGACTGTTCCATTTTGAACTACTTCAAAAACTTGTCAAGGTATGTACTCATTGAAAAAACTTATCAAGCGTCTTGATCTACCTCTATAGACCTTGATGCTCAATATGTAAGCAGCTTCACTGAAGTCTTTCTTTGAAAAACTCCTTTCAAACATTCCTTTATGCTTTACAGAATAATTCTACATTATTTCTGATCAACAATATGTCATTCACATATACTTATCAGAAATGTTGTAGTGCTCCCACTCACTTTCTTGTAAATACAGGCTTCACCGCAAGTCTGTAAAAACTATATGCTTTGATCAACTTATTAAAGCGTATATTCCAACTCCGAGATGCTTGCACCAGTCCATAGATGGATCGCTGGAGCTTGCATATTTTGTTAACACCCTTTGGATCGACAAAACCTTCCGGTTGCATCATATACAACTCTTCTTCCAGAAATCCATTCAGGAATGCAGTTTTGACATCCATCTGCCAAATTTCATAATCATAAAATGCGGCAATTGATAACATGATTCGGACAGACTTAAGCATCGCTACGGGTGAGAAAGTCTCATCGTAGTCAATCCCTTGAACTTGTCGAAAACCTTTTGCGACAAGTCGAGCTTTGTAGACAGTAACATTACCATCAGCGTCAGTCTTCTTCTTAAAGATCCATTTGTTCTCAATTGCTTGCCGATCATCAGGCAAGTCAACCAAAGTCCATACTTTGTTCTCATACATGGATCCCATCTCAGATTTCATGGCTTCAAGCCACTTTGCGGAATCTGGGCTCACCATTGCTTCTTCATATTTCGTAGGTTCATCGTGGTCTAGTAACATGACTTCCAGAATAGGATTACCATACCACTCTGGTGCGGATCTCACTCTGGTTTACTTACGAGATTCGATAGTAACTTGATCTTGAAGTTACATGATCATCATCATTAGCTTCCTTACTAATTGGTGTAGTAGTCACAAGAACAGATTTCTGTGATGAACTACTTTCCAATAAGGGAGAAGGTACAATTACCTTATCAAGTTTTCTACTTTCCTCCCACTCACTTCTTTCGAGAGAAACTCCTTCTCTGGAAAGGATCCATTCTCAGCAACGAATATCTTGCCTTCGGATCTGTGATAGAAGGTGTACCCAACAGTCTCCTTTGGGTACCTATGAAGACACATTTCTCCGATTTGGGTTTGAGCTTATCAGGATGAAACTTTTTCACATAAGCATCGTAACCCCAAACTTTAAGAAACGACAACTTTGGTTTCTTGCCAAACCACAGTTCATATTGTGTCGTCTCAACGGACTTTAGATGGTGCCCCTTTTAACGTGAATGCAGCTGTCTCTAATGCATGATCCCAAAATGATATTGGTAAATCGGTAAGAAACATCATAGATTGTACTATATCCAATAAAGTATGGTTATGACGTTCGGACACACCATTATGCTGTGGTGTTCCAGGTGGCATGAATTTGTAAAACTATTCCACATTGTTTTAATTAAAGACCAAACTCGTAACTCAAATATTTGTCTCCGCGATCAGATCGTAGAAACCTTATTTTCTTGTCACGATGATTTTCCACTTCACTCTAAAATTCTTTGAACTTTTCAAATGTTTTAGACTTATGTTTCATCAAGTAGATATACCCATATCTGCTCAAATCATCTGTGAAGGTCAGAAAATAATGATACTTGTCGCGAGCCTTAATATTCATCGGACCACATACATCAGTATGTATGATTTCCAACAAATCTGTTGCTTGCTTCATTGTTTCAGAGAACGGCGTTTTAGTCATCTTGCCCAAGAGGCATGGTTCGCAAGCATCAAGTGATTCATAATCAAGTGATTCCAAAAGTCCATCAGCATGGACTTTCTTCATGCGCTTTACACCAATATGACCTAAACGGCAGTGCCACAAATAAGTTGCACTATCATTATTAACTTTGCATCTTTTTGGCTTCAATATTATGAATATGTGTATCACTACGATCGAGATCCAACAAACCAATTTCGTTGGAGTGTATCACCATAGAAGGTTTTATTCATGTAAACAGAACAACAATTGTTCTCTAACTTAAATGAATAACTGTACTGCAATTAACATGATCAAATCATATTCATGCTCAACGCAAACACCAAATAACACTTATTTAGTTTCAACACTAATCCCGAAAGTATAGGGAGTGTGTGATGATGATCATATCAATCTTGGAACCACTTCCAACACACATCGTCACCTTGCCCTTTAACTAGTCTTTGTTCATTCTGCAACTCCCGTTTCGAGTTACTAATTTTAGCAACTGAACTAGTAGCAAATACTGAGGGGTTGCTATGAACACTAGTAAAGTACACATCAATAACATGTATATCAAATATACTTATGTTCACTTTGCCATCCTTCTTATCCGCCAATCACTTGGGGTAGTTCCGCTTCCAGTGACCAGTCCCTTTGCAGTAGAAGCACTTAGTCTCAGGCTTAGGACCAGACTTGGGCTTTTTCACTTGAGCAGCAACTTGCTTGCCGTTCTTCTTGAAGTTCCCTTCTTTCCTTTTGCCCTTTTCTTGAAACTAGTGATCTTGTCAACCATCAACACTTGATGTTTTTCTTTGATTTCTACCTTCGCCGATTTTAGCATCGCGAAGAGCTTGGGAATATTTTCCGTTATCCCTTGCATATTATAGTTCATCACGAAGTTCTACTAACTTGGTGATGGTGACTAGAGAATTCTGTCAATCACTATTTTATCTGGAAGATTAACTCCCACTTGATTCAAGCGATTGTAGTACTCAGACTATCTGAGCACATGCTCACTAGTTGAGCGATTCTCCTCCATCTTTTAGCTATAGAACTTATTGGAGACTTCATATCTCTCAACTCGGGTATTTGCTTGAAATATTAACTTCAACTCCTATAACATCTCGTATGGTCAATGACGTTCAAAACGTCTTTGAAGTCCCGATTCTAAGCCGTTAAGCATGGTGCACTAAACTATTAAGTAGTCATCATATTGAGCTAGCAAAACGTTCATAACGTCTGCATCTGCTCCTGCAAAAGGTCCGTCACCTAGCGGTGCATCAAGGACAAAATTCTTCTGTGCAGCAATGAGGATAAACCTCAGATTACGGATCCAATCCGCATCATTGCTACTAACATTTTTCAACACAATTTTCTCTAGGAACATATCAAAATAAACACAGGGAAGCAACAATGCGAGCTATTGATCTACAACATAGATATGCTAATACTACCAGGACTAAGTTCATGATAAATTAAAGTTCAATTAATCATATTACTTAAGAACTCCCACTTAGATAGACATCCCTCTAATCTTCTAAGTGATCACGTGATCCAAATCAACTAAACCATAACCGATCATCACGTGAAATGGAGTAGCTTTCAATGGTGAACATCATTATGTTGATCATATCTACTATATGATTCACGCTCGACCTTTCGGTCTCCGTGTTCCGAGGTCATATCTTATATGCATAGCTCGTCAAGTATAACCTGAGTATTCCGCGTGTGCAACTGTTTTGCACCCGTTGTATTTGAACGTAGAACCTATCACACCCGATCATCACGTGGTGTCTCAGTACGAAGAACTTTTGCAACGGTGCATACTCAGGGAGAACACTTCTTGATAATTTAGTGAGAGATCATCTT
The DNA here is from genome assembly GCA_032464435.1 of Aegilops umbellulata. Taxonomy (NCBI): domain Eukaryota; kingdom Viridiplantae; phylum Streptophyta; class Magnoliopsida; order Poales; family Poaceae; genus Aegilops; species Aegilops umbellulata. The sequence goes on along the minus strand of CP136055.1, from coordinate 345,502,562 downwards.
ATAATGCTACCGTCAATCAAAGCAAGATAAGATGCATAAAAAGATAAACATCACATGCAATCAATATAAGTGATATGATATGGTCATCATCATCTTGTGCTTGTGATCTCCATCTCCGAAGCACCGTCATGATCACCATCGTCACCGGCGCGACACCTTGATCTCCATCGTAGCATCATTGTCGCCTCGCCAATCTTATGCTTCCACGACTATCACTACCGCTTAGTAATAAAGTAAAGCATTACATCGCGATTGCATTGCATACAATAAAGCGACAACCATATGGCTCCTGCCAGTTGCCGATAACTCGGTTACAAAACATGATCATCTCATACAATAAAATTTAGCATCATGTCTTGACCATATCACATCACAACATGCCCTGCAAAAACAAGTTAGACGTCCTCTACTTTGTTGTTGCAAGTTTTACGTGGCTGCTACGGGCTTAAGCAAGAACTCATCTTACCTACGCATCAAAACCACAACGATAGTTTGTCAAATAGACTCCGTTTTAACCTTCTCAAGGACCGGGCGTAGCCACACTTGGTTCAACTAAAGTTGGAGAGACAGTCTTCCGCAAGCCATCTATGTGCAAAGCACGTCGAGGGAACCGGTCTCGCGTAAGAATACGCGTAAGGTTGGTCCGGATCGTCTCGTCCAACAATACCGCCGAACCAAAGTATGACATGCTGGTAGGCAGTATGACTTATATCGCCCACAACTCACTTGTGTTCTACTCGTGCAAATAACATCAAACCATAAAACCTAGGCTCGGATGCCACTGTTGGGGAACGTAGTAATTTCAAAAAAAATCCTACGCACACGCAAGATCATGGTGATGCATAGCAACGAGAGGGGAGAGTGTTGTCTACGTACCCTCGTAGACCGAAGCGGAAGCGTTGACGCAACGTAGAGGAAGTAGTCGTACGTTCTCCTCGCGATCCGACCGATCACAGCACCGTTACTCCGGCACCTCCGAGTTCTTGGCACACGTTCAGCTCGATGATGATCCCCGGGCTCCGATCCAGCAAAGCGTCGGGGAAGAGTTCCGTCAGCACGATGGCGTGCTGACGATCTTGATGTGTTACCGGCGCAGGGCTTCGCCTAAGCACTGCAACGATATGACCGAGGTGGAATTTGGTGGAAGGGGCACCGCACACGGCTAAGGAACGATCCGTAGATCAACTTGTGTGTTCTAGGGTGCTCCCGTGCCCCCGTATATAAAGGAGCCAAGGGGGAGGGGCTGGCCGGCCAAGGGGTGGCGCGCCAGGGAGTCCTACTCCCTCCGGGAGTAGGATTCCCCCCCCCCCCCCAATCCTAGTTGGAATAGGATTCCTCAAGGGGGGAAAGAGAGAGAGGGGGCCGGCCACCTCTCCTAGTCCTAATAGGACTAGGGGAAGGGGGGAGGAGCGCGGCCACCTAGGGCAGCCCCTTTCTCCTTTCCACTTAGGCCCACTATGGCCCATTTGGCTCCCGGGGGGTTCCGGTAACCCACCCGGTATTCCGGTAAAATCCTGATTTCACCTGGAACACTTCCGATGTCCAAACATAGGCTTCCAATATATCAATCTTTATGTATCGACCATTTCGAGACTCCTCGTCATGTCCGTGATCACATCTGGGACTCCGAACAACCTTCGGTACATCAAAATGCATAAACTCATAATAACTGTCATCGTAACGTTAAGCGTGCGGACCCTACGGTTCGAGAACAATGTAGACATGGCCGAGACACGTCTCCGGTCAATAACCAATAGCGGGACCTGGATGCCCATATTGGCTCCTACATATTCTACGAAGATCTTTATCGGTCCGACCGCATAACAACATACGTTGTTCCCTTTGTCATCGGTATGTTACTTGTTTGAGATTCGATCGTCAGTATCCAATACTTAGTTCAATCTCGTTACCGACAAGTCTCTTTACTCGTTTCGTAATACATCATCCCGCAACTAACTCATTAGTTGCAATGCTTGCAAGGCTTAAGTGATGTGCATTACCGAGAGGGCCCAGAGATACCTCTCCGACGATCGGAGTGACAAATCCTAATCTCGAAATACGCCAACCCAACATCTACCATTGGAGATACCTGTAATACTCCTTTATAATCACCCAGTTACGTTGTGACGTTTGGTAGTACCCAAAGTGTTCCTCTGGCAAACAGGAGTTGCATAATCTCATAGTCATAGGAACATGTATAAGTCATGGATAAAAGCAATAGCAACATACTAAACGATCGGGTGCTAAGCTAATGGAATGGGTCATGTCAATCAGATCATTCAACTAATGATGTGACCTCGTTAATCAAATAACAACTCTTTGTTCATGGTTAGGAAACATAACCATCTTTGATTAACGAGCTAGTCAGGTAGAGGCATACTAGTGACACTCTGTTTGTCTATGTATTCACACATGTATTATGTTTCCGGTTAATACAATTCTAGCATGAATAATAAACATTTATCATGATATGTAAGGAAATAAATAATCACTTTATTATTGCCTCAAGGGCATATTTCCTTCACAGTCGAGCTGTTAGCGTAGCTATTGTGGTGGAAAGGAAGGAGACAGGCAAGGAATATCTGGTTCAATGGCCGGTTTACTATATCAGTGATGTCCTTATTGAGTCTAAACATAGGTATCCACATTGACAGAAGCTTGTGTATGGGGTTTTTATGGCCAGCCGGAAGCTCAAGCAGTATTTTTTGGGTCATCCTATTACTGTGGTTAGTTGTGCCCCCTTAGGAGATATCATTTAAAACAGAGAAGCCACAGGTCGGGTAGCCAAGTGGGCCATTGAGCTTGGGCCTCATGGTTTAAAGTATGTGCCCCGTACAACCATAAAATCTCAAGTACTTGTGGATTTTATCAATGATTGGACATAGTTATAGATGCCTGAGGAGAAGCCAGATAACACGTGCTGGACTATTCACTTTGATGGGTTCAGGCAGTTGGATGGAACAGGGGTTGGAGTTGTCTTAACTTCCCCACGAGGTGATAAATTTTCTTATGTTCTCCGGCTGATGTTCCCTTGCACTAACAATGCAGCTGAGTATGAGGCCTTGCTCCATGGTCTTTGGATGGCTAAGGAGATGAGCTTAAGCCGGGTGAGGTGCTTCGGCGATTCAGATCTGGTGGCTCAGCAAGTTTCTGGCACTTGGGATTCCAAGGATCCACTCATGGCGGCTTATCGTCGAGAGGTTGATGCTATTGCAGGTCATTTTAAGGGTTATCAAGTTGAACATGTTGATCGCACGAAAAATGAAGCGGTCGATGATTTAAGCCGGTTAGGGTCTCAGCGTAAGCTAGTGCCACCTAACACTTTCCTGGATATTCTGCATAACCCTTCTGTCAAATTACCTACAGAGGAAGATCTGGCTATTCCTGACCTGGAAGCACAACTAGTGGCGGCTCTTCATGCGATTCCTGATTGGACAGTTCCATATCTGGCTTATATGACCCGGGGTGAGTTACATGAGGATGAAACTTTGGCCACGTAGATAACGCGGCGGTCTAAGTCAATGACTATTGTTCATGGAGAGTTGCATCATCGCAGTGTCACACGGGCATTTCAACATTGTGTTTCTCCAGAGGAGGGTCGTGAGATTCTGCGTGAAATTCATGAAGGTGATTGTGGCCATCATGTTGGTTCTAAGTCCCTTGTGGCTAAGGCTTTTTGTCATGGGTTTTATTGGCTGGCGGCTCACGCTGATGCTGAGGATCTAGTGAATAAATGTGATGGTTGTCAGAAATTCTCCCGATGAGCTCACGTGCCAGCTCAAGAATTGAGGACGATTCCAATTACTTGGTCGTTTGCTGTCTGGGGGCTTGATACGGTTGGGCCTTTCAAAAGGTCCAAGGATAAAAAGACACACCTCTTGGTGGCGGTTGACAAGTTTACAAAGTGGGTTGAGGCAGAGCCGGTTAGTAAATGTGATGCGGTGACGGCAGTTCAATTCATAAAAAAATGTGATTTTCCATTTTGGTTTCCCCCACAGCATTATAACTGATAATGGCACTAATTTGTCCAAAGGTGCCATGAAAGAATTTTTTCAACGTGAGCATATCCAGCTTGGTGTGTCGTCAGTGGCTCACCCCCAATCCAATGGTCAAGCCGAGAGGGCCAATCAAGAGATCCTGAGAGGCATCAAGCCCCGGCTTATGGTTCCTTTGCAGAGGACGCCGGGTTGTTGGGTGGAGGAGTTACCTTTTGTGTTATGGAGAATCAATACTACCCCCAATAGATCTACAGGTTATACACTTTTCTTCATGGTTTACAGAGCAGAGGCAGTTCTCCCCAGTGACATCCGTCATGATTCGCCTCGAGTGGCAGCTTATGTTGAAGCTAATAATGAGAAAGCATGTCAGGATGCACTTGACTTGTTGGATGAGGAGCGTGACCTCACGGCGGCTCGTTCGGCGATTTACCAGCAAGATCTGTGCCGTTATCACAACCACCGGGTCAAAACCAGAACCTTTCAAGAAGGTGATCTCGTGCTCCGGCTTATCCAGGATCAGACGGATATGCACAAGTTATGCCCACCTTGGGAAGGACCCTTTGTGGTCAGCAAGAATCTGAACAATGGCTCATACTACCTTATCGATGTTCAAGACCACAAGGACTCACGCACGTCGGAGGAGGAGACCCATCGGTCATGGATTATTGCTCATCTTCGGCCTTACTACACCTAAAGCCATCGGCTCTTGTGATGTACATATTTTGACGATGTATATATTATAAGGAATATAATAAAGCTGGCATCCCTGATAAATCAGGACCTTTGTCGCTTCATTTCAAGAATAATGAGTCTTTTTATTACAGAAAGATCACTTGGGGGCTTTTTGTTCAAACATAGGTGTATTAAGAGAACATAACGTTACTACCCTCTTGATCCGGCGCAACGCCGTTCTCACAAATCACTTGGGAGCTTCCTGTTCAAACATAGGTGTATTCACCAAAGAGAACATAGCATTACTACCCTCTAGATCGGTGCAATGCCACAATTATGGTCATTTGGGGGCTTCCTGATCGTACTCGAATCATAGCTGTGAATATCCCTCTTGATTGGCGCAATGCCACAGTTATGGTCATTTGGGGGCTTCCTGATCGTATTCAAATAGCTATGAATATCCCTCTTGATCGGCGCAATGCCAAAATTATGGTCATTTGGGGGCTTCCTGGTCGTATTTGAATCATAGCTATGAATATCCCTCTTGATCGGCGCAATGCCACAATTATGGTCATTTGGGGGCTTCCTGATCGTATTCGAATCATAGTTGTGAATATCGCTCTTGATCGGCGCAATGCCACAATTACGGTTATTTGGGGGGCTTGCTGCTCGTATTTGAAGCATAGCTGTAAACCATCCCTTTTAACCGACTCAATAGTAACACTTATGGCTGCAAGCCACTTGGGGGCTTCCTGCTCATATTTGAAGCATAGCTGTAAAATCCCTCTTGGTCCGGCTCCTACACTATGGAAACTTTTGAGTCTTTTGAGCTTGGTGGTTTATGAAGACCTCGTTTTCTCGATTTGTATCCGTTCTCTGTTTTCTGATTTTTTTTGGAATTTATATATTTAGGCCATATTAACATATGGCCGGAGAAAATTCAGGCCATATAATCTTCATCTCTGTGGCTCATATTTGAAACGTATCTAGAGTTTCTTAACCCGCCAGGATGACAAATTATAAGTCGCCAATATGTATTAAAGTGCTTGGAATATTATATTCCAAATCTTGGGATATTACCTCTTACTGCGCTGGTATGGTGAACCGGCAGCTTAATTGAATATCACAAGACCCTTGTGATTTTTGTATGCAGGACAATTGCTAAATTGATATCATATAGGACAAGTGGCAGAAAGTTGACTTGTGATTCAGCAGTGTAACGAAAAGCAAAACATGCATGATGGCACGGCAGATCACAGTTTCACTAGCCTATTACATGACTCAGTGAGAAAATAAAGATCAAGTGTTTTCACGGGATCAAATATGTAAACCGCCCAGCGGTTCACTCTTCTTGACCTTGACGACTTGAGGCTTCTGGATCATCCTTCTCCGGTTCTTCGTCCTCCGCCGCCTGGAAATTTGGTGTTGACCAATCGATGCCGCACAAAGCTTGAAATTCAGCTTCGTCATCTATAAGTTCGGACGGCTCAGCTTCAGGGGCAAACGTATGCTTACGAATTGCGCGGATTAAATCCATGACTTTATAAGCTGGCGTAGGCATCTTCTCATTCTCTAAGTTGTAAGTCGGATGGTATTTTGACAAATCCGTATCATTTGCAATAAGAGTGGCAAAGGGGCGTATCTCCTTTACACAGGCATAAAAGTCTTTCTTCTCAAAGGGAGTGCCATCTTCCTTTAAGCTTGGGTACCCAATACTTATCTCGGCCAGGTCTAGTTCTGGTAGCCCTGCCTTGGCCCGGCTCAACGTTGTCACGGCACCGGCTCTTGTAGATGAGCGCTTCATCTCATCAATCCTAGCAGGCAGCACAGAGAGTTTTTTCAAGACATCTAGCAAAAGAGAAGGTGCTTGATTAGTCGGAGAAATTGTGGCCAGTGCATGCTGAGCTCCAGTGTATAGCTGTTCCACAAGTGTGTAAACAACCTTGAGCTTCACAAGCATATCTTGGTTAAGATTGCTACTCCTAGGACCTGAGTAATATTCATAGATTGGTTAGAGGCGGTTTATGTCATCAAAGAAAAGATTCACTTTTGATGGTTAGCAAGGCGACTCACCAAAGATAGCAGAAACCATCTGGGTTACACGGTGTTTTAAACCGGTGAGCTCTATGGTCACCTCTTGAAGAGCCGCCTCCGCCTTCTCAGGTTACTGCGTCAAAGCAGTCTTTTCTTCAGCCCAACCATTTCTCTCCGCCTCAAAACTGGTCTTTAGTTTTTCCGTCTCAGCCATGCTAAATTGAAATTTTGCCTCAGCTTTCCGGGTCTCAGACTCCTGGTTCTCCAGCCGGGTCTTTGCGTCAGCCAATTGTGATTCAAGTTCAGCAGTGGCGTCCTGTACAAGCACAGAGTTGTCAACACATTCATATCTAGGTTACAGGAATATAAGTCCCATGCGTTTTGCAAGCAACAACACTTGGCACTTGGGGCCTAATGCCTTCCGGAAATTTTTCATATACCGGCTCATGATAGTAAGTCCCAAACACTTTGCAAGCAAGAGTACTTGGCACTTGGGGGCTAATGCATATCACTTGTGTTTCCTTACTGCTTTATGATGACCTGGTTGTGCCGTAAACTATCACAGCCGGTTCAAGAGGGATATAGAGGTAAGCTCTTTTTTATGAACAGTGGTGAAAAGGACCGGCTCATTCATACTGATTAAACCGGCCCTTGGGGACTGCGGATGCAAGGCTAATTGTTTAAGTATCTGGTTCAAATATAAAATCCAGCCTTGGAAGGATTCAATACTCATGGATATTCTAAGTCTACAGCATATTCAATTTTGTCATACCCAGTAGACTTGGGAGCTGGCAGGATATACATAATTTGTTTAAGCAGGAGTTCATACCTCATATTTTTGATGCATCTGCTTCACCATATCGATTTCAAGATCGCGGCTGGAGTGTACTTGGTTGAGGTAGCCAGAGAGTACTTCACTACTGCTCAATTGAGAATAGTGGGCGACATCAAATCTCACTTTCCGCTTTTCAATGAACTCTTGTTTAGCGGAATGTTTGGCCAAGATAATTGGATTTCCCGGTTCTCTAAAGCCAGTGCCAGTAATCATAACATCATCGGAATGAGTCTCCGACGGCTTAAGTGGGTTTGATGCTTCAGTATTCAAAGGATTGAGTTTTGTTTGGTCTCCGGAGAGGTCAGGAATTTCTGGTGGGACATCATGAATAGTTTCTTTCGGTTGTTTTTCAAAAATGTCTCATGCTGGGACTTGCTGCTCCGGTTCATGGACCTTAGGATCTTCAACTGGCTTGGGCACCTTCGCCTTTTTACTAGGCTTGGCTTGTCCACTTCACGGGTTATGACAAGTCAGTATAAGTGTAAGAGCATAAGGAGGCAAAGAATAAAAAGAAATTGATATTACCCAGGGCAGTCTTGAAAGCCGGCAAATGGGTTTAGGATGAGTCGCCGGAGGAAGAGCGGGAAGTCTCCTGGTAGTTTGAATCGGAAGAATTAAGTGGCTGGCGAGTGAGACCCACCAGTGGGTAAAAAGAGTTTAAGTTCGGAAGGATCTCGTTTCGACATTTCCATGGAGCTGGAGTGTTCGGTAAGCCGGAGGATAATTCTTCACCTCTGCTGGTTCGAGTCTGTCGCTGGCTCTCGTGCTGCTGTTGATTCAAAAGAAAGTGAGGATCCAAATGAGCTAAGTGGTGGGAAAACCTTGCTTTCCAGGTTACCCATCGAATTTTCTGTCCTGGCAAAGGCTCGGTGAGGGAGTCCTGGATTAGGGGGTGTTCGGGTAGCCGGACTATACCTTCGCCGGACTCCTGGACTATGAAGATACAAGATTGAAGACTTCGTCCCGTGTCCGGATGGGACTTTCCTTGGCGTGGAAGGCAAGCTAGGCGATGCGGATACTCAAGATCTCCTACCATTGTAACCGACTCTGTGTAACCCTAACCCTATCCGGTGTCTATATAAACCGGAGGGTTGTAGTCCATAGGACGGAACCATCTTCATACACAATCATACCATAGGCTAGCTTCTAGGGTTTAGCCTCCTTGATCTCGTGGTAGATCTACTCTTGTACTACCCATATCATCAATATTAATCAAGCAGGAGTAGGGTATTACCTCCATCGAGAGGGCCCGAACCTGGGTAAAAACATCGTGTCCCTTGTCTCCTTTACCATCCGGCCTTGACGCACAGTTTGGGACCCCCTACCCGAGATCCGCCGGTCTTGACACCGACATTGGTGCTTTCATTGAGAGTTCCTCTGTGTCGTCGCCTTTAGGCCCGATGGCTCCTCTGATCGTCAACAACGATGAGGTCCAGGGTGAGACTTTTCTCCCCGGACAGATCTTCGTCTTCGGCAGCTTCGCTCTGTGGGCCAATTCGCTTGGTCATCTGGAGCAGATCGAAAGCTACGCCCCTGGCCATCAAGTCAGGTTTGGAAGCTTAAACTACACGGCTGATATCCGCGGAGACTTGATCTTCGACGGGTTCGAGCCACAGCCAAGCGTGCCGCACTATCTCGAGGGGCATGATCTAGCACTGCCTCCGAACAGTGTCCTGGAGGCCGCACACGCACCGGTTCCGACCCTTAACTCGGAGCCTATTGCGCCAATTGAGGATGAGTGGTTGGACGTCACCTTGGGGGCTGCGATCTCAAAGGCGATCGAGCCGAACGCCAGCCCCGCACTCCGCGTGACCTGTGACCCCGAGGGTCCGGACTCCTCCCCGGATTCCGAACCCCCCGCGCCCCTGCCAGTCGAAGCCGATTGGGCGCCGATAATGGAGTTCACCGCCACGGACATCTTTCAGCACTCGCCTTTTGGCGACATCCTGAATTCTTTCAAGTCTCTCTCTTTATCAGGAGAGCCCTGGCCGGACTACGGTCAGCGAGGATGGGATACGGACAATGAAGAAATTCAAAGCCCACCCACCACCCACTTGGTTGCCACTGTTGACGATTTAACCGACATGCTTGACTTCGGCTCCGAAGACTTCGACGGTATGGACGACGAGGTAGGAGACGAACAAGAACCAGCACCTGTAGGGCGCTGGACGGCCACCTCGTCATATGACTTATATATGGTGGATACTCCAAAAGATGGAGATGGCGATGGAACAGCGGGGGATGACACCTCCAAGAAACAGCCAAAGCGCCGGCGTCCGCGGCGCCGCTCTAAATCCCGCCAAAGCAAAAATGGTGATTCCGGCACCGGAGATAATACTACCCCGGATAGCGCCAAAGAACACCCAACCCAGCAAGATTCGGCGCAGGAAGATGGAGAAGCCAGCCCTCATGAGAGAACGGCAGAACGAGAGGTTGAGGATGATAACTATATGCCTCCCTCCGAAGACGAGGCAAACCTCGATGACGACGAATTCGTCATACCATCAGACCCCGCCGAACAAGAGCGTTTCAAACGCAGGCTTTTAGCCACGGCGAACAACCTAAAGAAAAAGCAGCAACAGCTTAGAGCTGATCAAGATTGGGAAAACTTTGTTTTTGCCACTCTAGTTTTTGCCCACTTTGCTTATGCCACTCTAGAATTTGACATTTCACTTTTTCCATTCTTAGCTTTTGACAATATATCACTTTTGCCATTCAGTGGCAAAAGCAAAATTTTCAGAGTGGCAATTGTGATACACTGTCAAAAGAAAGAGTGGCAAAAGTGAAATGAAAAGTTATCGATTTTGCCACGGAATGGCATTTGTGATGTATTATCGAAAGCAAAGAGTGGCAAAAGTGAGATGTCAAATTCTAGAGTGGCGTAAGCAAAATTGGCAAAAGCTAGAGTGGCAAAAACAAAGTTTTCCCATCAAGATTTGCTAGCTGATAGATGGACTGAAGTCCTTGCGGCCGAAGAGTATGAACTCGAGCGCCCCTCCAAGAATTACCCAAAGCGCAGGCCGCTGCCCCGATCAGAGGAGGAAGCGCCCACATCACCAGCGCACGACATGGCAGACCGGCCACCTCGCGGCCACGACAGAGAGGCCTCTCGGCCCTCCACACAAGCCATGCCCCGATGCTGCTCAACTAAGGCACGGGAAAACGCGCCAGACCTGCAAGATGTACTGGAGGATAAGGCAAGGCAAACAAGATCGATCTACGGATCGCACAGGCGCCGTACGACACGTGACGATGATCTTCACTCCGGATACAACAAATCCGGCAAGGCCGAACACAACAGACATAGCTCCTCTGAGCTGCGTTGTGACATAGCCCAATACAGGGGCGCCGCACACCCACTATGCTTCACAGATGAAGTAATGGATCATAAAATCCCAGAGGGTTTCAAACCCGTAAACATCGAATCATACGATGGAACAACAGATCCGGCGGTATGGATCGAGGATTATCTCCTTCACATCCACATGGCACGTGGCGATGATCTACACGCCATCAAATACCTCCCACTCAAACTCAAAGGACCGGCGCGGCACTGGCTTAACAGCCTGCCAGCGGACTCAATCGGTTCTTGGAAGGACCTGGAAGCCGCATTCCTCGACAACTTCCAGGGCACTTATGTGCGACCACCGGATGCCGACGACCTAAGCCACATAATTCAGCAGCTAGAGGAATCGGCCAGGCAATTTTGGACACGGTTCCTAACAAAGAAAAACCAGATAGTCGGCTGTCCGGATGCAGAGGCCCTAGCAGCCTTCAAGCATAATATCCGCGACGAGTGGCTTGCCCGGCACCTGGGACAGGAAAAGCCGAAATCTATGGCATCCCTCACGACACTCATGACCCGCTTTTGCGCGGGCGAAGATAGTTGGCTAGCTCGCAGCAACAACTTATCAAAGAACCCTGGTAATTCGGATACCAAGGACAAAAGTGGCAGGACACGTCGAAATAAGCAAAAGCGTCGCGTTAGCAGCGACAGCAATGAAGATACGGCAGTCAACGCTGGATTCAGAGGCTATAAATCTGGTCAGCGGAAAAAGGCATTCAAAAAGAATACTCAGGGCCCGTCCAGTTTGGACCGAATACTCGACCGCTTGTGCCAGATCCATGGCACCCCCGAAAGGCTAGCCAATCACACCAATAGGGATTGTTGGGTGTTCAAGCAGGTAGGCAAGTTAAGAGCCGAAAACAAAGACAAGGGGCTGCATAGCGATGACGAGGAGGAGCCCAGGCCGCCAAACAACAATGGACAGAAGGGGTTTCCCCCACAAGTGCGGACGGTGAACATGATATACGCAACCCACATTCCCAAGAAGGAGCGGAAGCGTGCGCTATGGGACGTATACGCGATGGAGCCAGTCGCCCCAAAGTTCAACCCATGGTCCTCTTGCCCGATCACTTTTAATCGAAGGGACCACCCCACTAGCATCTGTCATGGCGGCTTTGCCGCATTGGTTCTCGACCCAATCATCGACGGATTTCATCTCACAAGAGTCCTCATGGACGGCGGCAGTAGCCTGAACCTGCTTTACCAGGATACAGTGCGGAAAATGGGCATAGATCCATCAAGGATTAAGCCCACAAGGACGACCTTTAAAGGTGTTATACCAGGTGTAGAAGCCAACTATACAGGCTCGGTAACACTTGATGTGGTCTTTGGATCTCCGGATAATTTCCGAAGCGAAGAGTTAATCTTCGATATAGTCCCGTTCCGCGGTAGCTATCACGCCCTACTCGGACGAACCGCATTTGCCAAGTTCAATGTGGTGCCGCACTACGCATATATCAAGCTCAAGATGCCAGGCCCTCGAGGAGTAGTCACGGTCAATGGAAACACCGAACGCTCCCTCCGTACGGAGGAGCACACGGCGGCTCTCGCAGCGGAAGTACAAAGCAGCCTTTTTAGGCAACTCTCCAGTCCGGCCGTTAAAAAGCCAGACACTGCCAAGCGCGCCCGGAGTAACCTACAACAAGACCGCCTGACACGTTCTGAGCAGGCGTAGCAATGCGGCCCCAACCCCAGCCATCGCGACATAGCGAAGCTAGTACCTCACGTACATAATTACGACCTTGAAATACCATGGGCACAGGGGAAGGGGCACAGTAACGGCATGCCCGAAATACGGCTTAAAACATACTAGGGGCTGCCAGATTCTTTTTTTACTTTCAGGACTTCACACTTTGGACGACCTGTTCGGCAATTCGACTGCCACACAAACGATGCAAGATCCAGGGAAGCAGACAAAGCTACGCCGCATTATGGAACTCCCAGCTGGTCTCTATTACGAGTGGTATATCTGTTTCGAATACAATTCCGCGGCCTGCCCCTGGTCAGGACATGTTAAATAGTCTAATATCTTTTTTCTTATCGCACTACTTGTATCGTTCGGCTTTGATAAATAGCCTCTTTATAAACAATGCATAGCTTTTTGTCTATTTTTTGCATTATCCTCTTTTAATATATATGTTTATTAAATAAGATGATCGCACCCGTACACCATGGTACGACAAACACGCCAGGGGCTTCAGTACCCTTCGATCTGGTGTGAGAAGTCCGTACACTTTCACAAGTGCGGCACCCCGAACTTATAGCACTATATGCATCGGCTCCGAATCATGATTTGGGTCAATAGTTGGGTTTGCCCGACTCCTATGTTTTGGTGCCTTACGTTCCGTTATATCGGCTAAGGTAGCACTAGGAGAACCACTGCGATTGTGCCCCGGTTCAGCTGGGTTAAGCACCTCAGTGGAGAAAGTTAAAACTGACTGTCATGATAAGGCGCGAGACCGGTCGCTGTTCGAGAGGTTTTTCGAGTCCCTAAAGACTTATGCCGCTTCGAGCGAGGAGTTGGCTTTGTCCGGCCAAAGGCGTGGATAGCGCCCCAAATTCGGTCTTCCAAACTAGGGGCTTCGCCGAAATTTAAAATTATAAAGTTCTATGGCTGAGTGAGAGTGTTCAAGCATTATAGTCCGATTGCCTGGTTCGTTGTGCTGAGCGCCTCCCTCGAAGGACCCAACCATGGGAAAAAGAGCGCTCAGGTTTATCCCGAACACCCCAGCACTAGCGGCATGGGGGCAGAAGCCGACGACTGGCCATCTCTCAATTTTTGATAAACGGCCGCACAGAAAATAATATTTTAAATTCAAGCATTGCTTAGCGCATATGAACAAGTTTTCAGCGCACAGGATAAACACGAGCGAGTTCATTCGAAAATTACATCTTTGGTACATCCATCCGCAATAAGGCGGGCACCTGCAAGAACATCCTTGTAGTAGTTCTCGGGCTTGCGATGCTCCTTCCCCTGCGGCGGCCCGTCCTTCACCAGCTTCTCACCGTTAAGCTTACCCCAGTGCACCTTTGCACGAGCAAGGGCCCTCCGGGCACCTTCGATGCAGACGGAATGCTTGATAACCTCAAGCCTTGGACAGGCCTCCACTAGCCGCCGCACCAGCCCGAAGTAGCTCCCAGGCAGGGCCTCTCCGGGCCACAGCCAAACTATGAAGCCCTTCATGGCTTGTTCGGCCACCTTGTGGAGCTCGACCAGCTGTTTCAGCTGGTCGCTCAAGGGCACAGGGTGTCCGGCCTTAGAATACTGAGACCAGAACACACTCTCTGTCGAGCTGCCCTCTTCATCTCGGTAGAATGCGGCAGCGTCGGATACGCTGCGGGGAAGATCTGCGAACGCCCCTGGAGAACTCCGGATTCGGGTAAGTGACAAGTAGTTTACTTTTGTATTCCTACTTTGCATTAAGAATGGCTTACCCGCTGCTATCTTTTTCATCTCCTCCAACTCTTGGGGGGGCCCTTTTGGGCTTCGGCCTTGGCACCCTTGGCGGTCTCAAGGGCCGACGCGAGCTCGGATGCTTGCGCCTTTGACTCAAGCTCCAAGCTCTCATGTTTTTTCATGAGAGCCTGCAGCTCTTGCTGCACCTCGCCAACCTGAGCCCCAAGTCTTTCTCGCTCGGTGCGCTCCTCGGCCATTTTCTTTTCGGCCTCAGATAGCACCTGCTTGAGGGTCGCCACCTCAGTTGTGGCCCCTACAATAAGCAGTACGATCATGTTATTCTTTGCAATCACGCCTTTCTATAGGCACCTTTTTCTGTAGGGTATTTCTTACCTTCTTTTTTCTCGAGCTGCCGTTTGGCAAGGCCGAGCTCTTGCTCGGTCCACCCGAGGTCCTTTCTTAGGACATCCACCTGTGCAGTCAGTGCGGCGGTGGATAGCAGCGAAGCCTGCATACGCATATTGACTCTTTATTGTTAGACTCTTGCGAAAATTAATAGATCCTCTATTCGGCTTTTCTTTCCGAACGCCAAACAGAGCATCAGGGGCTACTGTCTATGCGGTAATATTTTGACATATTTTTTACTTACCTTGAAGCCTGTCGGAAGGCTAGTGCAAGCTTCAGTCAGTCCGCTCTTGGCGGACTGAACCCTTTGGATCACCGTACTCATAATAGTATGGTGTCCCTCGTCGATGGAGGCGCCGTCAAGCACCTCCAGCAGATTGTCCGGCACCTCCGGTTGGACGGAGGCCGCCGGCTCAGAAGGCTTGCTCCTCTTGGAAGGAGTTCGCCAACCGCAGACTGGAACTGTTGAAGAGTCCGGTGCGGCGTCCGGCACAAAGCCGGAGTCGGAGCCCTGTGGAGTCTTGTCCCCTTTATTCCTGGGGTCCGGGAGGTCGCCTTTCGGCTCCTCCAGGACCACCTCCTCCTGCCCCGGATCTCGTTGCAACGCCACTTCGGCGTCGTCTGCAGTGCGGGGGGAGACAGCGGGCGGAACTGAGTTCACGTCCAACGAATCCAGGGAGCCGCTCAACGAATCGTCGAGTTCGGCCCGGGGCGGGCTGCACAATTATGTTTGGCATTATGGAAAGCTGAACAACCTAGGAATATCATGAGTCACTCTGGTACGAATACTTACGATTTTGCCGGACTCTTGGCCCTGTTCGGCCACTCCTCTCCGCTCTCTTCGGTGTCATGGGAGTAGTCAGGCGGAGGGGTCTTCCTTTTCCTAGACCCCTCGGCCTCCCCTGATGGGGCGGCCTTCTTCTTCTCTTCTCCCTCCACTGGGGGGGAGAGCCGTCTTCTTCCTCCTCCTCGTTTTCACGAGAGGAGGGTGCCTCGGACTCGTCAGATGACGAGTCCGACACCACCAAGTTACGGGCACTCTTTCGAGTCCCGGTGGTCTTCTTCTTCTTGACCTTCCTCTCCGGCACCACATAAGGCGCCGGAATCAGCAGCTTCACTAGGAGAGCTGGGGCTGGGTCTTCGGGCAAGGGAGCCGGACAGTTAATTGGTCCGGATATCGCCTGCCAAGCCTGTCAAAGGTAAGGGAGTTTAGATCCCGCATAGAGTTAATCTATGAAAAAGAGCTTAATAATCCTGTTAAAGGCATAGATAGCTTACCTCGCTAGCGTGACGCTGCGTGTTGTATCCGCGGTCCTCGGAAGCGGATGCGGGGGCCTCAGCGCCTTTGATTAGCACCTTCCAGATGTCTTCATACGATGTCTCAAAGAGCCTATTAAGGGTTCGGTGTTGCGCCGGGTCGAACTCCCACAAATTGAAATCCCGTTGTTGGCACGGGAGGATCAGACGAACGAGCATGACCTGGACTATATTGACCAGCCGGATTGGCTTGTCTACCAGGGACTGGATGCAGGTCTTCAGTCCGGTCACCTCTTCCTCGTTGCCCCACGACAGGCCCGTCTCTTTCCAGGACATAAGCCGCGTGGGGGTTCCGGATCTGAACTCGAGGGCTGCGACCCATTCCGGATCGCGTGGCTCGGTGATGTAAAACCACCCGGCTTGCCACCCCTTTAGGGTCTCCACAAATGAGCCCTCGAACCAGAGGACGTTGGCTATCTTGCCAGCCATAGCGCCTCCGCACTCCGCTTGGCTGCCGCGCACCACCTTGGGCTTGACGTTGAAGGTCTTGAGCCAAAGGCCGAAATGGGGGCGGACGCGGAGGAAGGCCTCACACACGACGATAAACGCCGAGATGTTGAGGATGAAGTTCGGGGCCAGATCGTGGAAATCCAGGCCATAGTAGAACATGAGTCCCCGGACAAATGGATGGAGTGGGAAACCCAGTCCGCGGAGGAAGTGGGGAAGAAAAACTACCCTCTCATGGGGCCTTGGGGTGGGGAGAAGCTGCCCCTCTCGGGAAGCCGGTGCGGGATGTCCTTGGACAGGTATCCGGCCTTCCTTAGCTTTTTTACTTGAGCCTCCGTAACGGAGGAGACCATCCACTTGCCTCCCGCTCCGGCCATTGCTGGAGAAGGTTGAGGTGGGAAGAGCGGGCTTGGGCGCTAGAGCTTGAGTGCGCGAGAGATGGATTGGCAAAGGAGGAAGAAGGCGTAGGTAAAAAAGGTGGATCCTTATCCCCTTATATGGGCGGATGTGGTTATGCATCCCCACCTACCTAATAAAACTCGCTTGCCTCCCAAGCGTCGTGGTAAATGGCGCGGTTGGGTTACCCATGTTCGTATTGATGAGAATCCCGTTAAAAGGGGCACACGGTCTCTGCTTTGACAAGACGTGCCAAGGAAACCGCCTCGCTAAACGTGCCGAGGTGGAAAAGTGAAAACAATTTGTATAAAGAGCTTGGCCGCAGTGTGATGACGCACTGCGGAATACGTCAGCAGATTTGATTTGTGTTAATATTATTCTCTCTATGGCAATATGTGGAAACTTATTTTACAGAGCCAGACACTATTTTTGGTGTTTACAATCTTCTATGAAGGACTTGGAGGAGGAACCCGCCTTGCAATGCCGAAGACAATCTGCGCGCCGGACTCGTCATCATTGAAGCCTGGTTCAGGGGCTACTGAGGGAGTCCTGGATTAGGGGGTGTTCGGGTAGCCGGACTATACCTTCGCCGGACTCCTGGACTATGAAGATACAAGATTGAAGACTTCGTCCCGTGTCCGGATGGGACTTTCCTTGGCGTGGAAGGCAAGCTAGGCGATGCGGATACTCAAGATCTCCTACCATTGTAACCGACTCTGTGTAACCCTAACCCTATCCGGTGTCTATATAAACCGGAGGGTTGTAGTCCGTAGGACGGAACCATCTTCATACACAATCATACCATAGCCTAGCTTCTAGGGTTTAGCCTCCTTGATCTCGTGGTAGATCTACTCTTGTACTACCCATATCATCAATATTAATCAAGCAGGAGTAGGGTATTACCTCCATCGAGAGGGCCCGAACCTGGGTAAAAACATCGTGTCCCTTGTCTCCTGTTACCATCCGGCCTTGACGCACAGTTCGGGACCCCCTACCCGAGATCCGCCGGTTTTGACACCGACACTCGGAGTCAGAGGAAATGATAGTTACCTCTTCTTCAACTGCTTGGCTGGCCCCCGTGTCATCCTGATAATGATCAGTGTCAATAAGATAATTGAAAAAGGAGCCAAGGGATTCAACGGCTACCTCTGACTCAGAGCTGTCATTCAGTTCAAACATATCAGAACCACTTGGATTCTTCTTTGTCTTCTTGGCAGTTTTCTTGGCAGCCCTGGACTTTTTGGCAGCTTCATGGTCATATTTCACTTTCCAGAAATCAGAGTCAGCCTGTGAAAGTCATCAAAAGTTGAGTTAATAAAAGTATTTAAATGATGAGGTAAAACAAGTAAGTTGGAGTCTCACATCCGGTGGCGGGTTAAGCTTGCAGAAAGGGTTCAGAACCACTTTGCTGCAGTCTTCTGGATCTTCATTTAGAAGGGATTTTGTCATCTCATTGATGGCCTCATTAGTTAAACGCACAGAGTTGTGGCGTAATGGATCCTTTGTACCGCCCGTGTAAGTACACATTAAGCCGGGCCGGCGGCTCAAGGGTATGATTCGCCACGAAACCCAGCACCAAACCAAATCAATGCGAGTTAAACCATTTCCCAACAGAGCCTTGACCTTCGCAATAGTGGGGGCAAGCTTTTTACGTTCAGCAGAGGTAAGCTTTTCAGGGAGGTTATGTTTTGAATCAAGACGTTTGATAACCCACAAGTATAGGGGATCGCAACAGTTTTCGAGGGTAGAGTATTTAACCCAATTTTATTGATTCGACACAAGGGGAGCCAAAGAATATTCTCAAGTATTAGCAGCTGAGTTGTCAATTCAACCACACCTGGAAACTTAGTATCTGCAGCAAAGTGTTTAGTAGCAAAGTAATATGATAGTGGTGGTAGCAGTAACAAAAGTAAAGACAGCAAAAGTAATGTTTTTGGTATTTTGTAGTGATTGAAACAGTAGCAGTGAGAAAGTAAATAAGCGTAAACCAGTATATGGAAAACTCGTAGGCATCAGATCAGTGATGGATAATTATGCCGGATGCGGTTCATCATGTATCAGTCATAACATAGGGTGACACAGAACTAGCTCCAATTCATCAATGTAATGTAGGCATGTATTCCGTAAATAGTCCTACGTGCTTATGGAAAAGAACTTGCATGACATCTTTTGTCCTACCCTCCCGTGGCAGCGGGGTCCTATTGGAAACTAAGGGATATTAAGGCCTCCTTTTAATAGAGAACTGGAACAAGGCATTAGCACATAGTGAATACATGAACTCCTCAAACTATGGTCATCACCGGGAGTGGTCCCGATTATTGTCACTTCGGGGTTGCCGGATCATAACACATAGTAGGTGACTATAGACTTGCAAGATAGGATCAAGAACTCACATATATTCATGAAAACATAATAGGTTCAGATCTGAAATCATGGCAGTCGGGCCCTAGTGGATACTAGGGATCAAACCCTAACAAAACTAACTCGATTACATGATAAATCTCATCCAACCCATCACCGTCCAGCAAGCCTACGATGGAATTACTCACGCACGGCGGTGAGCATCATGAAATTGGTGATGGAGGATGGTTGGTGATGACGACGGCGACGAATCCCCCTCTCCGGAGCCCCGAAGGACTCCAGATCAGCCCTCTCGAGAGAGATTAGGGCTTGGCGGCGGCTCCGTATCGTAAAACGTGATGATTTCTTCTCTCTGATTTTTTTCTCCCCGAAAGCCAATATATAGAGTTGGAGTTGGCGTCGGAGGGTGTCCAGGGGGCCCATGAGGTAGGGGGCGCGCCCTAGAGGGGGGCGTCCCCACCCTGTGGACAGGCTGTGGGCCCCCTGGTCTTCATCTTTGGCGAGGACTTCTTATTATTTTTTCTAAGGTGTTCTGTGGAGTTTCAGGACTTTCCGAGAATATTTTCTTTCTGCACATAAAACAACACCATGGCAATTCTGCTGAAAACAGCGTCAGTCCGGGTTAGTTCCATTCAAATCATACAAGTTAGAGTCCAAAACAAGGGCAAAAGTGTTTGGAAAAGTAGATACGACGGAGACGTATCAACGTTCGATACGATAACCCGACAATGGATTTTCATCAACCGGAGAGGTATCTTTGCAGTAAAACCATGCCTGGTTCCAATCCTTGGGGTGACTCGGCAGGCAAGCATAGGGGAAGATAGCATCTCTTCTTTGTTGAATTGATATTGCACCAAGTTCCAAACTGGGTCCGTTCATGAACTCGTTTTGGCAGTTTAAATAAAAATATTCTCTGAAAAGTTCAACACTGGGCTCCTCTTGAAGGTATACTTCACAGAAGACTTTAAGATTGCAAATGTTTGACACGAAATTGGGTCCGATGTCTTGAGGATGGAGTTGAAAGAAGTGTAGAATGTCTCAGAAAAATTTAGAACCGGGCGGTGAGAAGCCCAGATTCATGTGATCAGTAAAAATAATGACTTCTTCATCCTTTATTTGAGGTCTTTCTTCGCCTGGATCAGGGGCGCGGTAATGCATGACATTCTTTGCTGGCAAGTACCCACTTTTGACAAAGTCTCTGAATGTGTTCTCAGTGACAATGGAGGGAACCCAGTTACATGAGGTGACTGTCTTTGGCGGCATTGTGACGAGAGAAGCCTAAAGGAAAGTAAAAAAATGTCGGTTCAAATTGATTCATTAAGCCGGAAGTACAAGCTACAGTATATATTCAGAATGGCGGCTTAAATAGGGCCTAATGATATATGGGTAATTATAAGCCGGTAATGTAAGCCGCCATGTCAAACACTGGTATTTAGGATCTGACAAGTGTGAATTTTACTAAGTGTTGGGACATACATGTTTCATAGATTGGAGCTATAAGATTGGATCTGCAGCAGTTCAGAAAAATGAAATAAAATCTAAACCTAAGGTGGCGGCAGCAGAAAAGTGGGGATGCCCAGATGCGATCTGTTGCAATGAGGATATATTCTGATATAAAAAACAAGTGCTAAAACTGCTACCGCACAAGATTTGTGTCGTTTTTAGATCAAAATTATGCGATCTAGGAAAGAGAAGGTGGAACGGTGATGAACGTCGATGAACAGGGGAACCCTAAGGCAGATCTATTAAGAGGAAAAGTGAATGCTTACCGGCGCTAATGAACAGCGGAGACGCGCCGCAATGCTCTGGTTCGTTCAGGGTGATGCAGCGGCCGGAGTTGAAGCAGTGAACGAAGGTCGACGACGGCGGAGCTCAGGTGCGCTGGAGCGTTGCGAGGAAGAAGATGAAGGTGAAAAGGCAAAGGGGAGAGTGAAAAGAGGACTCATGGCCCTATTTATAAAGCTGGAAGGATAAGTGGCGTGTGCGGGAATCAAGGAGACAAGGAAATCGATATGTGATGGCGCGAGCGCCTCGATTTTCGAGAGGTTATTAACAGATAAGGATTTGTTAAAGATAGGTTGGGTATTATGCGCGATTAATGACAGAAGACGTCATGGTGATTTTCTGTGATTTCAGGAGATGATGTCATGGCGGGTTACAATATCTCACAAGAAGATGAAGAAGGATTTTTTCTAAGTGTTGAAGATTGACATGAAAAAGTTCAAATCAACCTAGTGCCTAATGTTGGAGATATGACTATTGGATATGACCCGCCCAGGAGGGGTCGGGTTATCCCATTGATGGTTCATAAACCAAGCCCATGAATATGTTGAAGATGGCGGTTCATGTAGTCGGCTTGCTAAAGGGCCCAAAGCCCAAAGGCGGCTTAAGGCCCGTGGGTATAAACCCCCATGTATATGTGACTTGTATTGTAAGGCATGTAAGATAAGTTACCGAGCCGGACACGTTTGAATGAGCCGGCAGGGACTCTGTAAACCATGGGGCGTCAACCCATGTATATAAGGGGACGACCCGGCAGCAGCTTAGGGTAAGAGAGAACAGATCGAAAGCTAGGTCAAGTGTATTCGCTCCCTGGTAATCGAGACATAAGCAATACCACCTCAAACTGGATCAGGCCTTTACCTTCACCGCAAGGGGCTAAACCAGTATAAACTCCTGTGTCCTTTGTCTCGTTTAACCCCTCTAAGCTAACCTTGTGTGATGGCTCCATGACTATGCCCTCATACTAGGACATCTGTTGTGCTAATCCCACGACAGTATGCAAGCAAGACTGTAGCATACTTTGTGCGCCAGACTTGAGCCTCATTCACACCGCTCTCACTAGTGAAAGGAATTTTAACCTTGGAGCGATTGTTGTGTGTAGACTTCAGCATAACACCAAAAGTGGCCGGTTCTATGGTGGAATTTATGCCACACGTCTAGCATGAGGACTGGGTGTTTCACCTTTGCCCTTTAATCCTATCCTACCCACTCAGTATTTAGATTTTGATGCCTTAAAGGAACATAAGATTCTCAGGGGAAGGGCTGATAACTTCACTTATAATTTGTTGTTTAATCAATCACATGTTGTGGACACATATTTGCCTGCGCCTGCTCTCTTTGATTGTCACGGCAAAGGGAGATATTTTGTTCTTGAGAGCGAGGCCCGAGCTCACAACGCAGCATTGGTGGCAGCCCGGCAGGCCGAGGCATCCGCACCGAGAGCCTCCATGAGCTACCACACTGACTACTACCCTCCATGCTACTGATCGATTGCCAACTTAGGCCAAAAGCCTAAGCTTGGGCGAGTACGTGTTCTCACCGACATTATATTCATGTTCACGTATTATTCTAATTGTTGGTGTTCACACTTTTTCATTGTATCATCCATGCTTAGATTTATTTTCTTGCTTTCTTCTTGTGTGTTTGAAAAACTTTAGAAAAACCAAAAAAATACGTTGTAGTAATTTACTTTCTATGCATTCTTAGTAGTAGTATTAAAAAGAAAATCCAAAAAGATTTCCTTGTTCTTCTTTTGCTTGTTGGGAGCTTTCCCGTGTAAATAGTTTTTCTTGTTTTTGCTTTTCCCTTTTATTTGCTTGTTGAAGAAAACCAAAAACTCCAAAAAATATTTCAGTGTGTTTCTTTGAATTTCTTTTCTTTTTATTCGAGTTGTACTAAGGAGAAGACCCTGATGAAAATTTTGAGTGGCTCTCATATGAATAATTGTTGAACTAATAAAGAGCCCATTTTACCTTGTCTTCTCCTATTGAATAAAATGTTTGCAGATTCCAGCTTAGTCCACGGCACTCCTGCACTATATTATTTTCATATCATCCAGTCGTGCAAGTGAAAGGCAATAATGACGATATTCGATGAGCTGGCCGTGGAAAAGAGAAACTGGTATGAACTCGACTTGTTCTGTTTGTGTAAATATGTTTAACCTAGTATCCAGGCTTCAACCCGTTATGATTAAACATGTTTGCAACGACAATTAGAGATTATAGTTTCTCATGCCATGCATAAGTAGCTGAGAGTTGATAATGATTTATCTTGGATATCAACATAGCGTTGAAATGATTGTGATGTAGTGTGATGATATGGTATCCGCCTCTGAATGTTCGAGTGGCTTGACTTGGTACATGTTCATGCATGTAGTTGAATCAAAACCAACATAGCCTCTATAATATTTATGTTCATGGTGTTCATATCCTACTCATGCTGGTGTCCAATGTTACTTACGCATAATGCATGGTTATGATCATTGTTACTCTCTAGCTGGCCGCTTCTCAATCTTAATTGCTAGCCTTCGCCTGTACTAAGTGGGAATTCTGCTTGTACATCAAAAACCTTGAACCCAAAGTTATCCCAGATGAGTCCACCATACCTACCTATATATGGTATTACCCTGCCGTCCTAAGTAAATTTGCATGTGCCACCTCTAAAAACTTCTAAAAAATTATCCTTTTTGTGTGCCTGGATCGTTCATGGAACGATAGGAGGTGGTCAATATCTTCCGTGCTAAGCGGGTTATCCTCAGGTCGATTCTTTATTCACTCGTCATCGCACAAGGAAATGGGCGGTAAGGGATGCCCAGTCCTAAACTGCAAACATGAAAAAGAGTTCATCTCTGAAATAATCAAACAAAAACTCCCAATGGAGTCAAAACCTTTACTTTTATCGCTTGGGAACCACCACTAGCGTGCTTAGCATGGAAGATGTTGACAAATGATGGTCGTGAAGTGAATGAGAAGGGTGCATGTCTCAAAATATCATTTATCTTTGTTTTAAAAATTGAGCTCTGGCACCTCTGCAAATCACTGCTTCCCTCTGCGAAGGGACTTTCTATTTACTTTTATGCTGTGTCAGCACCTTCTAAAAACAAGCACCAGAAACTGAGTAGAGCACAGCTGTCATGATTTATGCATTGTGTGTAGCTAATGTTGGGTGCATCATGACTGGATCTTTTCTACCATGAATTACAATGTTTAGTCGCTGCTTGAACTTTGGAGGTGCTCTGCATTTATGTTTTGCGGTCTCAGAAAGGGCTAGCGAGATACCACTCTTGTCATATTATATCATGGTTGTTTTGACAACATCTTGCTATCTGAGATGTCATATTATTGCTCGCTAGCTGATTATGTCATTGATATTAGCATTATAATATTAAGAGTTATTGCTGACATGGTTAGTTATAATGCTGGCTGAAAACCTGGGTGTTGTTTAAGCTTATTTATGTAAACAAGAGCAAAAGAGTTCGTAAAAGTTTTTCTTTCTCACTTTCAGTTTATCAACTGAATTGCTTGACGACAAGCAAAGGTTTAGTTTGGGGGAGTTGATACGTCTCCAATGTATCTACTTTTTCTCACGCTTTTCCTCTTGTTTTGGACTCTAATTTGCATGATTTGAATGAAACTAACCCCGGACTGACGTTGTTTTCAGCATAACTACCATGGTGTTGTTTTTGTGCAGAAATAAAAGTTCTCGGAATGGAACGAAACTTTGCGAGGATTTTTTATATCAATAGTAAGAATGGAGCCAAGACCTACCGGAGAGGGGCCCTTGGGTGGGCACAACCCACCAGGGCGCGCCTCCCTCTCCTGGCGTGCCCAGATGGGCTGTACCCACCTGGTGGCCCCGCAGACGACCGCCTGATACTATAAAATCACATATTTCCAGAAAAAATCAGGGAGAAAGAATTATCGCGATCCACGAGATGGAGCCGCCGCCAAGCCCTGTTCTTCCTCGGGAGGGCAGATCTGGAGTCCGTTTGGGGCTCCGGAGAGGGGGATCTTCATTGTTCGTCATCACCAACCAATCTTCATCGCCAATTCCATGATGCTCCCCATTGGGAGTGAGTAATTCCTTCGTAAGGCTCGCTGGTCGGTGAGGAGTTGGATGAGATTCATCATGTAATCGAGTTAGTTTTGTTAGGGCATGATCCCTAGTATCTATGTTCTTAGATTGATGTTGCTATGACTTTGCTATGCTTAATGCTTGTCACTTTGGGCCCGGGTGCCATGAACTCAGATCTGAATCGTTTATGAATTCATCATTATATCCATGTTTTAGATCCGATCTTGCAAGTTATAGTCACCTACTACGGTTATGATCCGACAACCCTAGAGTGACAACAACCGAGCCCACTCTCGGTGATGACCGTAGTTTGAGGAGTTCATTTATTCACTATGTGTTAATGCTTTGTTCCGGTTCTCTATTAAAAGGAGGCTTTAATATCCCTCAGTTTCCAAGATGGACCCTGCTGCCATAGGAGCATAGGACGAAAGATGTCATGCAAGTTCTTCTAATAAAGCACGTATGACTATTTACGGAATACATTCCTACATTATATCGATGAACTGGAGCTAGTGTCGTATCGCCCTAGGTTATAACCGTCACATGATGAATATCATCCAACAAGTCACCGATCCAATGCCTACGAATTTGTCCTTATTGATCTTGCTGCGTTACTATTTCTATCATCACTGTTACACTTGCTACAAATTACTGCTATCACGGTTACTGTTACTATTGCTACTGTCACTACTATCAAAACTATCAGACTACTTTGCTACTGATCACTTTGCTGCAGATAATTAATCTCCAGGTGTGGTTGAATTGACAACTTAGCTGCTAATACCTTCAAATATTCTTTGGCTCCCCTTGTGTCGAATCTATAAATTTGGGTTAAATACTTTACCCTCGAAAAATGTTGTGATCCCCTATACTTGTGGGTTATCAAGAGTCGTTTCTTAAAGTTTGGGGCTGCGATGCTTGTGTGAAAAAGCTTCAACCTGATAAGCTCGAACCCAAATCGGAGAAATGCGTCTTCATAGGATACCCAAAAGAAACTATTGGGTACACCTTCTATCATGGATCCGAAGGGAAGACTTTTGTTGCTAAGAATGGATCCTTTCTAGAGAAGGAGTTTCTCTCAAAAGAAGTGAGTGGGAGGAAAGTAGAACTTGATGAGGTAATTGTACCTTCTCTCGAATTGGAAAGTAGTTCATCAGAGAAATCAGTTCCAGTGATGCCTACACCAATTAGTGAGGAAGTTAATGATGATGATCATGAAACTTCAGATCAAGTTACAACCGAACCTCGTAGGTCAACCAGGGTACGCTAATCCAATTCTAGAAGTCATGTTACTAGACCATGACGAACCTACGAACTATCAGGAAGCGATGATGAGCCCAGATTCCGTGAAATGGCTTGAGGCCATGAAATTTGAGATGGGATCCATGTATGAGAACAAAGTGTGGACTTCGGTTGACTTGCCCGATGATCAACAAGCCATAGAGAATAAATGGATCTTCAATAAGAAGACTGACGTTGACGGTAATGTTACTGTCTACAAAGCTCAACTTGTTGCGAAAGGTTTTCGACAAGTTCAAGGAGTTGACTACGATGAGACCTTCTCAGCCGTAGCGATGCTTAAGTCTGTCTGAATCATGTTAGCAATTGCCGCATTTTATGATTATGAAATTTGGCAAATGGATGTCAAAACTGCATTCCTTAATGGATTCTTAAAGAAGAGTTGTATATGATGCAACCAGAAGGTTTTTGTCGGCGTTCTGGGAACGGGGGTCCCCAGACTTGCCTGCCTGCGGCCTGCGGCGTGGCTCGAGTGGGGGCCCAACGTGGCCCATGTTCATCAACACAAAGCTCAAGACCCTCGCGAGGGGCCAAGCCTCGCGAGGCGGACGACATGGCGCTTCCTCCGGCACGGCCTCCTTAGGCTGGCTCGCGAGGAGGCGGAGAGATCAAGGTGGGGTACCTCACGAGGTGCCCATGACGCAAGCCATGACGATCAAAGGTGCCAGGTGGGCGCCAGCCCGCGCAGCGTCCTCCCTTTCCTCTTTGGTTCAAAGGGGGCAAGCGCAGGCGAGAGGATCAACCAAAGGCACCCATTTCGGTGCAACGAGACCAAGACCAGCTCCACGACAAGGAGGAAGTCACTGTGGAGCCCGAGCCGGCGTCATCACCAGAACCTTTGGCAGGCGAAGACCAACTTTAGTCAGGATAAGTGTACCCGATGTTCCCCTTCAAATTGGCCAATTGTTGGCGCCCTTCCCGCTCAATATTTGGGAAGAGGCCTGGGGCCTTTGCCTATATATAGGACTAGCCACCCCCAGGAAAGGGGGGGGAGAGAGAGCATTTAGAGCAAGGAGAGAGAGAGAGAGAGAGAGAAGGAGAAGGGCAACCGAACTCCCCCTAGAAGTTCATCCCCTAGCCAAGAACAGGCCCTCGCGAGGCCGTTCACCTATACTATTCTTCGTCATCAGCCCAAGAGGCAATCCACCCGCCACAAACTAGAGTAGGGTATTACACCACAACGGTGGCCCGAACTAGTATAAATCTTGTGTCTCTTGTGTTGCTCCTGCGGTAGTTAGATCCTTACGAGACGGAGAGGTAGAGGGCTTGATCTCCGCGCGCACCCCAGAGTTCGAACCTTAAGGGTCTGCCGGAACCCGTGATCCGACATTTGGCGCGCCAGGTAGGGGTGCGCCGGAATCTTTCTTCCCATCGCTCCGTCTCCCGTTACGCCGTCGTCATCATGCCCGGCGACCAGGCGGGCAACCAAGGCCCATGGGCGGCGTGGCCCATCTGCGCGGAGCCTCCCACTCCGGGCGACCCCGTGCCACAGGCAGCTCGCGGTTCGCAGGGCACTGCGGGCCGCGGGCGACGCGGGCAAGCTTTTGCGACCCTCACACCGCGACAGGCGCGGTCGGCGGCGAGGGCCTCCAACCACGCCGTGGCTACGACACCGTACACCCGTCGAGAACAGGCAAACTCAAGGGTCGCGCTCATGGTAGCACGGGAGCTGTTGTAGTGCAGGCTACTGGAAGGCGGCCGCGACGTGCTGCTGGAGCGGGTCGCCGAGCTCCTGGGCTTCGCCGCTTCGGGGGCTCACCCCTTCTGTGTCCAGCTTCCGCCTCAAGTCCAGGGCGGCGCACGAGGGGGCCCCGCGCACCCACGCGGGCCTCAAGACTACCTCAACACCGGCGAATCCGCCGGCACCAGACTGGAAGTGGCACTACCCCCGCCCCCGGCGCGTGAAGGAGAAGGGCTCAGTGCGGCCCACAGCGCCAACGGCCAACCGCGCTACCACCCCGCGGTGGGCATGACAAGCAACGCCGCATGGCGCATGGAGCATTACAGTGCGGCATTCGGGATGGCGGCGCCGGAGGAGTACGTGCCCCACATGATGGACCAAGGACACGCTCCCGAGGGCGAACAGGGCTCACTCTTCAGCCCCAGCTGGGAGGACGAGGCGCCAGAGGCCGAGCCCCTCCAGGAACCCCGGGACGGCTCCGTCAGTCACACTGGAGGCAACGACTATCGGGTACCATTAATTCCTCAAGAGCAGGCATACGCTAATCATGGGTCACGGGAGATGCAGGTCGCCGCGACAAGCAGCTGCCCCGCCCCTGCGGTCTCCTACCCCTCGGGAGGAGGACGCAGGGGGCTACAGGAAAGGGGCAGAGATCCCACCTCATCACCGCGGCATTCGGAGCAAGTCGTTCTTAGAAGATAGGCCCTCCGCTGGGGAGGCGCCCGAGGGCCTGCCCCTGGCGAAGGACCCGTGGTCATCGGGGGAACCGCTGGCGACCGCTCTACCCCACCGGCGGCATCCTGGTTTCCGGTCGTCGTTGGTGGCACTAGAGTGTGGCGCAAGGCGGGGCCCTCGTCTGGCGATATGAAGCAAGGCCGGTTCCTGTGAAGAAGGCCCAGTGCCTGTGAAGCTCGCCGCTCCGTGACACTCTCACGTAATAATGAGTGGGGCTGTACACGCCCCGGAGTCTCAGGGGTGCCGGCCTCAGGCCCTGGGGCTCCCTCCCACGCCTAGTGGACAGCACTTAGCTCCGCGCTGGTGAGAAGACGTCGAAGACTAGATTAGGTGCCGGACGCGGCCTTTTTGTTTGCTTTCATTGCTTTCTTCCTTTGGTTGTAACCTTTTTTCTCCCGCTGGATTTAAGTTGAATTCGAATCTGAGCTTTGCATGCGTTCGGGGAAGGGGTGCTTGGTCTTGTTTGAGTCGTTTCCCGCGTTCTGGTCACCATCTCATCACAGCTGCCTCCCCTCGCGAGCCCCTCGCGAGCAGGGCCAGGCCTAGCTTAAGCACGGCCCAGATTGCCGCTGTCGCCCCCTCGCGAGGTGACCATTGGTGCCTGCGGAGATCGTTTTTCTCGTGAAGGCCCAGAGCCTGTGAAGAAGGCGAACGCCTATGAAGACATCCCTCTCGGGAGAAGGCCCGGAGCCTATGAAGAAGGCGAATGCCTGTGAAGCCATCCCTCTCAGGAGAAGGCCCAGAGCCTGTGAAGAAGGCGAATGCCTGTCAAGACATCCCTCTCGGGAGAAGGCCCAGAGCCTGTGAAGAAGGCGAACGCCTGTGAAGACATCCCTCTCGGGAGAAGGCTCAGAGCCTGTGAAGAAGGCAAACGCCTGTGAAGACGCCTCGTTCGAGAAAAGGCCCGGAGCCTGCAAAGACGGCCCATGCCTGTGAGGTTTCCTGTCAGTAACGACCCCGCCTCCCGAGGCTTCAACTACCCAGCACCTGGGGCGTGACGCCCTCCAGAAGGCAGCTCCGGAGCCTGCGAGGGACAAGGGCGAACCAGCCTACCGTTGGACACGCGTACGATTTAATCACTGCAGATACATTATATACAAGTTCATACAAGAGGGGCTCCCCCTCCCAAAATGCTCTCACAACCGTCGGGCCAAAAGCCTGAGCTCTATCTATGCAGGGTAAAAAGGCGAGGATAACGTATGGTCAATCTGATAAATCCCCCAATGCATCCTCGGAGGCGCCTCCCGAGCTGTCGCTGGCGTCGCTGAACTCACCTTTGTTGCCTGCGCCCCCGTCAGCGGCATTGGGGTCTTCCACCACGCCACCTTCGTCAGCGCCCACGATCACGCCGTCGTCGTCCGAAGTGAAGGCCCGGACGAGCGCATCTACGTTGCTCTCCACCCATTCAGCCAGGTCTCCTCGAACAGCTTGGGGAACTGGGGCGATGGCGGCGTCGAAGTCGAAGTGGGGATCCATGTTTCGAAGATGGCTGAAGACGCGGGAGAAGGCGCGCCCGAGCAGGGCGCGGCTCCTCTCCTCCACCAACCTATCGGCTCTGGCCGACCGTGCCTCCAACTGTGTCACCACGGTGGTGAAGAACTGCAGGTTGCCGCCGTAGTTAATCGTGTGCGGCTCGCCCACGGCAGCCTCACAGATGTTGCCCAGGGCAATGTTGGCCCTATCACGGAGCTTGGTGAGCATGGGGCCGTGCTGGTGCTCCAGAACTTGCCGCTGGCGTATCTCGTCAGCATTCTGACGCTCGATGGCTATGGCCTCTTCCACACGCTGGCGTAGGCGGAGCACCTCGGCCTGGGAGGAGGCCAGCTCTTTCTGCGCTGCCTCAAGGGCGACCCGGGAGGCGTCCGCTCGTCGCGTCACCTCATCCCGCTGGGCCCTCAAGGCGGCGGTTCTGCCCTTGGCTTCGACTCGGATCATCCCCAGCTTCCCTCGAACTCGCGCTCGAGGCCTTGGCGTGCTGTCGCCACCCGACGGCAAACCTCCTCCAGGATTCGCGTTTCCCGCGCGGCGACATCGTTTTTCGCCTGCGTCACCAAGCACTCCCTGGTCTCCAGCTACTCGAGCTCACGAGCGCGTTCGGCGGCCTCCAGCACCAACGCTTCCTCGCGCTTCTGAAGCTCAGCCAGGTCTCCGGAAGCCATCTCCATCGATGCAAGGCTGCCTCGCGCAGCTCAACTTGCTCCTCCAGCGAGCGGCACCAGGCCAAGAGCTCCCGAGCCTGTTCTTCTGCTGCTCCTCGCCGACGGTCGGCTCCTCGGGCCTCCTCCACGGCCTGAGACTGAGCCGCCCGAGAAGCCTCCAGCGACGCCTTCGCCTCTTCGTCGTCAAGGACGTGCTGACGACGCGCAAGGGCAGCGGCTGCCTCCAGCTCGCGCCGCTCGACAGCCAGGCGCAAGCCCTCAGCTTCCAGGCGTGCGTCTTCCTCAGCAAGCTCCTGCCCAAGCAGGTCTACGGCACCACTCACCCTCCGGAGGAATTCGTGGTGACGGGCGCGGCGCTCCCGAGCACGCTCAAGCACGTCTGCCGCGCCACCATCCGCCCCAGGCAGGCGTCGAGGACCTCGGATCATCGCTCCGGCCCCGGGCAGGGGGCTGGGGGCTGGCGCATTCTCGACAGACGGCCGCGCCGCATCAGAAGCCCAACTTGAGTCCAATCTGGCCTCGGGAGAAGGGCCACGGAGGTGCCTCAGCCGGTCGCAGCCCGCGACCAAACGGGGAGCCCACGGCAGGCTGCCTATGTCGAGGGAAGGCCCGCGGAAGGAGATCGCAGGGGCGGGAGCGTCGCCGCGCGCTACGCGGCGGTCCGCGCCGTCACCTGCCCAAACCACCAGGGCAGTGCCGCTCGAGACACCCAGGGGCGGCGGAGGAGACGGAGTCAAGGAGGGCGCCGGCCCGACGACTTCATCGAGCTCAGCAGGCAGAGACCTGCAGGGCAAGGATCAGCGGATGCGGCAAGCAGGATAAGGAACAGAAAAGGAGAAGACTTACTCATCGACAGCGAAGTACTTCCGGCGCTTCAGCAAGCGGCAGGGGAGGTCATCGCCCGAGGCCTCCCTTTTTCTCCGGAGGGCCTCAAAGTCCACACGGAAACGGCCCAGGAGAGATGCGCAGGAACCAGCCTGCGAAGATGACGGAGCGCCAAGGCCACTCGTGTCGAGGGCGCATGCCTGGAATGCACGGGCAGTTGCCTCGTCAGAGATCTCGGCCGGGGGCTCAGGAGCCTCGGCCTCAAGCACCGGAAGCGGCGGCGCCTCACCCGTGGCCTCGGGAGCGCGGACCTCGTGAGCTGCCCCGTCAAGAGCATCGCCAAGTACGGTCACATCGCCCGCGGCTCCCTCGACCCCCGCTGTCTCCTGCCTCCCTGCGCCACCACTCGAGGAGGATTCACCCAGGCCGACCGGAAGGGAAATCACCACCACAGGGTTCTCGCGAGGCCCCTGGAGGCCGACAGGGCGTAACCCCCACTTGTTGAAAGAGGGCATCTGCCTCACGAAGTCATCCCTGTTGTGGCAGAGGTACAGCAAGGCTCCCCCCTGCCGGACACCCCCGGGGTTGGGATCGCCTGTCAGGATCAAGAGCACCCTCCTCAGCACCTCGGGCGTCAGGTCTTCTCCCTGAAGCCTCATGCGGTCACCATGCCCGCTGAAGGCCCACATTCTACAAGAATGGCGTTGGAGAGGGGCAATGCGGCGCAATAGGAACTCCTTCACCACTTTGGGCGCCGTTACGCCCAGCTTCTTCAAGGACATGAAGCGATGCCAGACGAAGGCGAGCCGGGGACTTACAAGCGTCTCCTGGCCCCAGCCCGAATTAGGCACAGCAGGCGATGTCGGCTTCGCGAGCCGGGGGCTGGGCACCCCGACATCGATGTACAACCACCGCTCGCAGAACTCGGCTGAAGGTGGAGGAAGGTTGAAGTCGATACCAGTGGCAGCAGTCTGGGACGAAGCTACGAAGCTCACGCATGCCGAGCATTGCGTGGGGTCGACAAGATGCAAGGAGAAGAAGTGGCGCAGCAGGGCAACAGAAGGAGGGATGCCCACCATCGCCTCACAAACAAAAGCGATGACAGAAAGAAGAGCTATGGACTCAGGACCCATATGCATCATGTGGATCTGATAATGATCAAGGACAGCGTTGAAGAAATCGGAGAAGGGAGGCACCAAACCCGCCCACAAGGCGTCGGCAAAGTAATGGACCTCGGTGATTATCCTGTCAGTAGGAAGGTGACAAGTAGGCCACGCCGTCGTCCTCCCGCACTCGTTGAAGGCGGTGGCCAGAGCCGGATTGAGCTTGTCCAGGCACTGCAGGTTGAGTATGATTGAGCGCCCGACAGCAGGCGCCACCGGCGGCAGCGGGCGAGATGGAGCCGCAGGCTTCTTCCCCTTCCCTTTCTTTGGAGCCATGGCAGCGGGCGGACAAGAGGAGATGCAAGATTGGATTGGACGCAAGGGTCTGAGTTCGAAGGGGGGAAGAGCAGGAGACGGTCAGGCAACAGGGAGAGGACGGCTGTGTACAACTGCGGGGCAACCTAGCGCGGCGCGGAATAAGGGGGCGTGGGTAAACAGTGCCGCCCACGTCCAATCAACCGCCACGCGGCGCCCGAGGCCGCAGGCTGTTAGGGCCCGCGGCGCTTCACCCTTGCCCTTTTGCCTCTCGGCACGGCCAAGTCCATGCGCGCCTTGGGCCCGGGGGCTACTGTCGGCGTTCTGGGAAAGGGGGTCCCCAGACTTGCCTGCCTGCGGCCTGCGGCGTGGCTCGAGTGGGGGCCCAACGTGGCCCATCTTCATCAACACAAAGCTCAAGACCCTCGCGAGGGGCCAAGCCTCGCGAGGCGGACGACACGGCGCTTCCTCCGGCACGGCCTCCTTAGGCTGGCTCGCGAGGGGGCGGAGAGATCAAGGTGGGGTACCTCACGAGGTGCCCATGACGCAAGCCATGACGATCAAAGGTGCCAGGTGGGCGCCAGCCCGCGCAGCGTCCTCCCTTTCCTCTTTGGTTCAAAGGGGGCAAGCGCAGGCGAGAGGATCAAGCAAAGGCACCCATTTCGGTGCAACGAGACCAAGACCAGCTCCACGACAAGGAGGAAGTCACTGTGGAGCCCGAGCCGGCGTCATCACCAGAACCTTTGGCAGGCGAAGACCAACTTTAGTCAGGATAAGTGTACCCGATGTTCCCCTTCAAATTGGCCAATTGTTGGCGCCCTTCCCGCTCAATATTTGGGAAGAGGCCTGGGGCCTTTGCCTATATATAGGACTAGCCACCCCCAGGAAAGGGGGGGAGAGAGAGCATTTAGAGCAAGGAGAGAGAGAGAGAAGGAGAAGGGCAACCGAACTCCCCCTAGCAGTTCATCCCCTAGCCAAGAACAGGCCCTCGCGAGGCCGTGCACCTGTACTATTCTTCCTCATCAGCCCAAGAGGCAATCCACCTGCCACAAACTAGAGTAGGGTATTACACCACAACGGTGGCCCGAACTAGTATAAATCTTGTGTCTCTTGTGTTGCTCCTGCGGTAGTTAGATCCTTACGAGACGGAGAGGTAGAGGGCTTGATCTCCGCGTGCACCCCAGAGTTCGAACCTTAAGGGTCTGCCGGAACCCGTGATCCGATAGTTTTGTCGATCCTAAAGGTGCTAACAAAGTGTGCAAGCTCCAGCGATCCATTTATGGACTGGTGCAAGCCTCTCGGAGTTGGAATATATGCTTTGATAGTGTGATCAAAGGATATGGTTTTATACAGACTTTTGGAGAAGCCAGTATTCACAATAAAGTGAGTGGGAGCTCTGTAGCATTTCTAATATTATATGTGGATGACATATTGTTGATTGGAAATAATACAGAATTGGATAGCATAAAAGGATACTTAGATAAGAATTTTTCAATGAAAAACCTCGGTGAAGCTGCTTATATATTAGGCATCAAGATCCATGGAGATAGATCAAGACGCTTAAGTGGACTTTCACAAAGCACATACCTTGATAAAGTTTTTAAGAAGTTCAAAATGGACCAGTCAAAGAAAGGGTTCTTGCCTGTGTTACAAGGTATGAAGTTGAGTCAGACTCAATGCCCGACCACTGCAGAAGATAGAGAGAAAATGAAAGTCGTTCCCTATGCCTCAGCCATAGGTTCCATCATGTATGCGATGCTGTGTACCAGACCTGATGTGTGCCTTGCTATAGGTTTAGCAGGGAGGTACCAAAGTAATCCAGGAGTGGATCACTGGACAACGGTCAGGAACATCCTGAAATATCTAAAAGGACTAAGGATATGTTTCTCGTTTATGGAGGTGACAAAGAGCTTGTCGTAAATGGTTACGTCGATGCAAGCTTTGAAACTGATTTGGATGACTCTAAGTCGCAAACCGGATACGTATTTATATTGAATGGTGAAGTTGTAAGTTGGTACAGTTCCAAGCAGAGCGTCGTGGCGGGATCTACGTGTGAAGCGGAATCCATAGTTGCTTCAGAAACAACAAATGAAGGAGTCTGGATGAAGGAGTTCATATCCGATCTAGGTGTAATACCTAGTGCATCGGGTCCAATTAAAATCTTATGTGACAATAATGGAGCAATTGCCTTGGCGAAGGAATCCAGATTTCACAAGAGAACCAAACACATCAAGAGACGCTTCAATTCCATCAGCGGTCAAGTCAAGGACGGAGACATAGAGATTTGCAAAATACATACGGAATTGAATGTTGTAGACCCATTGACTAAGCCTCTTCCATGAGCAAAACATGATCAGCACCAAGACTCCATGGGTGTTAGAATCATTACTATGTAATCTAGATTATTGACTCTAGTTCAAGTGGGAGACTGAAGGAAATATGCCCTAGAGGCAATAATAAAGTTGTTATTTATATTTTGTTATATCATGATAAATGTTTATTATTCATGCTAGAATTGTATTAACCGGAAACTTAGTACATGTGTGAATACATAGACAAAACTGAGTGTCCCTAGTATGCCTCTACTTGACTAGCTCGTTAATCAAAGATGGTTAATGAAAGGATCGATATAGTTGACTAGAGGGGGTGAATAGGCAACTAACAATTTTTAGCTTTTCTTTACCAGTTTAAACTTTGCCTCAAAGTAGGTTGTCTATATATGCAACTAGGTGAGCAACCTATATGATGCACAACCAACAAGCACACAAGCAAGCAACGGATACAACACAAAGTAAGCTTGCACAAGTAAAGGTAAGAGATAACGAAAAGTGGGGCCGGTGGAGACGAGGATGTGTTACTGAAGTTCCTTCCCTTTGATAGGAAGTACGTCTCCGTTGGAGTGGTGTGGAGGCACAATGCTCCCCAAGAAGCCACTAGGGCCACCATATTCTCCTCACGCCCTCACACAATGCAAGATGCCGTATTCCACTATTGGTGCCCTTGGAGGCGGCGACCGACCCTTTACAAACAAGGTTGTGGCTATCTCCACAACTCAATTGGAGGCTCCCAACGAAACCATGGAGCTTCACCATGATGGAATGTGGCTTCCGAGGTGACCTCAACCGTCTAGGGTGCTCAAACACCCAAGAGTAACAAGATCCGCAAAGGATTAGTGGGGGAATCAAATTTATCTTGGTGGAAGTGTAGATCCGGGCTTTCTCAACCAATCCCTAAAGAATCAACAAGTTTGACTGGCTAGGGAGAGAGATCGGGTGAAACAGAGATTTGGAGCAACAATGGAGCTTGGGGGAAGAGAGGTAGGTCAACTTGGAGAAGAAGACCTCCTTATATAGTGGGGGAACCAATCCAACTGTTACCCCCTTCTTCAGCCCGCATAGAGCGGTACTACTGCTCAGTAGAGCGGTACTACTTCATAGATTGAGCGTAGTAGAAGCAAAGGGAGAACGAGAGAGAGGGGGGTATGGGCGGCACTAGTAGCGGTGGTAGCCGCGATACTACCGCTTAAGGGCGGTACTACCGCTGCTATTGTCACTACTACTGTCGCACAATACGACACGAGAAAATGCATCCTCGAATCGAGGCCGTAGCGTTACTGAACCAGGACGGTACTGCCGCCTATGCCTCGAAGCGGTACTACCATTGTAGACGGCGGTACTGCCGCTTTAGGACTATAGGCAGTACTACCGCTTTCTCCTCACAGTGTCCACTTCTGTTAAAACGACAACTTCCAAGGTGAGGAAAGGAGCTGGGGGTGCAAAGAAGACGTGTACGTGTAGATTCCACCCTAGCCTTTCAATTGCGGACCCCCTCTTGATAGTACGATGACTCCTACGACTCAAGTCCACCAAACCGAAAATGAAAGAGACTACATCGTCTTCACATAAAGCTCCGAGGGGAAAGAATTGTCTCGTGCCAAAGAATGAATCTCTGAAATACTCAACACACATGATTAGTCCGCAAAATCATTGTCATCAACCACCAAAACTACTTAGAGAGAAATATGCCCTAACAATCTTCCCCTTTTTGGTGGATTGATGACAACACAAGATTTGCACAAGGTAATGACATGAGATAAAGCGAATACCAAAACTAAAAAATATAGACGGGCTCCCCCTAAATGTGTGCACTTGATTAGAGGTGCCTTTGTATAGCAAAGTGCACACATTAGGATCAACACTCCCCCTATATTTTATAGTCTTACAACAATTGCATCAAATATAATACATATGAGCTAGGATGCAAC
The DNA here is from genome assembly GCA_032464435.1 of Aegilops umbellulata. Taxonomy (NCBI): domain Eukaryota; kingdom Viridiplantae; phylum Streptophyta; class Magnoliopsida; order Poales; family Poaceae; genus Aegilops; species Aegilops umbellulata. Next base: position 345,465,117 of record CP136055.1, on the reverse strand, counting down.
AGAGAGGCAAGTGAGTAAAGTAGACATATGAGATAAGCATGAACTCACAAACTACTAAAGTACTTGACATACAAGATAATAATAAGATAGGGTAGCATATGTCTCACACCATTTGATTGGGTACCAGGTCTCATGAGCACAAACCAAACCAAAGCAAATAAAAGAGATTACGAGAGAGAAAAAAACCAAGCAAATAAGACACTCTCAATGCGACAACGACAAATCCCTAAACTCTCTCCCCCTTTGGCATCGAGACACCAAAAAGGGCAAAGAGTGCTACTATGGCCACAGGTGATAGCGGAACTCAAGAACGCCAACATCACACCCCGCGTGATCGTCTGCTCCTTCGTCATCGGCAGGGGGATTCTTAGTGTGTGAGTCTATCCACGGGCAGTGCTGCTGAACCCACTCCTCCTCATTAGTGATCTTGCCCTCAGAATCGTTGGCAACTGTTGAACCTAACTGACGCATGAGCTCCTTGTGACGGCTCCTGGCCTTCTTCTTAGACACATGAGCCATGTACTGACCATGAGACTCCATGCGGAAAAGTTTCTTCATTTTGCGCTTGAGCTTCTTTGCCCATGAGGGCTCCGCTCCAGAGGGCTCATAATCATCATCAGCGGCTGCATCAACCTCTGTCTCAACGTCAGTAGCTCCAGATGGAATCCCAGACCTTGGAACCGATGTGCCCCAGTTCTCCTTCTTCCTCAGACGCTTGATCTCATGAGGGATCAACTCGCCAGTCTCCAGCACAACATTAGGATAGGTGTATATCCAAGCCTTCTCAATAAGCAACATGAGGAAAGGCGCATAGATGGGGCACTTGCGCTCAGAGATAGCGGTGACAAGCTCATACCACATGACATCAGAGATGTCCAAGGATTCTCCAGTGTTTTCTTCCTTCTCATGCTTAAAGAAAAGAAGCATGTCCATGAGGAAGGAGTGAACCATATCCAAGTTCCCAATGCAAGGGAAGAGAGTCTCTCTGAAGATGCGATGAAGTATGTCCAGAAAGGCAGGCAACTTATAGGTCTCCTTCTGAGTCTCGGGGTGAATCTTCAAAGTATAGAAAGGCCAGAGAGATTGCTTGTGAGTGGAAGTTGCATTGCGGTGAGGGTGAAAGCCAACTAGGTTATCAAGTCCTTGATTTCAATTCCAAGTAAGTCCATGAATGCTTTCCATTTGACAGAGAGAATCTTGCCATTGGTCATCCAAGTCAGAGTTCTTTCCTCATCCTTTCCAAGATGGACCGTGGCATAGAACAGAGCCACCAAATCTGCATCAAAGTCCTTGTTGAACTGCATGATCCTGAGAATGTTCAGCTGAGAACACATCTGTAGAGCTTCGCCAAAGTAGGCAGGATCCTTCTCCATATAGTCAGTGTTGATGGTGAGAACATCAACATAGAGATTATTCTTGGCTTTGATCACATCAAAGTAGATCGCCCACTGAAAATGGTTCCAGAAAGGATGGTTGACAAGATTGGTCTCTTGATCTTGCTCATAGGGATTGCGTCGATGCTTCTCCCAGAACTCCTTGGCAGTCATCTTAGTCATGGACTTGGGCTTCGGCTTGGGCTTCTGCGCAGTCCTCTTGGTAGGCTGCTGAGACGAAGTTGGCGGAGCACTCGAAGGAGGAACGCTTGAAGAAGCAGCCGCTGTCTTAGAGGTGCGATAGTGCTTTGAAGTAGAACGCTCGGGGTTGACACGATGGACATGTTGCTCATAAGGGCCATCACCTGGAACCAAACACACAGACACAAGAAACAACACAAAAGAACGAGCGTAAGCCACCATAGAAAGCAACACGGGTTGATATTTGGTATGAGTACGGTGGAATTGGGCATCCAGCGGTAGTACCGCGATCTGGAAGCGGTAGTACCGCCTGAGTGGTAGTACCGCTCCTGGAGAGCGGTAGTACCGCCCCAGGCGGGGGAACGGCGGTTCCCTACTGCCGTGGCCAAATCCGGCACTACCGGGATGCCAAATTCAAACATAAGCCTACCAAATATCAATCCAAATAGTCTAGAAGCCTTCACCATCCTACTCAAGCTTCGTTTTGGCCAAAATTCGATGAATGCAAAGCCTATTGCCCCTAAAGACTAGATCTGAAACCTAGAAGCAAAGAGAAAAGGATCGGGGGCAATACCAGCATCCATGGCTAGAGGAAGAGGTGGGATCGATCCCACTGGAGGAAAAGGTGAAAGACGGCCCAGAGGAGGCGGCCCACCGGCGCCCTCTCGCGGCAAGTTCGTCTCTGGCGAAAACAAAGAGGATGAGTGGGTTGTGCGAATGGGTGTGGGGGAGAAAGAAACTCCCCCTGCCCCGACATAACCCCCTAGTCCTGCCCCGCAGCAGTAGTGTTGCTCGGGCGGGCGGTAGTACCGCTTTTTGATCATAAGCGGTAGCACTGCGCCTCCAGCAGTAGTACCGCCCAGCCAAAACTCGAAGACAAGACAGAAACAGGCTTAGCTCAAGCAACAAGAAAACGAAACGACGAGGCGAAGGGGCAAACACAAATGCAGAACAACACCCACAGGAGGACAAGAAACACACAACTCTCAAACAGAGGGCGGTGGCCGAGGCCACCTATGTTTGAGTCAAGTGGTATGGCACCGTGAAGATTTTAACGTTGGGCCCATGACCAAAAGTCATCTTTGAAGCACAAGTACCATAAAAAATGGCTAATGTGAAAGACGTGATCAATTTATGCTTAATGGGGGGAGGGAGAGTTCATTGAAAGAACAACACTCCCCCTATGTCCATGCCTACACCTAAACAAGACAACACGATGAGCATGGTGGGGTGTGCAAAGGTTCAAGCCACATTGATCGAATCAATGATATTTAGCTCATGCCTTAACTCATGAAATCTTGCTTCATCCAAGGGCTTCGTGAAGATATCTGCAAGGTTATCATGAGTGTTGACATAGTTGAGCTCGATCTCCCCTCGCCTAATGTGATCCCGGATGAAGTGATAACGAATCTCAATATGCTTCATCTTGAAGTGTTGCACCGGGTTGAGAGAAATCTTGATGGCACTTTCATTGTCACACCAAGGAGGCACTTTATCACAAATCACACCGTAATCCTTTAAAGTTTGCCTCGTCCATACAAGTTGAGCACAACAACTATCGACGGCCACATACTCCGCTTTGGTGGACGAGAGAGACACACAACTTTGCTTCTTAGAAGACCAGCTCACCAAAGAGCAACCAAGAAATTGGCACCCTCCGGAAGTTGACTTCCTATCCACTTTGTCTCCCGCCCAATCCGAGTCCGAAAAACCCACAAGATTGAAGTTTTCTCCTTTTGGGTACCATAAGCCAAAGTTTGGGGTATTGGCCAAATATCGAAAGATTCGCTTGACCGCCACATTATGGCTTTCCTTAGGTGCGGCTTAAAACCATGCACAAATTCCCACACTCAACATGATATCTGGTCTAGATGCACAAAGGTAAAGCAAGGAGCCAATCATGGAGCGATATACCTTTTGATCCACCGCTTTACCATTGGGATCTATATCAAGTTGGCATTTGATGGGCATTGGAGTGGAAGCCGGCTTGACATCACTTAGCTTGAATCTCTTGAGCATGTCTTGAGTGTATTTGGCTTGGTTGATGAAGGTTCCTTCTCTTATTTGCTTGATTTCGAACCCGAGAAAGAACTTCAACTCTCCCATCATGGACATCTTGAACTTTGAGGTCATGAGAGCGGCAAATTCCTCATTGAAAGCTTTGTTAGGGGAACCAAAGATAATATCATCAACATATAGTTGGCATGCAAACAACTCCCCTTTGACCTTCTTAGTAAAAAGAGTGGGGTCGATCTTCCCAATTTCAAACCCACGATCTCGCAACAACTCGGTAAGGTGCTCATACCACGCACGTGGGGCTTGTTTAAGGCCATAGAGTGCCTTATCGAGTTGGTACACATGATTGGGGAACTCGGGATCCTCAAACCCCGGGGGTTGTTTGACATACACCAACTCATTAATAGGACCATTAAGAAAAGCACTCTTCACATCCATTTGTTGCAACTTGAAGTTATGATGAGAAGCGTGAGCAATCAACAAACGAATATATTCAAGGCGAGCAACAGGAGAAAAGGTTTCACTGTAGTCGATACCCTCGACTTGGGAGTAGCCTTGTGCTACCAAACAAGCCTTGTTGCGAACGATAATTCCATGAGCATCTTGCTTGTTCTTGAATATCCACTTGGTTCCAATGACATTATGGTTCCCGGTTGGCCTTGGCACCAATCTCCACATCTTGTTGTGCTCAAAGTTGTTGAGTTCTTCATGCATGGCATTGAGCCAATCTGGATCCTCGAGCGCCTCATAGACCTTTTGGGGTTCAACACAAGAGACAAACGCGTGATGTTCACAATAATTTACTAATTGTTGGGGATATTACTACTGGGCGTAAACCGGCCAAGGCAGGCCAGGTTAACTTCATCAGTAGTTGAGTATGTTAAAGCCCAGGAAGGCAGATAAGGGCTCAAGGCCCATAATCGGTTTAAGGCATGTAACCGTAAACCGGTTTGTCGGTATGTAACTTGTATTGTAAGTTAGGAATAGTGGAGACCGAACCGGACACACCTATGAGTCGGTATCGGGACTCTGTAAACCGACGGGCGTCACCCATGTATATAAGGGGACGACCCGGCGGCGGTTCAAGGACAACAGACAACAACTCGAGACTTAGGCGAAGCTTGTTTGCTCCCTAGTCATCGAAACCCCATCAATTCCATCACAACTAGACGTAGGCTTTTACCTTCATCGAAGGGGCCGAACTAGTATAAACTCTCTTGCATCCCTGTGTCCGCTTTAACCCCTTCAAGCTAACCAGTAGCAATGGCTCCACAACTAAGTCCTTTCATGAGGACATCTGCTGTGACAAAACCACGACAGTTGGCGCCCACCGTGGGGCTATCGCACGATGGTTTCAAGTTCTTGGAGGGCAACTTCGAAGGACTCAAGGGTTACGCCATGGGCCGGATAACCAAGAGTCGTCGCAGCAAGCTCTACATCGACGATGCAGGATGGGGCCCCGAGGCCGGCTCAATCGAGCACGGGTACCGGGTCCCCTTTGGTGGCATAAACGTCTTCATTGGCAAGATCGGTGAACCGGGCCCTGATCCGGACATTTGCACCGACCTCGTCGAAACGGCTCAGGGTGCATGATCCGCCCAGGCTAAACTGGCCGTGAAGCGTGCCTTTGTGGGAGTCATCCATGGAGGAGAATACGAGGATAGATCAGAATCTAGTGATGAGACCGTCGTTTATTCCGGCGACGAGTCCTCGACCGGAGAGACCGAGTCATTATATCAATTACAAGATGGCCGGATTGGGGGCTGTTCCGATGGCGACAGTATTCCGGACCCCTCTGATCTGCCAAACCGGGTCAGAATATTCATGGCCAGTACGCAAGCGGCGATCCACTCTTCGACCGCAACGGCAATGATCTTTGGGTTAGTAACAGCGACGGCAGCCGGGGCAGGAGGCCCTGTGTGCTCGCCGACTCAAGTTTTATCTGATATGTTTGATGCGTTGGCCGCGCTCATGGCAGAGGCTAACCCGGCGGATCAGGACGCCCACAACACGGAAATCGCAAAGGTGAAAGATCAGATTACTCAGGCCAAGGCCGATTTAGCGGCTGAGAATGCCAGGATGACCGTGGAACGGGCCGCTTTGGAGGCGCAGGCTTATCGGCTTATGCTGGATCAGAACACATCGCATGAAGTCATGAAGAGGAAGCACCGGTCTCACTTACCTCCGGTTTACGAGGCCAGAGACCTCTTTAACACCCCAGGAGCAGGGACCAGTAACCCGCCAGTGCTAAACCGGGCGGAAGCGCCAGGGACAGGCGCACCGGTTCAGCCTCGCTTGGTGGATCCACCCCGTCAGAACAATATCGTGCCTCAACCTGTCCCAACACCTTCGGGTCACTATTCCAATCCGATGGACAACCTTGTTGTTGCCGCTTCACGACTGGAGGCCATCCCAATTGAAGGTGATTCTCCGCAGGCAGTGGAGACGCGCCGGGTTAAGGAACTTCTTCGGACAGCCTTGATTCAACAGGAAGCATATTCATATAGTCGTGACCGAATTCACTCCACCCCTCGTCCGAGCCGGAGCTACAGCAGGCGCATGGATGAACCGGCCGTGTCAAGCAATGCACGGAACCGTGAAGCGCCCCGTGGCAACAACTCGGCAGGTGGTATCGGGGATGCTCAGGAAGTGGTAGACCGGGCCCGAGCACGCAGGGAGGCCGAGTTAGCAGCACAGTATGAGGCTCGTCAGCTTACGCCGGTTCGCCCAACTACCTCGGTCGAGCCAGGAGTTACCTCTAGTTCTTTGGGGGTACCATGCCTTGTCCCCGCCTTACGCAATGTGCGCCTGCCCAAGGATTTCAAGGGCCCGCGCAAGGTGTCGAATTATACTACCGATTTGTCTCCAGAAACATGGGTGGAGAGCTATGAGATGGCCATGGAAATGCTTGATGTGGATGATGCGGCGTCTGCGAAGTATTTCACCATGATGCTAGAAGGGACGACCCGTACTTGGTTAAAAAGTTTACCGGCCAATTCTATCAGCTCGTGGGCCGAGTTGAGATCTCGGTTTATCTAGAATTTTAAGGATACATGTAAGCAGCCTATGTCAATAGTGAACTTAGCGGCCTGTGTCCAGGAAGAAGGAGAGTCGAAGACCCGTTAGGTACGCCGGGTCTCAAAGATCTTGCACTCATCAGACCGCATCAATGCTGATACATCAGTTATAACCTTGGAAGGCAACTGCCGGTTTGAGCCTCTGAAGTTGAAATTGGGACGGTTGAAGCGCCATTGCAATGATATGGGGACCCTCATGGCTGCGTTAGTGAAGTATGCTGACTCTGATAGTACCAAGGATCCCGAGTCTGACGATGACAAGGCAGGGAAGGGAAAGAAGAGCAGCAACTCCAAAGGGTAGCAGCACAACACGGCGGGTCATGGAAACGGAGGCAAGCGTAAAGCGGATAGCAGCGTGGACTTTGTGGCTAATACCAACCCTCAGGACAAAGGCCAGCAACGAAAGGGTAAACCGCCAAATCACAGCGGAGCGCCCGATCCCAACCCGGACCGCATGACTTACTTATTGAACCAGCCCTGTCCAAAGCATGGGACGAAGGAGATGCCGGCCAACCACCTTTGGAAGGATTGCTACATCATGCAAGAGTTCAAAAATTCTAACACTTTACGGTATGATCACGGATCAGGTGGCGGGTCAGGGTCCGGATCTCATGGGCCGGGTTACGGCGGAGGAAATTCCGGCTCAGGCTTCAATGGCAATCAGGGCGGACAAAGCAACCAAGGTAACCAGAGTAGCCAGGGTGGTTACAATCAGCAACAGCAGCAGTCGGGTTATCAAAGTCACCCGAAGCAGTTGAATAGTGGGCAATATCATGTTTTCACCACCAGTTTGGACAAGTGTGACCGCAAGGTTCATAAGCGGGCAGTAAATTCTATTGAACCGGCGGTGCCCGTTACTTACGCTGGTCTGAGCAAACAATCGTATGGAGCAGAGAGGATCACCCTTCCCGGGTTGACAATCCGGGTCAGCTAGCGTTGGTGGTGGCACCTCAGGTGGGAGGTTATAAGTTTACCAAGCTGCTCATGGACGGAGGTAGCAGTATTAACATCCTGTACTATGAGACCTTCCGCCGTATGGGGCTGACAGATAAAAATCTTAAACCGTCCAATACGGTGTTCCACGGCGTGGTACCTGGCAAATCGGCAAATCATGTTGGCAAGATAGCCCTGGAGGTGGCCTTTGGAGATGATTATGACTCTAGATCAGAAACATTGACCTTTGAGGTGGTGAAAATTCAAAGTCCATATCACGCCCTGTTTGGACGGCCGGCTTATGCTAAATTCATGGCACGGCCCTGCTATGTATACTTACAGCTCAATATGCCGGGTCACAAAGGAACAATAACTGTTCATGGGAGCCGCAAGATCGCTTTGGAGTGCGAAGAAGGTGATGCGGCCTATGCTGAGTCGGTTTGTGCCACGGAGGATTTGAAATTCTACAAGGATAATGTTGATCCGGCAGACATGACTCCGTTGAAAAAGCCAACTACGGAGCATGATCCAGCCCTGAAGTTTAAATCGGCTGCTGAGGCTAAGCTTGTTGACTTCGTACCCGGCGATTCGTCCAAGCAATTCAGTATCAGTGCAAACTTGGATCCGAAATAGGAAAGCGCTCTCATCGAGTTTATCCGTGAGAACTGGGACATCTTTGCGTGGAAGCCTTCTGACATGCCAGGTGTACCGAGGGAACTCGCTGAGCACACCCTTAATATTGATCCCAAGTACAAACCGGTGAAATAGTTTCTCCGCCGGTTCAATGAAGAAAGACGCAAAGCTATTGGAGAGGAAGTGGCTAGGCTCTTAGCAGCTGGATTTATCATCGAAGTTTTCCATCCTGAATGGTTAGCTAATCCGGTGCTGGTTCTTCAGGAAAACGACACCTCGCGTATGTGTGTAGATTACACAGACCTTAACAATGCTTGTCCAGCAGATCCTTTTGCCCTCCCCCGTATTGATCAAATTATTGATGCTACAGCGGGTTGTGAGCGTTTGAGCTTTCTGGATGCATATTCTGGTTATCATCAGATCAAGATGGCAGTTAAGGACTGTCGGCGTTCTGGGAACAGGGGTCCCCAGACTTGCCTGCCTGCGGCCTGCGGCGTGGCTCGAGTGGGGGCCCAACGTGGCCCATCTTCATCAACACAAGGTTCAAGACCCTCGCGAGGGGCCAAGCCTCGCGAGGCGGACGACACGGCGCTTCCTCAAGCACGGCCTCTTTATGCTGACTCGCGAGGAGGCGGAGAGATCAAGGTGGGGTACCTCACGAGGTGCCCATGACGCAAGCCATGACGACCAAGGGTGCCAGGCGGGCGCCAGCACGCGCAACGTCTCCCTTTCCTCTTTGGTGCAAAGGGGGCAAGCGCAGGCGAGAGGATCAAGCAAAGGCACCCATTTCGGTGCAACGAGACCAAGACCAGTCCAACGGTGGGAAGGAGGTCACCATGGAGCCCAGGACGGCGTCACCATAGGGCCTTTGGCAGGCGAAGACCAACTTTAGTCAGGATAAGTGTACCAGATGTTCCCCTTCAAATTGGCCAATTGTTGGCGCCCTTCCCGCTCAATATTTGGGAAGAGGCCCAGGGCCTTTGCCTATAAATAGGGCTAGCCACCCCCCAGGGTAGGGACACCTGATCTAGAATCCGATCTGATCGAGTACCAAGAAACCAGTAGAGGCACCTAGAGAGAGAGAGAGAGAAGGGCGATTGAACTCCCCCTAGTAGTTCATCCCCTAGCCAAGAACAGACCCTCGCGAGGCTGTTCTTCCTTGTATTGTTCTTCCTCATCAGCCCAAGAGGCAATCCACCCACCACACTGGAGTAGGGTATTACACCACAATGGTGGCCCGAACCAGTATAAACTCTGTGTCTCTTGTGTTGTTCTTGCAGTAGCTAGATCCTTACGAGATGGAGAGGTAGAGGGCACGATCTCCGCGCACACCCCAGAGTTCGAACCTTAAGGGTCTGCCGGAACCCCGGATCCGACATTTGGCGCGCCAGGTAGGGGTGCGCCAGAGTCCATCTTCCACCGCTCCGCTCTCTTCCGACCACCGCATCCATGTCTGACGCTCGTCGGGCCCGCGCCGAGCGCCGGGCCTCCATCGCTTCCCGCGCCGTCCAGACGGCCCCCATCGGTGGGCGTCCTCGTCGTTCCCCGTCGCCCGCCGTCAACGCCGCCACCGGCCCGGCGGGGAACGAGCAGCAAGCATCCTCTCAGCACCCGTCCGTGCGGCGGGATGGCCGCACCGCCACTCCGTCGCTCACCCCGGTCGGTTCTTCGTCGCACGCGCTTCGCGCGCCCTTGGAGGCTCGAGCTGCACTCCTCGCGGCGAACGAGCTCCTGCGCTACCGCCCCGTCGACGACGTCTACGAGGAGTGGCTCGACCGCGTCGCCGAGCTCGTCCGCGCCGCAGGGGGCTCTCCCGCGCCTTCCGCAGCACTGCGCCCCACTCCGCCCCGCATGGGCAATGAAGCCCCGGGAGCATTCCAGCCGCCTCCTTTCCAAGAAGATGCCATGGCCCCAAGGCGCGCAGCTCCTAGGCGGAACCCGCTCCGTCATGCGCCGGCCCAGCAGGAACGGAGCTGCCAAGAAGTCCCGTGACCGCAAGAGGCCGCACGGGCGCTGCCAGCCCCGGCTCGCCGAGACCCTGCTCCGGCTCCGGCACGTCAAGACCCCATGCTGCTCCCAGCTGCAGCGCAAGGGGACCCACAAGGCCAAGCTCTCCCTCAACCAAAACCTCCCGCGGCCACCGCTGGCTGCCGCGCCTACACCCCCGAGCTGCGTAGTGTCGCGTGGCCCGGCAAGTTCAAGCCGGACCTGCCTCCTCGCTACGACGGCACAACTAATCCCACGGAGTTCCTCCAGCTCTACGAGCTGGGAATCGAAGCAGCCAGCGGGGATGAAAAGGTCATGGCGAACTGGTTCCCCATGGCGCTGAAGAAAGGTGCTCGCATTTGGCTCCTGAACCTGGCCCCAGGCACGATCTCCTCCTGGGACCAGATGCGTGCTTGCTTCATCGCCAACTTCCAAGGTACCCGCGACCGGCCTCCCGCCGTGAGCGACATGCGCCGCATCAAGCAGCAACCTGGGTAGACCCTGCAAAAGTACATCCAGCGCTTCAACAGTGCGCGCCTCAAGATCCCCAGGGTGTCTGAAGAAGCCATCATTTCGGCCTTCTCCGAGGGCGTGCGCGACGTCAAGATGAAGGAGGAGTTGGCGATGCATGAAGACCTCTGCACCTCCCTGGAGCTGTTCAACCTGGCGACCAAGTGCGCCAGGACTGAGGAGGGCCGCCTCTCCCTCCTCGAGCTGCCTGCCGCAAACCCAGAAGAGAAGAAGCCCAAGGCCAAAGACGTGAAGCGCAAGGGGGCTGCCGTGCTCGCGGCAGAGCCAGACACCAAGCGGGGCAAGGATCTGCCCGAATCCTCCAGGGGCAGCCGGTACTGCGTGTACCACGACCTCCACACCCACAACACCAATGAATGCCAAGAACTCCGCGCCATGCGGGAAGGAAGAGTCGGCCGACGCCCTGACCGTGCTGACCGGGGCTACGGCCGAGGAGGAGGAAGGAACCCGGGACGCTGGGAAGATCGTGGCCCACGTCCAGGCTGGCGTGACCAACCTCGCGAGGACCGCTGGCGTGACCAACCTCGCGAGGACCGCTGGCGTGACCCGCCTCGTGAGGGGGACTGGAGGGACCAGCCTCGTGAGGATCGCCCTCATGGTAACCCAGGCCTGCCGCCGCTGCCGCCTCAGCCAAGAAGGAATGAAGACTGCCACCAAGACGAGGCGGCTGGGGGCTTCCAAGAGCCTCGCACAATCGCCTGCATCCTGGGCGGAGCTCAAGCCCCAGCCTCTCAACGTATCTTCAAGCAGTTTGCTCGCGAAGTGAATGCAGTTCTCCCCAAGCTCGAAGCAACGCGTCCCCTCAGGTGGTCGGCCTGCACCATCACGTTCAGCTCAGCAGACCAGCTCAAGTGCGCGGCCACAGCCGGAGTCCTCCCAATGCTTTGTTTCCCAGTCATCAGCAACGTTCTGGTCACTAGGACCCTCATCGATGGAGGGGCAGGGCTCAATGTCTTGTCCGTGGAAACATTCAACAGCCTCCAAGTGCCCTATGACCAGCTCCAGCCAACCAAGCCCTTCTCCGGAGTCACCGACAGTTCCACGGTCCCGATCGGGCAGGTCCGCCTCCCGGTCACCTTCGGCACCTACGACAACTACCGCACCGAGCTCATCAACTTTGACGTCGCCCACATCCGCCTGCCGTACAACGCCATCCTCGGGTACCCGGCGCTGGCCAAGTTCATGGCCGTGACTCACCATGGCTACAACGTCCTCAAGATGCCAGGAAGCAGCGGCGTGATCACGGTGCCATGTCAGGAGAAGGATGCAGTGTGTGCCCTGGAGTGAGCCTTTCAGGCCGCGTCACTAGAAGACCCAGATCGCGGAAGCAGGAGGCTTCCTGAGACCACCCCCAAGAAGAAGAAGACAACGTCAGGCTTAGCCCCTCAGGAGGCAGGCCCTTCAAGGCCCGTGTCTACCCAGGGGGACCCTCCTTCAATCGCATAGGAAAGCGCGCCCGGCGCCCTCCTCAGGCAGGGCTCGGGGGCTCTCACCTGGAGGGCCACCGACCTCGCCAAGGTCACGAGGGAGGCGCTGGGGCACCATGTGGAAGCGTGTTTCGAAGCACGTTTCCCTCGAAAGGAAGCCATGGAAGGAAGGTCAGACCAGCAGGAGTTTGTTAGCAAGGCCATTCAAGAACTACAGGAGTCAAGGATCATGAGAGGTTGCCGTCGCCCACCGGCTGTGGCTCCCCATCCAGCCGAGGATGGTGGGCTGCGCGTCTGCGTCGACGTACCAGGGCTCAATCAGATCGCCATGGCGGAGCGCCTCTGGCCCTCACAAGTGGGGCGCTGCGGAGGACCACCCCACAGCTATGTTCGCATGCCTTATGGCCTGCCGAGCGTGGCTGCGGCGTACCAGCGCATCATGAGGAGCATCTTGGAGGCGCAAGAAGACAGGCGTTCCGCAGCCCTGGCGGAGATGGAGGCTGCTCGCGAGGAGCCACCAGTGCCCCCGGAGCCTCCTGAGGCCCCTGGGCCTGGGGGCTCGTGAGGATCGGCTTCTGCAGCCCACCGAGTCTGCTGCACCAACGCCACTGCCCCAACGACATCTTCAGGTGACATCTTTCAAGTTTCATTCCCAGCTGGGAGCGCCCTCCCAGGGTTGCGTCATTCCCAGGCCACGTGGGTCCGTCCCTGTGGTGTGTATCCCTTTTTATCTTCTCAGTCGCTAGCCTGCTTTGTCGGGGGCGCCCCTCGGGCTGCATCATCCCCAGGCCACTCGGGCTAGGCCCAGCGGCATGTATCCCTATCGCGTTTATTTCCAATTATGCATCATGCTTGATTACTCGATGCCGTCCGCGGCGCCTTTCTTCTTCATGTCGACCCCTTGCACGTTAAAGGGGGGGTGCCTGAGCATCGCGACTCAGGGCACTTACTGGCTCTCCAGCCCTCACCCTCTGGCCTTGTCCACGGCATCGCGACCTGGCATACCAGCGACGGCTGAGACAAGCTCGAGGGCTGGGACCCGAGGACGTAGAGTGTCGGCATCTAACCAGGTTTTGCAGGAACACATCTCAAGATACGGCCCAGTGCCAGGCGCAACCCGCCTAGAGGTAGGGCCTCGTGAGTCCCGCGCTGGCTCACGGGTGCCAAGATACACCTCACCTAGCTCTACCGTGCCAGCCACGTGTCATGGCGGGGCTGTACACGCCCCGGGGGCTCCTCCCGGAGGGGAGCCCCCTCCCACGTACCAGTGGAAGCACCATGCTCCACGCTGGCTGACGACACTGCCGAGGAGCGGCTATGCCCGTACACATACGGAAGCGCTATGCTCCGCGCTGGTGATAAACAACTGAGGGTGGCCTCCGGGCCGCATTAACCTCAGGGAGCCCCGAGCTCAGTGGCCGGCCTCATCGCAACGCCTCCCCCCAGGAGCGTCGCGCGAGGGGGCTGGGCACGGGGGCTACGATCGGGTCACGCCTAGTCGTACGCCCCAGCCAGGCCCCTCGGGCCTGGTTCGTCATGCGTCTCTCCCCGAGCGGAGCCAAGGTATGAAGGCCGTTTGCGCGTCAAGGGGGACTCCTGAGCATCGCGACTCAGGAGCCTAACTGGCTCCGTAGCCCCTCACTCCTTAGTTCCAAAAGGCTATGCTGGGTGAGGTACGTGCGGGGTCGGGCTCTGCAGACGTAGAACGGTAGCCCCACCTGCATTTCATCTCGTCACCTGCTGTTCGCGCATCAAGGGGGACTCCTGAGCATCGCGACTCAGGAGCCTAACTGGCTCCGTAGCCCCTCACTCCTTAGTTCTGAAAGGCTATGCTGGGTGAGGTACGCGCGGGGTCGGGCTCTACAGACGTAGAACGGAAACGCACCTACATCGCGCTTCCCTACTTGTTGTTCGTGCGCCAAGGGGGACTCCTGAGCATCGCGACTCAGGAGCCTAACTTGTCACGTGGCCCCTCATTCCTTTGGTCCCGTCCTGGTTTCCGGTCGGGGCTGATGCTGGGTGAGGCATGCGCGTGGCCGGGCTCTGCCGGCGTAGAGCATAAGCAAGTAGGGAAGAGGAACATAAAATTCAAGGAATTTAAAAGTGAATATTACAACCCATAATGTCGCCTTGGTACCAAACGCAAATTTAAATGCCTCCTCGAGGCGTCGTGCATGTGCAGGAATCGAAAGAAGAACAGGAACGATAGCGGAGTCACTTGTCGGCAGTGGAGTCGCGTGGAGTGGCTTCACCTTGTGGGGTAGTAGAGCCCGCAGTGCCTCGCTTTGGCTTGGTGCTGAAGGCCCGAAACTTCCCTAGCAGCGCCTCCGCGCGACCCTTCACGGCCTCGACAGCAGCAGCGGCGCCCTCGCCGCTCACCGGCTCCAGCAGGCTGTCAAGGTCGGCGCTGGGGTCGCGGAGGTAGACATGGGCGAAGACCCGCGTCAGCGTGGCGGAAGACAGGACACGCGCCTCGGCTTCGACCGTGGGGATGAGTCCGAGGGCGACATCTCCAAGAGCCTTCACCAAGAAGGGAAGCAGTTTGGCGGGGCCGTCCCCGTCGCCAGCCAGCGGGCAATCCAGGCCACTCTCGTAAAGCGTCTTCAGTGAAGCGCGGGCATCCTTCTCCATGTCCGCGAAGGCCACGCGATCCTCGGCGAGGACCCGGGCCTTGGCGTCCAGCTCGGCCTTCGTCGTCTCCAGCTCCTTCTTCAACGCACCTAGGTGGCTGAGGCGCTTCTTGAGCTTCGCCTCCTGGTCCTCGGGCGCCGCCTCGCGAGCCTTCACCCCCTTCTCCTGCTCTTGGCGAAGGCGGGTCTCCTCTGCAAGCTGACCACGCAGGCCTTGCAACTCGTCCTCCAGCTCCTTGCAGCGGCCGCGGATGCCAACCGCCTCTCCCAGGGCCGCGTCACGGGCAGCCTTCGCCTCGAGGGTAGCCTCCCTCTCCTCGTCACAGGCCGTCGAGGCCTAAACCAGTGCTGCCCGGATCGAGGCGTCAGAGCCAATCCACCCCGAGGCCAGCTCCAGGCGCCCGGCCACCAGGCGAGGGTTGGCGCCTAGAAGATCCTGCCGCAGCCGGTCCAGTCCAGCAACAGCTCGCTCCAGGATGGAAGAAGAAGGCGGAGAAGCATCAGTGCGCTTCAAGGCAGCAGGAGGAGTCGCGGAACCAGCAGCCGGCGGAACGGGAGGAGAAGGTAGAGGCGGCGAGGCTGCAGTATCCCGAGACGGAGTCCGCTGCGCCTCCCCAGCCGTAGCAGCAGCACCAGACAAGGGCACCTCTAGGGTCGACCGAGCCATGGGGGCTGCGGCCCCAGCCAGATCAGCCAAGCCCCGCAAGGGCGAGTGGGCAGGAGGAGCATGTGTGTCGCGGTCGCCCTCCCCTGCAGGTGGAGGTGTCACCACAGCTGGGGCCTGAGGAGCTCCCTTCAGTTTCTTCGCCGCGGGCGCCAGCTTGCTCAGGAGAAGTAATCGTCAAGCCTCGTCAGCGGAACAAGAAACCAGGAATCAAGGATCAAGCACTTACAGGTCGTCGCCAGAAAGCTCCAGCAGTCTCCTGCCAAACTTGAAGCCGGAGAGCCGGCTGGAGGGGTCGACCTCGGAAGCAGAGGGCGCGTCAGCGGTTTGCCCCGGAGTCAGGGCGGACCCGCGGCGGATCAGCCCGGTCCTGCCCTTCTTCGGGACCGGAGGCGAGCTCCCGCTGCCAAGCATGTCGTCGTCATCATCATCATCACTCAGCGAAAGGCGGAGAGCACGGGGCTTGCGCTGGAGCGAGGGAGCCCTGGACTCTCCGTCAGTCGCCTCGGAGTCGGGGCCTGCCTCCTGCTCCTCCTCGCCCCCGTCTCCGCTGGAGTCGCCGGAAGACACATTCACCAGATCCTCGGGAGCCACCGTGGGCACGAGCCTGTCCCCGTTGAAGACGGGCATGGACTCCACCACCTGCTCCCAATCATCGCGGAGGAACAGGGGCGAAGGCGCGCCCTCCAGCCTTGCTGCCTCGCCCCCGACCAGGGACTGGAGGACCGCAGTCACGTCCTCTTCGCCCACGGCTGCGGGGATCGGGTGAGGCCTCCACATGGGGGGAGAGTACTGCCGAAGCGGAGCCAGCTGGTGCTCCAGGAACTCCCTCAGCAACGACGCCCCGGTCAGCTTCGTCGTCGCCAAGTTGGCCGGCTTCAGATCGGCGTCCATCTTCGCCAGCATCGACTTCGCGCGGGGATCCGTGAGCTCCGCCCGGCACCAGTCTTCCGAGCTCACGGCCGGCTCCGCGGGAAGGGCCAACCGAGGGTCGACGCACCCGGCGTCAACCAATACCCACTTGCTCCGGAAGCCCTCGATCCTCTTCCCTGGATTCGAGATGGCCATGGAGCTGCCGCACGCGACGAAGGCCGCGCACGCAGAAGGAGAACCTTTGGAGGTCCGGAGGTAGAAGTAGTGGCGCAGCAAGGCCACTGAAGGCTGCACCCCCACATGCGCCTCGCAGTAGTAGGCGAAGATCGCCAGGAGAAGGACGGAGTTGGGGTGTAGATGCAAAGCTTGCAAGTTGTAATGGCGGAGGACGGCGAGGAAGAACTCAGAGAAAGGAGGCACCAGGCCCGCTGTAATGGAGCTCAGAAGAAAGGATAGAAGGTGCTCCCTTGGCCTTCAAGGACATCGGAGCCGACCTTGAACATCTGCGCCCCGTCAATGCCCTGCGCCGCAGCCATCCGGTGCAGTAGGGCGAGGCTCGCCTTTGACACGTTGGGCGAATCCAAAGCGGGCGAGAACCAAGCTTCGGCCGTGGTCCGGCGAGGCGCCCTGGCTACCTGGGTCGAGCGGGTGGAGCAGATCTGGAAGCTTGGAGGAAGGGAGGAGAAGCGCAAGAAAGGGGATCTGAGCAGCAGATGAAGAAGGAGAGGAACAAAACCCGAGCAGATGCCACGCCTTTAGTATCCAGCGCAGTTGCAAAAGCACCTACGTCCAATCAACCGCCACGCGGCGCCCGAGGCCGCAGGCTGTTAGGGCCCGCGGTGCTTCGCCCTTGCCCTTTCGCCTCTCGGCACGGCCAAGTCCATGCGCGCCTTGGGCCCGGGGGCTACTGTCGGCGTTCTGGGAATGGGGGTCCCCAGACTTGCCTGCCTGCGGCCTGCGGCGTGGCTCGAGTGGGGGCCCAACGTGGCCCATCTTCATCAACACAAGGTTCAAGACCCTCGCGAGGGGCCAAGCCGGACGACACGGCGCTTCCTCAAGCACGGCCTCCTTAGGCTGGCTCGCGAGGAGGCAGAGAGATCAAGGTGGGGTACCTCACGAGGTGCCCATGACGCAAGCCATGACGACCAAGGGTGCCAGGCGGGCGCCAGCCCGCGCAGCGTCTCTCTTTCCTCTTTGGTGCAAAGGGGGCAAGCGCAGGCGAGAGGATCAAGCAAAGGCACCCATTTCGGTGCAACGAGACCAAGACCAGTCCAACGGTGGGAAGGAGGTCACCATGGAGCCCAGGACGGCGTCACCGCAGGGCCTTTGGCAGGCGAAGACCAACTTTAGTCAGGATAAGTGTACCAGATGTTCCCCTTCAAATTGGCCAATTGTTGGCGCCCTTCCCGCTCAATATTTGGGAAGAGGCCCAGGGCCTTTGCCTATAAATAGGGCTAGCCACCCCCCTAGGGTAGGGACACCTGATCCAGAATCCGATCTGATCGAGTACCAAGAAACCAGTAGAGGCACCTAGAGAGAGAGAGAGAAGGGCAATTGAACTCCCCCTAGCAGTTCATCCCCTAGCCAAGAACAGACCCTCGCGAGGCTGTTCTTCCTTGTATTGTTCTTCCTCATCAGCCCAAGAGGCAATCCACCCACCACACTGGAGTAGGGTATTACACCACAATGGTGGCCCGAACCAGTATAAACCCTGTGTCTCTTGTGTTGTTCTTGCGGTAGCTAGATCCTTACGAGACGGAGAGGTAGAGGGCACGATCTCCGCGCGCACCCCAGAGTTCGAACCTTAAGGGTCTGCCGGAACCCCGGATCCGACAAGGACCAGGAGAAGACGGCGTTCATAACTCCCTTTGGAGCCTTCTGCTATATGTCTATGCCCTTTGGGCTCAAGAGTGCCCAGGTGACTTATCAACGAAGTGTGCAGAATTGCCTTCATAAGCAAATTGGCTGTAATGTGCAAGCCTATGTGGACAATATCATGGTCAAGTCAAGGAAGAAGGAGACTCTAGTTGACGATTTGAAGGAAACCTTTGAAAACCTATGGACATACAAGATGATGCTCAACCCGGCCAAATGCGTCTTCGATGTACCGACAGGCAAATTGTTGGGCTTTCTGGTGTCCAACAGGGGAATTGAGGCTAACCCGGAGAAGATCACAGCTATCACTTCCTTGGCTAAACCAAAGTGTATCAATGATGTTCGACGCTTGGCAGGCCGGATTGCCGCGTTGAGCCAGTTTATCAGCCACCTCGGTGAGAAGGCGATTCCTTTGTATCAGATGTTAAATAAGACGGATAACTTCGTATGGAGTTCGGCCGCTGATGAAGCGTTTGAGGACTTAAAGCGGCAGCTCGCCAACCCGTCTGTTCTTGCTGCTCCGATTGACAAGGAACCATTGTTGTTATATGTGGCAGCTAATGCTCGCGCAGTCAGCGTGGCTATTGTGGTGGAGCATAGAGAGGCAGGCAAAGAATATCTGGTTCAGCGTCCAGTTTACTATATCAGTGAGGTGCTTATTGAGTCCAAGCAAAGGTACCCGCATTGGCAGAAGCTGGTATATGGAGTTTTCATGGCAAGCTGGAAGCTCAAGCAATACTTCCAAGGTCATCCCATCACAGTGGTCAGCTCTGCTCCTTTGGGAGATATAATCCAGAATAGGGAGGCAACTGGCTGGATTGCCAAGTGGGCTATAGAGCTTGGGTGAGGGAGTCCTGGATTAGGGGGTGTTCGGGTAGCCGGACTATACCTTCACCGGACTCCTGGACTATGAAGATACAAGATTGAAGACTTCGTCCCGTGTCCGGATGGGACTTTCCTTGGCGTGGAAGGCAAGCTAGGCGATGCGGATACTCAAGATCTCCTACCATTGTAACCGACTCTGTGTAACCCTAACCCTATCCGGTGTCTATATAAACCGGAGGGTTGTAGTCCGTAGGACGAACCATCTTCATACACAATCATACCATAGGCTAGCTTCTAGGGTTTAGCCTCCTTGATCTCGTGGTAGATCTACTCTTGTACTACCCATACCATCAATATTAATCAAGCAGGAGTAGGGTATTACCTCCATCGGGAGGGCCCGAACCTGAGTAAAAACATCGTGTCCCTTGTCTCCTGTTACCATCCGGCCTTGACGCACAGTTCGGGACCCCCTACCCGAGATCCGACGGTTTTGACACCGACATTGGGCCTCACGGGTTGAAATACGTACCCCGGACGGCGGTCAAATCTCAAGCACTTGTGGATTTCATCAATGATTGGACGGAACTGCAAGCACCTGAAGAAAAGCCGGATCACACCTATTGGACTATTCATTTTGATGGGTCCAGGATATTGGAGGGCTCGGGGGCTGGAGTCGTGTTAACTTCCCCATGAGGTGATAAGTTCTGTTACGTTCTCCGCTTAATGTCCCCTTGTACTAACAATGCAGCCGAGTACGAGGCTTTACTCCATGGTCTTCGGATGGCTAAGGAGATGAATCTGGGCCGAGTTAAATGCTTCGGTGACTCGGACCTGGTGGCTCAACAAGTATCTGGCACTTGGGATTCCAAAGATCCGCTCATGGCAGCATATCGTCGTGAGGTGGATATTGTTGCAGGTCACTTCAAAGGTTATCAGGTGGATCACGTGGACCGACAGAAGAACGAAGCGGCAGACGCTTTGAGCCGGTTGGGTTCTCAACGTAAACCGGTTCCGCCTAATGTCTTCTTAAACATTCTGCATAATCTGTCCATCAAGCTCCCTGGTGAAGAGGATTTAGCTATTCCTGATCCGGAAGCATAGCTGGTGGCGGATCTTCATATCATCCCGGATTGGACGGTTCCTTATCTTTTATACATGAACTGGGGCGAGTTACCAGAGGATGAGACTCTGGCCAGGCAGATAATCTGGCGATCCAAGTCCATGACTATTATCAATGGCGAGCTGCATCATTGCAGTGTGTCAGGGGCATTTCAACGCTGTGTGTCTCCTAAGGAAGGCTGTGAAATTTTGCGTGAGATCCATGAAGGAGATTGTGGTCGCCACGCCGGTTCAAAGTCTTTGGTGGCTAAGGCATTCCGCCATAGTTTTTATTGGTTGACTGCTCATGCTGATGCGGAGGACCTGGTTAGACGATGTGATGGTTGTCAGAAGTTCTCAAGACGTGCTCATGTGCCGGCTCAAGAATTGAGGATGATTCCAATTACTTGGTCGTTTGCAACTTGGGGCTTGGATATGGTTGGGCCTTTCAAAAGGTCTAAGGACAAGAAAACCCATCTCTTGGTAGCGGTTGACAAGTTTACAAAGTGGGTGGAGGCAGAGCCCGTTAGCAAGTGTGACGCAGCCACGACGGTTCAATTCATCAAAAAGGTGATCTTCCGGTTTGGCTTTCCACACAGCATCATCACTGATAATGGTACCAACCTGTCCAAGGGTGGTATGAAGGAGTTCTGTCAACGTGAGCACATCCGGCTTGACGTCTCATCAGTGGCTCACCCTCAGTCCAATGGCCAAGCAGAGAGGGCTAATCAAGAGATCTTGCGAGGCATCAAGCCCTGGCTTATGGTTCCTTTGCAACGGACGCCAGGTTGTTGGGTTGAGGAGTTACCATCTGTATTATGGAGCATCAACACCACACCTAACAGATCGACAGGATACACACCGTTCTTCATGGTTTATGGAGCAGAGGCGGTTCTCCCCGGTGATATCCATCATGACTCACCTCGTGTAACGGCATATGTTGAAGCGAACAATGAGATAGCACGACAGGATGCTTTGGACCTATTGGACGAGGAGCGTGGCATAGCGTTTGCCTGTTTGGTGATTTATCAGCAAGACCTCCGTCGCTATCACAGTCGCCGAGTTAAAACGAGAACCTTTCAAGAAGGAGATTTGGTGCTACGGCTCATCCAAGATCAAACTGATATGCACAAGTTATCCCCACCTTGGGAGGGACCTTTTGTGGTCAGCAAGAATTTGCACAACGGGTCATACTACCTGATCGATATTCGAGAGCATAAAGACTCACGTACATCAGAGGCGGAGACCAACAGGCCGTGGAACATAGCTCATCTTCGGCCTTATTATACTTGAGCCATAGGCTCTGCTTATGTACATATTATGACAATGTATATATTATGATCAATATAATAAACCAGAGCCCCAGCTAAAGCGGGGTCTCTATTCTTTTTACATCATGTGTGGTTACACGGAGTTTCTGTCTTAAAGCGGCCTCCGATTTACCCCTTGAGTTAGCTTTTCAAAAGCTTTATATCATATCACTTGGGGGCTTGGTCGTGTCCGAACCACATCAACACCATTTGGTAGGCGAAAAGCCACAGCATCACTTGGGGACTTGGTCATGTCTGAACCATAGTCACTTCTCTTGATCGGCCTAGTGCCACAGCATCACTTGGGGGCTTTGGTCGAACCCGAACCATCGCTACACCTCTTGATCGGCGTAATGCCAACGCATCATTTGGGGACCTGGCTGACTTGAACCATAGCTACGCCTTTTGGGGGGCATGGTATTGTCCGACCATGGTAGTGCCACTTGATCGGCTCAAAGCCTCATTTGTGAATGGTTTTATCTTTGCCTTTGCTTGAATTCTGTTCTTTTTTGTTACAGACCTTTTTATTCTCTTTTGCGTTTTTAAACCGACATTGTTAAACCGGTTCAATTGTCAATCACAAATTGACAGAACACGGTCAAATCTTAATCCGGAGACTAACTGCCCGGTTTGATTATTTATTACCATCCTATTATGGAATAAACCGGTGTTTATCGTAACCCGGAGCGGTTTACATTGTAAACCGGCCTTATGTAAATAGGAGTTGTTTTCTCCTCCAATAGTGTGAGTTTATTAAACTCCGCTTCAAGATTGGCCAGCCAACTTCATGCCTAACGATGGCAGGTATTATGTATCTCAATATTTGGCCATATGTTTAAAACCTAAGCTATTATCTTTGGTTTCACATACATCGATATCATGACCCGCCTGGTGGTAAACCGCCAAGGCGCTTTAAGTTTTTTGGCTGCAAAAAACAGTTTGGAGATAGATAATTCAAAAGAAGCAGCAGTTGCAATAAATATGCACGAAGGCATATCAAGACCAAGTGTATCAGCTAGCCTATTACAAGGCAGCATAGTGCCCAAATAAGGTCATTATTTTTTGCATAACACAACATGCAGTGATTTAAACCGGCTTCCGGTTCATGCTTGATCACCAGCTGGACCTGATGGTTGCGGGTCATCTCGTGCCGGTTCAGCTTCTTCTTCCCTACCCAGCGGCTGGAAATCAACAGTTGCCCAGTCGATTCCAATTAATGCTTGGAAAACAGCTTCATCACTGATCAGCAATGACGGTTCAATGTCATGAGCATAAGTATGCTTACGGATTGGCGGGACAAGATTCTCCGCTTCAGGGATTGGTGCAGCCACATGCTTGTTTTGATCATCATAATTTGCTTGATAGTGGGAGAGATCCGCTTCTTCTGCCAGCTGACAAGCCAAAGGGCTCACTTCCCGATTTATGGCTCAGAGATCATCTTGATTAAACTATGTCCCATCTTCTTTCAAACTGGGATAGCCTTGGGCCGCTTCAACAGGATCAAAGTTAGGCACCCATGCCTTGGCCCGAATTAAGGCATTTATGGCACCTGTTCTCACAGCAGATCTCTTCAGCTCATCAGCCCGGGCAGGGAGCATGGATAGCCTTTCAAGGGTGTCTTTGATCAAAGTGGGCGGCGGATTGTTATGAGATGCGGTATAAATGATCCGTTGGGCACCCGTGTATAGTTGCTCTATCAATGTATAAGCAGCCTTCAGCTTTTTCCGCACATCTGATCCCAAGTGGCCAATGCGAGTTCCTACATCATCATAAGGGTTATTAAACCGGCAGATACATATCAAGGACTGCTCGAATCATAAGAACAAGGATGCTTACCAAAGATAGCAGCAGTCATGGCATGAACCTGGTGCTTCACACTGGTTAGCTCGTCAACCACCAGTTTGAGAGCGGCCTCGGTCTTCTCTGCCCTTTGAGTTAAAGCGGCTTTCTCAGTGGCCCAATCCGCCCGCTCTTTGTTGAAGCCTTCCTTCAATTTCTCCATGACGCTTAAGGCGCTGGTTAATTCCTCTTTTGCCTTAGAGGTTTCGGCTTGTTGGGACTTCAGATTTTCTTGCAGGTCGGCGGTTTGGCTTTCTCTTTTCCTCAGCTCAGCCTGCATACAGATGATTATATGATGAAAATAACGATACAGATTTGAAGTACCAACCACATAACAAGTTATGCCCTTGGTACTTGGGGGTTAATGCATATTTGCTCTTCATCATACAAATGCTATAAAGTCCCAAGCTCAATACAAGTATTCAACTTGGCACTTGGGGGCTAATGGCTATTTGCTCAATGACTATTGATACTGGAATTCTTGTTATCTAGAAAGTCCCGGTTTAACTGCATGCAGTTGAACCGGCCCTTGGGGGCTACATCAGCAAAGTACAGATGAGTTAAAGTTACATTGGAAAGTCCCAGTTTAAGTTGATATCTTAAACCGTCACTTGGGGGCTATTGGAGTTGACATATTATAATATACAAGCAGAGAAGGATATAAGAAGTTACCTCATACTTGTCCTTCATCATATTGACCAGACCGGCTTCATAATCACGGCTGGTGTATAGCCGGTTCAGATAGCCGGAATGAAGATCTTGGGCGTTCAGAGCAGCATAGGTTGCTAAATCGGCATTCCACTTGCCCTTACCAATTGCAGCAAATTCACCTTTGGCAGTATGCCTGGATAAAGCAACAGGGTTACCTGGCTCAATACGGCCAATGCCGGTGATAAGGACTTCGTCATCTTTCTCTTCACCAGTTCGTACTGGGGTCGCCGGTTTGTTAGTATTCTTCGGTGGACTAGCTGTTTTGTCAATCCGGACAAGGCTTGTTGGCTGATCAGTAGGGCATGTGGCATCAACATGTGCCTCTTCGGTGACAAAATCATGGTCTTGCGGTGGTGGGTCATTCAGCACGTCATCACGATTGGCTTCTTCAGGATCTGGTATCTTGTCCGGTTCAGCAGCGGCATTTTCCTCTGCCGTATTGTTCAGGCGAGCCTTTTTGCTTGGTCTGGGCTTGGCTCAGTATAATTTTTATTAAAAGTAATATACCAAAGATACAAGATGGAATATAACTTACCCAAGCACCATTTTAAGTGGTGGAAGTTGGGTGGCTGACGACTCGCCGGAGGATGAATGAGAAGTGCCCTGATAATCGGAGTCAGACGGATTAAGAGGTTGACGAAAACAACCTGCTTTAGGGCAAGCATTGACAAGAGAGTTAGAGACCTCTGAACGGTGTTTCCGAACCAGACTGTTCGGTAAACCGGCGGAGGTAACTACCTGGCCGTTGTGCCGGGTTGTGCGGCGAGCTTCGTGTTGTTGTGTCTTCACAAGAAAGTGTGGGTCCAAATAAGCAAGAGGATGAGAAAATCTAACTTTCCGGTTTGCTCGACGGATTTTTAGTGAAGGCAAAGGATTTGAATCGGAGGAAAGAACGATTACCTCTACAGCATCAGCATGACCGACTTCAGCGTCATCCTGACAATAATCATCATCAATAAGACGTATGAAATATAAACCAAGTGAGTCAAGATCTACCTCAAGATCCGGGTTACCCACATCATCATCAGTTGGTGGATCGAAATATGAAGTGGTTCTTTTTTTGTTGGCAGGTTTCTTCACAACTCTGGTTTTCGGCCGAGTTGGTTTCTCCGGTTTATCTTGCGGAGGCTTCTTGCTCCAAAACGGATCATTGCCCTGTTTTAAAGACATTAACATTGTCAGAGGATATTTCGAACAAAAGCAGATTCAGTAAAAGCATAAGTATGAGTCTTACAGCTGGCGGTTTGTTAATGGCGTAGAAAGGAGGTAGGCCAGTTTGAGCACAGACAACTTCCGGTTCATTTAATATCTTTTTCACAGCCTCAGTAACTTCGTCAACTGTAAGCTGGATATCAATGTGCCATTGAGGGTCTTTTACATCTCCGGTATATTCGCACATCAAACCGGGGTGCTGGCTAAGGGGTAGTATGCTCCAAGATATCCAGCAGCGGGCAAAATCAACCCCGGTCAAACCGTTTGCCATGAAGGCCCTCAGCTTGGATAATTGAGGAGAATACTTAAGTCTTTCCTTAGCAGTCAGCCTCGGTGGGAAAGGGTGTGTATTGCTCAGATGTTCCAGACGATAACCCGGAAGGGGATTTTCTTCTTCAGGAGAAGTGTC
This sequence comes from Aegilops umbellulata, assembly GCA_032464435.1. Taxonomy (NCBI): domain Eukaryota; kingdom Viridiplantae; phylum Streptophyta; class Magnoliopsida; order Poales; family Poaceae; genus Aegilops; species Aegilops umbellulata. The sequence continues at coordinate 345,439,494 of CP136055.1, read as the reverse complement.
TTTACAGTAAAACCATGTTTGGTTCCACTCTTTGGGGTGGCTGTGAAGTTTGGCGTGAGGGAAGGTGACTTATTTCCTCTTTTGAATTGCCATACCGCCCAGCTCTGTATTGGGTCCGTCTGTGAATTCAGTACGGCGGTTTAGGTGAAAGCAGTCACGGAATAACTCTACGGAAGGTTCCTCTTGAAGGTACACCTCACAGAACACTTGAAAATGACATATGTTTGTTACGGAGTTGGGACCCGTATCTTGTGGATGCAGTTGGAAGTTGGCCAAGACATCCCAATAAAACTTTGAACCGGGAGGGTTGAAGCCCCGGGCTAGGTGATCAGCAAAAACTACAACTTCCCCTTCTCGAGGCTTTGGAGGACATTCCGGGCCAGGAACCCTCCAGTGAATGACGTCTTGCTTACTTAAAGCGTTAGTTCTGACCAAATTGTTCAAACCGGCTTCGGTCACTCGAGAGGGGACCCAGTTGCACTCATATGCTTGTTTAGCCATGGCAAGATCTACAAGGCAATAATTACCGGTTCAAGAATATGTCGGAAAGGTATACACTGATGCATACTTTGCTAAACCGGAGGCAGTCATTTATAAACCGGAGTTTTACAAAGCGACAGTGCTCTGCTAAAAGGATTCTAGCGGTTCAACAAGGGGGCTAATGATATATACCGGTTTGTTGATTTTTCTACAAAGTTAAACCGCTTGGTCTAAACATTGAGGAGTCAAGATTGCAGATGAGTAAGTACACAAAAACAAATTTCACAAAGTTATGTTACAGTTTTGGATCTGAAGCATGTTCAGAAAAGAGATAAATATTCAAAAGTTTAAAAGGAAAAGTATTGAATCAATGAGTAAAGGTACAAGTAAGATCTATGGTCTGGAGATGCGTAAAGTGAAGACGGAAGTTAAAGCAAAACTACCGCTACACAGAGCAGAGATTCAGAAGTTTATCTGAGATCTATCATATGAACAAGGAGCAGACGATGAACATTGAAGAACTCGAAAACCCTAGAACAGATCTATGGGGGAAAGGTTAGGAGACTTACCGGAACTGAGGAAGAAGCGGAAAGTCGTCGCGATATTTTGGTGCGCTTAGGGTGATGCAGCGGCCAAGGTCGGAGCAGAAGTCGACAGCGGCGGCGGAGCTCCGAAGCTGAGCGACGCGAGGAAGACAAAGCAGAAGGGGCACGAAGGGGAAAAAGAAATGACCCTTCGGTCCTATTTATAAAGCAAGGGACATGTGTCATGCACAAAAATCAAGGGGCCGCAAGTTTGGAAACGGAGTTGTCGCCTCGATTATCGCAGATCTATTTCATAAAGGGATATCAGGTATAGCTTCTTTATAACAGATGACGTCACGCCGGTTTACAACAATCAGAGAAGATGATGTCACGACGGTTCACCCAACTACAAGAAGATATTGAAGATGAAGTTTTTGCTAAGGATTGACATGAACCTGTTCAAATCAATCTGGGGCCTAATGTTGGGGATATTACTACTGGGCGTAAACCGGCCAAGGCAGGCCGGGTTAACTTCATCAGTAGTTGAGTATGTTAAAGCCCATGAAGGCAGATAAGGGCTCAAGGCCCATAGTCGGTTTAAGGCATGTAACCGTAAACCGGTGTCGGTATGTAACTTGTATTGTAAGTTAGGAATAGTGGAGACCGAACCGGACACACCTATGAGCCGGTATCGGGACTCTGTAAACCGACGGGCGTCACCCATGTATATAAGGGGACGACCCGGTGGCGGTTCAAGGACAACAAACAACAACTCGAGACTTAGGCAAAGCTTGTTTGCTCCCTAGTCATCGAAACCCCATCAATTCCATCACAACTAGACGTAGGATTTTACCTTCGTCGAAGGGGCCGAACTAGTATAAACTGTCTTGCGTCCCTATGTCCGCTTTAACCCCTTCAACTAACCCGTAGCGATGGCTCCACGACTAAGTCCTTTCATGAGGACATCTGTCGTGACAAAACCACGACACTAATTGTCTACGAGTGCTTACCCCCTTTCTTAAGCTTCCAAGCACATTTGTCATGAGATGATCTTTGGTAGTGAGCTTGGATGCGATCTTGGCGGCACGACGCTCCAATTCCTCCTCAGGAGAGAGTTGAGGAGCGGTAACTTGATCATCTTGAGCGTCGTCTTGAGCTTGTTCTTGATCTTGAGCTTGCTCTTGATCTTGAACTTGCTCAGTGGTGAGAACTTGTCCTTGGGAATCACTTGGTGGTTCACCACCATCTTGAGGTTGATCTTGCCCTTGGTCTTGTTCATTTGGTTGAGGGCCTTCACTTTGTTCTTCAGAAGCGTGTGGGTCTTGGGTTGGTGATGGTTCCACTTGAGTGGAACATTTTCCTTCTCCTTCGGCCACAAGGGGTTCCTCAATGGGTAGGGTATGACCAAAACCCGTTCTTCTTATGGCTTGGGGAGGAATTTCATCACCTACATCACAAGTACCACTTTGCTCCACTTGGGAGCCATTATTCTCATCAAACTCCACATTACACGTCTCCTCAATGAGTCCAGTGGACTTGTTGAGGACACGGTAAAGCATGAGAGTTTGTAGCATAACCAACAAATATGCCATCATGAGCTCTAGCCTCAAATTTAGACAAACGAACACCTTTCTTGAGAATGAAACACTTACACCCGAACACTCGGAAGTACTTGAGGTTGGGCTTGTTGCCGGTGAGTATCTCATATGGAGTCTTATTCAAGCCTTTGCGGAGATAGAGCTGATTGGATGCATGATAAGTGGTGTTGATGGCTTAGGCCCAAAAGTTGTATGGAGACTTGAACTCCACCATCATGGTCCTTGCCGCATCCATCAATGTCCGGTTCTTCCTCTCTGCTACACCATTTCGTTGAGGGGTGTAAGGTGCGTGTAACATCCCAAATTTTCAATCTGGAATGTTATACATTAGATCATCATTGCATATCATATTTTATTGCATTTTTGGCTTGATCCTAGAAATTCTACGCAACTCAAGGACCTACGGAGAGAGTTGGGGATTTCATTATTTTCATATTCGATTTTTCTCAAATTTTGGAAAGAGGATCGTTTGATTTAATTATTTTCTCTTCGACTATTTCTTCTACAAAAATAAAAGAGAGATGATAAAATGACTTCCTCAAAATAGAGAAATATCGAAGATTCAATATTAAAATCAAATAAGATTTTTTATTCGGAGTTTTATCGCTATTTTATTTGAAATAGGAAAATATGCGTTTTTCAAAATTGCATTTTAGGCCCAAATAAATGTTCACCATGTCCGGCTTATTTTTAGAGGATGGGAAAATTTATTTTGGAATTTTTGGAGTCCGTTTAGTATTTCTTTTCTTTCTTTTTCTACACGTCGGAATTGTTTAAAAACAGTCAAACCGACTTCGGGCCGGCCCTCTTATAAGCCGCACCCGAGCCAGCCCAGCCTCGCCTCGCCCCGAAACCCTAGCCGCCACGCGACACCGCCACCGCCCGCCGCCGCGCCGGAGTCGCCGGACCTCGCCGGACCCGCCGGACCCGAGGTAGCCGCCTCGGTTTTCGTGAGAAAACCGTTTGGTTTTTTTTTAAAACCCTAGATCCGTTTTTATTTGATCCGGATCGGTTTATTTTTTCGGTTAGTTATTTAGCGAACGCCCGTTTTTACGTTCGTTTTAACAAATGGTTTTCACCGTTTAACCGCAGGCAGCGAAAGTTTGTTCGTTAGCCTGTTCGTCAGTTCTTCTTTTTCTCGGATTTTCCGCGATTATTTCCAATCGCGAATTTCTGATCGATTTTCATTTTAGTTTATCTTTTCGCTCGTTTATCGGAATCAGGCGATTCAAGCGCCTAGATATTTGTCTCGAAACCCTCTTTCTGTTTAATCGACTTGAACAAGATTTAGGTACTATAAAATTTGACTTTAGTTCAGATTAGTAAACGGAACTTGTTTCTTTCGCAATTTGAGTTTCGCTGCTCCGTTTGATTTGATTCTTTTTGCAAACCGGAGTTCTTAAGTTGAACTTTCTGGTTAGATCTTCTTATTTGAGATTTACCCGTGCTTCTTTGCTTGATTGCTTATGTATGCTATTGTTTGTTTGCGATAGAACACCCGGAGTGTGAAGCGTGCTACATCGAGTCTCTAGGTTTTGCGGATCATCAGCAAGGCAAGTAACACTTTGATCATATCCCTTTATCACCCAGTTTTTATGCATTAGTTTCAACCCTCAAACATTGCATGATTAGGACTTCATAACATGTGGGATTGGGAAGTAGTTGATGAGGTAGAACCTATTGCCATGTTATTATCAAACCCTTGGGAGTTACTTCTACGTATTGCTCATATTGCTATGCTATGCTCGTAGACGTGGTTTGGGTGAGTGAATCCATGACAGATGTGAGGTTGTTAATTAATAGTTCAACTTAAGGTGGCAACTTTAATACACATCTGGGTGGATTGCTTGCCGGGCACTTGGAGAATCCAGTGTTGTCCTACGATATCCCGGAGTACCCGTGTGATAATCCTAAGGTCCGCCACCCAGGCTCAAAGGGAACTGAGATATTTCATGCTAGAAACTTCCGTATGCAGCCACAAGCTATTATGGGCTCTAGAAGAGTTGAGTAAGTTGCATGAGCTCTTGAAGAGGTGGACCAGCAGGTAGAGGGATGCAGGTTCATATGGTCTGCCCGGAGTAAAGAGTTAATGTTTCTGAAAGACTGTGACTCGGCCATCCGTTTCTCTAACACCATGTAGTGCGAGAAAATCCAATGGAGGAGATCGAGTCTTGTAGGGAAAAGTGCGCAAACCTCTGCAGAGTGTACAATCTAATCATGGTTAGCTGTGTCCCCGGTTATGGACAGTCTTGAGTATCTAGTATTTGGATTATCATATGTATCTCATCACTCTAAATTAATATTGTTGGGTTGATAATTATTTCTAATTGGGATTGAGTTGGAGGAACCTTCTCAATGATGTTTCAACTACCATGATAGTTAAATAAAATATATTCCTTTGTCATAGGAAAAAATTGGCTTTCCGCAAAACTATAACCATAGAGCTTTCCACCAGCCAAATATGCATGTAGTGATAGCATTATTCTGTTCTTGCTCTACTGTGTTATATTGCCAGCATATTCCATGTGCTGACCCGTTTTCAGGCTGCAACGTATCATGTTGCAGACTTTTCAGACGAGGAGTAAGGTTCGTTAGGTCGTTGTCGTGCAGCTCAGCTATGCTGTTGGAGTTGATGGACTCACTTTATCTTCCAAGCCTTCTGTTGTTATCGTATTAGATGGCCTTAAGCCATATTTATTGTAATAAGTTCTATTTTGAGACATTCGATGTATTACGTGTGTGATTGCTACTCTGTTATAAATCCTTCGAGTATTGTGTGTGTCAGCATTACCAATCCAGGGATGACACTGAAGCACAAAGACTTGACCATTTGAGGTCGGGTCGCTACAGTGCGGAATATTGATGCTTGATCCCTTCATCACTAAGAAACTCATCCAAGGTGTAGTTCTTGAACTCGGTGCCGTTGTCACCTCTTATCATCAAGGTCTTTGCATTGTGTTGATGTTGAGCTTCATTTGCAAAGTCGATGACAGTTTGTTGGGTCTCACTCTTACTCTTGAACAAGTATACCCAAGTGTGTCTTCAATAATCATCCACAATCACTGAGCAATACTTTCTACCCCCAAGACTATCAGAGGATGGATGCCCAAAGAGATCCAAATGAAGGAGCTCCAAGGGCCTCTTCGAGTAGATGATAGTTGTGGGAGGGTGAGCCTTCTCATGTAGCTTTCCTTCGAAACAAGCACTGGAAGCATGATCTTTAACAAAACTAATATTTTTTAGTCCTACGACATGGTCCCGCTTGAGAAGACTTTGCAAAGATCTCATATTAATGTGGGCCAAACGGCGATGCCAAAGCCATTCCACATCAACTTTAGCCATTAGGCATGTTGTGGTCTTAGTGGGTCGCTCCTATTGTCTGTATTCAGGAAACTAAGAGAGAGAACTTTGATCTGGCATATATCCATAAATTTTGTCCCCAAATATTTAGCAAATTTGAATTTCTTCCATCTATTGGGGCCTCTGGAGGTATTGTGACTATTTGGAATGAGTCTCTTTTTAGTGAGGAAATGATTTTTCAAAACAAATTCTCTCTCTCAGTGCAATTCACTTGTAGAACCACAAATCATGCTTGGGTCCTCACAAATATCTATGGACCTTGTTCTCCTGAGGACAAATTGGAATTCATAGACTGGTTCAGCTCAATTCAAATGCCATCTGACACAGATTGGATAATCATGGGAGACTTTAATTTTATCAGATCTCCTGGGGATAGAAATAAGCTAGGGGTGATGTTAACCAAATGCTTCTTTTTAATGAGGCAATCAGCAATTTGGGACTGGTAGAGTTGCCTCTAAAAGTTAGACAATATAGCTGGAGCAACATGCAGGAAAATCCTCTTTTGAAAAAACTAGACTGGTTCTTCACCTCTGCAGCTTGGATGACTTCCTTCCCTGACTCAACTGCTTTGCCTTTGGCAAAACCAATTTCTGACCATCTTCCTTGTATGATCAAGATTGGCACTCACATTCCAAGGTCTCAGGTTTTTAGGTTTGAGAATTATTGGTTGAAACATAACTCTTTTATGGAAATTGTGTTGGCAGCTTGGAACATCCCTGTTGGTTTCACTGACCCTGCAAAGAAAGTCAATGCAAAGTTTAAAAACTTGAGGAGAGCAATCAAATTATGGGCCAAGAACCTATCATGCCTTAAAAAAGAAATTGAAGAGTTAAATGCATGTATTTTCCTTTGGGATTTGATTGAGGAATTCAGAAACCTCACTCTATTTGAAGCAAATTGCAGGACTCTTCTGAAGCAATATCTGTTGGTGGTGCTAAACAACCAGAAAATCTACTGGAAGCGGAGAGGGAAAATTAAAGGAGTGAAATTTGGTGATGAAAATACCAAATTCTTCCACACTAAAGCTTCCATCAATCTTAGACACAACAAGATTGCAATGTTGTTTAATGAGGATCAGATTGAGGTAACTGACCAGGAGGGAAAGGCTGCTATTTTGTGGGAAGCTTTTAAACAAAGGCTTGGTCACTCAAATGGCCACACAATGCATTTTGACTTACAAGATTTATATGAACACAGAGCTGACCCTCATATTTTTATTGAATTGGAACAACCTTTCACACAACAGGAAATTGCTGAAGTTGTGAAAATCTTCCTAATGACAAGTCACCAGGGCGGGATGGTTTCAATAATGAGTTTCTAAAAGCTCGTTGGGGGATTATAAAGGAAGATATTACTGAACTCATCATGGCTTTCCATGCTGGCACTGTTAATCTTGAGAGTATTAATACTTCATACATAACTCTGGTGCCAAAGAAGGAGGTTCCTCTAACACCCAATGACTTCAGACCAATCTCATTACTTAATGGTGTGCTCAAGATCATCACCAAGTTGTTAGCTAACAGGCTACAAAAAGTGATTCTCCAATTGGTACATATTAATCAATATGTCTTCCTCAAAGATAGAATGATCCAAGACTGTCTGGGTTGGGCCTATGAATACATTCATCAGTGTCACAAGTCAAGAGAGGAAATGCTAGTGATTAATTAAGTTAGACTTTGAGAAAGCCTTTGACACAATTGAGCACCAAGCTATAATTGATATATTAAGAGCTAAAGGTTTTGGAGAAAAGTGGATCTCCTGGACTAATCACATTTTTACTTCTGCATCTTCTGCAGTTATGCTCAGTGGGGTCCCTGGTAAGAAATTCTATTGCAGGAGAGGAGTGAGACAGGGTGACCCTTACTCACCTCTGATTTTTGTCCTAGCTGCTGACATGTTACAGTCAATTCTTAATAAAGTAATGAGATTAGGGATTGTGACTCCTCCTTTACAAGTTCACTCCTGCCCTGATTTTCCAATAGTTCAATATGCTGATGGCACATTGGTCCTCATGAAAGCAGATGCTAGGCAACTCATTTGTCTCAAGTCCTTGTTGAATACTTTTCCAGAAGCCACTTGTCTGAAAGTGAATTATGGGAAATCCAGCATGGTGCCTATTAACATTGCTGAAGACAGAGTTAGTATCTTCACAAATACATTGCAGTGTAGCAGAGGGGTTTTCCCCTTTACTTATTTGGGGTTACCCTTGGGAATTCATAAACCTACTGTGGAGCAATGTCTGCCATTAGTTCAAAGAATTGCAAAAAGATTAGCTGGGCTCTCAACTTTCATGACACAAGCTGGAAGATTGCTCTTGGTCAAATCAGTACTGACATCCCTCACTATATTCTTCATGTGCTGCCTGGATGTTCCTGTCACCATCAAGCAAAAAATCATCAAATATCTTCGACACTGTTTATGGAGAAGTCCTAACATGGAGGATCGCAGACCTGCTCTGGTGGCATGGAAAACTGTTTGTAGACCAAAATACCAGGGAGGGCTTGGGGTTATGGATATCTTCACACAAAACAAGACTCTTCTTATGAAAAACCTCCTCAAGTTTTACAACAGACATGATATACCCTGGGCACACCTCATCTGAGAGTCATACTACAGTAATGGGCAATTACCAGGAGGCAACATGGTGGGGTCTTTTTGGTGGAAGTCTAATCTGGCTCTCATTGACCAATACAAGGCTATTGCAAGATGCAATATAGGGGATGGTAAAAGTGCCCTCTTTTGGGATGATTGCTGGCATGATTTTGTTTTAAAACACAAGTTTGATCATCTCTACTCTTTTGTTAGAGACACGGCCATAAATGTCCACCAAGTGATCCACACTGAGTACCTGCAAGATTTGTTCCATTTGCCCCTGACAACCCAAGCACATGAGGAATTTCTGGAAATGGAGAATATTTGCTTCCTGCTGAAGACTTCAGAACACTTGGATCTTAGAGATACATAAAGTTATATTTGGGGTAATGAATTTTACTCATCCATTAAGGCATACAATGTGTTAATTGGTTTTAAACAAACCCCACCTCATTTCTCTTGGATATGGAAGAGTGCATGCCAGCCAAAGCACAAGGTGTTCTTTTGGATGCTGCTACATGACAGAGTCAATACAAGGAACTTACTGAGAAGAAAGAACTTTGAGCTGGAAGAATACAATTGTGCAGTCAGAAACTGTCCACGGGAAGAGCCTCTACACCATCTTTTTTGGAGTTGCCCCTTTGCAGCATAGTGTTGGGATTTCATCTGCCCTAGCAGAACACAGAACTTGTCTATCTTAGAAGCTTTGCAAGATCTCAAAGACAAACTGAACAAGCCCTTCTTCATGGAGATCATCATTTTGGGCTCCTGGGCTATTTGGATTTCCAGAAATAATAAAAAATTTGAGCACGTTACTCCCTCTTTCCAGGGGTGGAGATTCATCTTCTTGGAGGAGCTGAAGCTACTAAGATACAGGATGAAGAAGAAGTATGCCCATCAGTTCTCAGATTGGTTGGAGACCATGTTGTAATTTATTTTTTCTTCTTTGTAGATTAGTTTATTTTTTCTATCTTATCTCAAGCCTTTGTAATGGACTCCTATTAATTTTAATAAAAGCTGCAGTGGGGTGTTTACCCTACTGTTTATAGTCAAAAAAAGTGGGTCGCTCCGAAAAGTTAGTCACATAAAGACCATTCTCGGCATGCCCAACAAAGGCTACGTTAAGAGTCTTGCTCCACAAGAGGGCCATGATATCAATATCAAAGAAAGTGGCAAAGCCCATGAGTGCAAGTTGACGAACGGAAAGTTAGTTGGATGCAAGGGACTCAACAAGCATGACTTTCTCGATCGTGAGATCATGAGAAATGACAACCTTGCCAAGCCCCAATACCTTAGAAGATGAGGCGTCACCCCACTCGACATTGGTGGGCATAGATGAAATCTTGTGCACGTCCACCACCAAGTCCTTGCTTCCGGTCATATGATTTGTGGCTCCACTACCGAGCAACCATGGTCCCCCACCGGAAGTAAACACCTACAAGAGATCAATGCTTGGTTTTAGGTACCCATTTTGTAATGGGTCCTTTGATGTTAGTGATGTCTACTACACAACCTTCTTCTTGTAGACGTTGTTGGGCCTCCAAGTGCAGAGGTTTGTAGGACAGTAGCAAATTTCTCTCAAGTGGATGACCTAAGGTTTATCAATCCGTGGGAGGCATAGGATGAAGATGGTCTCTCTCAAACAACCCTGCAACCAAATAACAAAGAGTCTCTTGTGTCCCCAACACACCCAATACATGAAGGAAATATGCCCTAGAGGCAATAATAAAGTTATTATTTATTTCCTTACATATCATGATAAATGTTTATTATTCATGCTAGAATTGTATTAACTGGAAACATGATACATGTGTGAATACATAGGCAAACAGAGTGTCACTAGTATGCCTCTACTTGACTAGCTCATTAATCAAAGATGGTTATGTTTCCTAACCATGAACAAAGAGTTGTTATTTGATTAACGAGATCACATCATTAGTTGAATGATCTGATTGACATGACCCATTCCATTAGCATAGCACCCGATCGTTTAGTATGTTGCTATTGCATTTATCCATGACTTATACATGTTCCTTTAACTATGAGATTATGCAACTCCCGTTTACCGTAGGAACACTTTGTGTGCTACCAAACGTCACAACGTAACTGAGTGATTATAAAGGTGCTCTACAGGTGTCTCCGAAAGTATTTGTTGGGTTGGCGTATTTCGAGATTAGGATTTGTCACTCCGAATGTCGGAGAGGTATCTCAGGGCCTTCTCGGTAATTCACATCACATAAGCCTTGCAAGCATTGCAACCAATGAGTTAGTTGCGAGATGATGTATTACGGAACGAGTAAAGAGACTTGCCGGTAACGAGATTGAACTAGGTATTGGATACCGATGATCGAATCTCGGGCAAGTAACATACCGATGACAAAGGGAACAACGTATGTTGTTATGCGGTCTGACCGATAAAGATCTTCGTAGAATATGTAGGAGCCAATATGGGCATCCAGGTCCCGCTATTGGTTATTGACCGGAGACGTGTCTCGGTCATGTCTACATTGTTCTCGAACCGTAGGGTCCGCACGCTTAACGTTACGATGACAGTTATTATGAGTTTATGCATTTTGATGTACCGAAGGAGTTCGGAGTCCCGGATGTGATCATGGACATGACGAGGAGTCTCGAAATGGTCGAGACGTAAAGAATGATATATTGGAAGCCTATGTTTGGACATCGGATGTGTTCCAGGTGAAATCAGGATTTTGCCGGAATACCGGGAGGGTTACCGGAACCCCCCGGGAGCATAATGGGCCAACATGGGCCTTGGTGGAGAGGAGAGAGGGCTGCCCTCATGGGCTGCGCACCTCCCCCCCTTCCCCTAGTCCTATTAGGACTAGGAGAGGTGGCCGGGCCCCTCTCTCTCTCCCCCCCCCCCTTGGAGAATCCTAGTCCAACTAGGATTGGGGGGGGGATCCTACTCCCAGAGGGAGTAGGACTCTCCTGGCGCGCCAGGCTTGGCCGGCCAGCCCCTCCCCCTTGGCTCCTTTATATACAGGGGCAGGGGGCACCCCATAGACACACAATCGATCATTGAGATCTTTCCTTAGCCGTGTGCGGTGCCCCCTTCCACCAAATTCCACCTCGGTCATATCGTTGCAGTGCTTAGGCGAAGCCCTGCGCCGGTAACACATCAAGATCGTCACCACGCCGTCGTGCTGACGGAACTCTTCCCCGACACTTTGCTGGATCGGAGCCCGGGGATCGTCATCGAGCTGAACGTGTGCCAAGAACTCGGAGGTGCCGGAGTAACGGTGCTGTGATCGGTTGGGTCGCGAGGAGAACGTACGACTACTTCCTCTACGTTGTGTCAACGCTTCCGCTTCGGTCTACGAGGGTACGTAGACAACACTCTCCCCTCTCGTTGCTATACATCACCATGATCTTGCGTGTGCGTAGGAAAATTTTGAAATTACTACGTTCCCCAACAGTGGCATCCGAGCCTAGGTTTTTATGGTTTGATGTTATTTGCACGAGTAGAACACAAGTGCGTTGTGGACGATACAAGTCATACTGCCTACCAGCATGTCATACTTTGGTTCAGCGGTATTGTTGGACGAGACGATCCGGACCAACCTTACGCGTACGCTTACGCGAGACCGGTTCCCTCGACGTGCTTTGCACATAGATGGCTTGCGGAAGACTGTCTCTCCAACTTTAGTTGAACCGAGTGTGGCTACGCCCGGTCCTTGAGAAGGTTAAAACGGAGTCTATTTGACAAACTATCGTTGTGGTTTTGATGCGTAGGTAAGATGAGTTCTTGCTTAAAGCCCGTAGCAGCCACGTAAAACTTGCAACAACAAAGTAGAGGACGTCTAACTTGTTTTTGCAGGGCATGTTGTGATGTGATATGGTCAAGACATGATGCTAAATTTTATTGTATGAGATGATCATGTTTTGTAACCGAGTTATCGGCAACTGGCAGGAGCCATATGGTTGTCGCTTTATTGTATGCAATGCAATCGCGATGTAATGCTTTACTTTATTACTAAGCGGTAGTGATAGTCGTGGAAGCATAAGATTGGCGAGACGACAACAATGCTACGATGGAGATCAAGGTGTCGCGCCGGTGACGATGGTGATCATGACGGTGCTTCGAAGATGGAGATCACAAGCACGAGATGATGATGGCCATATCATATCACTTATATTGATTGCATGTGATGTTTATCTTTTATGCATCTTATCTTGCTTTGATTGACGGTAGCATTATAAGATGATCTCTCACTAATTATCAAGAAGTGTTCTCCCTGAGTATGCACCGTTGCGAAAGTTCTTCGTGCTGAGACACCACGTGATGATCGGGTGTGATAGGTTCTACGTTCAAATACAACGGGTGCAAAACAGTTGCACACGCGGAATACTCAGGTTATACTTGACGAGCTATGCATATAAGATATGACCTCGGAACACGGAGACCGAAAGGTCGAGCGTGAATCATATAGTAGATATGATCAACATAGTGATGTTCACCATTGAAACTACTCCATCTCACGTGATGATCGGACATGGTTTAGTTGATTTGGATCACGTGATCACTTAGAGGATTAGAGGGATGTCTATCTAAGTGGGAGTTCTTAAGTAATATGATTAATTGAACTTTAATTTATCATGAACTTAGTCCTGGTAGTATTAGCATATCTATGTTGTAGATCAATAGCTCGCATTGTTGCTTCCCTGTGTTTATTTTGATATGTTCCTAGAGAAAATTGTGTTGAAAGATGTTAGTAGCAATGATGCGGATTGGATCCGTGATCTGAGGTTTATCCTCATTGCTGCACAGAAGAATTATGTCCTTGATGCACCGCTAGGTGACGGACCTATTGCAGGAGCAGATGCAGACATTATGAACGTTTTGCTGGCTCAATATGATGACTACTTAATAGTTTAGTGCACCATGCTTAACTGCTTAGAATCGGGACTTCAAAGACATTTTGAACATCATGGACCATATGAGATGTTCCAGGAGTTGAAGTTAATATTTCAAGCAAATACCCGAGTTGAGAGATATAAAGTCTCCAACAAGTTCTATAGCTAAAAGATGGAGGAGAATTGCTCAACTAGTGAGCATGTGCTCAGATTGTCTGGGTACTACAATCGCTTGAATCAAGTGGGAGTTAATCTTCCAGATAAGATAGTGATTGACAGAATTCTCTAGTCACCATCACCAAGTTAGTAGAACTTCGTGATGAACTATAATATGCAAGGGATGACGAAAGTAATTCCCAAGCTCTTCGTGATGCTAAAATCGGCGAAGGTAGAAATCAAAGAAAACATCAAGTGTTGATGGTTGACAAGATCACTAGTTTCAAGAAAAGGGCAAAAGGAAAGAAGGGGAACTTCAAGAAGAACGGCAAGCAAGTTGCTGCTCAAGTGAAAAAGCCCAAGTCTGGTCCTAAGCCTGAGACTAAGTGCTTCTACTGCAAAGGGACTGGTCACTGGAAGCGGAACTACCCCAAGTGATTGGCGGATAAGAAGGATGGCAAAGTGAACATAAGTATATTTGATATACATGTTATTGATGTGTACTTTACTAGTGTTCATAGCAACCCCTCAGTATTTGGTACTAGTTCAAGTTGCTAAGATTAGTAACTCGAAACGGGAGTTGCAGAATGAACAAAGACTAGTTAAAGGGCAAGGTGACGATGTGTGTTGGAAGTGGTTCCAAGATTGATATGATCATCATCACACACTCCCTATACTTTCGGGATTAGTGTTGAAACTAAATAAGTGTTATTTGGTGTTTGCGTTGAGCATGAATATGATTTGATCATGTTAATTGCAATACAGTTATTCATTTAAGTTAGAGAACAATTGTTGTTCTGTTTACATGAATAAAACCTTCTATGGTCATACACACCAATGAAAATAGTTCATTGGATCTCGATCGTAGTGATACACATATTCATAATATTGAAACCAAAAGATGCGAAGTTAATAATGATAGTGCAACCTATTTGTGGCACTGCCGTTTAGGTCATATTGGTGTAAAGTGCATGAAGAAACTCCATGCTGATGGGATTTTGGAATCACTTGATTATGAATCACTTGATGCTTGCGAACCATGCCTCTTGGGCAAGATGACTAAAACGTCGTTCTCCGGAACAATGGAGCAAGCAACAGATTTGTTGGAAATCATACATACTGATGTATATGGTCCGATGAATATTAAGGCTCGCGACAAGTATCATTATTTTCTAACCTTCACAAATGATTTGAGCAGATATGGGTATATCTACTTGATGAAACATAAGTCTGAAACGTTTGAAAAGTTCAAAGAATTTTAGAGTGAAGTGAAAATCATCGTGACAAGAAAATAAGGTTTCTACGATCTGATCGCGGAGACAAATATTTGAGTTACGAGTTTGGCCTTCAATTAAAACAATGTGGAATAGTTTCACAAACTCATGCCACCTAGAACACCACAGCATAATGGTGCGTCCGAACGTCATAACCGTACTTTATTAGATATAGTACAATCTATGATGTATCTTACCGATCTACCACTATCGTTTTTGGGATTATGCATTAGAGACAGCTGCATTCACATTAAATAGGGCACCATCTAAATCCGTTGAGACGACACCGTATGGTTTAGCAATAAACCTAAAGCTGTCGTTTCTTAAAGTTTGGAGTTGCGATGCTTATGTGAAAAAGTTTCATCCTGATAAGCTCGAACCCAAATCGGAGAAATGCGTCTTCATAGAATACCCAAAGGAAATTGTTGGGTACACCTTCTATCACAGATCCAAAAGCAAAAATCGTTGCTAAAGAATGGATCCTTTCTAGAGAAGGAGTTTCTCTCGAAAGAAGTGAGTAGGAGGAAAGTAGAAAACTTGATAAGGTAATTGTACCTTCTCCCTTATTGGAAAGTAGTTCATCACAGAAATCTGTTCTTGTGACTACTACACCAATTAGTGAGGAAGCTAATGATGATGATCATGTAACTTCAGATCAAGTTACTACCGAATCTCGTAGGTAAATCAGAGTGAGATCCGCACCAGAGTGGTACGGTAATCCTGTTCTGGAAGTCATGTTACTAGACCATGATGAACTTGCGAACTATGAGGAAGCGATGATGAGCCCAGATTCCGCGAAATGGTTTGAGACCATGAAATCTGAGATATGATCCATGTATGAGAACAAAGTATGGACTTTGATGGATTTGCCCGGTGATCGGCAAGCCATAGAATATAAATGGATCTTCAAGAGGAAGACGGACGCTGATAGTAGTGTTACTATCTACAAAGCTAGAATTGTCGCAAAAGGTTTTCGACAAGTTCAAAGTGTTGACTACGATGAGAGTTTCTCACTCGTATCTATGCTTAAGTCTGTCCGAATCATATTAGCAATTGCCGCATTTTATGAAATCTAGCAAATGGATAAACAAAACTGCATTCCTTAATAGATTTATTAAAAAAGAGTTGTATATGATGCAACCAGAAGGTTTTGTCAATCCTAAAGGTGCTAACAAAATATGCAAGCTCCAGCGGTCCATCTATGGACTGGTGCAAGCATCTCGGAGTTGGAATATACACTTTGATAAGTTGATCAAAGCATATAGTTTTATACAGACTTGCGGTGAAGCCTGTATTTACAAGAAAGTGAGTGGGAGCACTACAGCATTTCTGATAAGTATATGTGAATGACATATTGTTGATCGAAAATAATGTAGAATTATTCTGCAAAGCATAAAGGAGTGTTTGAAAGGAGTTTTTCAAAGAAAGACCTCGATAAAGCTGCTTACATATTGAGCATCAAAATCTATAGAGATAGATCAAGACGCTTAATAAGTTTTTTCAATGAGTACATACCTTGACAAGATTTTGAAGTAGTTCAAAAATGGAACAGTCAAAGAAAGAGTTCTTGCCTGTGTTACAAGGTGTGAAATTGAGTAAGACTCAAAGCCCGACCACGGCAGATGATAGAAAGAGAATGAAAGTCATTTCCTATGCCTCAGCCATAGATTCTATAAAGTATGCCATGCTATGTACCAGATCTATTGTATACCCTACACTGTGTTAAGCAAGGGAGTACAATAGTGATCTAGGAAGTAGATCACTGGACATCGGTCAAAATTATCCTTAGTAAAATAAGGATATGTTTCTCGATTATGGATGTGACAAAAAGGTTCATCGTAAAAGATTACGTCGATGCAAGTTTTGACACTAATCTAGATGACTCTAAGTCTCAATCTAGATACATATTGAAAGTGGGAGCAATTAGCTAAAGTAGCTCCATGCAGAGCATTGTAGACATAGAGATATGCAAGATACATACGGATCTGAATGTTGCAGACCCGTTGACTAAGCCTCTTCCACGAGCAAAACATGATCAGCACCAAGACTCCATGGGTGTTAGAATCATTACTTTGTAATCTAGATTATTGACTCTAGTGCAAGTGGGAGACTGAAGGAAATATGCCCTAGAGGCAATAATAAAGTTATTATTTATTTCCTTACATATCATGATAAATGTTTATTATTCATGCTAGAATTGTATTAACTGGAAACATAATACATGTGTGAATACATAGGCAAACAGAGTGTCACTAGTATGCCTCTACTTGGCTAGCTCATTAATCAAAGATGGTTATGTTTCCTAACCATGAACAAAGAGTTGTTATTTGATTAACGAGATCACATCATTAGTTGAATGATCTGATTGACATGACCCATTCCATTAGCATAGCACCCGATCGTTTAGTATGTTGCTATTGCTTTTATCCATGACTTATACATGTTCCTTTAACTATGAGATTATGCAACTCCCGTTTACCGTAGGAACACTTTGTGTGCTACCAAACGTCACAACGTAACTGAGTGATTATAAAGGTGCTCTACAGGTGTCTCCGAAAGTATTTGTTGGGTTGGCGTATTTCGAGATTAGGATTTGTCACTCCGAATGTCGGAGAGGTATCTCAGGGCCTTCTCGGTAATGCACATCACATAAGCCTTGCAAGCATTGCAACCAATGAGTTAGTTGCGAGATGATGTATTACGAACGAGTAAAGAGACTTGCCGGTAACGAGATTGAACTAGGTATTGGATACCGACGATCGAATCTCGGGCAAGTAACATACCGATGACAAAGGGAACAACGTATGTTGTTATGCGGTCTGACCGATAAAGATCTTCGTAGAATATGTAGGAGCCAATATGGGCATCCAGGTCCCGCTATTGGTTATTGACCGGAGACGTGTCTCGGTCATGTCTACATTGTTCTCGAACCGTAGGGTCCGCACGCTTAACGTTACGATGACAGTTATTATGAGTTTATGCATTTTGATGTACCGAAGGAGTTCGGAGTCCCGGATGTGATCACGGACATGACGAGGAGTCTCGAAATGGTCGAGACGTAAAGAATGATATATTGGAAGCCTATGTTTGGACATCGGATGTGTTCCAGGTGAAATCAGGATTTTGCCGGAATACCGGGAGGGTTACCGGAACCCCCCCGGGAGCATAATGGGCCAACATGGGCCTTGGTGGAGAGGCGAGAGGGCTGCCCTCATGGGCTGCGCGCCTCCCCCCCTTCCCCTAGTCCTATTAGGACTAGGAGAGGTGGCCGGCCCCTCTCTCTCTCTCTCTCCCCCTTGGAGAATCCTAGTCCAACTAGGATTGGGGGGAATCCTACTCCCAGAGGGAGTAGGACTCTCCTGGCGCGCCAGGCTTGGCCGGCCAGCCCCTCCCCCTTGGCTCCTTTATATACAGGGGCAGGGGGCACCCCATAGACACACAATCGATCATTGAGATCTTTCCTTAGCCGTGTGCGGTGCCCCCTTCCACCAAATTCCACCTCGGTCATATCGTTGCAGTGCTTAGGCGAAGCCCTGCGCCGGTAACACATCAAGATCGTCACCACGCCGTCGTGCTGATGGAACTCTTCCCCGATGCTTTGCTGGATCGGAGCCCGGGGATCGTCATCGAGTTGAACGTGTGCCAAGAACTCGGAGGTGCCGGAGTAACGGTGCTGTGATCGGTTGGGTCGCGAGGAGAACGTACGACTACTTCCTCTACGTTGTGTCAACGCTTCCACTTCGGTCTACGAGGGTACATAGACAACACTCTCCCCTCTCGTTGCTATACATCACCATGATCTTGCGTGTGCGTAGGAAAATTTTGAAATTACTACGTTCCCCAACAATACAATGGTAAATTGTATAGGTGCACTAGTTCGGCGAAGAGATGGTGATACAAGTGCAATATGGATGGTAGATATAGGTTTTTGTAATCTAAAAATATAAAAACAGCAAGGTAGCAAGTGATGAAAGTGAGCGTAAACGGTATTGCAATGCGTTGAAAGAAGGCCTAGGGTTCATACTTTCACTAGTGCAAGTTCTCTCAACAAGGATAACATAATTAGATCATATAACAATCCCTCAACATGCAACAAAGAGTCACTCCAAAGTCACTAATAGCAGAGAACAAACGAAGAGATTATGGTAGGGTACGAAACCACCTCAAAGTCATCCTTTCTGATCGATCTATTCAAGAGTCCATAGTAAAATAACATGAAGCTATTCTTTCCATTTGATCTATCCTAGAGTTCATACTAGAATAATACCTTAAGACACAAATCAACCAAAACCCTAATGTCACCTAGATACTCCAATGTCACCTCAAGTATCCGCGGGTATGATTATACGATATGCATCACATAATCTCAGATTCATCTATTCAACCAACAAAAAGAACTTCAAAGAGTGCCCCAAAGTTTCTACCGGAGAGTCAAGACGAAAACATGTGCCAACCCCTATGAATAAGTTCACAAGGTCACTGAACCCGCAAGTTGATCACCAAAACATACATCAAGTGAATCACGTGATATCCCATTATCACCACGGATAAGCACATGCAAGACATACATCAAGTGTTCTCAAATCCTTAAAGACTCAATCTGATAAGATAACTTCAAAGGGAAAACTCAATCCATCACAAGAGAGTAGGGGGGAGAAACATCATAAGATCCAACTATAATAGCAAAGCTCGCGATACATCAAGACCGTACCACCTCAAGAACACGAGAGAGAGAGAGAGAGAGAGAGAGAGATCAAACACATAGCTACTGGTACATACCCTCAGCCCTGAGGGTGAACTACTCCCACCTCGTCATGGAGAGCGCCGGGATGATGAAGATGGCCACCGATTATGGATCCCCCTTCTGGCAGGGTGCCGGAACAGGGTCCCGATTGGTTTTTGGTGGCTACAGAGGCTTGCGGCGGCGGAACTCCCCATGTCAGGGGGGTCTCCGAGTCGTCCATGAGATAGGGGCCCACGCCCAGGGGGTGGGCGCGCCCTCCACCCTCGTGGACGGCTCGAGACTCTTCTGGCCCAACTCTTTTACTCTGGGGGGCTTCTTTTGGTCCATAAAAAATCATCAAAAATTGGCACGTCAATTGGACTCCGTTTGGTATTCCTTTTCCGCGATACTCAAAAACAAGGAAAAAACAGAAACTGGCACTGGGCTATAGGTTAATAGGTTAGTCCCAAAAATCATATAAAATAGCATATAAATGCATATAAAACATCCTATATGGATAATATAATAGCATGGAACAATCAAAAATTATTGATACGTTGGAGACGTATCAGTTAGTAACAAGGGTCTTAGAAACCCAAATAGAACATTCAATGTACTCATAAGGAGAACCAACAAATTTGGCAGAAACATGCACATCACTAGCACGACATAACACATAAGAAGGGTTAAAGTCACCGGCTTTGTTGGAAGGGGTGGCATTGCCCTTCTTGACACCACCACCCTTCACATTATTGTTCTTCGTTTCCTTAGGAGCACTCTCTCCCTCCTTCACAAAAGCTTGCTTGAGAGAGGAGGTCGTTTGGCCTTGTCATTCTTATTCTTGTTCTTGGACTTGGGTGTAAACCCAATTCCCTCCCTGTCCACAACTTCCTTTTGATTGCTCAAAAGGTCGTTGAGGTTCTTCTCACCTTGTATGCAAGACACAGGGCCTTTCTCAAGTGGTTCCTTCAACTTTGCATTTTCCTCCACAATATGCACATGCTCACAACACGGGTTAGTAGCATTTGCATTATCAATTAAAACCATATGAGGAAAAGTGGCTTTTTTCCTTAGTTAGCTTCACTTGGAGTTGATCATGAGACTCTTTGAGGCTAGCATGAGCATGATACGTCTCCAGCGTATCTATAATTTATGAAGTATTCATGGTATTATATTATCAATCTAGGATGTTTTATATGCATTTATATGCTATTTTTTATGATTTTTGGGACTAACCTATTAACCTAGAGCCCAGTGCCAGTTTCTGTTTTCTCCTTGTTTTTGAGTTTTGCAGAAAAGGAATACCAAACGGAGTCCAATTGACGTGCCAATTTTTGATGATTTTTTATGGACCAAAAGAAGACCACGGAGCATTGGAGTTGGGCCAGAAGAGTCCTGGGCTGCCCACGAGGGTGGGGGTGCGCCCACCCCCCTAGGTGTGTGGCCCTGCCTCGTGGACAGCTCAGGCACCTCCTTGACGTGAGACCGACGCCAAAAATTCCTATAAATACAGAAACCTCAGAAAATTAACCTAGATCGGAAGTTTCACCGCCGCAAGCCTCTGTAGCCACGAGAAATCAATCTAGGCCCTCTGCGGCACCCTGCCGGAGGGGGCCATCATCACTGGTGGCCATGGAGGAGTATCCCGGAGAGGCCATCATCGCCATGAAGGCCAAGGACCAGAGGGAGAACCTTTCCCCATCTAGGGGTGAGGCCATGGAGGAGGAAGCACAAGGGGGAGAACCTCTCCTCCTCTCTTCCGGTGGCGCCGGAGTGCCATCGGGAGGGGAATCATCGCCACGGTGATCGTCTTCATCGACATCACCATCCTCATCTCTTTTACGCGGTCCAATATCCCGCACCCCGCTATAATCCCTACTTGAACATGGTGCTTTATGCCACATATTATGATCCAATGATGTGTTGCCATCCTATGATGTTTTGAGTAGATATCTTTTGTCTTTGGGTTGATTTTTTTTCGAGAGTATGCCAATTACCATATTTTTATAGAAGGCAGAAAAATATGCACAAGAACCCTAACGAGGTGGGAACAGCTCGTAGGGGGAACCCACTCAACGCCAACTTCCTAAAACCTATGACTACTCTCTCGCAAAAGGGTCTAAAGCACCCACTACGCCTAACTCGGCCTTCCTCGATGATCTAGATTGGTATGAGTTGTATGTTTTACTTTGGTGTTGTCCTATGGTGCCCTCCGTGTCACACAAGCGTGAGGGATCCCTGTTGTAGGGTGTTGCAATACGTTCATGATTCGCTTATAGTGGGTTGGTGAGTGACTGAAACACAAACCCGAGTAAGGGGGTTGTTGCGTATGGGAATAAAGAGGACTTGATGCTTTAATGCTATGGTTGGGTTTTACCTTAATGATCTTTAGTAGTTGCGGATGCTTGCTAGAGTTCCAATCATAAGTGCATATGATCCAAGTAGAGAAAGTATGTTAGCTTATGCCTCTCCCTCGTATGAAACAGCAATAGTGATTACCGGTCTTGTTAACGATTGCCTAGGACAATTCCGCACACCGATCCACCATTATTCCACACTCGCTATTTATAATATTTAGTAATATATTCTAACTTCATGATAACAACACCTACTTTTATATTTTAGCTCTCTGATATCATACAAAGTTATCCTCTTCATACCCACAACATAGTTTTATTTCTCGTTGCTAGTTGGAAGCAAACGTTCGGTGTACGTAGAGTCGTATCAGTGGCAGATAGGGCTTGAGAGAATATTGATCTTACCTTTAGATCCTTGTGGGTTCGACACTCCATACTTATCACTTCCACCTTTGGAAATTGCTACTATGATTCCTTGCAGTTGGGGATTATCATAGCACCCTTCAAGGCCTTGTGAGCCTTGTCAAGTATATCAAGATCCTCCTTGAGTCTAGCAAGATCAACCCCAAGTATGGCCTTCTCGGAATGGAGCACACGAGATACAACAAGAGCATGATCAAGATCTTTCTTTAATTTAGCATGATCGTCGGTGTGTGACTCCTCAAGAGCCAAACGATGACCACGCTCTTCCTCAAGCGCATTAGAGAGATTTAATACCTCATCAGCATTGTCACGACTATGCCCCTCCATCTTAGAGATGGTGTCTTCATGAGCCTTGGTCATGTCATTGGCTTCACCAAGGTATTCCAAGAGAGCAACAAATTGAAGTGCTTCTTGGATTTACCCTTGAGCTTACTCATAAAATACTCAAATTAATTTTCTTCCTCATTAGACTCCTTACTTTCATCAATGCAATCCGCCAAAGAGGGATTAGTAGTGATGGTGGTTTTGATGTTGGGGGTTACCTTGTTGGTGGCTTTGGCCATGAGGCACTTGGCAGTGATGTTCTCGTTGGGTGAGTCGAAGAGGGACACCCGTGGAGTTTTTTTAATGGCAAAGGAGGTCATGGCAACCGTCTCACTGTCTTCATCATCGTCATCATCCTCATTGTACTCTTCTTGTGCCACCAACCCCTTGGGAGGAGTATTCTTGGGGAAGTTGTTCTTGTTGGGGAAGGACTTGGCCTTGTCTTTTCAGATGAGTTTGCCACCATTGTCTTCCCTCTTCTCATAAGGGCACTCCGCAACAAAATGGCTCACATTGCCACAATTATAGCATGTCCTCACACGTTGCTTGCCGTTGGCGCCACTTGAGTTGTTCTTGTTGAAGTTGGGCCTTGAGTTCTTCTTGCTCCAAAATTGCCTTGAAGCAAGAGCCATGTGCTCATGATAAGCATATTTTGTATCTTCGGGGTTACTCTCCTCTTCTTCCTCTTCATCCTCTTCTTCTACACCAGCCTTGACCTTCAAGGCAAGGTTGGGCTTCTTTGCTCGTTGAGAACGCAACACCGCATTGTCGGCGGTCTTTTCCAAGATCCTCATTGCCACGAACTCATCCAACACTTCACTTGAGGACAAGGTGTGGAAGTCCAGCCTTTGACGGATGACGGACATGGCCTTATGGTAAGGCATCATGGCCTTTAGAAACTTGCGCTTGATCTAATTGTCATTTGTATCCTTGCTCCCATGATCTCGGAGTGAGACCGCGAGAGTGGTTAATCTCCGGTAAAGCTCATGAGGTTCTTAATCTTCATTATTGCAAACTCATCGGCTTCATCTTGCACCACTTCATAGTTGGAGTGTTGAATGCTTGCGCTTCCCTTGTTAATGGAGACAACATGTTGCCATGCTTCCTTGGCCACGATGAAAGGTCGGAGATGCGCAATATCTTCAGATGGAATTGCATCTTGGATGATGAAGAGAGCGGACTCGTTGAATTGATTATCCGTGGCTTCTCTAGGGGTGAAGTTGCTTGGGTCATGCGGGTAGAAACCTTGCTCAATGATTGTCCAAAGATTAGTATTACTATGATCTAAATGACGTTTAAAGTGATATACCCAAGAGGCAAGGTACTCATTTTTCACAAACTTAGGAGGAGGACCAACATGATTCAAATGAGTGGAGGGAACCGGTCCTCCATAAGTAAGTGGGGGTTCAACATGGGCAAAGATGCAATTTCCACTTCTACCACTAGATAAAGGAACTTTGTCACTAGTAGCTTCCCCCTTATCGGAGTTAGCATCCGTCACCTTGTTAGTGGGATCACCCACTTTCATTGGTACGGTGGATAATTTAAGGCCTTCGAAAAACTTGTTGAACATGCCTTCAACCTCGGTCGTCATGGAGGTTTTCAATGTGTCCAAAGCCACATTGAATTCCTCACGGGAGACATAGGATCCCCCATCGGCCGTAGACGAGGATGGAATCACACCGGGGTGCTCCTCCCCACCGTCTACGGTGTCAACCATACTCTTCGGCCGGTAAAGTCCTTAAAAAGAGAGGAGGCTATGATACCAATTGAAAGGATCGATATAGTTGACTAGAGGGGGGTGAATAGGCAACTAACAATTTTTAGCCTTTATTTACCAATTTAAACTTTGCATCAAAGTAGGTTGTCTAGATATGCAACTAGGTGAGCAACCTATATGATGTACAACCAACAAGCACACAAGCAAGCAAGGGATGCAACACAAAGTAAGCTTGCACAAGTAAAGGTAAGAGATTACGAAAAGTGGAGCCAGTGGAGACGAGGATGTTTGACTGAAGTTCCTTCCCTTTGAGAGGAAGTACGTCTCCGTTGGAGCGGTGTGGAGGAACAATCCTCCCCAAGAAGCCACTAGGGCCACCGTATTCTCCTCACACCCTCACACAATGCGAGCTGTCGTGATTCCACTATTGGTGCCCTTGGAGGCGGCGACCGAACCTTTACAAACAAGGTTGGGGCTATCTCCACAACTCAACTGGAAGCTCCCAACGAAACCACGGAGCTTCAGCACAATGGAATGTGGCTCCGAGGTGATCTCAACCATCTAGGGTGCTCAAACACCCAAGAGTAACAAGATCCGCGAAGGATTAGTGGGGGTAATCAAATTTCTCTTGGTGGAAGTGTAG
Source organism: Aegilops umbellulata (assembly GCA_032464435.1). NCBI lineage: Eukaryota > Viridiplantae > Streptophyta > Magnoliopsida > Poales > Poaceae > Aegilops > Aegilops umbellulata. The sequence goes on along the minus strand of CP136055.1, from coordinate 345,414,445 downwards.
ATCCGGGCCTTCTCAACCAATCCCAAAAGAATCAACAAGTTTGATTGGCTAGGGAGAGAGATCGGGCGAAAAAGAGCTTTGGAGCAACAATGGAGCTTGGGGGAAGAGAGGTAAGTCAACTTGGAGAAGAAGACCTCCTTATATAGTGGGGGAACTAATCCAACCGTTACCCCCTTCTTCAGCCCGCATAGAGCGGTACTACTGCTCAGTAGAGCGGTACTACTGCTGGTCGCAGCGGTACTACCGCATAGACTGAGCATAGTAAAAGCAAAGGAAGAACAAGAGAGAGAGATAGAGGGGGGGTATGGGCGGCACTAGTAGCGGCGGTAGCCGTGGTACGACCGCTTAAGGGTGGTACTACCGCTGCTACTGCCGCACAACCTGACACAAGAAAATGCATCCTCGAATCGAGGCGGTAGCCTTGCCGAACCAAAACGGTACTGCCACCTATGCCCCGAAGTGGTACTACCGCTGTAGACAACGGTACTGCCGCTTCAGGACTATAGGCGGTACTACCGCTCCGGCGGCGGTACTACCGCTTTCTCCTCACAGTGTCCACTTCTGTTAAAACATCAACCTCCAAGGTGAGGAAAGGAGATGGGGGTGCAAAGAAGACGTGTACGTGTCGATTCTGTCGGCGTTCTGGGAACGGGAATCCCCAGACTTGCCTGCTTGCGGCCTGCGGCGTGGCTCAAGTGGGGGCCCAGCGCGGCCCACCTTCATCAGCTCAAGCTCAAGACCCTCGCGAGGAGCCGAGCCTCGCGGGGCGGACGACAAGAAGCTTACTCAAGAGCGGCCTCCTCAGGAAGGCTCGCGAGGAGGCGGAGAGATCAATGCAAGGGTACCTCGTGAGGATCCCGTGACGCAAGCCATGACGATCAAGGCCAGGCGGGTGCCGGCATGTGCAGAGTACTTGTTTCCCTTTTGGTGCAAAGGGGGCAAGCACAGGCCCAGGCATCAGGCAAAGGTTACCATTCCGGTGCAACGAGACCAAGACCAGCCGGACGGCCGGACGGAGGTCACCATGGAGACCAAGATGGCGTCACCACCAGTGCTTTTGGCAGCCGAAGACCACCTTTGGTCAGGATAACGTGTACTAGATGTTCCCCTTCAAAATGGCCAATTGTTGGCGCCCTTCCCGCTCAATTATTTGGGGAGAGGCCCAGGGCCTCTATAAATAGGGCTAGCCACCACAGAGTAGAGACATCCAACGGGCTGGTAGAGCAAGAGAGATCCAGATCAAGTAGAACGCACCACACCAGCTCAAGAACATCCCTCGCGAGGCTGTTCTTCCCCTGTACTGTTCATCATCACCCCCAGAGGCAATCCACCACACCACACACTGGAGTAGGGTATTACACCACAACGGTGGCCCGAACCAGTATAAACCCCGTGTCCCTTGTGTTGTTCATCGTTTTCATCTTAGTTCGCACGAGAGGATCGGACGTAGATCGATAGGGGAAAGATCTCTGCGCGCACCCCAGTGTTCGAACCTCAAGGGTCTGCCGGAACCCGAAATTCGACATTTGACGCGCCAGGTAGGGGTGCGCCGGAATCTTTCTTCCGTTGTTCGCATGTGATCTTCCATCGTGTCCATGGCTGACGCTCGTCGGGCTCGAGCCGAGCGCCGGGCTGCTCTCGCCACCCGCATCGCCCAGACGACGCCCGGTGGCGGCCCCCCTCGTCGTTCCCCGTCGCCCACCGCCAACACCGCCACCGGCCAGGCGGGGAACGAGCAGCAGGCCTCGTCCCAGCATCCTTCGGTGCGGTGGGATGGCCGCACCGCCACCCCGTCGCTAACCCCAGCTGGCTCGTCGTCCCACGCCTGTCGCGCCCCCATGGATGCGCGCGCCTCGCTGCTCTTGGCAAAAGAGCTTCTCCGCTACCGCCCCGTCGACGACCTCTACGAGGACTGGCTCGCCCGCATCACCGAGCTCATCAGTGCCGCAGGGGGCTCCCCCTTGCGGTCCCCCTCGCTGCCTCGCCCTCTGTTTCGCGCTGGAGGCAATGAACAGGAGGTGCCTCCGCCACCTCCTCCCCAAGAAGGCGCCTTGGCTGCAAGGCGTGCAGCCCCAGGGCGAGACCCTCCATGTCCGGCGCCAGCGCAGCAAGAAGGGAGCTGCCGAGAGATCCCACATCCCCGAGAAGGTGCTCGCGCGCTCCCGGCGCCGGCGCGCCAAGATCGCGTCCTAGCGCCTCCATGACAAGACCCCGCGCTGCTCCCAGCGGCGGCGCGTGGTGACCTGCAAGAGCAAGTCCAGCACCAGCCAAGGGCGCCGGTGGCGACAGCGGGCTGCCTCGCCTTCACCCCCAAGCTGCGCGGCGTCACATGGCCAGGCAAGTTCAAGCCTGACCTCCCTCCTCGCTACGATGGCACGGCGGACTCCACGGAGTTCCTACAGCTCTACGAACTAGGCATCGTAGCCGCCAACAGGGACGAAAAGGTCATGGCAAATTGGTTCCCCATGGCGCTCAAGGACGGTGCCCGCACCTAGCTCATGAACCTGGCCCCCGGCACGATCTCCTCCTGGAGTGAGATGTGCACCCGCTTCATCGCCAACTTTCAGGGCACTCGCGACCGACCCCCGACCGTGAGCGACCTGCGCCGCATCAAGCAACAGCCAGGGGAAACCCTGCAGAAGTACATCCAGCGCTTCAACTATGCTCGCCTCAAGATCCCCAAGGTGACTGAGGAAGCCATCATCTCAGCTTTCTCCGATGGCGTGCGCGACATCAAGATGAAGGAGGAGCTAGCAATCCATGAAGACATGTGCACATCCCTGGAGCTGTTCAACTTGGCGACCAAGTGCGCCAGGGCTGAGGAAGGGCGCCTCTCCCTTCTCGAGCTCCCGACAGCCGGCCCAGAAGAGAAGAAGCTCAAGGCCAAAGACGTGAAGCGCAAGGGAGCTGTTGTGCTGGCAGCGGAACCAGACACCAAGCGAGACAGGGACCAGCCTGAGTCATACAAGGGCGGACGCTACTGCGTGTACCACGACCTCCAGACCCACAACACCAACGAATGTCAAGAGCTCAGAGCCGTGCGAGACGGGCGAATCGGTCGACGCCTCGAGCGCAACGACAGGGGCTATGGCTGAGGAGGAGGAAGAGGTGGAGGACGATGGGAAGACCGTGGCCCGCGCCAAGGATGGCGTGACCGCCCTCGCGAGGACCGCTGGCAGGACCAGCCTCGCGAGGACCGCCCGCACGGCAACGCAGGACTCCCTCCTCTGCCGCCACCGCCAAGGAGGAATGAAGACCAGCATCAAGACGATGGGGTTGGGGGCTTCTAGGAGCCGGGCGAAATTGCCTGCATCTTGGGTGGCGCCCAGGCCCCAGCCTCGCAGTGCATCTTCAAGCAGTTTTCTCACGAGGTGAATGCAGTCCTTCCCAAGCTTGAGGCCATGCGCCCCCTCAGATGGTCTACGTGCGCTATCACGTTCAGCTCAGCGGATCAGCTCAAGTGCGCGGCAACGGCCGGAGTCCTCCCGATGCTTTGCTCCCCAGTCATCAGCAATGTGCAGGTCACCAGGACCCTCATCGATGGCGGCGCAGGACTCAACGTCCTATCCGTAGAGACGTTTGATGAGCTCCAAGTACCGTACGACCAGCTTCAGCCAACCAAGCCTTTCTCAGGAGTCACCGATGGTTATACTGTTCCAATTGGGCAGGTCGCCTTCCAGTCACCTTCGGGCAACGCAACAACTACCGCACCGAGCTCATCGACTTCGACGTCGCTCACATCCGCCTACCGTACAACGCCATCCTCGAGTACCCGGCCTTAGCCAAGTTCATGGCAGTGACCCACCATGGTTACAATGTCCTCAAGATGCCTGGAAGTGGTGGAGTCATCACCGTGCCCTGTGAAGAAAGAGATGCAGTGTGTTCACTAGAGCGCGCGTTCCAAGCCGGAGCAATCGAAGACCCTGATCATAGGGGCGGGAGACTTCTCGAAGCGACCCTCAAGAAGAAGAAGACCTCGCAGGCTCAAGCCACAAGGGGGCTGGCGCCTCCGGGGGTGTCGCGTCAAGCTCCGCGCTCGATCAGGGAGCGCCACCCTCTCGCGCATAGGAAGGCGCGCCCGGCGCCCTCCTCAGGTAGGGCTTGGGGGCTCTTTCTTGGAGGGCCACCGACTTTGCCAAGGTCGCGAGGGAGGCGCTCGGGCATCACTTGGAGGCGTGCTTTCAGGCACGTTTCCCTCAGGAAGGTACAAGGCAAGGAAGACCAAACCCTCAGGAGTTCGTCGCTAGAAACATTCAGGAGCTACAAGAGTCAAGAGACATGCGCGGCAGCCGCCGCTTGCCCGCCGTAGCCCCACATCCAGGCGAGGATGGAGGGCTGCGCTCCTGCATCGATGTCCCGGGGCTCAACCGAGCCGCGTCTCAGGAGCGCCTCTGGCCTTCGCGCGTGGGGTGTTGTGAGGGGCCACCTCACAGCTACGTTCGCATGCCCTTCGGCCTGCAGAACGCAGCCACCGCTCGCCAGCGCCTGCTGGGGAGCATTCTGGAGGCTCAGGAGGTCAGGCACCGTGCGGTCCTGGCAGAGATGGAGATGGCTCTCGAGGACCCGCTTGAGCACACGGAGCCTCCCGAGGCCCCAGGGCCTGGGGGCTCGTGAGGGCCGACGTCTTCACCGTGCATCGCTCACTTCCTCAGCATCACTTCATCTTCAACGGCATCAGGTGACATCTTTCAGAGTTCTACCTTCAGCTGGGAGGGCCCACAGGGCTGCACCATTCCTAGGCCGCGTGGGTCCGTCCCCGCGGCATGTATACATTTTGTTTATGTTCCTTACTTACCTTGTTGAGGTGCACCCCTCGGGCTGCATCACCTCCACGCCGCTCGGGCCCGACCCGACGGCGGTTACTTTCACCTACGTTTGCTGGAAACCGGATTCCCTCCTTTATGCATAACATACATGACCTAACCACCTGCTTGACTGACACCCACCTATGGAGCCGCTCGCTCTGGCACGGCGCTTGCGCACGGGTCCGTCCCTGAACGTCGATAAATCTGAGTGGTCGTGCTCTGGCCGCGGCAGCCCCGTAAGGCGCCACCTCACCAGGCCCTCAAGTGCCCCAATCACTTCCTCGGAGTGACCAAGGTTTGGCTGGCATCCGCAATGACAAGCCTTGTTTCTCCTCATTATTGGTGTGCAGGACCTACTCCAGGAGCAACGTTGGGGACGTCGTGAGCTCTCTCTCTCTCCCTCTCTGGCACGGACCGCTTGCACGTCAAAAGGGGGTACCTGAGCATCGCGACTCATGGGCTCTTACTGGCTCTCCAGCCCTCACCCCCTGGCCTTGACCTACGGCATCGCAACTTGTCATACCAGTGGCGGCTGAGCTCGCTCGAGGGCCAGGACCTGAGGACGTAGAGCGTTAAGGGAAGTGCGGGAGAATGGGAAGAAGCTCGCGAGGACCCAACCTGGCAGTACCTCGTCCACCGCCTCTCGGGCCTAGCACCTCTCCAAGGAACTACATCAGACGCACAAGATAAGTCACGCCCTCGCAAGAGCTAGACCAACGCAGCGCTAAATCCCCGCCCTGTGCAATTCTGTCACGATGGTGCTACCTTCCTTTCTCGCCCAACAAGGATTGCTTGAGCGCTAAAGGGGACCTCCCGAGCATCGCGACTCGGGGGCTCTTACCGGACCTCGGGCCGCTCACCTCCTGGCCTTGACCACGGCATCGCGACCTGGCATACCAGCGACGGCTGAAGCTTGCCTGGGGACTGGGGCCTGTCAGCGTAGAGCGCCAAATCCTCGTGAGGATAGAAAGGGGGAGCTCAGCCGGGACAGGACAGACACTTCACGCCAATTCATATTAAGGATACGATATTTACAAAAGGCACGGCAGACACCTTACATACCCCCGCGGTGTGTTGCTTTGGTTCCTTGTAGGGAACAAAAGGAGCTAACACTAAGGAACGCTAATTGCTAGCACCTCCGCAAGCGACGCCATTATCAACAGTGGGCTTCCCGGCGCCGGCGCCAACCCAATCCAGATCAGCGGCGTCGGCGGCCCGATGCAGCTGCCCCACTCCAAGCGCGGCGCGAGCTCGGAGGCTCATAGCTATCATCGCTCGTCTCCGGGGTCACGAGGAGCTCGGGGGAGCCGCTGAAGCCCTTCGTCCCTCCGCTGCTGCCTGAGGGGCTGCAGGAGGACCAACGGGCAGGGCTGGCCCTCGCCAGCTCGTCGCCCCTGCCGCTTCCCCTGGGGCAACATTCCAGCCGGCGTCCTTCTGCATCAAAGACCTTGAAGAACATCAAAGAGATGCCGTCGTATTCAAGATGGATCACCAGGGCGCCGTCTGCGCGACAGACCCGGGCAATCTCACCCCAGCCTCGGGTCATGAAGACCTTGCCCGGAGCGATAATCGCGACCTCCGCTTCGGTCGCGGGGGTGCTGCAGTCGGCGTGCTGCAGCCAGAGCTCCAGGGCCCTGCACTGCGGCATCTCGAAGGCGAAGGAGGAAGGGAGGCGGATCCAAGAGCTTGGAGGCATGGCAGCGTGGAGCACAAACTCACAAGAGGAGCGCCCGACGTGGACTCCAGGGGGGACGACGCGCACCACCGTGACTCGCCGGCGTCGGCGGCTGTGCTGTCGGTGTTGCTCGGCTCCCTCCTCCCTGGGGCCTACGATGCGGGCATACAAGGGCAGCGGAAACCCAGGCAGTGGCCGCTCGTACCACGGCCTCGACACCTCCTATCAGGCACCTTCGTCCCGGCGACGGAGGACTGGCCGCTTCTTCGGTGGGAGGGGATCAGGACCCTCCCGGGGGGGCTTTCCCTTCTCCTCTGCAGAAAACCGGCGGATCGGTGCCATCAGCGCAAGAAGAAGCAGGAACGAGGAAGAAGAAGAAGGATTTGCAAAAAGGGGCGAACTGGCGGAGCTCACGCAGCCCCGTACTTATAGCCGGAGAAGACCAACCGCCGAGCACCACGGTCGCAGGTAATCATGACCCATATCTCTGCGTGCAGGGACTTGTCAAGTCATGCAGTTGCCGAGGCGTCGTGGGAAGTGGAGACGCCCACGTCCAATCAACCGCCACGCGGCGCCCAAGGCCGCAGGCTGTTAGGGCCCGCGGCGCTTTGCGCTTGCCCCTTCGCTTCTTCGCTAAGCCAAGCCCGCGCGCGCCTTGGGCCCGGGGGCTACTGTCGGCGTTCTGGGAACGGGGGTCTCCAGACTTGCCTACCTGCGGCCTACGGCATGGCTCAAGTGGGGGACCAGCGCAGCCCACCTTCATCAGCTCAAGCTCAAGACCCTCGCGAGGAGCCGAGCCTCACGGGGCGGACGATAAGAAGCTTCCTCAAGAGCGGCCTCCTCAGGCAGGCTCGCGAGGAGGCGGAGAGATCAATACAAGGGTACCTCGCGAGGATCCCGTGACGCAAGCCATGACGATCAAGGCCAGGCGGGCGCCGGCCTGCGCAAAGTCCTTGTTTCCCTTTTGGTGCAAAGGGGGCAAGCACAGGCCGAAGCATCAGGCAAAGGTTACCATTCCGGTGCAACGAGACCAAGACCAGCCGGACGGCCGAACAGAGGTCACCATGGAGCCCAAGACAGCGTCACCACTAGTGCTTTTGGCAGCCGAAGACCACCTTTGGTCAGGATAACTTGTACTAGATGTTCCCCTTCAAAATGGCCAATTGTTGGCGCCCTTCCCGCTCAATTATTCGAGGAGAGGCCCAGGGCCTCTATAAATAGGGCTAACCACCACCGAGTAGAGACATCCAACGGGCTGGTAGAGCAAGAGAGATCCAGACCAAGTAGAACGCACCACACCAGCTCAAGAACATCCCTCGCGACGCTGTTCTTCCCCTGTACTGTTCATCATCGCCCCCAAAGGCAATCCACCACACCACACACTGGCGTAGGGTATTACACCACAACGGTGGCCCGAACCAGTATAAACCCCGTGTCCCTTGTGTTGTTCATCGTTTTCATCTTAGTTCGCACGAGAGGATCGGGCGTAGATCGGAAGGGGAGAGATCTCTGCGGACACCCCAGTGTTCGAACCTTAAGGGTCTGCCGGAACCCGAAATCCAGATTCCACCCTAGCCTTTCCATTGCAGACCCCCTCTTGATAGTACGGTGACTCCTACGACTCAAGTCCACCAAACCGAAAACGAAAGAGACTACACCATCTTCACATAAAGCTACGAGGGGAAAGAATCGTCTCGTGCCAAAGAATGAATCTCTGAAATACTCAACGCACATGATTAGTCCGCAAAAGCATTGTCATCAATCACCAAAACTACTTAGAGAGAAATATGCCCTAATAGTTAAGTTTCCTGACCATAGACATGTGTTGTCATTTGATGAACGAGATCACATCATTAGAGAATGATATGATGGACAAGACCCGTCCGTTAGCTTAGCATAATGATCGTTAAGTTTTATTGTTATTGCTTTCTTCATGACTTATACATATTCCTCTGACTATGAGATTATGCAACTCCCGAATACCGGAGGAACACCTTGTGTGCTATCAAACGTCACAACGTAACCGGGTGATTATAAAGATGCTCTACAGGTGTCTCCGAAGGTGTTTGTTGGGTTGGTATAGATCGAGATTAGGATTTGTCACTCCGAGTATCGGAGAGGTATCTCTAGGCCCTCTCGGTAATGCGCATCACTATAAGCCTTGCAAGCAATGTGACTAATGAGTTAGTTACGGGATGATGCATTACGGAACAAGTAAAGAGACTTGCCAGTAACGATATTGAACTACGTATGATGATAGCGACGATCGAATCTCGGGCAAGTAACATACCGATGACAAAGAGAATAACGTATGTTGTTATTGCGGTTTGACCGATAAAGATCTTCGTAGAATATGTAGGAACCAATATGAGCATCCAGGTTCCGCTATTGGTTATTGACCGGAGATGTGTCTCGGTCATGTCTACATAGTTCTCGAACCCGTAGGGTCCGCACGCTTAACGTTCGATGACAATTTGTATTATGAATTATGTGTTTTAGCGACCAAAATTTGTTCGGAGTCTAGGATGAGATCACGGACATGACGAGGAGTCTCGAAATGGTCGAGAGGTAAAGATTGATATATTGTAAGGTGGTATTCGGACATCAGAATGGTTTTGAGTGGTTCGGGTATTTTACCGGAGTACCGAGGGGTTACCGGAACCCTCCGGGGAAAGTATTGGGCCTACATGGGCCTTAGTGGAAAGAGAGGGGAGCCCGCAAGGGGTAACCGCGTGCCCCCACCCCATGGGAGTCCAAATTGGACTAGGGGAGGGGGCGGCGCCCCCCTTTCCCTCTCATTCCTTTTCCCCTCTGAAGAGAAAGGAAAAGGGGGGCAAATCCTACTAGGAGTGGAGTCCTAGTAGGACTCCCCCCATGGAGCGCCCCTTGGTGGCCGACCTCCTCCTCCCCTTCTTTATATACGGGGGCAGGGGCACCCCATAGCACATCGGATATTCTCGTAGCCGTGTGCGGTGCCTCCCTCCACAGTTTACTCCTCCAGTCATAGCATCGTAGTGCTTAGGCGAAGCCCTGCACGGATCACATCACCATTACCGTCACCACACCGTCGTGCTGACGGAACTCTCCCTCGACCCTCTGCTGGATCAAGAGTTCGAGGGACGTCATCGAGCTGAACGTGTGCTGAACTTGGAGGTGCCGTACGTTCGACTACATCAACCGCGTTAACGTAACGCTTCCGCTTTCGGTCTACGAGGGTACGTGGACACACTCTCCCCTCTTGTTGCTATGCATCTCCTAGATAGATCTATGTGAGCGTAGGAATTTTTTTGAAATTGCATGCTACGTTCCCGAGCACGAACGCCATGGTAGAGACGATCCAAGACATTTTTGCGCATACAAAATTGCCGACGAAATTGGTGAAGATGGCATCAGGGGCAAAGTAGTCGTCCAGTGGCGTCAAATAGCCGCGCGTCCGGTTGCGGATGAGCACGCGATGACCCTTGTTCGATCCCTTGAAACTGGGAACATGCTCCTCCGCACACTCCGCGTTTGCAAGCACCGCCTACATCATTGTCGTCTCATCCGTGTAGTCCTCCTCGTCAGATGAGTCTGACAACTCAACATAGTGCTCATATATGTACTCCTTATCCCAATCCATTGCTTCAAAGAAGAAGGGACAAAAAAATTAGCTCGGACAATTCACCGAACAGTTGCCGGACATAGTGGGCATCGTAGGAGTGGATGGTACCTATGCAGCGGTGGGAGGAGATGTGTGAAACGGCGGCGGAGAAGAAACGGTGTGGAGCCTGGGTGTACCGTTGAAGGTGACAGACTCGTCGAGTTTCGGCAGGGGTGTGACGAGGCGACCGGGTGGTGGAGCAGCAGCGAAGGCAAGAGAGAAAAACTAAAAGAGATAAAATGAGAGGATGAGGCGCGGGCCCGGGAAGGGTTTTGTGTGGGCCGAGGGTCGGGGTCCTATATGGCTACTGTCCGGACTCCCTAAAGCCCCTCCCCTCCCTCCTCCTTAAGTTTGTCTCGGGTTTGCTTAACAAAATATGTCCGGACCGCTCGATAGATTGATATATGTCCGTGTTGAACGGCTAAATATGTCAGGATCGCGCAGTTTTACGGAAGGTTTGAGAAATGCTTTTAGCTGGTACAAACCGGTTGGTATGTCGGAACTAAAAACCGGACTTGTCAATGTCACCGAAACTTGGAAGCCGACCTCGTCATAGCTGAACACAGTACTCTTATGGAATAATATTACACCCATGCCCCAGCGTTCAAAGTAATGCATCTCAATGCGGGTTGCTGCATTCTCAAACAAGTGGTGAGTTTCTGACGATAGAGTTGAGGACTGACCTGTGTGAATGTGTGATCACATCCATCACCCACGATCCGTCCGACGACCAAGAGGCACGGCCGGCGAACCAAAGAAGCGTTCTCCGCCATGCATGCCAGTCAGCGGCCGGCCCTCCACAATTCACGGCCCCAATCACCATCCAGTCTAGTCTAGAGCAGAAAACGATGGAACCGAAGTCGTCGAAAGAAAACAGCATGCCGTTGCCGACGGTGAAACAAGAAAAGAGGCAACAAGGCCCCAAGGAGCGAGCACAAGTGCACAGCTGGCTGAAACTGCAATGCAAAGCAAGGCAACCAACCACTTCTTTACTTGGTAGCATCCATCCATGTGAACATATTAACTTAAAAAGAAAAACGAGGAACCGAAAAGCGAATCAACCTGTGGTTGAGTTGGTTAGGTGGACAGTGGTATCCCCAACCCACCAGGGTTCAAATCCTGGTGCTCGCATTATTCCTGGATTTATTTCAGGATTTCCGGCGATGCGCTTTCAGTGGGAGAAGACGTTCCCATCGACGACGTGGCGCTTACGGTGACTTCGTAAATCTCAAGATGATATGCCGGCTCAGTCTCTCGAAGGTGCTCATAGGTGCTCATAGGGGTAGGGTGTGCGTGTGTGCGTTCATTTGGGTGAGTGTATGTGCGTGTATATGAGCGCTTGTGTCTGTACTGATGCTAAAAAAAGAGGAACCGAAAAGGGGATTACAGCATCTCCAACAGCTGCCTTATTTTTAAGCATGAGGCATTCTTTGTGCACGAAGAGGCAAAAAGAACGTCCTCCAACACAAAAAAAAAAGTGTGATTTTTTTGGGCAGCCCTAAAATACAACACAGAGTGCTGCAAATATGCAACACTTCCATACAACATAAAGTGCTGCAAATATGCAGCACTTCCGATGTTGTCGTAAAAAATGAGTGACTGCTACCCACAAAAAAATAAAACAATGAGTGACTGCCCTGCGATGATCACCCATGGCCGTTTCATTCCCGATCCTAGTCGGATCTACACCCCGGCGAAGGCCACCGTCGTCGCTCCGCCGGCCGCCCTCGACTCAATTCCGATTCACCGCTCCCCTTCGCCACCTCGGACGGCCGCCGCCGCTCCAATTTTGCATCCGCCCATGATGATGGCCACTCCACCGCCCGTAATGGCCATAGAACCTCAGTCATGTCCCTCCAAGGTGGCCTAGCGACCGCCAGAGCACCGTAGCTTGCTGCCCGACCGCCGCGGCCAAGCGGATCGACGACGAGCTTGGGGCGGTGACGACGCGACGTCATCGATTTTCGCCCGCACAACCGCCTTCCCACTTCGACGGAGGACATCCCGTGGCCGTTTTCATCTCCTCCCGGCAACCACTAGCCACCAACGACCCGCCGGCAGGATATACCCTCCTCGCCCACAAGGTGTTCGACGAATTTCTTACAAAGGTCAAAAAATCGCATTTTTGTGTATGCACTTGTAGAATTTTGGCTCAATAGATAGTTTCGCATTGGAGATGAGTTTGTGTGACTCAAACTATTGCGATGATTGTGTGACTCCAACATTGCGATGATTGCTCGTCGGATGAGGAATTTGACTTGACTAAGGAGGAAGATATTGCTATGATTGTGATAATGATGCACAAGAACAAGAGGCCGAAGCATGGCGATTCGATTTTCGACCGTAGGCTTCTATGGAGAGAACGGAAAGAGGAGGGCGACCGATTGATGTGCAACTACCTTGGTCCAAATCCTCGTTATCTAGAGAGGTACTTTCGACGCCGGTTCAGAATGTCTACGGTCTTGTTTATTCACATTTGCAATGCTGTGAAGCAACATGATCGGTCCTTCCGATAAAGGAGGAACTACACCCGATTGCTTTGACATAGCACTGAGCATAAGGGCGTTGCCACATTGCGCATGATGGCCTATATGGTATTCCGGAAGATTCCATTGATGATAACTTGGCAATGGCAGAGCACTTCAATCTTCTTTGGTAGACAATCTGCCACGGCGGTAGTCGAAGTGTTTGATCCGGAATATTTGAGAGCACCCAATGATCAGAACACGGCGAGACTTTTGAAGATGAACAAGCCACATGGGTTTCCGGGTATGCTTGGCTCCATTGGTTTCAAGAACATGGATAGTTCAAAGGACAGAACAAGAATGCCGCCATCATTTTTGAGTCCGTGGCCAATGAGAAGAAATGGATTTGCCATGCCTATTCTGGGACGCCTGGATCTTATAATAATATCAATGTGCTGAACCGATCACCTCTACTTTCAAAGCCACACACCGGTGAACTTCCAAGCAAATGGCCGCACGTACAAGTGCATTAGGCATTATTACCTTGATTGAGGATGCGATTTATGTGAAGCGGAGTACTTTCCGTGAAGCCAGTTTCAAAATATCTCAGGCCAACTCCACCACGCGACTCTATCCTGTCCGGCCCCGTCCGTTTGGGATAAAACGGACAAAGAAGGCGGCCCAGCGCGCGACGGCCCGGACCCATCCTGTCTGTTTTGTGTCCGGGCCGACCCATTTCGAGCGCAAACTTGCGCCGGGTTTGGGTCACGGCGGACACCAAACGGACACGCGCTCGTCCGCGGCGGGGCCGCGTGGCAGGTGGCCACCTACCTCCCATCCGCCCACATCAATGCGCACGAGCGGACGGCCCCATCTGTCATCCGCACGTCGAACGGTCGCCGTCCTTCTTTAAGTGGGAAGCGTGGACGGGTCGTCGTCCACACTGCCCCACGCCACCCCGCGGCCTCCTCGAAACCCGACAGCGGCGACCACGTCCCAAACCCTAGCCAAGAACTCGCCGGCCGGCCGCCCGCAGCCATGGGGCTATGGAACTACGGCCGCAAAGGCAGGCACGACCGCGAGGCTGGCTGCTCGTCGGGACGCCGCCGCGGCTCGGTGAAGAAGGAGGAGACGCCTCGCCATCGCCACCACGCCGGGCCCCCGCGCCGCCCGCGTTCTCCATCGCGCCCACGTCCGCCGACGCGCGCGACCGGCATTACGTCCGCGCGTCGGTGTGCCGCCGTTATTGGGAGACGAGGACGCCGCTCCCCTGGAGCGACGCCCATCTCCCCAATAACTGGCATCTGTCCGCCGACCGGGTCCCGATCCCGCTGGTCCCGACGAGCGGCCGTGCGCGCGAAGAGGAGATCAAGCGACGCCGCCGCCTCCTCCCCGACGACCTCTTCTACGACCCCAGGTACGCCCCCAACTCCACGTTGTGGGACACCTGGTTTCGTGACGAGCACGACACCCTGCGCGCGTCCTTCTTCGCCGGCACCTCGACGGGGCCGCGGCGGCCACGACAGGGGCGCGCCCAGGAGCGCGGGCGTAGGCGGGTGCGCGGCGTCACGCCCACGCCGTCGCCATCGCCGTCTCCGTCGCCCCTCCACCTCCTCGCATGTCAGCGGAGGAGGAGGCCCGTCTCCTCAAGCGTGTCATGGACGACTCCATGTACACGCACGATGAGCGGCAGTGGGACGGCCTGGAGGAGGCCATGGCCCTCTCTGCCGCCGGGGACGTCGCCTTCCCGGAGCTCCAGATGGTGGCCGTGGAGGAGGAGAGGAGGGAGGACCCGCCAGCCGGGTTCCAGCAGCTGTTGGGCCAGGGGTGGGGCTGGTCCTGCACTGCTCCGGAGATGGCCGCCGGCGTGGGCGTGAACTGGTGCCCCACTCCGCCGCGGTCACCGAAGCGGGAGGCCTCGCCACGGGAGGAGGTGGTGCAGGCACCTCCGGCCGTCCAGCCCGTCCCCGTCCACCACGCATCTCCGGCCCACCTGTGGACGCCGCCGGACTACGTCGACCTCGTCAGCGACGACGACGACACCGACGGCCAGTGAAGACGGCGACGGCCACGTCATCGACGGGCGCGGCAGGAGCGCGCGGGAGGCGACAACGTTTTTTTATTTTGTTTTAATATGTTAATTATGAAAACTGGGCCTTTTAAGTGGCCGTGGAAACTAGGCCGTTTTGTGGCCGTCCCCTATATATGTTTTTATGTTTTTGTAAAATGTGTTTATTTAGATTTTTAGTTATTTCATTCTAGTTTTTGTATTTTTTTATTCACGTCCATCCCGGACACGATTTGGGGTGCGACCGCGCGGTGCGCGCACGCACGACCCATCTGACAAAGACGGACACGGGCGAACCCATCGGCGCCCCAAAGGGACAAAATCTGGACAATCCGGACGTCTATTTGGGGTATCCGGACGTCTATTTGGAGTCGTGCGGTGGAGTTGGCCTCAGGGCGCAGCCACCTGTTGCTGCTACTTTTCCGTGTCGTCTTTCCCTTATGTCGACCCAACCATGCATAGAAATAGTAGAATCGTCGTTACAGTCCAAACTCGTTTTGTAGATACTCACTCGGGACTACGATCGGGTACGTAGACGACGACGCCTTTTTCCCTTCTCTACAAAAAAAAAAACAGTAGCCCGACCTCGTCGTGTGACAAGGGCAGACCCAGACCCAGACCCGGCCCACCTTTGCGCCGCGGCGCGTCCGTTAAAAACGCAAGGCAGGGCGATTTGATTGGTGGCGCGCAATAAATTTGTCCGGCCGGGGACGGCGCGCGTGGGAGCGGGCTGGATTTGCGCGTCGTCTTCTCCCTCGGAGCGGCGCGCCCCATGTGAGTGCCGGGCCCCCCCCCCACCACCACCCTCGCCGATCCCGCAAAGCAACAGCTCGCCCTCGCCTCGCGCGCCCAGGCAAAAAAGCCAGCGGAAAGGTTCGGGGCCGCTTGCTACCCGACCACACCACCACCGCACCGCCAGGCCAACCCTCCTGCCTGCCTGCCTGCCAGCGCGAGCCAGAGACCCGCCCCGCGCGCGTGCTCTCTCTCGCCCAGCCAGCTAGCCCCCCCGCCTGCCATGCGCGCAGGATCCGCGGCTGGGATCTGAGCGACGATGGCGGTGGCGGAGGCGAGGACGCCCAGGCGGCGCCACGGGAGCATGGCGCTCGCCGACCTGCTGCTGCGCGAGGCGTCGGCGGAGCGGGCGGACGCGGCGGGGGGCGAGCAGCCCGGGGTCGCGGCGGGGCAGGCTGCGCGGGCCAGGAAGGGCGAGGACTACGCGCTGCTCAAGCAGGGCTGCGAGCGCCACCCGGGCGCCTCCTTCTCCGCATTCGCCGTAAGCCCCCGCTGCATTTTACCTGCTCATTCATCTAGCCCAGCGATCTGCTCTGACAGGTGCCTGGCTGCAGATGTTCGACGGCCACAACGGGGCCGCCGCCGCGGTGTACGCCAAGGAGCGGCTCCTCGCCAATGTGCTCGGCTGCGTCCCCGCCCACCTCACCAGGGACGAGTGGCTCGCCGCGCTGCCCAGGGCGCTCGTCGCCGGCTTCGTCAAGACCGACAAGGATTTCCAGACAAGAGGTCAAATCCCCTCCTCCCATTTATACATGGAGCTAATTAAGACCCTCCATTCCTATAGTACTCTGTACTCCTACTACTAGTACCAATTACTGCCATGTCTACAAGTACACACAGCTCTATGCCCACCTCAGTTGGGTGGTCATCAATTCAAATTTGTGCGTGGGCATGCTCTCGTGGTACACCGGTACAGTAGTACCAGTGCTGAACCTTGTTTGTCCACTCCTGTCTTTCAGCGCACTCTTCGGGGACAACCGTGACGCTCGTCATAATCGACGGCTCCGTTGTGACCGCGGCATCTGTCGGTGATTCTCGCTGTGTTCTCGAAGCAGAGGGTTCGATTTACTACTTGTCGGCTGATCATCGTTTTGATGCTAGCGGGGAGGAGTAAGATTTGTTTATACTATATCACAAAAGCATCAATTCCGTTGCTCTCTCCATGAATATATGTCGCTGCTTCTTATCACTTTTTGGTTTCCATTTGTAGAGTTGGACGTGTAACAGAATGTGGAGGTGAAGTTGGCAGACTAAATATTGTTGGTGGAGCTGAGGTTTTGCTCTTCATCTTTTGCTTCTCCTCAAGTTTTTCCTCTATTTTGCGCGTTGGCAGACAAGGAACTTTCTAAAGTTGGATCTTTATATTTTGATGACTTTGAAAAGATGTAGCTACGAAAGTGTTGCTATCCGTTAGCGACTGATTTGACTTGTACCAAGTTATTAACCGTAGAATTTTCATTTGGTGACCAGGGCTTGCTGTTTACTTCAAATTCGCCCCTTTCTAATTTTTTGATTGTTTCTTTGTAATTTTAATCTGTGGGGACTAATGAATCGACTTACTTATTATACTAATATAATTTTGGTTTAGAACCACACTTTCCATGTTTTGTGTACCCATGGAATTTTAATGAGTGCCTACTCTACATGCTGTTGAGTGTTCACCGTTCGGTTGTTCATTTCAAAACTTTGGGCTTGCACAGTATCACGATTACATATATTGTATATATACCTTCTCATGTTTCCCTGAACCATAATTGTGCTAATAGGTCTTATGCACACCTTTAGCTTGACCCTTCTTTCCTTTATTGCCCACCCAGATTGGCCCCCTTAGATGTTGGCCAGGAGGTTTATGCCTATCAAGATCAATTGGTGATCAGGATGTTGGTGAATTTATCATTCCTGTTCCTTTTGTGAAGCAGATCAAGGTACAATGTCGTAAAGTTTTCTCCACGTCTGTTCTATACAGAACCAAATTCAAAACATCACAATAAAAGTGATAGGCACCAGAAGTTCTACTGTCTGAATATTCTCGTTGTCTTTGTCATCTTTATTTTGTTGTGACTTTGTGAAATGTCCTTTTTGTGTAAATTTGGTAGACATGGGTGCTTCTGCAACCTATTGCAGAAGCACAACCTGTAAAATTCAACACCATCTCAAAAAAAAAATCCTAGTTCTATTTTGTGTATTGTACAGAAAAGATACAATATATTTGCAAACATAGCAATTCTTGTAGCACTACATATTTTTGCTGTTCACAAATAGTTCATATTTTTGCATAATGTTTCTCAGGGCCATCTACACAAAATCCATATCGCCTTTTGAAAAATACAAGGTGCATTTTGCAAAAAGTTTTTCCTGCACCCCTGTGTGAAAAATCCGCATTCTTGTAATTAAGTGTTTTGATGAAGATTTTTTAAATCATATTTTGGAAATATTAATGTCTTCTAATGCTTGCTACAGCTATCTAGTGCTGGAGGTCGTCTTATTATTTCAAGTGACGGTGTTTGGGATGCCTTGACTGCGGAAATGGCTTTTAGTTGCGCACGAGGGCTTCCTCCAGAAGCTGCAGCGGATCAAATTGTCAAAGTACAGCCACTTAACCCCTTATTTCTTAGCATACAACCTGGAATCCTCAGTTTGTACCGTGTCTTTGTGCATTAGAATAAAACTGTTCTTTACTGTTGATCTTTTGCAGGAAGCAGTGGATTCAAAAGGATTAAGGGATGATACAACTTGTATTGTTATTGACATTATACCGCCAGAAAAACCGAAATCCACTATACATTCTCGAAAGAAGGCACGGAATGGCTTTAGTCTTTTGAAAAATATATTCATCAGAAAAAGAACATCAGACACATTATCGCATGCTGATACGGAACGTACTTCTGAGCCTGACTTGGTGGAGGAAGTCTTTGAGGATGGGTGCCCATCTCTGCTAAGATGGTATGTTCCCTTTCTCCATCGTGTCGATGGATCCATACTAGTTCACACACAACTTTATGGTCAACCCAAAGCTTCCTGACTAAACAATAACTCGTACTTGGGAAACACTTCTTCGCTACTTGCGCTAAACTAATAGCAGTGGTTTAGCTTTTTGATAATTTGTATATGCTGGAACACAGGTTCTGTTAGATTCTGTGACAGCGGTCGATGCCATACATCTAATAGAAAATATAATTTTGATTGAGCATTGGGTATGGGTTTTCTACTATATAACACCTTAACATCCAACGAAACTGGGCATAACCCTTTAGACTGAAGTCAGGTTGGTACAGGTGTTGCTGTGATTGGGCTACCACATGTTACATTTGTGTTTAATTTAGTACATTTGGCTAGCATTACATTTTAGCAACTAGGCAATAAGTCTTCTTTCAACAATTATTATTTAAGGATGCTATACTTAATTTGTAGCATTGCTAAATATTTGGATTCAATCCTTACAAGATTATTTTGTCAAAACATATGATTCGATGTTTGATTGGCAACAATTGTCATGTCTCGTGAAAACACCATATTTTGCCATACGCCTGGTCGGGTTCCACCATGGATTGATAACAACAGACAACTCAAACTCCCCCACCATAGTGTTCATTCGCAACTTGACACAAACAACAAAAGAGAAAGAAATGTCAATCGTCCAATCCTAAACTTATGGCGAAAGTTCATTTTTCAACACTGAACTTTAAAACCATTTAAAATACTACTCCCTCTGTAAACTAATATAAGAGCGTTTAGATTACTAAAGTAGTGATCTAAACACTCTTATATTAGTTTACGGAGGGAGTACCTTGAACTATTGAAATGCTTCAGTTTCACCTCAAGTGGTTTCACAAGTGCCTTGTGGCTCACATGGATGCCATGGGTCTGCAACCTCACTGCCAATGCATAAAAAAAAACTTTGCCTTTACCTTTTTTCCTCTCAAGCATGGACAGGGTTGCGTGGAAGTTAGCTCCATGTGACAGAACATGACTTGGTTACGAGATCTTCTGTTTGTTGTTGCTGTTGTACTATTTTTCTCCAGCTTCTAGAATTATGAGTCTTTTCTCTTTTGTGGAAGTTATTTTATCCCAATGGTTCTGTTTGTCTTGCATTGCTTGTTCTCTAAGTGTTTGTTTCTCCACGGTAGTGACATGGCAGTGCTTGGACGGCCTGCCACCTGAAACCAAAAAGTGGCTATTTCAATAGTTTGAGGTTGCAATTCAAGCTGTTCTAGAGTTTCCGGGTTGAAAAACTATCTTTTCCCGTAGTTCACGGGTGAGGTGAAAAAGCAAACAAAGCAGAAAAGCAAAGCGACTGTTTGGCTCCATATGGAAACACCTTATGAAGCTGAATGGCTTACCAGTTGGGTCTCTTCCAAACTTTTTTATTGTCATTGTCTATTAATTGCTGACATTTTATTTCTGGTGAATGCAGGCTAGACTCTGAGTATCCAGTCCGAAATATGTTCAAGCTCTTTGTATGTGCAATTTGTCAAGTAGAGTTAGAGTCTGGTCAGGGGATATCGATACACGAGGGTTTGTCAAAGCCAGGAAAGGTGTGCCCCTGGGATGGCCCGTTCCTTTGTCACAGTTGCCAGGAAAAGAAAGAAGCAATGGAGGGAAAGCGGCCCTCACGCGGTATTATACCTTCCACTCTTCCGACCTATTTTTCAGCTTGAAAGCCACATTTGGAATAAATCTTGCTATACCTGCAGATTCCTCCTCAAGAAACAGTGGGTCAAGTGACTAGTAACCAAGGGCAAGAGTCATCTTGAAGCAACCATCTAACGATATTCCGGAAGACCGATGCATAGCTGACAGTTGGCATTCTTGCAATGGTTGAAATGTTAGGATCTAAGATGAACAGCTGGATTAAGAGGGAGGGACTTGTGTTGAAGAGCCAAAGCAAAAGATACTCCTCGTCTTGTGATGCTATGTAGCAAGGGAATTGCCTGTTGATACCAACATGTTCAATGGGCTTTCTCTCTGTGGCGGCGCATAAACAGGACGAAGGCGTGTTAACTAAGAACGGCTAACCTCTTCTAAGGTCAGCCACCATGTAAATTATCCATCGTATAGAAGCGTGACACATAGCCGCGGCGTTGTATTTGTCAAGTAGGATTAGCTGTGAGGTCCTGAATTTCATTTTGCGCAGATCTGAACTAAGGTCGCTTGGCCCGCCCCCTGTTGGAATCATGCCGTATCTTCCATGATTCAATACTGTAATTAACACCTAAGGATTAGCTGTGAGTAAACAAGACATGTTCACCATTTCTTTGCACCCCTGTATTCCTTGTGAATGACGTGACGGCTCACTCTTTCGGCTGGCAAAATTTATGGTTTTCACTGTCTCTAGATTTGACAATATGGGCAAGAAATGATAAAAGCATGGCTTCTTTGCCCAATCCGCGCTGCTTAATTTAGATGGCCATACGAACTGCTGATAATTCCTCTACCCGGGTCGCTGGATTGCTCAGCACTACAGTTCAGCCTGTGTTACACTTGTAGGGGTGTTTGAATTGGTTGTAATTTTTATGTACCTACCAGGATTTACCGTACCAAGCAAGCCCTTGGTGCCTCTTTATTCTCTCTCAAAAAAAAAAACACTAGTGCGTCAATCGAAGCATTGACCTGAAAACACGCAGATGCTAAATAAAAAACCTGAAAATACGCAGGCTTTGCCCAACCGTCTCTGGACGCTGTATCCAAGTGCAAACATTCTTCAGGTCATCTTCAGTTCCCGCTCTTTGCGATGGCGTTTTGACCAGATTCTAACTTAGCAGAAACTGAAATCTTTGCAGAACACGCACGTCAACTTTCACGCTTACTTATCAGATTCCCGCAGCAGACTTGGATGCTACTGCATCCATCCTCGTTTATTGGCCCCCTTAGTATTTTGTGCCAAATTTTGACCATAGATTTAATTAACAAAATGTGAATAAAATGTGAATGCATGTCACAAAAAATAGTATCATTGGAAACTATGTTCAAATACGAATCCAACGATATAATTTTGTATGAGATGCATTAGGATTTTGTCAGTTAAATCTATGATCAAATTTTAACACAAAATACAAAGAAGACCAATAAACCAGGACGGAGGTAGTACCACGCTGCACCTGATTCGAATGCCCATGAGTCGCTGTGCAATGAATATGATAGAGCAGGTACTCCGCACATGAGTCCCTGGCTCCAAAAAGAAGCACATGACTCCGCAGATCCACTTGAGGTTCTCAAAAGAGCTGGACAGAAGCAACCTGGTCTGCGCACATACACATATTGTGGTGCAAGAGATACCGAGCACCTGCAACAGCTCTGCAGTGCAAGATGACTGCTTGTGCGCACATGAACACAAAAGGGCGAGCTTTCAAATTCTTGTCTGAACAGGGAGTACATAAATAGCACCCAAAAAGAAGAGCATGAGGAAATGTGATTTGTAAGGAATGACAAATCTATGAGATGGCTGCTGCACCATCAGATATACAGAGTTCAGGCCCAAGTTAAACGTAGATGCACATGGGCGCAGTAATACGTAGCCACAGACTGAAGGTTCAAAAATAACAGTATCTTTGATATGTATGCCTCTTGCATGAAAACTCAGCCAGCACTATCAGAACGAAGAAATACCTGATGCCTGTCGGAGTTTTTCATAGGAAACCCAGAACACAAACTGCCATGGGCCAAGCCTGGCCCATGTAGGTAAGAAACCCTTCCACAATGCTGTCAGGCCCTCGTGTTTGACGGTCTTGACCAAACAATCATAAGAATTCCTGTACAGAGCTTTCGCCTCCAGGCCCTGGTTCATCATCCTGGTTTTGATCACATCCGCTGGGCAGCTCAATGTAGTTGCACACAGACCAGAGGCAACAGAGGCCAGTGTGTGAGCATACAGGTTATCGTCGCAGATCTGCTTGCGAATGATGAAATGCTTTGCCTGGTCATAGCAGGTCAACTCGCCCATGTTGACAAGAAATGCTCGCTGGGCATTAGGACCAACCCCCTTCCAAAGCCCCAACAGACCTTCTGCACGGGTGATTTTCGTGAAGGCATCTAAGATTCCTGTATACCGAGGTTGGATGCCTTGGGTCAACAATCTGCTGTCTGCTTGCATCCTTACCTTGATGAGATCAGCTGGGCTTGCCACCACCTGCACTGCAAAGTAGGAGGCACATTAACTATTGCGTTAGATAGCAATATATAGGGCAATACTTACATTTGTTAAGAGACCATGATTCTAAATCTAGCAGATAACTATAACATGCTCAATGGTAGCACCTCTGACTCCAGATCAGAAGGACTATAACATGCTCATCACTGTCTGTCTCTCCTTCAAATCACATATTTTTCCAGGGATAGAACCATACAAGTAGTGATGAACTGCCAACTGTTCAGGGGAGGGGGAGGGGGTTATGTTGACTAGTCCAGTTAGATGATACTGTTTCAAATCTGTACATAATTTCTCATCTGGCCATCAGAAACACCGCACCTCACACCTATTTGCCCATTGTGAAGCCAACAGTGAGGAATACGATTGAGGCCTGGATGAGAGTGCTAGTCAAACCATATTGTATCCAGCAACTTCACAACCCTGATGGGGCACGGACGACTCGGCAGCGACCTGAACGGACGACTCAGCGGCGACCTGATATATGAGCTACAGCAGTCGTCGTCTTTCATATTGCTGCAGGGTTACTTTAGCTTTCTGCTAGGCGTTGCCTTCCTTTTGGATTAAACTGTGTGTGTCCTCAGCTCCTGCGTGAGTGTTGGGAGTGCTCGTGTGTGGAGCATGTTCCTGAACTTTCTGCGTGGCTCTTTTGTGAGGCTTGGGTGTCGTCGGGTTTTCGCCCCATAGCAGGTATCTCGTAGGGGAGTTCCTGTGGTGGGTTTCCCAGCGATGCATTGAACTCGCTTTCCCCTTTCCCGTCCCCTTTTGACACTAGTTTGATGTGTATTTCCGTTATTCAGTTCATGGAAAGTGGTTATGCCCGGTTCAAAAAAAAAAACCATGATGGGGAATCACTGAGTACCCTGGACCTCAGTCCCAAATCCTACACTGTGAATTGCAATCCCTAGTCCCTAGTCACACTAACGTAGAGTGCGTGACACGCACCGTGTCCACTACAAGTTTTGATCACAATCTTATAGTTCATTGAAGCATTATCAGCCGATGTAACGGACATGATTGAGGTTGATGCCACAGCCAAGATGGACCCCACTGTGGCTTCATGTGTCACGGAGGTACTAGCAAATATAGTCATCACATGAGGATAAGGTGGAATGCCGGCAATATTTAGATTTTAAGTTGTAATGAAAAAGATACACCCTAATACACTTCTTCATACGTACTACCTCCGTAAAGAAATATAAGAGCGTTTACACCACTACTTCCGTAAAGAAATATAAGAGCACTTATAGATCATTAGTAGTGATCTAAACGCTCTTATATTTCTTTACAGATGGAGTATGTAAAAGAATGGCGATGGTTAGCAGTGTTTAAAATGAATAGCTTGTTACGGCATCCAAACAGCCATGCTAGTTTCAGATATACATTCTCTCAGTTCTCCAAAAGACATGATTTCAGATTTACTACTCCCTCCGTTCACTTTTATAATTCATTTCAGACAACTGAAAATAGGCTGCTTTACATGATGTCTGAAATGTCTTCAAGGACTTATAAAAGTGAACAGAGGAAGTATTTTGAAAGCCTAATATTACCAAGTTGTCAATCTAGTTCAGGAGATCACATTTCTCCATCATAGCACAGATCAAAAGCTCCCTGATTAGCTAAGCCGGATTACACACCGCCGTGCAGGCACAAGAGCAAAGCACTTCGACGGATCTGATATTCACAGAGACATGTTTACCTGCGCGGCGACGCCGGAGGCTCCCCCAGCAACCGCCTTCTCGAGGAGGCCCGCCTCCCGGCCCCCGCTGGCAAGAGAGGACCGGAGGTGCTCGTAGCCGACGATGCGGAGCGGGGTGTAGAAGAGGTGCCGGAGGACGGCGGGGGAGAGGCCCCGGTAGAGCCCCCCGTCGCGGACGAGCTCGCCCGCGACGCGCAAGACGCCGCCGCCGCCACCTCCACCACCACCGGTGCTGCGGTGGAGCTGGAGGCGCGTCTTGAGGGCGTCGAGGGGGAAGGTGGAGAGCTCCGCCGCGGCGGCCGAGGCCAACGATAGGGAGACCTTGGCTAGGGTCTCGCTCTCGCGGCGGTCGCCGGCGGCCCGGGGTGACATGGCTTACGAGGGCAGACACCTCACTCGGCGTACCGGCGGAGTATTACATGCCTACCGAGTGTGCATCTGGACCGAACAAGGATGATCCAACGGCTGTAGAGTCGGTATGTGCGGGGTTACGATCGAGTGGTTCCGCCCCAGATCCCGCGCCTCGACGGCGAGCCACGGCCGCGGCGGCGAAGACCACCGCGTGTCTTGGATCCACCGTCATGACCTAAGGTTCAGCTGCTGACGATTACTGACCTCCTTCGGGAATTTTGTACTGCCAAAGGATAGGAATTTTGTAGGTTTTTTTAGGATCTTTTGGTTTGTTGGCTTGCCCATTCCTATATAGGAATAGCATTGGAACCAGTCTTTCACATCTTTTGGAGTAGCATTGGAACCAGTCTTTCACATTTTGAACCAAAAAATTATCATCACATGCATCAAATGACATATATATTCTTATACGAATCGAGATACATTTCATCTCCCTTCATATGGTTTTCTTTCATATCCTATGAACCAAAGGAGGCCTTAAGGCCTTAGTTGGTTCCTTGGTCCTAAGTCTCGCTCTTACGAAGAGAAAATATCAAACTACAAGCTAAGCTAATGGTGCATATACCTTAGAACGAATCCATTGCGGCATGGTGTTCATGGTGTATTAACATGTTTTTCTATCTTGCAATGTGAACACGTGTTAATAGCACAACAATGTACTCCAATTACAGTGGCAACAGCTAAAATTGCCTACCCCTATTGTACACCCTCAGTTCTTTTTCGTAGAACTGCGACGTAGTAATTCTGTCAGAAGCTATTCAAAATCCTGCTTTGGATATCTGGATGAGTACAAAAATTACAATTCTTTTTCTTTCCGTGATGCAGTGTCGGCTGTTTACTGAAGAATGCTGTACAGTGGCTGGTGGCAAGGGGTCACTGAAGTCCCCACTCATGCTGCCTGCAGAACTTCTTCTCCACCTCTCGCGGAGTCGTATGGAAGCGTGCTCAGCACCTTCACCCGGAACATGGCCTGCAAATTTGCTCAAGTTGATCAGAGTTCTGAATCCAGAAGTGGGCATTTCACGACGAATCATGATTGACTGGATCATCGGGCAGATAGGAAGCAAAGGTAAGGTATGGAGAACAGGATATGGCTACCTTCTTGTCTGAACCAAATTCGATGGCATCAGAAGGGTGGAAACGAACTGGGAAGTTTGGAGGTAACCGGTAGCGTCTACCTTCGTTGCTGGAGATTTCACACGCAAGAGAACGGGTTAACATTGTAAAGTTTCAACTTCTGGAGCAAGAGAGTGGAATCAGGCTGCTCTCAGAACTTACTCGTTAAACCATGTACCATGCTCGCTTCCGAGATCGGTCAAATAGAAACCCTTATTCTTGCATGTGATAGTAGCATGGATCTCTGATACCTACAAGGAAGTTCAACAGATCAAAGGGAAGTTAAGAAGTTTATCGACAAAGGAAAATGCAGCCATGAGTACAATTTTGAGGATTAAACGGGTAACACTAGAAATTTGCCACACATCATTTTAATAACTTACTTGTGGCAAGGGGAACGACAACGAAGAATCAGAATTGCTCGGATCTGGTTTGCTTCTGCCAAGAAAAAGAGACATTTGTTTAATTCTGCAACGCCTTGAGGAAAAAAGTGCTGTATAAAGAGAAATTTTTTGCTACGTACACCTACCCAATAGAGAGTGTCCTCTGTTCATCCCTGATCAAACGAATGGGCTGCAAGGCAGAGTCGCCTCCAGAGCTCATAGGGAAGAGGTACCACCTGTGAATAGTGTCACTCAAATAACTACTCTTTTCAAAGGCGCTGAAAGTAGTATGCAGAACATGTCTGGTTCAAAATGAAACCAGAGGATAAGCAATGAACTTACTCTCCACCCATAGCTTGTTCCAATGCGTCGTCATCCTGAAACCATCGGCCAAGCTGGTTGCTTGCCTACAGTGGGATGCTAAATGTCAGAGATTGTCAAATAGTTATCTTGTTTTGTACTCCCTCCGTCCCATAATATAAGAGCGTTTTTGACACTACACTAGTGTCAAAAACGCTCTTATATTATGGGACCGAGGGAGTAGTTATTAGTGTTTACATGTCTTTCAGAAATATACCTTGTCAGAAAGCCGGCAACTTAACGGTCTTCCTTCTAGCTTTGAGCTGCATATCAAAGACAATATTCATATCGCATTTCCATCATGATTAATAGATGGAGAGTAAGAAGAGACAATTGGGAAGTCCTTCTGTGCATGGTGAGAAGGCATCTAACCCTAATGAAAATCAAATATTGTTCTGTATTTACAAATTCCATTAAAAAGTACAGCACTATTTACTTATGAGCTCGAAATGGAAACAAACTTATAGCTCAAAAGAATCACCTGTTGCCACCTAAAATCCAGCTCAGCATCAAAGGCATTCCAACCTTGATGAAAAATCTGCCGCCGACTCTTCCAGGATGCGGTATCCTCAACTTTGTCAAAAACTACATGTGACAAACATCCATATAGTAATTTTAGTCTGCTTTGTTTGATAATACTCTTATGAAGCAGGTAATCTAGTTTTACACCTTGCTTCATATATCCAATAAAATCACGGGTGGCCAACTCAACAAGCAGTTTTAATCAGGCTGAGAGACAAAAACCAACTAAATGTGTTTAGAAGTACAAAGCTGTGTAGTTCTTGACTTACCGACAAAGGTCCCAGACCCACACCTAGATATGGTCTGTAAGTGGTAGCCATGATTGCCGCCATTCTTGCCAATCCATGTATGATAGCAACACGTAGCTTTCTCTCCTTCTCATAACTGCAGACAAACATGCAAACAAATACCATGCCCATCAGTCAGACTTACCAAGGACATAATAATAGGGCAGCTTTGGAATTGGATTCTGTTAGTATTCTACTGGATGCTAAAAGCAATACCATCTGAACAAAACTAACATGCTACGAGTACAACACAAGGAAAGAAATAGTTACCTCCTCAAGGAGGAAATAACGTCCACAGGAGTTCTAGACTTGACACTCTCTTCCCAGGCCTTCTCAAGCTCTACAGCCAGCTGGTAACCATCCTATAACAAGTGACAAGTTATTTTAGAGCAGCAAGTAGCTGGTAACCATCCTATAACAAGTGACAAGTTATTGATCAGCAAGTACTATGTCTCACAACACCAAGGCAAGAAACCTATCCACCATGCTGAATTTCTGATAATGACAATGATATCATAGGCATGGCTAAGTAATTATGTACCTCGATAGCCATGCAACCACCCTGTCCCAGATTTGGCTGCATAGCATGGACAGAGTCACCAAGCAAGGTGACTCGACCTTTCCCCCAGTTGATAGTAGGTGGCCGATCGTATATATCCCGGCGAAGAATTGCTTCCTCCTCAGTTGCATTTAGCAGATCTATAACATTATCACACCAACCGCTAAATATCTCGAGCAGTCTGTTCTTTTTGCCTGTCAATATACAGCATTAGTGGATGCATGGATGACAAGCACATAGGCAATGCCTATCAACTATATGTCCCTGATTGGCATCATAGACTATACGAGGAAGGTAACATTTAACTGACTTAGTGCAAAACCTTCCCTCTGGACACTCACCATTCTCAGGATCAGTACCACCAGCAGGTTCCTTGTGAAATGCATACCACTGCATTTTACCACCACCAACATCTGAAGAGACGAAATATTGTTTGTGACCAAGAAACACTCGGTACCTTCACAGAGGAAGAAGGGGGAGCCCATTAGTATTTCCAATCAGAGGAAATGACAGTACTCATTCTCCAGAGCTTAGCCACATACCCGACTGTGTCAATATCAGGAGGCACAAAGTCTGCAATTCCGGTGTAGCAAGTGTATTCTGAATAAGATGCATCCGTTTCGCCAAAAAGCGACTTCCTCACCTATACAGTGAAGTAAATATTAATTCAGGTCCATCAAAAAGATAAATCTCTGTTAAGGTCAACTTTGATCCTGTTTTTGAAAAGGCAACTGACTTCATTACCTTTGACCATATGCCATCTGCTCCAACCAAGAGATCACCTTCAAATTTCCGGCCATCCTCCAATATCGCTGTAACCTGCACTTGTCCGGTGAATGTTACAAACAAACATTGGACTTTCTCCATAACATTGAGAGCCAGTTTTGCACTGAGATGGCCGCTCAAAGACAACTGAAATGATGGTTCACCTTGTTGCCATCATCGGTAAAGTCAACAACGTGGCAATCGTTCATTATAGCGTCATCGCCGACGGCACGGGCAAGAATCTGCTGCAGCGTCATGCGGCTAATGACCCTTGTGACCGGGAGCCCTCTGTCAGCCGCAGGAGTGAAGGTATCAAACTTGATGTACCTGCATACCAACATGGCTCGGTCAAATGAATCTTGAAGCTGATCAACTAGCAAATTCAAATATGCTCGCAGTAGAATAAGCACAAGTACTCTACATATTTAATTTAATTATACAAATCAACATCGATAAGTAAGCAACAAATTACATTGTATTATTCATTCGCTCGTGTTGCTATCATTGACTAATTGCAGGTCTACTACGATTAACCAATCAAGTGTGAGCTGTACTAATTGCCATGGTATGGCGTACTAAAGCAGGTGAGCATGAACTGCTACCAATCGGGATGTACCAAGTGGCGACAGTGCACTGTAGCACGTGAACAGAGTCTTCTTAGGCTAGCTTGCACAACAACTTGATGCCAGAGAGAAATCCCAACATTTCTAGGCGCAAGCGGACAAATCCCAAGCAGTGGGCTACTCGTGTGAGTGGGACGTGATTAGTACCGACCAGGAGCCGGAGATGCCGTCGACGATCCCGTTGACGCGGTCGCCGGTGATGCATCCGGCGTCCATGATCTGGTCGGCGGCGGGCATGTCGACGGCCTCGAGGACGGCGAGCGCGTTGCTCTGCAGCTGGATGGGGCCCCGGTACTTGCCCTCCCCGCGGACGGCGCTCATGTCCCTCTCCAGCACGAGGACCTGGAAGCCCTTCCGCCTGGCCGCGAGCGCGAAGGTGAGGCCGCCGATCCCCCCGCCGGCGACCAGGACGCGCGGCTTGGGCGCCGGCTCGGGCATTGCCGCGTCAACGACCTCCGCAGAGCACCGTATGGAGCCAGAAAGGCAGACGCGGCGCCCTTGCGGCGCGCGCGGGGAGTGGAAGGCGAGTATGCGCCGGGGTGTTGTCGACGAGGAGGAGGCGGGTGGGGCGGAGATGGTCGTGCCCGCGGGAGAGACGCGGGCGCAGCTGGAGCTTGGCATGAGGAGGAATTTGTGACAGTAGACAAGCAGCCAGCCAGGGAGTCCCGGTGGAAGCTGAGCTTGTGATGAGCAGAGCTGAGCAGAGAGTGCTCGCTGCCGGTCAGTGTGTAGTTGACTCTCCTCTAAAAATTCGAGTCGGCCCGAGTGGACGAGCTCCAAATGTAGCTCTCGGCAGTTAGGCTGGGTTTTGTACTGTACACAAGGAGAACATCTTCTAGTAGGAGTACCTATTTAGCCTGGCGATCGGGATCGGTGAGCTGCTAGTAGGCGGCAGACACATGGGGGTGGCAGGGGAGGGATGAGACCGCCGGCGCCGGGCACCGGTACTCGCGAACACACCCATGATTGGTAATTTGGTATCGTTGCGCCGACGCGCCGGGATTACGAAATTTTATAGGGGCCGACAGGAGGGACCGGGCACGGAAACGGAGGAATGAATTTCTCTTCTCTTGTATCGGAGGTCGGTGGTGTGGGTCGCTGTCCCGTAGTGGTGGGAAAACGGAGTGCGCTCCAGGATTGGTGCCTTGGTGCGCTTGGGCGGTCGGGGAACGTGGCGGCTACGGGCGAATGGGAAGCCGCCGCGCGGAGGCTTCACTCTTGCCCGGCCGGATAGGGCGGGGCCATCGTGATCGTGGGCGGCGCCGTGTGCGTGTGGTGGTGGTCGTGGGATCAGCAGAGAAATCATTTGCTCCGGTAATAACGCACGTTGCGCAGGCACTAATACTAGTGCGACCGCGGAAGTGTCAAGCGTGCAAGCTCCCTGCAGCGCAGGAAAGGCACGACAAGCAAGCGGGCGACAGAGAGCGGGCGAGCAGCAGATAATAAGCGAGCAGGTACGGCTGATTTGACTCGACTTGGACGGACGTACCATGAGCCGGAGATGCCGTCGACGAGGCCGTTGATGCGGTCGCCGGTGACGCAGCCCTCGCGCATCACCTCCTCGGCCACGGACATGTCGATGGCCTCCAGCGCCGCCAGCGCGTTGCTCTGGATCTGGATGGGCCCGCGGTACTGCCCCTCCCCGCGCACCGCGCTGATGTCCCGCTCGAACACCGTCACGTCGTACCCCTTGCGCCGGGCCGCCAGCGCCAGCACCAGGCCCCCGATGCCGCCGCCGGCCACCAGCACGCGAGGCTTCCCCTTCGTGCCCCCCGACGACGACGCCGCCGTCGTAGAGGCCGTCTCCGTGGCGGCCGCGCCCGCCGGGCGCATTGCCGCCACCAGCCTGGCGCTGGCGCGCGGCCTCTGTTTCCTGGGCTGCGGGCCCGAGAGGAGGAGGCCGCTCTGCGCCGGGTACTGCTCCTCGTGGCAGAAGAGCGTCTTGGCGGGGGAGGTGGCGGAGAGGAGCGCCATGGGCATGGACCCCAGCGGTCCGATCGAGCTCGCTCCCGCGGGATTGCAGAATGAGAAGAGCGCTTGTTGGGGAAGTGGAGGTAGAGAGGCTGTGGGCGGAGGGGAAGTGTTAAGGTTGGGTTTCTTCGCTTCTAGAACTCTCGGCTGGGCTGGAGTTTGTGGAAGGGGGAAGAGGGAGTGAAGCTGTGAAGGGGAAGGGAAGGGGATTGGTGGTGGTGAGGGGCTCAGAGGAGGACGAACCGCAGCCAATCGCTGGATTCCATTTGGAAGGTCGGATCGGATTGATCATCCTGGCCCAGGATTTTATCCTGCCATCTTCTGCGCGCGTAACACAGGGGTGCCCAAGCTTACCATTGTGCAAAGGTTTTTTTTTAGAGTTAATATTGCCGCTTTATTTAAACATAAAAACTCGGAGCATCATCCAAGATAACATCAAGAACAAAGTCTAGGGGGACTCGCAACCAAACCTTACAAAGTTCATCACCGTCTCCTACTGTAGCTAACTTATGCACGGCAACATTAGCAGAACGACGAACCCACAAATACTTTACCCATTTTATTTTAGGTCAGTAGATTATTGATAGCTCCAAGGTGGACACACAACCCGCTGTATTCATGCAAGAGTCACTTATTTATCCTTGTGTTTTTGTTCGTTTGAGTCGTATTTCGTGGATTCGTTATTATTATTTTCTTCTTTGAAAAGTTGCATTTCTTTGTTCCATATTTTCATTTTCGTTCATTCCAGGTTATGTGTTTGCGGTTGGAGTTTGCCTTTCCTGTGGTATGGAGCCAAATAGTATAATCTTTCATTCTGTATTTGCAGATGCTGCATACAGAGTTTGCGTTGCGTGCCTCTGTGTAGCAGCAGTAGGCTGCCACATGGGATCAGGAGGCCAACTAGAGAAGCAGGCGAGGAGACGTGGCAGCTTGGTATTTCATACGAGTTGGGAGATCTTTTTCCTGCTTGGCGTATGGCTTCATCCCTTCTCTTGCCGGGCGTCTGTTTGAGAGAGCGACAGTCCAACATATCTTGCCATTCTACCACGTACGAAAATAGCGCGTTGTTTGAAACCTTTCTTACTTGGTCGACTGTAGAACAAGCCTACGCTTGGTTTTTACTTGGTCGACTGTGGAACAAGCCTACGCTTGGTTTTTACTTGGTCGACGGTACAACAGCTGTATGCGTACCCAGACTTTGCGCATTTGCCGGTAGAACAGCTGTACGCAGTACCCAGACTTGCGCATTTGCCGACAATGGTGGTATGGCACTAGCTGCAAACAGCAAGGTGTGCTTGGTTTACTAAAAGAGGGCGCCAGTAAGTCAATTGCAGTATTGCTCTGCGAATTTTCTGCGGAGATCGCAACAAACACCCTCTAACACAGCAGACTCAAAACACAACAATGTAACAAGCTGGTGAAATCAGCAAAATAGTATAAGCATAGGCAAAACGCCTAATTACAGCTTTTACTGCCAGAGCCAAGACATATAATAACAGTTAAAAATAGACAAGTATGCTATGCTTCAGGCAATCGTCCTAAGCCAGACGATCATGTGCCGAAAATTGTTCCTAATCTGTCTTGGCATCTAATTACCAGGGTTGCAACTAGGCATTCCTGAAAAATAATCGCTTGCTCTTAAAAGGATGAAACATGAGTTATTTCGTCATCATCCAATTCGGCGCCAAAAAATGTTGTTAGATATATTGAGTATAGTAGAATCAAGCCTCAGCCCTTCAGCTGCTCTCCAGCGGCAGGCGGAGCAACTCCACCACTAGTTGGCCTGTACAAGACAAATCACGATTAAGTTACCGTGAACAAGACTAATAGCTGGCCTCTAAGGGCCAACGTAGAAGATGGTCCACACAAAATGAGATACGTACAGTCCAACCATGACTTTGAAAGCATCATAGATGCCCCACTGAGCTCCGGTGAGTGTACCAATCATCACGATACGCAGCGGGAGTCCACGCGTAAACAGACCCCACAGGCCAAGTTTCTTCACAGCCTGCACATGCAAAAAGTAAATATATTGTAAGAAACAAAACCATGACAAAACGTTAAAAGGACTGAGTTACAAAGTAGGAAGCTCACATCGCCCACAGTTGCTCCCTGAGCGTTGTTGAGGAATGAAACAAGGTTGTCAGCTGGGTGCGAAACTATTGCGCAGAACACTCCAGCGACGTAACCGCCTGCAAAGCTCACCCCGAGCTGGAGAGACTTGCTGCACTCGCTCTTGGGGGCAGGAATTGCATACTTGTAGATATTCTCAACAATAGTCTCAAAGGAGGCAAATTTCATCATAGTGTCTGCATTTTACAAAATGATCAGATGGTGATTAAGCTGGTAGTTTGATCGCTGCAGAATACTACATCTCCAGTGTTCAGTGCCAAAGCAAAAGAGTAATATATACATAAGCAATCTACCAGAAGGTAAAATAATCCAAACTGCAAGTAATTCTCCATTACTACAAGTTGATAGTTTGATATACCAGAAACAAGAAGAATAGAAAACCCAGTGTTCAAGAAAGAGTTTTCAAGTGACTTCAGCACGCTGAGTGATGGCAAAACACTTTGATATGGCACTAAGCGGTAGATTAAGCGTTTTTTTAACAAACATGCACGCCACGTAATTGGAGTTTCGCTCTAGTACAACAGAGAGAACTCAAGCAGTGTGAAAATTCTGTGTATGCACAAATAAATCTTGAAAATCATTGTGTGATTTCAAGAAGAACAATACTATGTGCAACGAAGAGTTAACATTCCAGAAAAAACTATACTGAAGTTCCAATGAAAGATGTGTTAATAAACAAAGTAATCTATCTTAACAAACATGTACGCCACGTAATTGGAGTTTCACTCTAGTACAACAGAGAGAACTCAAGCAGTGTGAAAATTCTGTGTATGCACAAATAAATCTTGAAAATCATTGCGTGATTTCAAGAAGAACAATACTATGTGCAACGAAGAGTTAATATTCCAGAAAAAACTATTACTGAAGTTCCAATGAAAGATGTGTTAATAAACAAAGTAATCTATCTTAACAAACATGTATGCCACGTAATTGGAGTTTCACTCTAGTACAACAGAGAGAGCTCAAGCAGTGTGAAAATTCTGTGTATGCACAAATAAATCTTGGAAGTCATTGCGTGATTTCAAGAAAAAAATACTATGTGCAACGAAGACTTAATATTCTAGAAAAAACTATACTGAAGTCCCAATGAAAGATGTGTTAATAAAAAAAAACTAATATCTTAACAAACATGTAGGCCACGTAATTGGAGTTTCGCTCTAGTATAACAGGGATAACTCAAGCAGTGTGAAAAATCTGTGTATTCACAAATAAAACTTGAAAGTCATTGCGTGATCTCAAGAAGAACAATACTATGTGCAACGAAGAGTTAATATTCTAGAAAAAAAACAAGTCCCAATGAAAGATGTGTTAATAAACAAAAGGTAACATCTTAACAAACATGTACGCCACGTAATTGGAGTTTCACTCTAGTATAACAGAGATAACTCAAGCAGTGTGAAAATTCTGTATATGCACAAATATATCTCGAAAATCATTGTGTGACTTCGAGAAGAAATATGACTGTGCAACAAAGAGTTAATATTCTAGAAAAAGCCATACTGGAGTTGCCATGAAAGAATGTCTTAACAAATGAAAAAAAAGTTTGGAGGTTGCTATCCACACATAAATACTCCCTCCGTCCCATAATGTAAGACGTTTTTTGACTCTACTTAATTGGTGTTTCACTCCAGAACAGCAGAGAGAACTCAAGCAGTATGGAAAATATATATATGCACGTATATAATCTTGGAAATCATAGTATGATTTCATGAATAACAGGAACGATGTGCAACAAAAAAATTCTAGCAAAAATATACTAGAGTTGCACACGCACAAGATAGTAGTAAATTGAAGTGTAACACTTAAAGACTTAAAGCCATGATGAAAATGCATGATCCTGTATGTTAAAGACAATAAGATTTGTCACCGGCAAGAAATGAGACCATTGTCCATAAATAGTGTACACCACTCCATTGGAGCCTATGCCCAGTTATAATAAGTATGGCTCAAGCAGTGTGGAAATATCAATATATGCACACATAAAATCTTGGAAATCATACTATGATCTCAAGAGGAACTGTGTGCAAAGTAAATTCATGACTGTGATGTCAATGCAAATAGTTAGGCTCGTCCCATGTTCAAAAATTAAAAATATAATAAGGCATCATTAATGCACTCCACTGTATCCCTGGTAGCAGAAGTAAGGTTCCTATCGGCATATGTACTCTAGGGGAGCACAACTTATCCGTCAATAACAGAGTAACTTGGTTATTAGATTCTTCAAATAAATTTAGTTTTCAACATTTATATATGATCTAGTGTAGCGATTGCCTCCTAGGGTGCCCACTGCCCAAACATTATATGATTTAGAGTAGCAAATGTCTCCTAAGTAAAGCAATCTGGATTCATGGTGACAACAGAGCAGGGAGTAAATACTCACATGGAATTTGACGGCCCCAGAGCGGAACAATTCCCTTGTACAATCTGCATACCCAGCATTGTTTCAGAAGAGTGAGTCTGCGGTTACAGAGAACAATAGATTTCAATATTTCAGTCACTTGCCTCGGACTTACCCAGCATATCCTTGAGCCTTCACAAATTTAGGGAACCCATCAGATAAACCTTTTGCAAAACCAGGTTGTGTCTGCACACGGACCTTCACAGCCTCCATGGGGCAGAGGGCAACATCTGCAATGACCTCAGCCGAAGCAGATCCAGCAAGATAGATCAAAGTCTTGTACTTGACTGCATTCTCAGGTCCAGCAATATCCGAGTAATACTTCTTGAAGAACTCATAGAAACCAAATTTGCAAGCGCCTTGACCACTGTAGCCAATCAAAGTAGGCACCCAGCCTCTGAAGAAACCCTTTGCCCCTTGCTCTTTCAAGAGAACACCAAATCCAGAAGAGATGCTCTTGTACTTGGCTGGATCAATCTAATAAAACAGGCAAATTGATATTTCATTACTAACTGGTTTCGTGAAATGATAAAACATAGCAGGGAGATCAACTACGCCTACAAACAACACACACAAATCATTCACAGTCGGTCCACAACAACAGTTAATTGTTGAAACAAATGTAAACAATTACATAACCAACCCTGGATCTACGCACAAGCAGCTTTGCAGTATCCCTTCCAACCAAATAGAAATATCCACAAGCAGTTAACAAACACGTTGGCAGGATCACTTTAGCCCAGATCACATCACGTACAGGAATCATAAGACAAACTGATGTAATAATATGCGATGTGTACGAATCCATTGATAACAGAACCACATAACGCATAACAGGAGTAGCATATTCCAGACGCGTTATGCATTGGAGACAAACGCATGCAATCAGAACCTAACCAGCCTCCAGTATATCATTTGTTTATATCAGGGATACATTGGACACGCCGCGGAGACAAGAAAGCTCTAGTAGAAGCTCACCTGCATGTTGCACTTGACGAGGTCGAGGGGCGTGACGGTCATGTGCGTGAGCCCGCAGCTGGTGATGCCACCGGCCGTGCAGGCCGCGTAGAAGGCGGGCGAGTACATCTCGATCTTCCGGGACGGCTCGCTAGGCGCCCGCGCCCACGCCGCCGGCCTCGTCGCCGCCGCATGGGACGGTGCGACGAGCCCGCGGCCACCAATGCCAGCGACGGCAGAGAAAGGGGTGGAGGTGGCGGCGGCGGAGGGGGCCGCGTACAGGAAGCTGGGGAGCAGCGCGTTGCGCGATCTATCGGAGACGGCCATGGCTGCGGTTGGGCTGCTACGCGGTCACCGCGGGTGCTGTGCTTCTTTCCCTGGGGGCGGGGCGGGGGTGGGTTGTCTTGTGGGTCGCGGGGAGGGAGGGAGGCGAGCGTGAGGCTCGCCGCCACTTGCTCGCGGGGAGGGAGACCGGTGGCTGCGCGATTTGTTAGGGCACCTCGCTCCGTGGAAGTGGTTTTTATAACGAAGGACACGGATGGGCGCCTTTTCTCTTCGTGTAAGATGGTGGGCCGGGTCTAATCATGAGCGTGATTTTCTGCTGATCCAGCCCACCCAGTAAGCTATCAAAAAATGAAGCCCATTCAGGCGTAACAAAATATTGGCATTCGAGATATTCCAAAGCTAGGCTTGATAAAAAGTGTAAGTTAGGGAGAAAGGATTGTGTGCATCGATACTTCTCATTGACCGTCCACTAGGCACACATATAGATACAAGGGGTGCTTCTGGTGTCTTGTCTCCAAAATACAACAAGTTATAGAGGGGAGAAAGACGCGACATGTGCAACGTACAATACCCAGACCTATATACGTATATGCATGTTCAACACCTCCCCGCAGTCGAAGCGTCGCCGAAGATGCAAAGACTAGATCGAAAGCCCTCGAAAGTCGAGGTAGGCAGCCCCTTCGTCATGACATCGGCGAACTGCTAATCGGTGGGTACATGCAAGACTCGAACACGACCAAGTGCAACCTGCTCCCGGACGAAGTGGATGTCGAGCTCAATGTGCTTCGTCCGGCGATGATGGACAGGGTTGGCAGAGAGATAGACTGCAGAGACGTTGTCACAGTAGACAATTGTGACCTTGGGAACCTCACATAGCAACTCCTGAAGCAGCTGTCGTAGCTAGTAGCACTCCGCAACGGCGTTGGCCACAGCCATGTACTCAGCCTCGGCACTCGATCGTGAAACCGTGGGTTGTCGTTTAGGCGACCACGAGATCAGAGAGGACCCGAGGTAGAAGAAGTAGCCGGAGGTGAAGCGCCGAGTGTCGGGGCACCCAGCCCAGTCGACGTCTGAGTAGGCGGTGAGGTCGGTGCCGGAGGAAGCCGTCAGAGTGAGGCCCATAGCCGTGGTGCTACGTATATACCGGAGAATACGTTTCACCAGAGCCCTGATGCGTCTTGGAGCTACGTCGGTATTTCCCCGAAGAGGAAGGGATGATGCAGCACAGCGGCGGTAGGTATTTCCCTCAGTTATGAGACCAAGGTTATCGAACCAGTAGGAGAACCAAGCAACAGTACGTAAACAACACCTGCACACAAATAACAAATACTCGCAACCCGACGTGTAAAAGGGGTTGTCAATCCCTTTCGGGTAGCGGCGCTAGAAATTGGCAAACAGACATGAATAAACTGTAGTTGATTGATAGATCGAACACCAAATAAAATAAATTGCAGCAAGGTATTTTTATATTTTTTGTTTAATAGATCTGGAAATAAAAGCAAAGGAAAATAGATCGCAAAGGCAAATAATATGAGAAAGAGGTCCGGGGGGCGTAGGTTTCACTAGTGGCTTCTCTCGAGGAAAATAACAAGCGGTGGGTAAACAAATTACTGTTGGGCAATTGATAGAACTTCAAATAATCATGACGATATTCAGGCAATGATCATTATATAGGCATCACGTCCAAGATTAGTAGACTAACTCATGCCTGCATCTACTACTATTACTCCACACATCGACCGCTATCCAGCATGCATATAGTGCATTAAGTTCATGGAGAAACGGAGCAATGCAATAAAAATGATGACATGATGTAGACGAGATCTATTTATGTAGAAATAGACCCCCATCGTTTTATCCTTAGTAGCAACCATACATACGTGTCAGTTCCCCTTCTGTCACTGGGATCAAACACCGTAAGATCGAACCCACTACAAAGCACCTCTTCCCATTGCAAGATAAATAGATCAAGTTGGCCAAACAAAATCCAAATATCGGAGAAGAAATATGAGGCTATAAGCAATCATGCATATAAGAGATCAAAGAAACTCAAATAACTTTCATGAATATAAAAAGATAGATCTGATCATAAACTCAAAGTTCATCCGATCCCAACAAACACACCGCAAAAAGAGTTACATCATATGGATCTCCAAGAGACCATTGTATTGATAATCAAAAGAGAGAGGAAGCCATCTAGCTACTAACTACAGACCCAAAGGTCTACAAAGAACTACTCACGCATCATCGGAGAGGCACCAATGGAAGTGGTGAACCCCTCCATGATGGTGTCTAGATTGGATCTGCTGGTTCTGGACTCTGCGGCGGCTAGAATTGATTTTCGTTGACTCCCCTAGGGTTTCTGGAATATTGGGGTATTTATAGAGGAAAGAGGCGGTCCAGGGGGCACCCGAGGTGGGCACAACCCACCAGGGCGCGCCGGGGCCTCCTGGCGCGCCCTGGTGGGTTGTGCTCCCCTCGGAGCACCCCTTAGGTGCTTCTTCGGCCCATTGGTTGTCTTCCGGTCCAAAAAAATCTCCAAAAAATTTCGCTGCGTTTGGACTCCGTTTGGTATTGATTTCCTGCGATGTAAAAAAAATGCAAAAAACAGCAAGTGGCACTGGCACTATGTCAATAGGTTAGTACCAAAAAATGACTATAAAATTATTATAAAACATCCAAGAATGATAATATAATAGCATCGAACAATCAAAAATTATAGATACGTTGGAGACGTATCAAGCCCAATGCTACTTCTTGAGCTTGCGTTAGTTTTTCCTTGAAGAGGAAAGGGTGATGCAACACAGTACATATAAGTATTTTCCTTAGTTAAGAACCAAGGTATCAATCCAGTAGGAGAAACGCGCAAGTCCCTAATAGATGCACCTACACAAACAATCAAACACTTGCACCCAACGCGATAAAGGGGTTGTCAATCCATTCACGGTCACTTGCAAAGGTGAGATCTGATAGAGATAGATAAAACTAAATAAAAGATAAAATAATTTTGGGTTTTTTTGTTTATAGATCTGAAAATAAAAGATTGCAAAATAGTAGATCAGAAACAAATATGATGGAAAATAGACCCGGGGGCCATAGGTTTCACTAGAGGCTTCTCTCATGAAGGCAAATAATACGGTGGGTGAGCAAATTACTGTCGAGCAATTGATAGAAAAGCGCAAAGTTATGACGATATTCAAGGCAATGATTATGCATGTAGGCATCACGTCTGTATCAAGTAGACCGACTCCTGCCTACATCTACTACTATTACTCCACACGTCAACCGCTATCCAGCATGCATCTAGAGTATTAAGTTCATAAAGAACGAAGTAACACATTAAGTAAGATGACATGATGTAGAGGAATAAACTCAAGCAATATGATGAAAACCCCATCTTTTTATCCTCAATGGCAACAATTCAATACGTGTCTCGCTACCCCTACTTTCTCACTGGGTGAAATCAAGCAAGACTGAACTCAAAGCTAAGCACCTTTCCCATTGCAAGAAAAACCAATCTAGTTGGCCAAACCAGACCGATAATTCAAAGAAAAATACAATCAAATCATGCATATAAAAAATTAGAGAAGATTCAAATAATATTCATAGATAAGCTGATCATAAATCCATAATTTATCAGATCTCGACAAACACGCCGCAAAAGAAGATTACATCGAATAGATCTCCAAGAACATCGAGGAGAACATGGTATTGAGAATCAAAGAGAGAGAAGAAGCCATCTAGCTACTAGCTATGGACCCGTAGGTCTGTGGTAAACTACTCGCGCTTCGTCGGAAGGGCAATAGGGTTGATGTAGATGCCCTCCGTGATCGAATCCCCCTCCGGCAGGATGCCGGAAAAGGCCCCAAGATGGAACCTCACGAGAATTGAAGGTTGTGGCAGTGGAAAGTATTTTCGTGGACTCCCCTGAGGGTTTTGGAATATATGTGAATATATAGGACGAAGAAGTATGTTAGAGAGGTCACGAGGGGCCCACAAGGTAGGGGGTGCCCCCCAGGGCGCGCCCTCCACCCTTGTCGCCCCCTCGTGGCTCTTCTGGCTTGGACTCCAAGTCCCTTGGGTGTCTTCTGGTCCAAGAAAAATCATCATGAAGTTTCATTCCGTTTGGACTCCGTTTGGTATTTCTTTTCTGTAAAACTCAAAAACAAGGAAAAACAGAAACTAGCACTAGGCTCTAGGTTAATAAGTTCGTCCCAAAAATAATATAAAATAGCATAATAATGCATATAAAACATCCAAAACAGATAATATAGTAACATGGAACAATAAAAAACTATAGATACGTCGGAGACGTATCAATCATCCCCAAGCTTAATTCATGCTCGTCCTCGAGTAGGTAAATGATAAAAACAGAATTTTTGATATGGAATGCTACCTAACATATTTATCCATGTAATTTTATTCATTGTGGCATGAATGTTCATATCCTTAAGATTTAAAACAAAATTTTAATGTTGACATAAAAACAATAATACTTCAAACATACTAATAAAGCAATCATGTCTTCTCAAAATAACATGGCCAAAGAAAGTTATCCCTGCAAAATCATATAGTCTGACTATGCTCCATCTTCATCACACAAAGTATTAAATCATGCACACCCCGATGACAAGCCAAGCAATTGTCTCATACTTTTGATGTTCTCAAACTTTTTCAACTTTCACGCAATACATGAGCGTGAGCCATGGATATAGCACTATAGGTGGAATAGAATATGGTGGTTGTGGAGAAGACAAAAAGAAGGAGATAGTCTCACATCAACTACGCGTATTAGCGGGCTATGGAGATGCCCACTAATAGATATAAATGTGAGTGAGTAGGGATTGCCATGCAACGGATGCACTAGAGCTATAAGTTTATGAAAGCTCAAAAAGAAACTAAGTGGGTGTGCATCCAACTCGCTTGCTCACGAAGACCTGGGGCAATTTGAGGAAGCCCATCATTGGAATATACAAGCCAAGTTATATAATGAAAAATTCCCACTAGTATATGAAAGTGACAACATAGGAGACTCTCTATCATGAAGATCATGGTGCTACTTTGAAGCACAAGTGTGAAAAAAGGATAGTAACATTGCCCCTTCTCTCTTGTTCTCTCATTTTTTCTCTTTTTATGGTGGGCTTCTTTGGCCTCTTTTATTTTTTGTAAAGTCCGGGGAGTCATCCCAACTTGTGAGGGAACCATAGCTTCCAACTGTTGGAAATATGCCCTAGAGGCAATAATAAAAGCATTATTATTATATTTCCTTATTCATGATAATTGTCTTTATTCGTGCTATAATTGTGTTATCCGGAAATCGTAATACATGTGTGAATAACAGACAACAACGTGTCCCTAGTAAGCCTCTAGTTGACTAGCTCGTTGATCAATAGATAGTCATGGTTTCCTGACTATGGGCATTGGATGTCAATGATAACGAGATCACATCATTAGGAGAATGATGTGATGGACGAGACCCAATCCTAAACATAGCATAAGATCGCATAGTTCGTTTGCTAGAGTTTTCCAATGTCAAGTATCCTTTCCTTAGACCATGAGATCGTGTAACTCCCGGACACCGTAGGAGTGCTTTGGGTGTGCCAAACGTCACAACGTAACTGGGTGACTATAAAGGTATACTACGGGTATCTCCTAAAGTGTCTGTTGGGTTGACACGGATCGAGACTGGGATTTGTCACTCCGCTTGATGGAGAGGTATCACCGGACCCACTCGGTAATGCATCATCATAATGAGCTCAATATGATCAAAGTGTTTGATCACGGGATCATGCATTACGGTACGAGTAAAGTGACTTGCCAGTAACGAGATTGAACGAGGTATTGGGATACCGACGATCGAATCTCGGGCAAGTAAAATACCGATTGACAAAGGGAATCGTATACGGGATTAATTGAATCCTCGACATCGTGGTTCATTCGATGAGATCATCGTGGAGCATGTGGGAGCCAACATGGGTATCTAGATCCCGCTGTTGGTTATTGCCCGAGAGCCGTCTCGGTCATGTCTGCATGTCTCCCGAACCCGTAGGGTCTACACACTTAAGGTTCGGTGACGCTAGGGTTGTGAAGATATGTATATGCAGTAACCCGAATGTTGTTCGGAGTCCCGGATGAGATCACGGACGTCACGAGGAGTTCCGGATTGGTCCGGAGGTGAAGAATTATATATAGGAAGTGCAGTTTCAGCCATCGGGAATGATCTGGGGGTCACCGGTATTGTACCGGGACCACCAGATGGGTCCCGGGGGTCCACCGGGTGGGGCCACCCATCCCGGAGGCCCCATGGGCTGAAGTGGGAGGGGGGACCAGCCCTTAGTGGGCTGGTGCGCCCCCCAAGGCCCACCCCCTGTGCCTAGGGTTGGAACCCTAGGGTGGGGGGGGGGCGCCCACTTGCCTTGGGGGGCACTCCACCCCCTTGGCCGCCGCCCCCTTGGGAGATTCAATCTCCCAGGGCCGGCGCCCCCCAGGGGCCTATATAAAGGAGGGAAGGGGAGAGGGGCAGCCGCACCCCTTGCCCTGGCGCCTCCCTCTCCCTCTCCAACACCTCCTCCTCCTCCATAGAGCTCGGCGAAGCCCTGCCGGAGTACTGCAGCTCCACCATCACCATGCCGTCGTGCTGCTGTTGGAGCCATCTTCCTCAACCTCTCCTTTGCCTTGCTGGATCAAGAAGAAGGAGACGTTACGCTGACCGTACGTGTGTTGAACGCGGAGGTGCCGTTCGTTCGGTGCTAGGATCTCCGGTGATTTGGATCACGTCGTGTACGACTACCTCATCCCCGTTCGTTGAACGCTTCCGCTCGCGATCTACAAAGTGGTATGTAGATGCAATCTCTCTCCCATGACTCGTTGCTTAGATGAACTCATAGATGGATCTTGGTGAAACCGTAGGAAAAATTTTAATTTTCTGCAACGTTCCCCAACAGTGGCATCATGAGCTAGGTCTATGCGTAGTTCTCTATTGCACGAGTAGAACACAATTTGTTGTGGGCGTAGATGTTGTCAACTTTCTTGCCGCTACTAGTCTTATCTTGCTTCAGCGGTATTGTGGGATGAAGCGGCCCGGACCAACCTTACACGTACGCTTACGTGAGACCGGTTCCACCGACTAACATGCACTAGTTGCATAAGGTGGCTGGCGGGTGTCTGTCTCTCCCACTTTAGTTGGAGCGGATTCGATGAAAAGGGTCCTTATGAAGGGTAAATATAAGTTGATAAATCACGTTGTGTCTTTCACGTA
This sequence comes from Aegilops umbellulata, assembly GCA_032464435.1. Taxonomy (NCBI): domain Eukaryota; kingdom Viridiplantae; phylum Streptophyta; class Magnoliopsida; order Poales; family Poaceae; genus Aegilops; species Aegilops umbellulata. Next base: position 345,370,129 of record CP136055.1, on the reverse strand, counting down.
GGTAAGAAAACGTTCTTGCTAGAACCCTAATTCAGCCACGTAAAACTTGCAACAACAATTAGAGGACGTCTAACTTGTTTTTGCAGCAAGTGCTTTATGATATGATATGGCCAAAGTTGTGATGAATGATGAATGATCTATATGTGATGTATGAGATGTTCATGCTATTGTAATAGGAATCACGACTTGCATGTCGATGAGTATGACAACCGGCAGGAGCCATAGGAGTTGTCTTTATTTTTTGTATGACCTGCGTATCATTGAGAAACGCCATGTAAATTACTTTACTTTATTGCTAAACGCGTTAGCCATAGTAGTAGAAGTAATAGTTGGCGAGCAACTTCATGGAGACACGATGATGGAGATCATGATGATGGAGATCATGGTGTCAAGCCGGTGACAAGATGATCATGGAGCCCCAAGATGGAGATCAAAGGAGCTATGTGATATTGGCCATATCATGTCACGTTTATTATTTGATTGCATGTGATGTTTATCATGTTTTGCATCTTGTTTACTTAGAACGACGGTAGTAAATAAGATGATCCCTCATAATAATTTCAAGAAGTGTTCCCCCTAACTGTGCACCGTTGCGACAGTTCGTTGTTTCGAAGCACCACGTGATGATCGGGTGTGATAGATTCTAACATTCACATACAACGGGTGTAAGACAGATTTACACATGCAAACACTTAGGTTGACTTGACGAGCCTAGCATGTACAGACATGGCCTCGGAACACAGAAGACCGAAAGGTCGAGCATGAGTCGTATAGAAGATACTATCAACATGAAGATGTTCACCGATGTTGACTAGTCCGTCTCACGTGATGATCGGACACGGCCTAGTTGACTCGGATCATGTTATACTTAGATGACTAGAAGAGGGATGTCTATCTAAGTGGGAGTTCATTAAATAATTTGATTAAATGAACTTTATTATCATGAACTTAGTCTAAAATATTTACAATATGTCTTGTAGATCAAATGGCCAACGTAGTCCTCAACTTCAATGCGTTCCTAGAGAAAACCAAGCTGAAAGACGATGGCAGCAACTATACGGACTGGGTCCGGAACCTGAGGATCATCCTCATAGCTGCCAAGAAAGATTATGTCCTACGAGCACCGCTGGGTGACGCACCTGTTCTCCCTGCATAACAAGACGTTATGAACGCTTGGCAGTCACGTTCCGATGATTACTCCCTCATTCAGTGCGGCATGCTTTACAGCTTAGAGCCGGGGCTCCAAAAGCGTTTTGAGAGACATGGAGCATATGAGATGTTCGAAGAGCCGAAAATGGTTTTCCAAGCTCATGCCCGGGTCGAGAGATATGAAGTCTCCGACAAATTCTTTAGCTGTAAGATGGAGGAAAATAGCTCTGTCAGTGAACACATACTCAAGATGTCTGGGTTGCACAACCGCTTGACTCAACTGGAAGTTAATCTCTCGGATGAAGCGGTCATTGACAGAATCCTCCAGTCGCTTCCACCTAGCTACAAGAGCTTTGTGATGAACTACAACATGCAGGGGATGGTAAAGACCATTCCTGAGGTATATGCTATGCTGAAATCAGCAGAGGTAGAAATCAAGAAGGAACATCAAGTGTTGATGGTGAATAAAACCACTAAGTTCAAGAAGGGCAAGGGTAAAAAGAACTTCAAGAAGGACGGCAAGGAAGTTGCCGCGCCCGGTAAGCAAGTTGCCGGGAAGAAGCCAAAGAATGGACCCAAGCCCGAGACTGAGTGCTTTTATTGCAAGGGAAGTGGTCACTGGAAGCGGAATTGCCCCAAATACTTAGCGGACAAGAAGGCCGGCAAAACAAAAGGTATATGTGATATACATGTAATTGATGTGTACCTTACCAGTACTCGTAGTAGCTCTTGGGTATTTGATACCGGTGCAGTTGCTCACATTTGTAACTCAAAACAGGAGCTGCGGAATAAGCGAAGACTGGCGAAGGATGAGGTGACGATGCGCGTCGGGAATGGTTCCAAGGTCGATGTGATCGCCGTCGGCACGCTACCTCTACATTTACCTACGGGATTAGTTTTAAACCTCAATAATTGTTATTTAGTGCCAAGTTTGAGCATGAACATTGTGTCTGGATCTCGTTTAATTCGAGATGGCTACTCATTTAAATCCGAGAATAATGGTTGTTCTATTTATATGAGAGATATGTTTTATGGTCATGCTCCGATGGTTAGTGGTTTATTCTTAATGAATCTCGTACGTGATGATACACATATTCATAGTGTGAATACCAAAAGAGTTAAAGTTGATAACAATAGTCCCACATATTTGTGGCACTGCCGCCTTGGTCACATAGGTGTCAAACGCATGAAGAAGCTCCATGCAGATGGACTTTTAGAGTCTCTTGATTATGAATCGTTTGACACGTGCGAACCATGCCTCATGGGTAAAATGACCAAGACTCCGTTCTCAGGAACAATGGAGCGAGCAACCAACTTATTGGAAATCATACATACTGATGTGTGCGGTCCAATGAGTGTTGAGGCTCGCGGTGGCTATCGTTATGTTCTCACCCTCACTGATGACTTGAGTAGATATGGGTATATCTACTTAATGAAACACAAGTCTGAGACCTTTGAAAATTTCAAGGAATTTCAGAGTGAGGTTGAAAATCAACGTGATAGAAAGATCAAGTTTCTACGATCAGATCGTGGAGGAGAATACTTGAGTCACGAATTTGGCACACACTTAAGAAAACGTGGAATAGTTTCACAACTCACGCCGCCTGGAACACCTCAGCGTAATGGTGTGTCCAAACGTCGTAATCGCACTCTATTAGATATGGTGCAATCTATGATGTCTCTTACCGATTTACCGCTATCTTTTTGGGGCTATGCTTTAGAGACTACTGCATTCACTTTAAATAGGGCTCCGTCGAAATCCGTTGAGACGACACCGTATGAATTATGGTTTGGGAAGAAACCTAAGCTGTCGTTTCTAAAAGTTTGGGGATGCGATGCTTATGTCAAGAAACTTCAACCTGAAAAGCTCGAACCCAAGTCGGAAAAATGCGTCTTCATAGGATACCCTAAAGAAATATTGGGTATACCTTCTACCTCAGATCCGAAGGCAAGATCTTTGTTGCCAAGAATGGATCCTTTCTAGAGAAAGAGTTTCTCTCGAAAGAAGTAAGTGGGAGGAAAGTAGAACTTGATGAAGTGTTACCTCTTGAACCGGAAAATGGCGAAACTCAAGAAAACGTTCCTGAGGTGCCTGCACCGACTAGAGAGGAAATTAATGATGATGATCAAGATACTTCTAATCAAGATCCTACTGAAATTCGAAGGTCCACAAGGACACGTTCCGCACCAGAGTGGTACGGCAACCCTGTCTTGGAAATCATGTTGTTAGACAATAATGAACCTTCGAACTATGAGGAAGCAATGTGTAACGCCCCGAGACCGATGTGCCAATTGTCTTCCAGTTATTCGTTGTTGTTGCTTTGTAATTCGCTTGCGTGTTGCATCTTGCCATGTCATCATCCGCATTGCATCATCATGTTTCCAAAACTTGCATCCGTCCGGGTTTTCCAGTTCCATCCGTTGTCCGTTCTGAGCCCAGACACACTTGCACGCGCTCGCGGCATGTCCGTAATATTATTTTATAAGTGGCTGGGAGATGTTCTCGGAATGGGAAGAGATTTGACGTGTGGTCTTATTATAGTGTAGATAGACCGCTTGTCAAGTTTTATCGCATTCGGAGTTCGTCTGATAGCCCAACCGTTAAACTATAGCGGCAGTATAGCCGGTCTAACGTCGGACGTTTTCGGTCTCCGGAAACCGTGCCGGCTGCATCTCTCCCCTCTTCTCTCAGACCAACCCGCTCTTCACAATCCGCCAGACCCAACCTAACCTCTCCCGTCAGCCCGCGGACCTCCTTGCGCGCGCGTCCGAAAGTTGTCCCGGACCCGAACCAGACTGTCGCTACTGTTGTGTCCAGATCATCCCCTAACGTCTACAAAACATCACCGTTTTCTTATTTGGACTCTCCTAGTATATTTTTCTCGATCGTCCTATTTAAATCGGAGGGCCCAAATAGCCTCTAACCAAAAACCCACTTGCTACATATAGACCCCCTAACCTAACCTAGACAAACCACCTAATTTCTAGGGATCCTACCCAGCGCCGCCACCAAATCCCCATCGGGATCCATCCCTCCCCAACCATCGCTCGCCACCCACCTCTCCTCTGGATCCCCTCGATCCATCCAACCACCCACAGCTCATCTCCTCCTCGTTCGTCCTCGACCCAATCCCCTCACCAGCGCTTTCTCTGCTCGATCCCGAGGGGATCACGAGCAGCTCACCGCCGGCTGCAAGCAGCAACACCACCAGGACCCCGTCGCCCCTTCCCCTCTTCTTCTCCTCCGTTCCTCTGCCCTCTGGTTCTCTCCCTCGTCTCTCATGCCTCTCCCTCTCTGTACCAGGTACAGCCATGGATGGCCGCAGCTCCCTCGCCGCTGTTTTGCACCAGGCCCAGCCGGGAGACGGATGGATTCGTCCTCCCGCGTCCATCCCCATTGTCCTGCGCGTCCCAGCGCCGCTCCATCAGCATCGCGCCCAAGTCCCCGCCGCCGTGCCTCCTTCACCTGCGCTGCTCAAGTTCGAGCAGAGCGCAGCCGCTCGCCCGCGCCAAGTTTCAAGCCCCACCGCCACTTCGTCGTCGGATCCGGACGGGACCGACCAGACCTGCTCGTCCTCCCGCGTCCCCGCCGCCAAGTCCCTCGCCGGGGAGCATCCCGTCGCCACTGACTCTGCTTCACCTGAACCGGGAGCCCTCTTTCTGCTTCGCCCCGCGCCCAGTCCCGCTTCCGTTGACTGCCTCCTCGCTCGATGTGGTCGAGTCGTCGACCACGACGCAGGCCGGCCCAGCGCGCACCTGGCCCCCTTCTCCTCTCCACCGACCGGCCTGATGGCCCATGGTGAGCCCCCACGGATCCAGCGCCCAGCCAGTTTCGGCCCAACGTTGTTTTTTTTTCTGTCCGCGATTTTGCCTATTAATGCTAAGAAAACAGATTTGCAGAAAACCCCTCAAACTTCATGCTTATAATAATTCACAAACGGTGCATCATATGTAAAAACTTAATATATATGAAACTTGCCTAAAATTTTGTGTAGTTTAATAATTTGCCACTTTCGTCCATGTTTAAAATGTTTAAATTGCTGTTTGCATTAATTTGCTTAAATGCCATGTTAAAATGATTTATTTCATAACTAAATAACCGTAGCTCGGATTTAAATAATTTATATATGTAAATGGGGTAGAAAAATGCGTGGATTAACATGTCGCACTTCATTTTGCTGTTTAACAATATTAAAATTGTGTATAGGGCAGAACAGTACCAAATCTAATATATGCTTATGAGGATTTTCCGGAATTGTTGTTCGTTGTTATTCTGGCCTCATTTAAACTTGTCTAGATAGGTAGTTTTTCATATGATTCACCCCTTGCCATGTTTAATAACATTTAATGTTGTTGGGTACATAAACGAGAGCGAACTAAATAAATGGATGTGGTGTTTCGTCGATATGCAACTCGTTGCATATTGAGCTCCATTTAATTTGTAGTGTTGTTTGTTGCACTTTGCCATGCCATGCATATTTAAACCGGACATGCATCATACATGATTGTGCATCATGCCATGTTTATGTGATGGTTGTTTACTATGTTGTTTGTTTCTTTCCGGGTTGCTTCTCTCGTTAGCTTCGGTTTCGTTCCGGAGTTGTGAGGATTTGTTCGACTTCATCCGTTTGTCTTCTTCATGGACTCGTTCTTCTTCCTTGCGGGATTTCAGGCAAGATGACCATACCCTCGAAATCACTTCTATCTTTGCTTGCTAGATGCTCGCTCTTTTTCTATGCCTATGCTGCGATACCTACCACTTGCTTTTCATGCCTCCCATATTGTCAAACCAAGCCTCTAACCCACCTTGTCCTAGCAAACCGTTGTTTGGCTATGTTACCGCTTTGCTCAGCCCCTCTCTTATAGCGTTGTTAGTTACAGGTGAAGATGAAGTTTGTTCCTTGTTGGAACATGGAGATGTTGTTCCTTGTTTGGAACATGTTTACTTGTTGGGATATCACAATATATCTTATTTAATTAACGCATCTATATACTTGGTAAAGGGTGGAAGGCTCGGCCTTATGCCTAGTGTTTTGTTCCACTCTTGCCCCCCTAGTTTCCGTCATATCGGTGTTATGTTCCCGGATTTTGCGTCCCTAACGCGGTCGGGTGATTTATGGGACCCCCTTGACAGTTCGCTTTGAATAAGACTTTTCCAGCGAGGCCCAACCTTGGCTTTACCATTTGCCTCACCACCACCTACTTTTCCCTTGGGAGTCGCTCTCTCAAGGGTCATCTTTATTTAGCCCCCCCCTGGGCCAATGCTTTGTCTAAGTGTTGGTCCGAACCGAGCAGACTGCGGGGCCCCCTCGGGGAAACTCGAGGCTTGGTTTTACTCGTAGGATGTCTCATCCGGTGTTGCCCTGAGACCGAGATATGTGCAGCTCCTATCAGGATGTCGGCGCATCGGGCGGCTTTGCTGGACTTGTTTTATTGCTGTCGAAATGTCTTGTAGCCGGGATTCCGAGACTGATCGGGTCTTCCCGGGGAGAAGGAATATCCTTCGTTGATCGCGAGAGCTTATCATGGGCTAAGTTGGGACACCCCTGCAGGGTATTATCTTTCGAAAGCCGTGCCCGCGGTTATGAGGCAGATGGGAATTTGTTAACGTCCGGTTGTAGAAAACCCGAAGTTGATATTAATTAAAATACATCAACCGCGTGTGTAACCGTGATGGTCTCTTCTCGGCGGGGTCCGGGAAGTGAACACGGTTGTTGGAGTTATGATTGACGTAAGTAGTTCAGGATCACTTATTGATCATAGTTGTTCGACCGTGCTTTGCCTTCTCTTCTCGCTCTCATTTGCGTATGTTAGCCACCATATATGCTAGTCGCTTGCTGCAGCTCCACCTCATACCTTTTACCCTACCCATAAGCTTAAATAGTCTTGATCTCGCGGGTGTGAGATTGCTGAGTCCCCGTGACTCACCAGATACTTCCTAAACCAGTTTGCAGGTGCCGATGAGACCATGCAGGTGACGCACCCGAGCTCAAGGAGGAGTTCGATGGAGATCTTGCCCTTTATGTTGTTTCGTTCTAGTCGATCAGTAGTGGAGCCCAGTTGGGGTCGATCGTGGACCTTTGTCGCTTTTGGGGTTTCTTCTTTTATTTTGGCTCCGTAGTCGGGCCCTGATTGTAACTATATGATACAATGTTTTATTCATGTATTTGTGTGAAGTGGCGATTGTAAGCCAACTATGTATCTCTTTCCCTTATGTATTACATGGGTTGTGTGAAGATTACCTCACTTGCGACATTGCTTTCAATGCGGTTATGCCTCTAAGTCGTGCTTCGACACGTGGGAGATATAGCCGCATCGAGGGCGTTACACAATGGCGGGCCCGGATTCCGACAAATGGCTGGAAGCCATGAAATCCGAGATAGGATCCATGTATGAAAACGAAGTATGGACTTTGACTGACTTGCCCGTTGAGCGGCGAGCCATAGAAAATAAATGGATCTTTAAGAAGAAGACAGACACGGATGGTAATGTGACCATCTATAAAGCTCGGCTTGTCGCTAAGGGTTATCGACAAGTTCAAGGAATTGACTACGATGAGACTTTCTCACCGGTAGCAAAGCTGAAGTCCGTCCGAATCATGTTAGCAATTGCTGCATTCTACGATTATGAAATATGGCAAATGGACGTCAAAACGGCATTCCTTAATGGTTTCCTTAAGGAAGAATTGTATATGATGCAGCCGGAAGGTTTTGTTGATCCTAAGAATGCTGACAAGGTGTGCAAGCTCCAACGCTCGATTTATGGGCTGGTGCAAGCATCTCGGAGTTGGAACATTCGCTTTGATGATATGATCAAAGCATTTGGGTTTACGCAGACTTATGGAGAAGCCTGCGTTTACAAGAAAGTGAGTGGGGGCTCTGTAGCATTTCTCATACTATATGTAGATGACATACTTTTGATGGGAAATGATATAGAACTCTTGGACAACATTAAGGCCTACTTGAATAAGAGTTTTTCAATGAAGGACCTTGGAGAAGCTGCTTATATATTAGGCATCAAGATCTATAGAGATAGATCAAGACGCCTCATAGGCCTTTCACAAAGCACATACCTTGATAAGATATTGAAGAAGTTTAATATGGATCAATCTAAGAAGGGGTTCTTACCTGTGTTACAAGGTGTGAAGTTGAGCTCAGCTCAATGTCTGACCACGGCAGAAGATATAGAAGAGATGAGTGTCATCCCCTATGCCTCAGCCATAGGTTCTATTATGTATGCCATGCTGTGTACCAGACCTGATGTAAACCTTGCCGTAAGTTTGGTAGGAAGGTACCAAAGTAATCCCGGCAAGGAACACTGGACAGCGGTCAAGAATATCCTGAAGTACCTGAAAAGGACTAAGGAAATGTTTCTCATTTATGGAGGTGACGAAGAGCTCGTCGTAAAGGGTTACGTCGACGCTAGCTTCGACACAGATCTGGATGACTCTAAGTCACAAACCGGATACGTGTATATTTTTAATGGTGGGGCAGTAAGCTGGTGCAGTTGCAAGCAAAGCGTCATGGCGGGATCTACATGTGAAGCGGAGTACATGGCAGCCTCGGAGGCAGCACATGAAGCAATTTGGGTGAAGGAGTTCATCACCGACCTCGGAGTCATACCCAATGCGTCGGGGCCAATCAAACTCTTCTGTGACAACACTGGAGCTATTGCACTTGCCAAGGAGCCCAGGTTTCACAAGAAGACTAGGCACATCAAGCGTCGCTTCAACTCCATTCGTGAAAATGTTCAAGATGGAGACATACAAATTTGTAAAGTGCACACGGATCTGAATGTCGCAGATCCATTGACTAAACCTCTCCCTAAGGCAAAACATGATCAGCACCAGAACTCTATGGGTGTTCGATTCATCACAATGTAACTAGATTATTGACTCTAGTGCAAGTGGGAGACTATTGGAAATATGCCCTAGAGGCAATAATAAAAGCATTATTATTATATTTCCTTATTCATGATAATTGTCTTTATTTGTGCTATAATTGTGTTATCCGGAAATCGTAATACATGTGTGAATAACAGACAACAACGTGTCCCTAGTAAGCCTCTAGTTGACTAGCTCGTTGATCAATAGATAGTCATGGTTTCCTGACTATGGGCATTGGATGTCAATGATAACGAGATCACATCATTAGGAGAATGATGTGATGGACGAGACCCAATCCTAAACATAGCATAAGATCGCATAGTTCGTTTGCTAGAGTTTTCCAATGTCAAGTATCCTTTCCTTAGACCATGAGATCGTGTAACTCCCGGACACCGTAGGAGTGCTTTGGGTGTGCCAAACGTCACAATGTAACTGGGTGACTATAAAGGTATACTACGGGTATCTCCTAAAGTGTCTGTTGGGTTGACACGGATCGAGACTGGGATTTGTCACTCCGCTTGATGGAGAGGTATCACCGGGCCCACTCGGTAATGCATCATCATAATGAGCTCAATATGATCAAAGTGTTTGATCACGGGATCATGCATTACGGTACGAGTAAAGTGACTTGCCAGTAACGAGATTGAACGAGGTATTGGGATACCGACGATCGAATCTCGGGCAAGTAAAATACCGATTGACAAAGGGAATCGTATACGGGATTAATTGAATCCTCGACATCGTGGTTCATTCGATGAGATCATCGTGGAGCATGTGGGAGCCAACATGGGTATCCAGATCCCGCTGTTGGTTATTGCCCGAGAGCCGTCTCGGTCATGTCTGCATGTCTCCCGAACCCGTAGGGTCTACACACTTAAGGTTCGGTGACGCTAGGGTTGTGAAGATATGTATATGCAGTAACCCGAATGTTGTTCGGAGTCCCGGATGAGATCCCGGACGTCACGAGGAGTTCCGGATTGGTCCGGAGGTGAAGAATTATATATAGGAAGTGCAGTTTCGGCCATCGGGAATGATCTGGGGGTCACCGGTATTGTACCAGGACCACCAGATGGGTCCCGGGGGTCCACCGGGTGGGGCCACCCATCCCGGAGGGCCCCATGGGCTGAAGTGGGAGGGGGGACCAGCCCACTAGCGCCCCCCAAGGCCCACTCCCTGCGCCTAGGGTTGGAACCCTAGGGTGGGGGGGGGGGGCGCCCACTTGCCTTGGGGGGCACTCCACCCCCTTGGCCGCCGCCCCCTTGGGAGATTCAATCTCCCAGGGCCGGCGCCCCCCAGGGGCCTATATAAAGGAGGGGAGGGGAGAGGGGCAGCCGCACCCCTTGCCCTGGCGCCTCCCTCTCCCTCTCCAACACCTCCTCCTCCTCCATAGAGCTCGGCGAAGCCCTGCCGGAGTACTGCAGCTCCACCATCACCACGCCGTCGTGCTGCTGCTGGAGCCATCTTCCTCAACCTCTCCTTTGCCTTGCTGGATCAAGAAGAAGGAGACGTTACGCTGACCGTACGTGTGTTGAACGCGGAGGTGCCGTCCGTTCGGTGCTAGGATCTCCGGTGATTTGGTTCACGTCGTGTACGACTACCTCATCCCCGTTCGTTGAACGCTTCCGCTCGCGATCTACAAAGTGGTATGTAGATGCAATCTCTCTCCCATGACTCGTTGCTTAGATGAACTCATAGATGGATCTTGGTGAAACCGTAGGAAAAATTTTAATTTTCTGCAACGTTCCCCAACACCATCATCCTTTCCTCACATGGGATAATGCTCTAATAATGATGATCATCACACTTTTATTTACTTACAATTCAAGAATTACAACTCGATACTTATAACAAAATATGGCTCTATATGAATGCCTCCGACGGTGTACTGGGATGTGCAATGATCTAGCATAGCAAATGACATCAAACAACGGACAAGCCAAGTAAACATCATGCTAGCTATCTTACGACCATGCAAAGCAATATGACAATGATGGTATGTGTCATAATAAACGAAACGATGGAAACTTGCATGGCTAATGGCTATGATCCTTGTCTCCGGTCATGTGATCGGTACATCCACTATCAAGAACCCATTCCTTTCCTCCGGCCATGTAACCACGAAGGTTAGCCATAAGACCAAAGTGTATCATAGACTCATCAAGATCAAAGTCACTATCATCATCCTCGTCATAATACCCATGTTCAACATCGTCTTGTGATTGATCATCACCTAGAGAGAGTGATTCATTATATTTATGACCATGACAATGTTCATCGTTATGAATTCTAATGACTTGAGAAATGATGCTACTAATGACTCCAACATCTCCTTTTGGCACGCATGAGGTCACGAAGCTGAAATAAACAATCACCAAATTTAGGACACCAGGATTCATTTTTATGAAAAGCAATGGACTTTTGAAGAATCTCATCTAGATTTTTCAAATACCTCAAGATATCTCCATATAGTATAAGCACATTCAAATGTAGGCAAGCATATAAACAAATTTCTAGGCAATCCTCTAATGATAAGATCAATAGCTCTGAAATTTCGAGTCATGTCAAGATACTTATCGGGGGTAGGATGCAAGGGATCAATAGGAGGCGCACAAGGGCTAGTAATATACTTGTTCAAATTATATTCATTGAAAATCTCAAGCATCTCATTTTTCCAAGCACTATAGAACTCCCCATCAAGAATAGGCACTCTACATCTAATACTCCCAATCATAGACTCATCCATCTTCCTCCAATGGCGATTAAACCAAAGTAGTGGAGACCAAAGCTCTGATACCAATTGAAAGGATCAAGAAGAGGTGTCTAGAGGGGGTGATTAGACCCTTAACAAGCAAAAGTAGCAGTTTTTAAGTTCTTCAAGTTGAGGTGGAGTTTTTAACACAAGATTAAGCATTCACAATACATTTCAAGCAAGCATGGCAAGAGTATAGGCAACAGAAAGAGTAAAGCATGCTATTTGCAAGAAAGTAAAGGGATGGATTGGAGTGTGCAAATGCAATGAAGACACAGAGATTTTCGGCGTGGTTCCGATAGGTGGTGCTATCGTACGTCCATGTTGATGGAGACTTCAACCAACGAAGGGTGACGACTGTGCGAGTCCATGGAGGGCTCCACCCACGAAGGGTCCGCGAAGAAGCAACCTTGTCTATCCCACCATGACCATCGCCCACGAAGGACTTGCCTCACTAGGGTATATCTTCACGAAGTAGGCGATCTCCTTGCCCTTACAAACTCCTTGGTTCAACTCCACAATCTTGTCGGAGGCTCCCAAGTGACACCTAACCAATCTAGGAGACACCACTCTCCAAAAGGTAATAGATGGTGTGATGCGGAGCATCCCTCGACCACCCACACAGACACTCCATCCCCACTGCAAGCACCGAGAGGACCAATGACAAGAGCACGTGCACGCACCATCGAGAACGAGGTCGATTCTTTCCTCTTCGAGTTTTGTTCGGATTCGCATGAGAATTGGGTTCTACCTCATAAAGACATCTTATGCATTCTTAGATACCAAGAAGATGATCGTGAGAAGGAGAGGATGGAGACTCGAGCATCCACGGAGCAAGAGAATGAAGAGGAGGACGAGAAGAATGAAGGAAAGGAGCTCCTGGGCACCCCGGGTACCTGGACAGAAGGACCCCGGGTGCCCGGACTCTAAGCCACAGGGAGGGCCAAACCTCCTGGACACCCCGGGTGCCCGGCCGCCGCCTGGGCCTTGCCGCAGCCCACCCCGGGTGCCCGGCTATAGCCTGGGCCTCGCCCCAGCCCACCACGGGTGCCCGACCCCTGGCCCTGGGTGCCCGGCCCCCCACCTGGGCCGTGCCCAACTCGCCCTCGGGTGCCCGGGACCTCAACTCCGGTTCCCGGCCTTCCCCGCACCAGCCACCAGCCCTGCCCGGGTGCCCGGGACATGGACCCCCGGGTGCCCGGCCTCGGCCTCCCCAGCCACCAGCAGCCGCCCCGGGTGCCCGGGCCTAGGACCCCCGGGTGCCCAGTCCTCCTTCAGCCGGTGCCCTGTCCGGTCTGGGTGCCTAGGACACTTTACCCCGGGTGCCCGGACCCCTCCGAGAATGCCTGTGTGCAATTGGGGTTTTGACCCTTATATACCTCTTCACCTTCTTATCACGTCCCTAGACTATAAGTATCCATCTCCTAGCTCATTAGAGGGGTTAGCAAAGTATTACATAGACAAAGAGAGAGCTTTGCTCATCTTCCTCCTCGTGGAGATCTTGGCCTCCTCTTGGAGAAGCTCCTCTTGGATAGTAAGCCCTCCTCTTGGAGAAGATCCTCTTGGATATCAAGACCTCACCTAGTGGGAAGAACTTTTACCATAGTGCTATTTTCCTTAAATTGTTCATGTATGCTTGTGGATCTCTTGTATGCTACTCTAGTGGATGTGTTATTTGGGTTTGTTAGAGTGATTTCCTCCTTGTGATTTTGTGTGTTCTTGCTCTTTTCCCCCCTCCACGTGTGAAAAGATCCCCTCCAGGGTTTCACCCTACAACATCTTGGTATCATGAGCAAGGTTGATTCACATCTTGGAGTCCCATCCCCCATTTGCTAGCTTGATTTTGTTGTTTTTCGTCCTAATTCGAAAATCCCCACAAAAATAGCCCAAAAGCTTTTTCTTACAATTTGTTGGATCTTGTGAGATTTGGTTGTTTTGGTCCATGGATTTTTTGTTTGGCAAGTGGATCTAGCCCCTACCCATCAATTGCCAGCATTCCCACCACGAAATCCACGGAATTTTGCCACCCCCCCCAAAAAATTGCCCAAATCCGACACCCCCGGGGTGCCTGCACCCCGAACCCCCGGGCTGTTTGCCCTGGTCCACCCCGGGCACCCGCACCTCCCCCCGGGTGCCCGCACCCCCCCGAATCAGCCCAAACCCACCTCCGTTCTGGCCATAACTTCCAACTCCCAAGTTCGTTTTTCGTGTTCTTTAGCTCATTTGGAAGCTATTGACATCCCCCATCCACAACATATCATTACCACCACCATTAGCCTCCATAAAAAATTCATCATAAAAGCACCCACCTTCCACATTTGACCAATTTTGAGTTGCGGTTTCCGTTTCCTAAGGTGTTTCGGCTACTTAGGAACGTGTGCCATCGACATCACCACCATTCACCATCGCCTCGGAGTCACCTTCACCAACGATCTTCACCGCTGACACCGCTAACCGTAAGAAAGGACGGTAACCTCGACGACACCTCGTTCATTTCCTTGCTTTTGCATTGATAACCCGAGCCATTTTGAGTCACTTACCCATCGAAACTAGCGAGTTGAGAATTGCCACGTCATGCTATTGTGCACCGTAGTGAACCTGCTATCATCATTGTGCCCTAAATTTCTCATGTGCATATCTTATATACTTGTCTCATATCATATTTGGCTCGAGCATCAAGCATAGTGAAAAAAAGAGAAAGAAAGAAAAGCTTTTAAGCAAAAGAGGAGAAACAAAGAGCTTGTAAGCAATAGCATTGAGCCAGTTTGCATCGACATATCATCTTGGTCACCTCATACATAGCATAGTTGGGATTGAAGACGGCACGTTTCTCTCATAGGTTGGTGCACAAGCGTATCTTGTCCATTTGAGCAATCAAGCTAGCGTCTCTCTAGCATCCGTACAACAAGAGCATTTTCCGTGGTTACACTTTTTGAACTCACTCCTTGGTTGTGCGGATCCCATCTATCATCCGTGTATGCGTTCCTAGAGATATTCTTGGCTTTGATCTATTTGCTTTACTTTCAATTTTGTGAACCGTCTCAACACTATCAATATCTTGACTAACATTTGCTTCAACTTTTTGCCACCATCCTAACCGAGCTACTCCATAAGATTTACTTGTCTAGGTGTGAGAAACTAACCCGGTACCAATTCTCCTATTGTGGCATTACATTGAGCGACACTTGATACATCCACAATCCTCGAAAAAGGTAACTTTGGTATTGTTCTCTCATTTTCCTACTCACCCCACTATGTTATGATGTATAGGCCAAGTTCTTCGATGAACCCACTTTTCGAGGAGCAAGATGATGATTGCGACTATGTCACCAAGAGTCACTTCTTCGTCGCGCAACGAGCTCTCCATCAAGAAAGTGAAGCCTTGGGTGAACGCATTGAGCAACTCGCCACCGATCTTCTTCAATCGGAAGCAAGAAACCGCGACTACATCGATGCCAAGTTCACCCCCCAAATGGAATAATTCTGCAACATGATTGTGAGACGCCCGTCTTCCTTGACATCTTCGTCAAGACGACGCCACTCAAGCCGCCGCTCAAGTCGACAATCTTTGGACTACTCCTCTTATGATGCAAGTCCTCCACAAGCTTGCTTTCCTTGACGTGATGATCCCAAGATCGCCAAGCTCAAGAAAATCCATTCCAAGGCAATGGCTTACAAGACCGAGTCTGAGCACATGAAAGGGCACGACAACAAGCACAAGAAGCAATGGATCAAGAGCAAATACCTCCACAAGTGCGACGTCAACCACCTCAAGACGGTGATGCAATTCGACAAGCACAAGAGCGCCGTGAAGCACAAGCCCTCGAACGTGAAGCTCAACGCACACTCAACGAGGTCACTAGAGCCGTCGAAGAGCGCAACCGCCAATTCCGTGAACAAGAAGAAGCACTTCGCCAAGCATGACAAGAAGAAGCCGCTCGACTTGAAGAGCAACAAGAAGAAAGAAGAAACCAAGCACACATGCATCGTCCTCCTCCACGACAAGAGCGACATCCCGAGGAACGAGCATTTGAGGACCTTCATCCTCGTCAAGAGCAACATCAAAACCGCCACTACGACGAAGAACTCCGCTACGGCAAGCTCAAGTTCACCATGCCCAAGTTCTCCGGAAGCAATGACCCCGAAGAATATCTTTCATGGGCATTGAAGGTGGACAAGATATTTCGTCTCCACAACTACAACGAGGAAAAGGAGTTCACCATGGCCTCCCTGGAGTTTCAAGACTACGTCCTCATTTGGTGGGAACCAGTGATCGAGCGACGACAAACAAGAGGCGAACCATCCAACACAACTTGGACGCAAATGAAGGATGTCATGAGAGTTCGCTTCTTGCCTACACACTGCACCCGTGATCTTTTCAAGAAGTTGCAACTCCTCAATCAAGGCAAGAAGACGGTGGAATAATACTACCAAGAAATGGAGGTTGCCATGATAGGAGCCAATGTCAAGGAAGATGACGAGCAAACTATGGCACGCTTCTTGAATGGCCTCAACCACCCAATCAAGCAGATTGCTGACTTCCAACCCCACTCCAACCTTCTCGAGCTAGTTCATCAAGCGACCAAGGCCGAGCGACAAGTGCAAGATGACTTCAAATATGTCAAGTACTCGTCCAAGACCTACGGCTCCTACTCTCAAGTTCCCGTGACTTCGGCACCTCCTACCTCAGCTAGAGGCATTACTAAATACCGGCGATAAGTCAAGTTCCAAGCAAGTTACGCCTTCCTTGACTCGTCCACCGGCAAGAACCTACAAATCCAAGACACCCTCATCTTCGGCACCACCGAATGACTCCGTCAAGACAAGTTCATTCAAGTGCTTCACATGTGGTGGACGAGCACACAAGTCCTGCGAATGCACCAACAAGTGAACCATGATTTTCAACGATGATGGCACATACGACTCCATGAGTGAAGAAGAAATGGAAGCCCTTGAGCACGTGTCCATGCACCGGCGCGTGAACGAAGATGAAGATGATCAAGTCTTTTGTGACAACGATTCAAGTCCCTCTCTTTTGGTCTCCAAGGTCTTGATGCTCCAACACCACCAAGAAGAAGACCAATGGTGCCACATCTTCCACACCAAGGACGACATCAACGAGCGTTCCGTGAAAGTCATCATCGACGGAGGTAGTTGCCACAACTTGGCAAGTGAAGAGCTATGTTCCAAGCTGCAATTGGCCAAGAAGAAGCATCCTCGTCCCTACAAGGTGCAATGGTTGAGCGACTCCG
This sequence comes from Aegilops umbellulata, assembly GCA_032464435.1. NCBI lineage: Eukaryota > Viridiplantae > Streptophyta > Magnoliopsida > Poales > Poaceae > Aegilops > Aegilops umbellulata. The sequence goes on along the minus strand of CP136055.1, from coordinate 345,353,094 downwards.
ACACTATTCAAGTGGAGCATACGGTGCAAGTTTCCTTCAAGATCGGCGTCTATGAGGACACCTTGGAGTGTGACGTGGTTCCTATGTCCGTGTGCCATCTTCTCTTTGGAAGACCTTGGCAATTTGACCACGGCGTCATCCACAACGGACGTACAAACCACTATAGCTTCAAGATGAAGGGCAAGGAGTACGTGCTATGACCAACGTCACCAAGCCAAGTGATCGCCGACAAGCAAGCTTCCACACATCAGGGAGATACTGGTGAGAGAGTGAACCATCACAAAGAAAGTGAGTGCCACAAGCCCAAATTGAGTGACTCTTCGCCAAGAGAGAAAAACTTAGTCCTCCTAGCCACAAAAAGAGAGACGAGAGAAGTGTGTGATAACCCATCGAGTGTCATCCACTATGTCCTACTATGCAAAAATGAGGTGGAAAAAACTAGCACTCCTAATCCTCTTCCTCCTGTGCTCTCTAACTTGCTGCATGAATTCACGGATGTCTTTCCCGATGAGCTACCTCCCGGTCTTCCTCCTCTACGTGGCGTTCAACATCGGATCGACCTCATACCCAAGGCACCTCTTCCTAACAAGGCTCCATACCGCGTCAACCCTGAAGAAACTAAGGAGATCCAACGACAAGTACAACAACTCATCGAAAATGGTCATGTACGTGAAATCTTAACTCCTTGTGCCATTCCGGTTATCCTTGTGCCTAAGAAAGACGGTAGTTTTCGCATGTGCTTTGATTGTAGACCCATCAATGCTATCATCGTTCGTTATAGGCACTCCATTCCTCGCCTTGATGATATGCTAGATGAGCTTAGCGGTGCCACCATTTTCTCAAAAATTGATCTTAAAAGGGGCTATTACCAAATACGCATTCAAGAAGGTGATGAATGGAAACCGCTTTTAAAACTAAATTTGGCTTGTACGAGTGGTTAGTTATGCCTATGGGTTTATCGGAAGCTCTCGGTTCTTTCATGTGTCTTATGCATTTCGTGGTTCGTCCTTACATGGGAGTGTTTGTTGTGGTCTACTTTGACGATACTTGTATTTAGCAAATCCATCAAAGATCATGTAAATCATGTTAGGGCCGTTTTGCAAACTCTTCGCAAGGAACGTCTTTATGCCAACATGAAAAAATGCACTTTTGGAGTTGACAAGCTTGTTTTCTTGGGTTTCGTTGTTTCTTCAAAGGGTGTCCATGTTGATGAGTCTAAAGTTGAAGCAATTAAAACTTGGCTACAACCCACAAATTTTCAACAAGTGCGTAGTTTTCTTGGCCTTGCGGGTTTCTATCATCGCTTTGTAAAAGATTTTAGCACTATTGCCGCACCGTTGCATGCTTTGAGTAAGAAAAATGCACCCTTTGTTTGGGGACCTTTGCAATCTACCGCATTTGATGGGTTCAAATCTTTGCTTACTCATGCTTCGATTCTTGCTTTGCCTAGCTTTGACAAAACTTTTGAAGTTCATTGTGATGCTAGTGGTAATGGAATTGGTGGAGTTTTGATGCAAGAAAAGCGAGCCATTGCATATTTTAGTGAAAAACTTTCCGGTGCTCAACTCAACTTTCCCATATATGGCAAAGAATTGTTTGCTTTAGTGTGTGTGCTGCATGTTTGGGAACATTATCTTTGCCCACATGAGTTTGTCATACATACCGATCATGAGACACTTAAGTACCTTAAATGCCAAACCAAGTTGAATAAACAACATGCTAAATTGAGTGAATTTATTGAATCTTTCCCCTATGTGATCAAGTACATTAAGGGCAAAGAGAATGTTGTAGCGGATGCCCTTTCCGCAAATGCATGTTAATTACTCAACTTTAATTGAATGTTGTTGGATTTGAACATATCAAAGATTTGTATGAGCACGATGTGACTTTTGCTACGCCTTTTGCAAAGTGTGTGATGCATACATCTTGGGAACGATATTATATTAAAGATGGTTATCTAATGAGAGCTAACAAACTATGCATTCCCGAGTCTTCTCTCCGTTTGTTACTTTTGCAAGAGGCTCATGGAGGCGGACTCATGGGACACTTTGGACACGATAAGACGTTTGCCACGCTCTCCAAGAACTACCTTTGTCCCAAGATGTTCTCGATGTCTCACGCTTCACCAACTGGTGCTCTACATGCCGCAAAGCTAAGTCACAATCTCAATCCCATGGTTTACATATGCCCCTGCCAATTCCACATCAACCATGGGGAGATATTAGCATGGATTTTGTGCTTGGATTACCTAGGACTCAAAATGGCAAGGATTCCGTATTTGTTGTTGTGGACCGATTCTCTAAAATGGCTCATTTTATCCCATGCAATAAGATTGACGATGCTTAGGGAAATCTTGAGGTTACACGGAGTGCAAAAGACAATTCTGTCGGACCGAGACATCAAGTTCTTAAGCTACTTTTGGAAGACGTTATGCGCCAAGCTCGGAATCAAGCTACTCTTCTCCACGACATATCACCCTCAAACCGATGGACAAATCGAAGTCACCAACTGGACGCTCGCCACTCTCCTACGCATGTTGATCAAGAAGAACATAAAGGAGTGGGAGAAGTGCTTACCCATCGCCGAGTACGCCTACAACCGTGCAAGGCACTCTACCACTGGCAAGTCCCCCTTCGAGGTTGTCTACGGCTTCAACCCGTTGTCGCCATTGGACATCCTTCCTCTACTGCTACAAGAACGAGTGAACATGGACGCTAGCTCAAGAGCAACCTACCTCAAGAAGATGCATGAAGAAACAAGGTCCACGATCGAGCTCAAGTACACCGCCTCACCACCAAGCTCAACATCAACAAGTCACTGATGGTGTTCCAACCGGGAGATCTCGTATGGTTACATCTCCGCAAGGATCGCTTCCCCAAGGAGCGAAAGTACAAGCTACTTCCGAGAGCTGTTGGACCCTTCAAGGTGCTCGCATGCTACAACGACAACGCCTACAAGATCGACATTCCATGTGACAAGTACAACGTAAGCGACATCTTCAATGTCAAAGACTAGGCGAAGTACCATGGTGATGAAGATCATGATCCGTGGACGGATCTCTCCCAGGATGGGGGAGATGATGTGGAGCATCCCTCGACCACCCACACGGACACTCCATCACCACCGCAAGAACTGAGAGGAGCAATGACAAGAGCACGTGCACGCACCATCGAGAATGAGGTCGATTCTTTCCTCTTCGAGTTTCGTTCAGATTCGCATGAGAATTGGGTTCTACCTCATAAAGACATGTTATGCATTCTTAGATACCAAGGAGATGATCGTGAGAAGGAGAGGATGGAGACTCGAGCATCCACCAAGCAAGAGAAGGAAGAGGAGGACGAGAAGAACGAAGGAAAGGAGCTCCTGGACACCCCGGGTACATGGGCAGAAGGACCCGGGGTGCCCGGACTCGAAGCCACGGGGAGGGTCAAACCTCCTGGACACCCCGGGTGCCTGGCCATCTTGGCCCCGGGTGCCCGGCCGCAGGCTAGGCCTCGCCCCCGCCCACCTCGGATGCCCGGCCCCCCACCTGGGTCGCGCCCAACTCGCCCCCGGGTGCCCGGGCCCTCAACCCCGGGTGCCCGGCCATCCCCACGCCAGCCACCACGCCCGCCCAGGTGCCCAGGCCTTGGACCCCCAGGAGCCCGACCTTGGCCTCCCCAGCCACCAGCAGCCGCCCCAGGTGCCCGGGCCTAGGACCCCCGGGTGCCCGGTCCTCCTTCATCTGGCGCCCTCTCCGGTCCAGGTGCCCGGGCCACTTTACCCCGGGTGCCCGGACCCCTCCGAGAATGTCTGCGTGCAATTGGGGTCTTGACCCTTGTATCCCTCTTCCCCTTCTTGTCTTGTCCCTAGACTATAAGTATCCATCTCCTAGCTCATTAGAGAGTTTAGCAAAGTACTCCCTTTGTCCCATAATGTAAGACGTTTTTTAACACTACTGTGGTATGAAAAAGCGTCTTACATTGTGGGACGGAGGGAGTATTACATAGACAAAGAGAGAGCTTTGCTCATCATCCTCCTCACGGAGATCTAGACCTCCTCTTGGAGATCAATCCCTCCTCTTGGAGAAGATCCTCTTAGATATCAAGACCTCACCTAGTGGGAAGAACTTTTACCCCAGTGCTATGTTCCTTGAATTTTTCGTGTATGCTTGTGGATCTCTTGTATGCTACTCTAGTGGATGTGTTATTTGGGTTTGTTAGAGTGATTTCCTCCTTGTGATTTTTTGTGTTCTTGCTCTTTTTGCCCCTCCAAGTGTGGAAAGATCCCCTCTAGGGTTTCACCCTAAAACATCTTTTTATCATGACCAAGGTTGATTGACATCTGGAGTCCCATCCCCCCATTTGCTAGCTTGATTTTGTTGTTTTTTGTCCTAATTCGAAAATCCCCACAAAAATAGCCCCAAAAAATTTTCTTGCAATTTGTTGGATCTTGTCAGATTTGGTTGTTTTGGTCCATGGATTTGTTGTTTGGCAAGTGGATCTAGCCCCTACCCATCAATCCCCACCATTCCCACCACGAAATCCATGGAATTTTGCCATCTCCCAAAAAATTTCGCCCAAATCTGACACCCCCGGGTACCCGCACCTCGAACCCCTGGGCACCCACACCCCCAATTGTTTGGCCCGGTCCACCTTGGGCACCCGCACCTCCCATCCCCGGGTGCCCCCTGAATCAGCCCAAATCCACCTCCGTTTTGGCCATAACTTCCAACTCCCAAGTCTGTTTTTCGTGTTCTTTAGCACGTTTGGAAGATCTTGACATCCCCCGTCCACATATATCATTACCACCACCATTAGCCTCCATAAAAAAATTCATCATAAAAGCGCCCACCTTCCGCACTTGACCAATTTTGAGTTGCGGTTTCCGTTTCCTAAGGTGTTTCGGCTACTTAGGAACGTGTGACATCAACATCACCGCCATTCATCATCGCCTCGGAGTCATCTTCGCCAACGATCTTCGCCGTTGACACGGCTAACCATATGAAAGGACGGTAACCTCAACGACACCTCATTCATTTTCCTTGCTTTTGCATTGATAACCCAAGCCATTTTGTGTCACTTACCCATCGAGACTAGCGAGTTGAGAATTGCTGGGCCACACGATTGTGCACCGTAGTGATCTTGCTATCATCATTGTGCCCTATGTATCTCCAATGCATATCTTATATACTTATCTCATATCATATTTGGCTCGAGCATCAAGCATAGTGAAAAAAAGAGAAAGAAAGAAAAGCTTTTAAGCAAAATAGGAGAACCAAAGAGCTTGTAAGCAATAGAAGTGAGCTAGTTTGCATCGACATATCATCTTGGTCACCTCATACATAGCATAGTTGGGATTTAAGACGACACTTTTCTCTCATAGGTTGGTGCACAAGCGTATCTTGCCCATTTGAGCAATCGAGCTAGCGTCTCTCTAGCATCCGTACACCAAGAGCATTTTCCGTGGTTACACTTTTTGAGCTCACTCCTTGGTTGTGCGGATCCCATCTATCATCCGTGTGTGCGTTCCTAGTGATATTCTTGGCTTTGATCTGTTTGCTTTACTTGCATTTTGTGAACCGTCTCAACCTTATCAATATCTTGACTAACATTTGCTTGAAATTTTTTCCACCATCCTAACCGAGCTACTGCATAAGCTTTACTTGTCTAGGTGTGAGAATCAAACCCGGTACCAATTCTCCAATTGTGGCATTACATTGAGCGACACTTGATACATCCACAATCCTCAGAAAAGGTAACTTCGGTATTTTTCTCTGATTTTCCTACTCACCCACTTGGTTATGATGGATAGGCCAAGTTCTTTGGCGAACCCACTTTTCGAGGAGCAAGGTGATGATCGCGACTACGTCACCAAGAGTCACTTCTTCGTCGCGCAACGAGCTCTCCATCAAGAAAGTGAAGCCTTGGGTGAACGCATTGAGCAACTCGCCACCGATCTTCGTCAATCGAAAGCAAGGAACTGTGACTACATCGACGCCAAGTTCACCACCCAAATGGAAGAATTCTGCAACATGATTGTGAGACGCCCGTCTTCCTCGACATCTTCATCAAGACGGCGCCACTCAAGCCATCGCTCAAGTCGGCAATCTTCGGACTACTCCTCTTATGATGCAAGTCCTCCACGAGCTCGCTTTCCCTGACGTGATGATCCCAATATCGCTAAGCTCAAGAAAATCCATTCCAAGCCAATGGATTACAAGACCGAGTTCAAGCACATGAAAGTGCGCGGCAACAAGCGCAAGAAGCAATGGAGCAAGAGAAAATACCTGCACAAGTGCAACGTCAACCACCTCAAGACGGTGATGCAATTCGACAAGCACAAGAGCGCCGTCAAGCACAAGCCCTCGAACGTGAAGCTCAAGCACTCGAAGCTCAAGGCACACTCAACGAGGCCACTAGAGCCGTCGAAGAGCGCAACCACCAAGTCCATGAACAAGAAGAAGCACTTCGCCAAGCACGACAAGAAGAAGCCGCTCGACTTGAAGAGCAACAGGAAAGAAGAAACCAAGCGCACATGCATCGTCCTCCTCCACGACAAGAGCGACATCCCGAGGAACGAGCATTTAAGGTCCTACCTCCTCGTCAAGAGCAACATCAAAACCGCCACTACGACGAAGAACTCCGCTACGACAAGCTCAAGTTCACCATGCCCAAGTTCTTCGGAAGCAATGGTACCGAAGAACATATTTCATGGGCATTGAAGGTGGATAAGATATTCTGTCTCCACAACTACGGCGAGGAAAAGAAGATCGCCATGGCCTCCCTCGAGTTTCAAGACTACATCCTCATTCGATGGGAACAAGTGATCGAGCGACGACAAGCAAGAGGTGAACCACCCATCACAACTTGGACGCAAATGAAGGATGTCATGAGAGCTCGCTTCATGCCTACACACTACACCCATGATCTTTTCTAGAAGTGGCAACACCTCAAGCAAGGCAAGAAGACGGTGGAATAATACTACCAAGAAATGGAGGTTGCCATGATAAGAGCCAATTTCAGGGAAGATGACGAACAAACTATGGCACACTTCTTGAACGGCCTCAACCACCCAATCAAGCAGATTGCCGACTTCCAACCCTACTCCAACCTTCTCGAGCTAGTTCATCAAGCGACCAAGGCCGAGCGACAAGTGCAAGATGACTTCAAATATGCCAAGTACTCGTCCAATACCTACGGCTTCTACTCTCAAGTTCCCGCGACTTCGGCACCTCCTACCTAAACTAGAGCATCACCAAGTACCGGCGACAAGTCAATTTCCAAGCAAGTTACACCTTCCTGGACTTGTCCTCCGGCAAGCACCTACAAATCCAAGACTCACTCATCTTCGACACCACCAAATGACACTTTCAAGAGAAGTTCATTCAAGTGCTTCACATGTGGTGGCCGAGGACACAAGTACTTCGAATGCACCAACAACCGAACCATGATCTTCAACGATGATGGAAAATACGACTCCATGAGTGAAGAAGAAATGGAAGCCCTTGAGCACGTGGCCATGCACCGGCACGTGAACGAATATGAAGATGATCAAGTCTTTTGTGACAACGATTCAAGTCCCTCTGTTTTGGTATCCAAGGTCTTGATGCTCCAACACCACCAAGAAGAAGACCAACGGTGCCACATCTTCCACACCAAGGACGACATCAACGAGCGTTCCGTGAAAGTCATCATCGACAGAGGTAGTTGCCACAACTTGGCAAGTGAAGAGCTATGTTCCAAGCTGCAATTGGCCAAGAAGAAGCATCCTCGTCCCTACATGGTGCAATGGTTGAGCGACTCCGACACTATTCAAGTGGAGCATACGCTGCAAGTTTCCTTCAAGATCAGCGCCTACGAGGACACCTTGGAGTGCGACTTGGTTCCTATGTCCGTGTGCCATCTTCTCTTGGGAAGACCTTGGCAATTCGACCGCGGTGTCATCCACAACGGACATACAAACCACTATAGCTTCAAGAGGAAGGGCAAGGAGTACGTGCTACGACCAATTTCACCAAGGCAAGTTATCACCGACAAGCAAGCTTCCACACATCAGGGAGATACTGGTGAGAGAGTGAACCACCACAAAGAAAATGAGCGCCACAAGCCCAAATTTAGTGACTCTTCGCCAAGAGAGAAAAACTTAGCCCTCCTAGCCACAAAAAGAGAGATGAGAGAAGTGTGTGATAACCCATCGAGTGTCATCCACTATGTCCTACTATGCAAAGATGAGGTGGCAAAAAACTAACACTCCTAATCCTCTTCCTCTAGTGTTCTCTAACTTGTTGCAGGAATTCGCGGATGTCTTTCCTGATGAGCTATCTCCCGGTCTTCCTCCTCTACGTGGCATTGAACATCGGATCGACCTCATCCCCAAGGCACCTCTTCCTAACAAGGCTCCATACCGTGTCAACCCCGAAGAAACTAAGGAGATCCAACGACAAGTAGAAAAACTCATCGAAAACGGTCATGTACGTGAAGGCTTAAGTCCTTGTGTCATTCCGGTTATCCTTGTGCCTAAGAAAGACGGTACTTTTCACATGTGCTCCGATTGTAGACTCATCTATGCTATCACCATTCGTTATAGGCACCCCATTCCTCGCCTCGATGATATGCTAGATGAGCTTAGTGGTGCCACCATTTTCTTAAAAATAGATCTTAAAAGTGGCTATTACCAAATATGCATTCAAGAAGGTGATGAATGGAAAACCGCTTTTAAAACTGGCTTGTACGAGTGGTTAGTTATGCCTATGGGTTTATCAGAAGCTCCCGGTACTTTCATTCGTCTTATTCATTTTGTGGTTCGTCCTTACATGGGAGTGTTTGTTGTGGTCCACTTTGACGACATACTTGTATTTAGCAAATCCATCAAAGATCATGTAAATCATGTTAGGGCCATTTTGTAAACTCTTTGCAAGGAACGTCTTTATGCCAACATGGAAAAATGCACTTTTTGAGTTGACAAGCTTGTTTTCTTGGGTTTCGTTGTTTCTTCAAAGGGTGTCCATGTTGATGAGTCTAAAATTGAAGCAATTAAAACTTGGCCATAACCCATAAATTTGCAACAAGTGCGTAGTTTTCTTGGCCTTGCGGGTTTCTATTGTCGCTTTGTGAAAGACTTAGCACTATTGCTGCATCGTTGCATGCTTTGAGTAAGAAAAATGCACCCTTTGTTTGGGGACCTTTGCAATCTACCACACTTGAAGAGCTCAAATCTTTGCTTACTCATGCTCCAGTTCATGCTTTATCTAGTGATGACCCACAAGTATAGGGGATCAATCGTAGTCCTTTCGATAAGTAAGAGTGTCGAACCCAACGAGGAGCAGAAGGAAATGATAAGTGGTTTTCAGCAAGGTATTCTCTGCAAGTACTGAAATAAGTAGTAACAGATAGTTTTGTGATAGAATAATTTGTAACGAGCAACAAGTAAAAAAAGTAAATAAAGTACAGCAAGGTGGCCCAATCCTTTTTGTTGCAAAGGACAAGCCTGGACAAACTCTTATTAAGGAAAAGCGCTCCCGAGGACACATGGGAATATCGTCAAGCTAGTTTTCGTCACGTTCATATGATTCGCGTTCGATACTTTGATAATTTGATATGTGAAGGAAATATGCCCTAGAGGCAATAATAAAGTTATTATTTATTTCCTTATATCATGATAAATGTTTATTATTCATGCTAGAATTGTATTATCCGGAAGCATAATACTTGTGTGAATACATAGACAAACTAAACGTCACTAGTATGCCTCTACTTGACTAGCTCGTTAATCGAAGATGGTTATGTTTCCTAACCATAGACATGTGTTGTCATTTGATTAATGGGATCACATCATTCGGAGAATGATGTGATTTACATGACCCATTCCATTAGCTTAGCACCCGATCGTTTAGTATGATGCTATTGCTTTCTTCATGACTTATACATGTTCCTATGACTATGAGATTATGCAACTCCCGTTTGCCGGAGGAACACTTTGTGTGCTACCAAATATCACAACGTAACTGGGTGATTATAAAGGAGATCTACAGGTGTCTCCAAAGGTACATGTTGGGTTGGCGTATTTCGAGATTAGGATTTGTCACTCCGATTGTCGGAGAGGTATCTCTGGGCCCTCTCGATAATGCACATCATATAAGCCTTGCAAGCATTGCTACTAATGAGTTAGTTGCGAGATGATGTATTATAGAAACGAGTAAAGAGACTTGCCGGTAACGAGATTGAACTAGGTATTGAGATACCGACGATCGAATCTCGGGCAAGTAACATACCGATGACAAAGGGAACAACGTATGTTGTTATGCGGTCTGACCGATAAAGATGTTCGTAGAATATGTAGGAGCCAATATGAGCATCCAGGTTCCGCTATTGGTTATTGACCAGAGACGTGTCTCGGTCATGTCTACATTGTTCTCGAACCCGTAGGGTCCGCACGCTTAACGTTACGATGACAGTTTCATTATGAGTTTATATATTTTGATGTACCGAAGTTTGTTCGGAGTCCCGGATGTGATCACGGACATGACGAGGAGTCTCGAAATGGTTGAGACATAAAGATCGATATATTGGACGGCTATATTCGGACACCGGAAGTGTTCCGGGTGATTTCGGAGAAAACCGGAGTGCCGGAGGTTTACCGGAACCCCCCGGGAGAAGTAATGGGCCTTATGGGCCCTAGTGGAGAGAGAGAGAGAGGCGGCCAGGGTGGGCCGCGCCCCCTCCCCCTCTGGTCCGAATTGTACTAGGAGAGGGGGGCGGCGCCCCCCTTTCCTTCTCCCTCCCCCCTTCCTTTCCCCCTCCTAGTAGGAGTAGGAAAGAGGGGTCCTACTCCTACTAGGAGGAAGACTCCTCCTTGGCGCGCCCACAAGGGCCGGCCGGCCTCCCCCTTGCTCCTTTATATACAGGGGCAGGGGGGCACCTCTAGACACACAAGTTGATCTTCGTGATCGTTCTCTTAGCCGTGTGCGGTGCCCCCCTCCACCATAATCCTCGATAATATTGTAGCGGTGCTTAGGCGAAGCCCTGCGACGGTAGAACATCAAGATCGTCACCATGCCATCGTGCTGACGGAACTCTTCCCCGACACTTTGCTGGATTGGAGTCCGGGGATCATCATCGAGCAGAACGTGTGCTAGAACTCGGAGGTGCCGTAGTTTCGGTGCTTGATCGGTCGGGCCGTGAAGACGTACGACTACATCAACCGCGTTGTCATAACGCTTCCGCTGTCGGTCTACGAGGGTACGTAGACAACACTCTCCCCTCTCGTTGCTATGCATCACCATGATCTTGCGTGTGCATATGATTTTTTTTGAAATTACTACGTTCCCTAACAGTGGCATCCGAGCCTAGGTTTTATGTGTTGATGTTATATGCACGAGTAGAACACAAGTGAGTTGTGGGCGATATAAGTCATACTGCTTACCAGCATGTCATACTTTGGTTCGGCGGTATTGTTGGATGAAGCGGTCCGGACCGACATTACGCGTACGCTTACGCGAGACTGGTTCTACCGACGTGCTTTGCACACAGGTGGCTGGCGGGTGTCAGTTTCTCCAACTTTAGTTGAACCGAGTGTGGCTACGCCCGGTCCTTGCGAAGGTTAAAACAACACCAACTTGACAAACTATCGTTGTGATTTTGATGCGTAGGTGAGATTGGTTCTTGCTTAAGCCCGTAGCAGCCATGTAAAACTTGCAACAAACAAAGTAGAGGACGTCTAACTTGTTTTTGCAGGGCATGTTGTGATGTGATATGGTCAAGACATGATGCTTAATTTTATTGTATGAGATGATCATGTTTTGTAACCGAGTTATCGGCAACTGGCAGGAGCCATATGGTTGTCGCTTTATTGTATGCAATGCAATCGCCCTGTAATGCTTTACTTTATCACTAAACGGTAGCGATAGTCATAGAAGCATAAGATTGGCAAGACGACAAGGAAGCTACGATGGAGATCAAGGTGTCGCGCCGGTGATGGTGGTGATCATGACGGTGCTTCGAAGATGGAGATCACAAGCACAAGATGATGATGGCCATGTCATATCACTTATATTGATTGCATGTGATGTTTATCTTTTATGCATCTTATCTTGCTTTGATTGACGGTAGCATTTTAAGATGATCTCTCACTAATTATCAAGAAGTGTTCTCCCTAAGTATGCACCGTTATGAAAGTTCTTCGTGCTGAGACACCACATGATGATCGGGTGTGATAGGCTCTACGTTCAAATACAACGGGTGCAAAACAGTTGCACACGCGGAATACTCAGGTTATACTTGACGAGCCAAGCATATACAGATATGGCCTCGGAACACAGAGACCGAAAGGTCGAGCGTGAATCATATAGTAGATATGATCAACATAGTGATGTTCACCAATGAAACTACTCTATCTGACGTGATGATCGGACATGGTTTAGTTGATTTGGATCACGTGATCACTTAGAGGATTAGAGGGATGTCTATCTAAGTGGGAGTTCTTTAGTAATATGATTAATTGAACTTAAATTTATCATGAACTTAGTACCTGATAGTATCTTGCTTGTTCATGTTTGATTGTAGATAGATGGCCCGTGCTGTTGTTTCGTTGAATTTTAATGCGTTCCTTGAGAAAGCAAAGTTGAAAGATGATGGTAGCAATTACATGGACTGGGTCCGTAATTTGAGGATTATCCTCATTGCTGCACAGAAAAGTTACGTCCTGGAAGCACCGCTGGGTGCCAGGCCTGCTGCTGATGCAACTGACGATGTTAAGAACGTCTGGCAGAGCAAAGCTGATGACTACTCGATAGTTCAATGTGCCATGCTTTACGGCTTAGAATCGGGTCTTCAACGACGTTTTGAACGTCATGGAGCATATGAGATGTTCCAAGAGTTGAAGTTAATATTTCAAGCAAATGCCCGGATTGAGAGATATGGAGTCTCCAATAAGTTCTATAGCTGCAAGATGGAGGAGAACAGTTCTGTCAGTGAGCATATACTCAAAATGTCTGGGTATAATAATCACTTGATTCAATTGGGAGTTAATCTTCCAGATGATTGCGTCATTGACAGAATTCTCCAATCACTTCCACCTAGCTATAAGAGATTCGTGATGAACTATAATATGCAAGGGATGGATAAGACAATTCCCGAGCTCTTCGCAATGCTGAAAGCTGCGGAGGTAGAAATCAAGAAGGAGCATCAAGTGTTGATGGTCAACAAGACCACTAGTTTCAAGAAAAAGGGCAAAGGGAAGAAGAAGGGGAACTTCAAGAAGAACAACAAGCAAGTTGCTGCTCAGGAGAAGAAACCCAAATCTGGACCTAAGCCTGAAACTGAGTGCTTCTACTGCAAGCAGACTGGTCACTAGAAGCGGAATTGCCCCAAGTATTTGGCGGATAATAAGGATGGCAAGGTGAACAAAGGTATATGTGATATACATGTTATTGATGTGTACCTTACTAATGCTGGCAGTAGCACCTGGGTATTTGATACTAGTTCTGTTGCTAATATTTGCAACTCGAAACAGGGACTACGGATTAAGCGAAGATTGGCTAAGGACAAGGTGACGATGCGCGTGGGAAATGGTTCCAAAGTCGATGTGATCGCGGTCGGCACACTACCTCTACATCTACCTTCGGGATTAGTATTAGACCTAAATAATTGTTATTTGGTGCCAGCGTTGAGCATGAACATTATATCTGGATCTTGTTTGATGCGAGACGGTTATTCATTTAAATCAGAGAATAATGGTTGTTCTATTTATATGAGTAATATCTTTTATGGTCATGCACCCTTGAAGAATGGTCTATTCTTATTAAATCTCGATAGTAGTGACACACATATTCATAATGTTGAAACCAAAAGATGCAGAGTTGATAATGATAGTGCAACTTATTTGTGGCACTGCCATTTAGGTCATATCGGTGTAAAGCGCATGAAGAAACTCCATACTGATGGGCTTTTGGAACCACTTGATTATGAATCACTTGGTACTTGCGAACCGTGCCTTATGGGCAAGATGACCAAAACGCCGTTCTCCGGTACTATGGAGAGAGCAACAGATTTGTTTGGAAATCATACATACAGATGTATGTGGTCCGATGAATGTTGAGGCTCGTGGCGGATATCGTTATTTTCTCACCTTCATAGATGACTTAAGCAGATATGGGTATATCTACTTAATGAAACATAAGTCTGAAACATTTGAAAAGTTCAAAGAATTTCAGAGTGAAGTTAAAAATCATCGTAACAAGAAAATAAAGTTTCTACGATCTGATCGTGGAGGAGAATATTTGAGTTACGAGTTTGGTGTACATTTCAAACAATGCGGAATAGTTTCGCAACTCACGCAACCCCGAACACCACAACGTAATGGTGTGTCCGAACATCGTAATCGTACTTTACTAGATATGGTGCGTTCTATGATGTCTCTTACTGATTTACCGCTATCATTTTGGGGTTATGCTTTAGAGACGACCGCATTCACGTTAAATAGGGCACCATCGAAATCCGTTGAGACGACGCCTTATGAACTATGGTTTGGCAAGAAACCAAAGTTGTCGTTTCTTAAAGTTTGGGGATGCGATGCTTATGTGAAAAAGCTTCAACCTGATAAGCTTGAACCCAAATCGGAGAAATGTGTCTTCATAGGATATCCAAAAGAAACTATTGGATACACCTTCTATCACAGATCCGAAGGCAAGACTTATTCAGAAACTTTCTAGAGAAGGAGTTTCTCTCGAAAGAAGTGAGTGGGAGGAAAGTAGAACTTGATGAGGTAACTGTACCTGCTCCCTTATTGGAAAGTAGTACATCACAGAAACCGGTTTCTGTGACACCTACACCAATTAGTGAGGAAGCTAATGACGATGATCATGAAACTTCAGAACAAGTTACTACTGAACCTCGTAGATCAACCAGAGTAAGATCCGCACCAGAATGGTACGGTAACCCTGTTCTGGAAGTCATGCTACTAGATCATGATGAACCTACGAACTATGAAGAAGCGACGGTGAGCCCAGATTCCGCAAAATGGCTTGAAGCCATGAAATCTGAGATGGGATCCATGTATGAGAATAAAGTATGGACTTTGGTTGACTTGCCCAATGATCGGCAAGCAATTGAGAATAAATGGATCTTCAAGAAGAAGACTGACGATGACGGTAATGTTACTGTCTACAAAGCTCGACTTGTCGCAAAAAGGTTTTCGACAAGTTCAAGGGATTGACTACGATGAGACCTTCTCACCCGTAGCGATGCTTAAGTCTGTCCGAATCATGTTAGCGATTGCCGCATTTTATGATTATGAAATTTGGTAGATGGATGTCAAAACTGCATTCCTGAATGGATTTCTGGAAAAAGAGTTGTATATGATGCAGCCGGAAGGTTTTGTCGATCCAAAGGGAGCTAACAAAGTGTGCAAGCTCCAGCGATCCATTTATGGACTGGTGCAAGCCTCTCGGAGTTGGAATAAACGCTTTGATAGTGTGATCAAAGCATTTGGTTTTGTACAGACTTTTGGAGAAGCCTGTATTTACAAGAAAGTGAGTGAGAGCTATGTAGCATTTCTGATATTATATGTAGATGACATGTTACTAATCGGAAATGATATAGAATTTCTAGATAGCATAAAGGGATACTTGAATAAAAGTTTTTCAATGAAAGACCTCGGTGAAGCTGCTTACATATTGGGCATTAAGATCTATAGAGATAGATCAAAACGCTTAATTGGACTTTCACAAAGCACATACCTTGACAAAATTTTGAAGAAGTTCGAAATGGATTAGGCAAAGAAAGGATTCTTGCCTATGTTACAAGGTGTGAAGTTGAGTAAGACTCAATGCCCGACCACTGCAGAAGATAGAGAGAAAATGAAAGATGTTCCCTATGCTTCAGCCATAGGCTCTATCATGTATGCAATGCTGTGTACTAGACCTGATGTATGTCTTGCTATAAGTCTAGCAGGGAGGTACCAAAGTAATCCAGGAGTGGATCACTGGACATCGGTCAAGAACATCCAGAAATACCTGAAAAGGACTAAGGATATGTTTCTCGTATATGGAGGTGACAAAGAGCTCATCGTAAATGGTTACGTCGATGCAAGCTTTGACACTGATCCGGACGATTCTAAATCGCAAACCGGATACGTGTTTACATTAAACGGTGGAGCTGTCAGTTGGTGCATTTCTAAACAAAGCGTTGTGGCGGGATCTACATGTGAAGCGGAGTACATAGCTGCTTCAAAAGCAGCAAATGAAGGAGTCTGGATGAAGGAGTTCATATCCGATCTAGGTGTCATACCTAGTGCATCGGGTCCAATGAAAAATCTTTTGTGACAATACTGGTGCAATTGCCTTAGCAAAGGAATCCAGATTTCACAAGAGAACCAAGCACATCAAGAGACGCTTCAATTCCATCCGGGAACTAGTCCAGGTGGGAGACATAGAGATTTGCAAGATACATACGGATCTGAATGTAGCAGACCCGTTGACTAAGCCTCTTCCACGAGCAACACATGATCAACACCAAAGCTCCATGGGTGTTAGAATCATTATTGTGTAATCTAGATTATTGACTCTAGTGCAGGCAATAATAAAGTTATTATTTATTTCCTTATATCATGATAAATGTTTATTATTCATGCTAGAATTGTATTATCCGGAAACATAATACTTGTGTGAATACATAGACAAACTAAACGTCACTAGTATGCCTCTACTTGACTAGCTCGTTAATCGAAGATGGTTATGTTTCCTAACCATAGACATGTGTTGTCATTTGATTAACGGGATCACATCATTAGGAGAATGATGTGATTGACATGACCCATTCCATTAGCTTAGCACCCGATCGTTTAGTATGATGCTATTGCTTTCTTCATGACTTATACATGTTCCTATGACTATGAGATTATGCAACTCCCGTTTGCCGGAGGAACACTTTGTGTGCTACCAAACGTCACAACGTAACTGGGTGATTATAAAGGAGCTCTACAGGTGTCTCCAAAGGTACATGTTGGGTTGGCGTATTTCGAGATTAGGATTTGTCACTCCGATTGTCAGAGAGGTATCTCTGGGCCCTCTCGGTAATGCACATCATATAAGCCTTGCAAGCATTGCTACTAATGAGTTAGTTGCGAGATGATGTATTATAGAAACGAGTAAAGAGACTTGCCGATAACGATATTGAACTAGGTATTGAGATACCGACGATGGAATCTCGGGCAAGTAACATACCGATGACAAAGGGAACAACGTATGTTGTTATGCGGTCTGACCGATAAAGATGTTCGTAGAATATGTAGGAGCCAATATGAGCATCCAGGTTCCGCTATTGGTTATTAACCAGAGACGTGTCTCGGTCATGTCTACATTGTTCTCGAACCCGTAGGGTCCGCACGCTTAACGTTACGATGACAGTTTCATTATGAGTTTATATATTTTGATGTACCGAAGTTTGTTCGGAGTCCCGGATGTGATCACGGACATGACGAGGATTCTCGAAATGGTCGAGACATAAATATCGATATATTGGACGGCTATATTCGGACACCGGAAGTGTTCCGGGTGATTTCGGATAAAACCGGAGTGCCGGAGGGTTACCGGAACCCCCCCGGGAGAAGTAATGGGCCTTATGGGCCCTAGTGGAGAGAGAGAGAGAGGGGCGTCCAGGGTGGGCCACGTGCCCCCTCCCCCTCTGGTCCGAATTGGACTAGGAGAGGGGGGGCGGCGCCCCCCTTTCCTTCTCCCTCTCCCCCTTCCTTTCCCCCTCCTAGTAGGAGTAGGAAAGAGGGGAGTCCTACTCCTACTAGGAGGAGGACTCCTCCTCCTTGGCGTGCCCACAAGGGCCGGCCGGCCTCCCCCCTTTCTCCTTTATATACGGGGGCAGGGGGGCACCTCTAGACACACAAGTTGATCTTCGTGATCGTTCTCTTAGCCGTGTGCGGTGCCCCCCTCCACCATAATCCTCGATAATATTGTAGCGGTGCTTAGGCGAAGCCCTGCGACGGTAGAACATCAAGATCGTCACCACGCTGTCGTGCTGACGGAACTCTTCCCCGACACTTTGCTGGATCGGAGTCCGGGGATCGTCATCGAGCAGAACGTGTGCTAGAACTCGGAGGTGCCGTAGTTTCAGTGCTTGATCGGTCGGGCCGTGAAGACGTACGACTACATCAACCGCGTTGTCATAACGCTTTCGCTGTCGGTCTACGAGGGTACGTAGACAACACTCTCCCCTCTCGTTGCTATGCATCACCATGATCTTGCGTGTGCGTAGGAAAGTTTTTGAAATTACTACGTTCCCTAACAATATGTGGGTGGACCGGTGCTTGGGTGCTGTTCTTACTTGAACAAGCATCCCACTTATGATTAACCTCTATTGCAAGCATCTGCAACTACAACAAAGGTATTAAGGTAAACCTAACCATAGCATGAAACATATGGATCCAAATCAGCCCCTTACGAAGCAATGCATAAACTAGGGTTTAAGCTTCTGTCACTCTAGCAACCCATCATCTACTTATTACTTCCCAATGCCTTCCTCTAGGCCCAAATAATGGTGAAGTGTTATGTAGTGGATGTTCACATAAGACCACTAGAGGCTAGACAACATACATCTCATCAAAATATCGAACGAACACCAAATTCACATGACTACTAATAGCAAGACTTCTAGGTATCCAATTTCGGGTTCCGGCAGACCCTTGAGGTTTGAACACTGGGGTGCACACGGAGATCTCTTCCCTACCGATCTACGTCCGATCTCCCCATGTGATCTAAGCAGGAAACGATGAACAACACAAGAGACACGGGATTTATATTGGTTCGGGCCACCGTTGTGGTCTAATACCCTACTCCAGTGTGTGGTGTGGTGGATTGCCTCAGGGGCTGAAGATGAACAGTACAAAGGAAGAACAGCCTCGCGAGGGGTGTTCTTGAGCTGGTGCGGTGTGTTCTACTTTGTCTCTCTATCTGATTCTCTCCTTGTGGCCAGATGCCTCTACTCTGCGGTGGCTACCTCTATATATAGAGGCCCTGGGCCTCTCCCCAAATAATGAGCGGGAAGGGCGCCAACAATTGGCCATTTTGAAGGGGAACATCTAGTACAAGTTATCCTGACCAAAGGTGGTCTTCGGCTGCCAAAATCACTGGTGATGACGCCGTCTTGGGCTCCACGGTGACCTCCGTCCTGCCATCCGGCTGGTCTTGGTCTCGTTGCACTAGAATGGTAACCTTTGCCTGATGCCTTGGCCTGTGCTTGCCCCCTTTGCACCGAAAGGGAAACAAGGACACTGCGCAGGCCAGCGCCCGCCTGGCGCCCTCCTGGTCTTGATTCGTCATGGCTTGCATCACGGGCTCCTCGCGAGGTACCCCTGCCTTGATCTCTCTGCCTCCTCGTGAGCCTCCCTGATGAGGCTGCCTCTGAGGAAGCTTCCTGTCGTCCGCCCCATGAGGCTTGGCCCCTCGCGAGGGTCTTGAGCTTGATCTGATGAAGATGGGCCACGCTGGGCCCCCACTTGAGCCACGCCGCAGGCCGCAGGCAGGCAAGTCTGGTGACCCCCGTTCCCAGAACGCCGACAGTAGCCCCCGGGCCCAAGGTGCGCCCGGGCTTGGCCCAACAGAGAAGCGAAGGGGCAAGCGCGAAGCGCCGCGGGACCCAAAAGCCTGCGGCCTCGGGCGTCGCATGGCGATTGATTGGACGTGGGCTTCTGCACTTCCCCACGGCGCCTTGTTACGTGCCCGGCTAAGCGGTCCCGTAGTTTCACACAGTTGTTCCTCCTTTCCGCTGCTCGCTCGCCTCCTGCCTTTCCTTCTCCTTCGAGCTCCAACCTCCACCGCCAGTCCGGCTTGAGTTCTTCCCTCTCTCCACCGCCATGGCACCGACGAAGAAAGGAAGAGGAAAGAAGCCCGTACCTTCGCCCTGCTCACCTTTGGTGGTGGCTCCCGCCGTTGATCGGTCGATCATACTCAATCCAAAAGCTTTGGACAAGGTCCGCTCCACTCTTGCCACTATCTTCAACGAGTGCGGTAGGACCTCAGTTTGGCCTGCATCCCATGCCTCCCTTGTTAGGATTGCCACGGAGGTCCGATTCTTCGCTGATGCCCTATGGGCGGGTCTGGTTCCCCCTTTTCCGCCTTCTTCAGTGTGGTGCTTTCCCATTATCAGATCCGCATGATGCACCTCGGGCCGGAGTCCATTACCCTTCTGGCTGTCTTCGCTTTCGTTTGCGAGGCGATGATAGGCATCCCTCCTTCTGTTGCGCTGCTACGCCACTTCTTTTCTTTGCGCCTGAGCGACCCCACTCAGTGCTCAGGGTGTGTGAGCTTCTTCGCCGTGCCAGAGACGGCCGCTTCAGGGATCGACTTTGGCCTTCCTCCCCCTCAGGCCAGGTTCATAGAGCGGTGGCTGTATGTGGACGTCGGAGTGCCCAACCCTCTGCTCTCGCATTCGACCTCGCCTGTTGTTCCCAACCCAGGCTGGGATCACGAGGTGCTCGCGAGCCCCTGGCTCGCTTTCGTCTGGCGCCGCTTCCAGAGTTTGAGGGCGCTCAATGTGTCAGTGCCCAAGGTGGTGAAGGAGTTCCTCCAATGCCGCATTGCTCCTCTCCAGCGCCACTCTCGTTGGATGTGGGACTTTGCGGGGCTTAGGGACCGCATGCGGCTCCAGGAAGAGGACTTGGCGCCTGAAGCGCTGCGGACGGTGATCAGGGTCTTGACTGGGGATCCTTCTCCAGGTAGCCTTCGACATGGTGGTGTCCTCTTGTATCTTTGCTCTGGCAGGGCCGACTTTGTGAGGCAGATGCCCAGCTTCGAGGAGTGGGGGCTGCACCTGGCTGGCCTCACAGGACCCCGCGAGAACCCAGTCGCCGTGGTTGCTCCCCCTGTCGCCCACAGT
The DNA here is from genome assembly GCA_032464435.1 of Aegilops umbellulata. Classification (NCBI taxonomy): domain Eukaryota; kingdom Viridiplantae; phylum Streptophyta; class Magnoliopsida; order Poales; family Poaceae; genus Aegilops; species Aegilops umbellulata. Next base: position 345,332,233 of record CP136055.1, on the reverse strand, counting down.
GATCCCTCCTCAGGCGATAGAGCGGGGAGACAAGAACCGGCGGGAGCCGAGGTGACTGACGTTGAGGTGCCGATGCCGCGAGAAGCGAAGGCGGCGTCTCCCGAGGCTCGACCTGGAGTGGCGGCAGGCGCGGAGCTGCGGCCTACGACTCTTGAGGCCAGGGCTCCCGAGGCCCCAGCCGTTCCTCGCGAGGTGACACTTGACGGCGTCCCCCAGGCAGACTCCTCCTTCGCTGATCATCTTGATGCTTCTTCCGCACCAAAGGCCGACCCCTGCGCCGCGCGCTTAGGTCGGTTCCGCATAGACTTCGAGGCCCTCCGCAAGAGGAAGGAGGCCTTGGGTGGCAGCAACCGCACTTGCCGCTTGCTAAAGCACAGGAAGTACTTCGCCATGGAGGAGTAAGTCTTCTTCTTTTTCTGCTCATTTACTTTGCTATCCTTGCGACTGACTGTGGCCCTGCAGGCCCTGCCCTGCCAAATTCGCCGAGTCGGCCCGGGAGCCAACTCCCCAAGCTTCGTCTTCTCTGTTGGTCCTGGGCTCGCCGAGCTCGAGTGCCCCCTGCCGCTGGACCGGTTGGTGGAGTGGTCCATTCCATAGGGCACCTCGAGCCTGCATGCCCGCTGCCCTTTCTTCATGAGTCCTTCTGGGGCACGTCCGGCTTGCCCCGCGTTCCTCCTCTGATCATAGAGGGTGAATGGCTAAAGTCTGTCCTTGGTTCCTCCTCCGTGGGTGGACCGACGCCAGGTTGGATCCTCGGAGGGATCCATTCGGTGTTGGCCAGGGTGCCAGCCCCCAGCCCCATGCCGGGAGGGGGCGTGCCGCCTCGGGGCCCTCCGCATACTCTGGCGGCAGAGGGTGATGAAGAAGACGTGCTCAGGCGTGCCCGGGAGCGTCACGCCCTCCGCGAAGAGTTCCTCCAGGGGCTGCGGATGCGGTGAGCCGGATCGGGGCAGAGCTTGCTGCCGAGGATGCGCGCCTCGAGGCCGAAGGTCTGCGCCTTGCTGAGGAGAGGCACAAGTTGAAGGTGGCGATTGCCCTCGCGCGCCATCAACGTGATCTCGACAACACGAAGGCCGAAGCGTCGCTGGCGGCTGCGCGGGAGACCTGCTCCCAGGCCGTCGAGGAGGCTCGGGAAGCAGACCGACGACGCAAGGATGCGGAGGAGCGCGCACAGGAGCTCCAAGCCTGGAGCAACTCCCTGGAGAAGTAGGTGGAACTGCGGCAGGAGGCCCTTGGGTCGATGCAGGGGGCCTCCGCTGACCGGGCGGAGCTTCTGAAGCGCGAGGAGGCGCTGACGCTGGAGGCCGCCGAGCGCAACCTCGACCTTGAGCGGTTGGAGACGAGGGAGCGCCTGGTGGCCCAAGCGGACACGACGTTGCTGCGCGTGAAGCCCAGGTCCAGGAAGAGGTCGGCCGCCGCGCGGCGGAAGCTCGCTCGACCTTCGAGCGCGAACACAAAGCGAGGTTGGAGCTGATCGGGGTCGAGGTTGAGGGCAGGACCGCGGCCCTCAAGGCCAAACTGGATGAAGTAACGCGGCGTGCGGACTCCTCCGCAACCGCCCTTGGCGCAGCACAGGCGGAGCTGGCCTCTCCCCGGGCTGAGCTGATTCTTCTCCAGCAGAGGGTTGATGACGCCGAGGCCATCGCGCAGTGGAACGAGGACGAGATCCATGAGCGGAGGGTTCTGGAGCATGAGCGTGCTCCCATGATTCGAATGCTTAGGGAGAGGGACAACACCGCTTTGGGCAACATTTGCGAGGCTGCCGCTGAGGAGCCGCATGAGGCCAACTACGCCGGCAACCTTCAGTTCTTCACCAGAGTGGTGACGCTTCTGGAGAACCACTCCGAGAGGTCCCGTTGGCTTGTTGAAGAGAGGAGCCAAGCCTTGCTCGGGCGCGCCTTCTCCCGTGTCTTCAGCTATTTGCAGGAAAGGTACCCCCACTTTGACTTCGACGCTGCCATCGCACCCGTGCCCATAGCCGTCCGGGGCGACCTGGCGCAATGGGTGGAGAACAACATGGACGCCCTCGTCAGGGCCTTTGCGTTTGATGACGACGGCGTGGTCATGGCCGCCGATGAAGGCGGCGTCATGGACGCACCGGGCGCTGACGGAGATGCTGGCGATGGTGGCGACGATGCCAGCGACGCCAGCGACGCTTCCGAGGGTGTCCCAGAAGACGTGGTGAGCGATATGTCTGACTGACCGCATGTAACTGCTGTTTATCCTGCACGAAGTAGGTTCGGGCTCGGCCCTGAAGAACGTAAGAGCATTTTGGGAGGGGAGGCCCCTCATGTAAAGATTTGTGCTTAGCACCCTGGTAAACATAGCATTGCATGTGAGCTTAGCCGCCAGCCCGGTGGTGGCTCAATTGATTTGTTTACCTTTCGACCTTGACGAGCCCTGAGCGGGCCTGCGAGGGGTCGCCGCGCCTCGGGTGTCTTCTGATTAGCCTGTAGATCCTGCAACGAGAACCTCCGGAGAGGGCGCGGTGACAGCGGTCCTGGCCGTAGGCGTGCCCGGCCCGGCCCGGCTCGCGAGGGGCTTGTGAGGGGGGGGGCAGCCGATGTTGACTTTGGACGCAAAGTTGAAACCAGAACACGAGAGATTGCTCGAACGAGACTAAACACCCCTTCCCCACACACACGCAAGTCTCAAGCTCAAATCCAACTTAAATCTAAATCGAAGAACTTTGTCAACAAGAAGAAGGTAAAAAAGCAAAAGGCCGCGTCCGGCACCTAGTCTAGTCTTCGGCGTCTTCTCACCAGCGCGGAGCTAAGTGCTGCCACTGGGCGTGGACGGGAGCCCCCGAGGCCCGAGGGCGGCTCTCCGGAGACTCCGGGGCGTGTACAACCCCACTCATTATTACGTGAGAGTGTCATGGGGCGGCGAGCTTCACAGGCACTGGGCCTTCTTCACAGGTACCTGCCTTGCTTCATATCGCCAGACGAGGGCCCCGTCTTGCGCCTCACTCTGCCGCCATTGACGGCGACCGGAAACCAAGGACGACGTCAATGGGGTAGAGCGGTCGCCAGCGGTTCCCCCGACGACCACGGGTCCTCTGCCGAGGGCAGGCCCTGGGGCACCTCCCCGGCAGAGGGCCTACCTCCTCAGAACGCCTTGCTCCGACCGCCGCGGGGGCGAGCCCGGATCTCGGCCCCTCTCCTAAAGCCCCCTGCGCCCTCCTCCTGAGGGATAGGAGGCTGCAACATTCAGGCAGCCATCTGCTGCGGCGACCTGTACCTCCTGCGACCCATGGTCAGCGTAAGCTTGCTCCTGAGGAATGAGTGGTACCCGATAGTTGCTGCCGCCGGTGCGGTTGTTGAGGCTCTTTTGGAGTTCCTGAAAGAGCTCCGCTTCTGGCGTCTCCTCATCCCAGCCTAGCCCGAGGAACGAGCCATGGTCTTCTTCCAGCGTGCTCTTGATACACCATGCGGGGCACATAAGCCTCTGGGGCTTCCGCCCCGTGGGCCTCGCCATAGCGCCCCGCATGCCACGCAGTCTGGCTTGGAGCACCGTCTTGGAGGTAATGGCGCGGCGGTCCGCCGGAGCCGAAGGCCGCGACGTGTATCCCTTCGCCGGCCTGAGGAGGGGTCGGCGCGACTTGTCGCCCGGTGCGGATGGAGGTGTTGGCGCTGGACTGGCCCGGGAGTCCGCTTGAAGTTGCGTGAGCACGCATAATGCCGCCGTGCGGCCCGCCCTAGATCTGGGGCGACAGCTGGACGCAGAAAGGGGGTGCTCCTGAGGCGGTGGCCACAGCAGGCTGCAGCGCCTACACCACCGAGCTGCGCAGCGTCGCTTGGCCGGCAAGTTCAAGCCGGACCTGCCTCCTCGCTACGACGGCACGACCGACCCTGCAGAGTTCCTCCAGCTCTATGAGCTGGGCATCGAAGCTGCCAGTGGAGACGAAAAGGTCATGGCGAACTGGTTCCCCATGGCACTCAAGGAAGGAGCTCGCACCTGGCTCCTGAACTTGGCCCCAGGCACGATCTCTTCCTGGGACCAGATGCGCACCCGCTTCATCGCCAACTTCCAAGGTACTCGTGACCGGCCGCCTGCCATGAGCGACATGCGCCGCATCAAGCAACAACCCGGAGAGACCCTGCAAAAGTACATCCAGCGCTTCAACAGTGCGCGCCTCAAGATCCCCAGGGTGTCCGAGGAAGCCATCATCTCGGCCTTCTCCGATGGCGTGCGTGACATCAAGATGAAGGAGGAGCTGGCGATGCATGAAGACCTATGCACCTCCCTAGAGATGTTCAACTTGGCGACCAAGTGCGCCAGGGCTAAGGAGGGGCGTCTCTCCCTCCTCGAGCTGCCTGCCGCAGACCCAGAAGAGAAGAAACCCAAGGCCAAGGACGTGAAGCGCAAGGGGGCTGCCGTGCTCGCGGCAGAACCGGACACCAAGCGGGGCAAGGATCTGCCTGAATCTTCCAGGGGCAGTCGGTACTGTGTGTACCACGACCTCCACACGCACAACACCAACGAATGCCAAGAACTCTGTGCCGTGCGAGAAGGAAGGATCGGCCGTCGTCCTGACCGTGCCGACCGGGGCTACGGCTGAGGAGGAGGAAGGAACCCAGGACGCTGCAAAGACCGCGGCCCGCGCCAAGGGTGGCGCGATCAACCTCGCGAGGACCGCTGGCGAAACTTGCCTCGCGAGGGGGACTGGCGGGATCAGCCTCGTGAGGATCGCCTGCAGGGCAACGCAGGCCTCCCTCCACTGCTGCCTCAGCCAAGAAGGAACGAGGACCGCCACCAGGACGAGGGGGCTGGGGGCTTCCAGGAGCCACGCGCGATCGCCTGCATCCTGGGCGGAGCTCAAGCCCCAGCCTCCCAACACATCTTCAAGCAGTTTGCCCACGAAGTGAATGCAGTCCTCCCCAGGCTCGAAGCTACGCGCCCTCTCAGGTGGTCGGCATGCGCCATCACGTTCAGCTCAGCGGATCAGCTCAAGTGCTCGGCCACAGCCGGGGTCCTCCCGATGCTTTGCTCCCCAGTCATCAGCAACGTACTCGTCACCAGGACCCTCATCAATGGTGGAGCAGGACTCAACGTCCTGTCCGTGGAAACATTCAACAATCTTCAAGTGCCCTACGACCAGCTTCAGCCGACCAAGCCCTTCTCCGGAGTCACCGACGGTTCCACGATCCCGATCGGGCAGGTCCGCCTCCATGTCACCTTCGGAGCCCGCAGCAACTACCGCACCGAGCTCATCGACTTCGACGTCGCTCACATTCGCCTGCCGTACAACGCCATCCTCGGGTACCCAGCGCTGGCCAAGTTCATGTCCGTGACTCATCATGGTTACAACGTCCTCAAGATGCCAGGAAGTGGCGGAGTCATCACGGTGCCGTGTGAAGAAAAGGATGCAGTGTGTTCCCTGGAGCGAGCCTTTCAGGACGCGTCACTAGAAGACCCAGATCGTGGAAACAGGAGGCTTCCCGAGATCACCCCCAAGAAGAAGAAGACATCGTCAGGCTTAGCCCCTCAGGAGGCAAGCCCCTCAGGACCCGCGTCTGCCCAAGGGGACCCTCCTTCCATCACATAGGAAAGCGCGCCTGGCGCCCTCCTCAGGCAGGGCTCGGGGGCTCTCACCTGGAGGGCCACCGACCTGGTCAGGGTCACGAGGGAGGCGCTTGGGCACCACGTGGAGGCGTGCCTCGGAGCACGTTTCCCTCAAGAAGGAGCAGGGCAAGGAAGGTCAGACCAGCAGGAGTTCGTTAACAAGGCCGTTCAAGAACTACAGGAGTCAAGAGTCATGAGAGGTTGCCGCCGCCTACCAGCTATGGCTCCCCATCCAGGCAAGGATGGTGGGCTGCGCGTCTGCATCGACGTACCAGGGCTCAATCGGGTCGCCACGATGGAGCGCCTCTGGCCCTCGCAAGTGGGGCGTTGCGGAGGCCCACCCCACAGCTATGTTCGCATGCCTTACGGCTTGCCGAGCGTGGCTGTTGCATACCAGCGCCTCATGAGGGGCATCATGGAGACTCTGGAAGACAGGCGTTCCGCGGTCCTGGCGGAGATGGAGATGATTCGCGAGGAGCCACCAGCGCCTCCGGAGTCTCCTTAGGCCCCTGGGCCTGGGGGCTCGTGAGGATCGGCTTCCGCAGCCCACTGAGTCTGCTGCACCAACACCACTTCATCCTCGACATCTTCAGGTGACGTCCTTCAAGCTTCATTTCCAGCTGGGAATGCCCCTCAAGGGCGCTTCATTCCCAGGCCGCGTGGGTCCGTCCCTGCGGCGTGTATCCCTTTTTATTTTCGGTCATTAGCTTGCTTTGTTGGGGGTGCCCCTCGGGCTGCATCATCCCCAAGCTGCTCCGGCCAGGCCCAGTGGCGTGTATCTCCCTTGCGTTTATTTCCAGCTATGCTTTCGCCTATCATGCTTGATTACTTGATGCCTGTCCACGGCACCTCTTCTTCTCCATGTCGACCACTTGCACGTTAAAGGGGGGGGGGTACCTGAGCATCGCGACTCAGGGCTCTTACTGGCTCTCCAGCCCTCACCCTCTGGCCTTGTCCATGGCATCGCGACCTGGCATACCAGCGACGACCGGGACAAGCTCGAGGGCCGGGACCCGAGGACGTAGAGTGCCGGCATCTAACCCAATTTGCAGGAACAAGTCTCAAGATACGACCCAGTGCCAGGCGCAACCCGCCTAGAGGTAGGGCCCCGTGAGTCCCGCGCTGGCTCACGGGTGCCCAAATACACCTCACCTAGCCCTACCATGCTGGCCACGTGTCAGGGCGGGGCTGTACACGCCCCGGGGGCTCCTCCCGGAGGGGAGCCCCCTCGCACGTACCAGTGGAAGCACCGTGCTCCGCGCTGGCTGACGACACTGCCGAGGAGCGGCTATGCCCGTACACATACGGAAGCGCTATGCTCCGCGCTGGTGATAAACAACTGAGGGTGGCCTCTGGGCAGCGTTAACCTCAGGGAGCCCAGAGCTCAGTGGCTAGCCTCATCGCAACGCCTCCCCTCGGCAGCGCCGCGCGAGGGGGCTAGGTACGGGGGCTACGCCTGGGTCACGCCCAGACGTACGCCACCTAGCCAGGCCCCTCGGGCCTGGTTCGTCGCGCGTCTCTCCCCGAGCGGAGCCAAGGTATGAAGGCCGTTTGAGCGTCAAGGGGTACCCCTGAGCATCGCGACTCAGGGGCCTAACTGGTCCCGTAGCCCCTCACTCCTTAGTTCCGAAAGGCTATGCTGGGTGAGGTACGCGCGGGGCCGGGCTCTGCAGACATAGAACGGTAATCTCGCTTACATCTCACCTCATCGCCCGCTGTTTGCGCGTCAAGGGGGACTTCTGAGCATCGTGACTTAGGAGCCTAACTGACTCCGTAGCCCCTCACTTCTTAGTTCCGAAAGGCTATGTTGGGTGAGGTACGCGCGGAGTCGGGCTCTGCAGACATAGAACGGAAGATACACCTACATCACGCTTCCCTACTTGTTGTTCATGCGCCAAGGGGGACTCCTGAGCATCGCGACTCAGGAGCCTAACTTGTCACGTAGCCCCTCACTCCTTTGGTCTCGTCCTGGTTTCCGGTCGGGGCTAATGCTGGGTGAGGTACGCGCGGGTCCGGGCTCTGCCGGCGTAGAACACAAGCAAGTAGGGAAGAAAAGCATAAAATTCAAGGAAATTAAAAGCAAAATATTACAGTCCATACTGTCGTCTCAGTACCAAACACAAGTTTAAATGCCTCCCCGAGGCGTGATGCATGTGCAGGAACTAAAAGAAGAGCAGGAGCAGTAGCGGCGTCACTTGTTGGCGGTGGAGCAGCGCGGAGTGGCTTCGCCTCGTGGAGCAGCAGGACCAGCAGCGCCTTGCTTCGGCTTGGTGCTGAAGGCCCGGAACTTCCCCAACAACGCCTCTGCGCGCCCCTTCACGGCTTCGACAGTGGCGGCAGCACCCTCGCCGCTCACCGGCTCCAGCAGGCTGTCGAGGTCGACGCTGGGATCGCGAAGGTAGATGTGGGCGAAGACCCACGTCAGCGCAGCGGAAGACAGGACACGCGCCTCGGCCTCAGCCGTGGGGCCAAGGCCAAGGGCGACATCCCCAAGGGCCTGAACCAGGAAGGGAAGCAGCTTGGCGGGGCCGTCCCCGTCACTAGCCAGCGGGCTCTCCAGGCCGCTCTCGTAAAGTGTCTTCAGCGAAGCGCGAGCATCCTTCTCCATGTCCGCGAAGGCCACGCGATCCTCGGCAAGGACCCAGGCCTTGGCGTCCAGCTCGGCCTTCGTCGCCTCCAGCTCCTTCTTCAGCGCGCTTAGGCGGTCGCGGCGTTTCTTGAGCTTGGCCTCCCGGTCCTCGATGGCCACCTCGCGAGCCTTCGTGCCTTCTTCCTGCTCTTGGCGAAGGTGGACCTCCTTCACAAGCTGGTCTCGCGGGCCCTGCAGTTTGTCCTCCAGCTCCTTGCAGCGACCACGGGCTTCAACTGCCTCTCCCAGGGCCGCGTCTCGGGCAGTCTTCGCCTCGAGGGTGGCCTCCCTCTCTCCGTCACAGGCTGTCGAGGCCTGAACCAGCGCCGCCCGAATCGAGGCGTCGGAGCGGATCCACCCCGAAGCCAGCTCCAGGCACCCGGCCACCAGGCGAGGGTCGGCGCCAAGAAGATCCTGCCGTAGCCGGTCCTGTTCAGCAACGGCACGCTCCAGGACGGTAGAAGAGGACGGAGAAGCATCGGCACGCTCCAAGACAGCAGGAGGAGTTGGGGGAGCAGCGGTCGGTGGAACGGGAGGAGAAGGTAGCGGCGGCGAGACCACAACATCCTGAGGCGGAGTCTGCTGCGCCCCGATGACCGTGGTGGCGGCAGCAGGCAGGAGCACCTCGGGAGTCACTTGGGCCATGGGGGCTGGGCTCTCCCCAGCCAGCTCAGCCAGGCCTCGCAAGGATGAGCGGGCAGGAGAAGCCCATGCCTCACGATCGCCTTCACCTGCAGGCGGAGGCGTTGCCGCAGATGGGGCCTTGGGAGCCCCCTTCGGTTTCTTCGCCGTGGGCGCCAGCCTATCCAAGAGGAGTGAACATCAAGCCTCAGCGGCGGGACAAGGAACAAAAAGATGAGGGATCGAGCACTTACGGGTCGTCGCTGGAGGGCTCGAGCAGCCTCCGGCCATACTTGAAGCCTGAGAGCCGGCTGGAGGGGTCAACCTCAGAAGCAGAAGGCGCGTCCGCGGATCGCCCCGGAGCCAGGGCGGACTCGCGGGGGATCAGCCCGGTCCTGTCCTTCTTCGGGATCGGGGGCGAGCTCCCGCTACCCAGCACGTCGTCACCCTCATCGTCATCGCTCAACGAAAGGCGGAGAGTACGGGACTTGCGCCGGGGAAGGGGAGCCCTAGACTCTCCGTCAGTTGCCTCAGAGTCAGGGCCCTCTCCCCGCTCCTCTTCGCCCCCCTCCTCTTCGCCCCCCTCTCCGCTGGAGTCGCCGGAGGACAGGTCCACCAGTCCCTCGGGAGCCACCACGGGCACGTGCCCGTCCCCGTTGAACACGGGCATGGACTCTACCACCTGCTTCCAGTCGTTGCAGAGGAACAAGGGCGTGGGCGCGCCCTCCAACCTTGCCACGTCGCCCCCGACCAGAGATTGTAGAACCGCGGTCAAATCCTCGTCGCCCACAGCCGCGGGGATCGGATGGGGCCTCCACATCGGAGGTGAGTACTGCCGAAGCGGAGCCAGTTGGTGCTCCAGGAACTCCCTCAGCAACGACGCGCCGGTCAGCTTTGTCGCCGCCGTGCTGGCCGGCTTCAGGTCCGCGTCCATCTTCTCCAGTACCGGCTTCGCGCGGGGGTCCGTAAGCTCCGCCCGGGACCAGTTGCCGGAACTCACGGGCTGCTCCGTGGGTAGGATCAGCCGAGGGTGGATGCGCCCGGCGTCCACCAAGACCCACTTGCTCCTGAAACCCTCAATCCTCTTCCCGGGATTCAAGATGGCAATGGCGCCACCACACGCGACGAAGCTCACGCATGCGGAAGGGGAACCACGGGTGACCCGGAGGTAGAAGTAGTGGCGCAGCAAGGCCACTGAGGGTTGCATCCCCACATGAGCCTCGCAGTAGTAGGCGAAGATCGCCAGGAGAAGGATGGAGTTGGGGTGGAGATGCAGAGCTTGTAAGTCGTAATGGCGGAGGACAGAGAGGAAGAACTCGGAAAAAGGAGGCACCAGGACCGCAGTAATGGAGCTTATGAAGAGAGGGTAGAAGGTGCTTCCTCGGCCCTCAGGGGTGGCGGAGCCGACCTTGAACACCCGCGCCCCGTCGATGCCCCGCGCCGCCGCCATCCGGCGCAGCCAGGCAAGGCTCGCCTCCGACACATTCGGCGAGTCCAGGGCAGGCGAAAACCAAGCTTCGGCCGGAGGCTGACGAGGCGCCATGACTTCCTAGGTCACACGGGAAGAGCAGATCTGGGAATTAGGAGGAAGGAAGGAGAGGCGCAAGAAAGGGGATCTGAGCAGCGACCGGAGAAAGAGAAGAGCAAAGCCTGGGCGGGCGCTGCACCTTTAATAACCTGCGCGGTTGCTGAAGCACTCGCGTCCAATCAACCGCCACGCGGCGCCCAAGGCCGCAGGCTGTTAGGGCCCGCGGCGCTTCGCCCTTGCCCTTTCGCCTCTCGGCACGGCCAAGTTCGGGCGCGCCTTGGGCCCGGGGGCTACTGTCGGCGTTCTGGGAACGAGGGTCCCCAGACTTGCCTGCTTGCGGCCTGCAGCGTGGCTCAAAGGGGGCCCCAGCACGGCCCAACTTCATCAACACAAGACCCAAGACCCTCGCGAGGGGCCAAGCCTCGCGGGGCGGACGACACAACACTTCCTCAGGCACGGCCCCGTCAGGCTGGCTCACGAGGAGGCGGAGAGATCAAGGCGGGGTGCCTCGCGAGGTGCCCATGACGCAAGCCATGACGACCAAGGGCGCCAGGCGGGCGCCAGCCCGCGCAGTGTCCTCCCTTTCCTCTTTGGTGCAAAGGGGGCAAGCGCAGGTGAGAGGATCAAGCAAAGGCATCCATTTCAGGGCAACGAGACCAAGACCATTCCAACGGTGGGAAGGAGGTCATCGTGGAGCCCAGAACAACGTCACCACAGGGCCTTTGGCAGGCGAGGACCAACTTTAGTCAGGATAAGTGTACCAGATGTTCCCCTTCGAATTGGCCAATTGTTGGCGCCCTTCCCGCTCAATATTTGGGAAGAGGCCCAGGGCCTTTGCCTATAAATAGGACTAGCCACCCCCAGGGTAGAGGCATCGAGCAATCTAGCAATCGCATCATCGAGAAGACATTTCGGTATCTAGCCATCAGAGCAAGCAAAGAGAGAGAGAGAGAGAGAGAGAGAGAGAGAGAGAGAGAGAGAGAGAAGGGCGGCTGAACTCCTCCTAGTAGTTCGTCCCCCTAGCCAAGAACAGACCCTCGCGAGGCTGTTCTTCCCTGTATTGTTCTTCATCACCAGCCCAAGAGGCAATCCACCACACCACACTGGAGTAGGGTATTACACCACACCGGTGGCCCGAACCAGTATAAACCCTGTGTCTTTTGTGTTGTTCCTTTGGTAGTTCAGATCTTTGCGAGACGGAGAGGTAGAGGGCATAATCTCCGCGCACACCCCAGAGTTCGAACCTTAAGGGTCTGCCGGAACCCGAAATCCGACAACGAGGGTGGGGGGCGCGCCCACCCCCCTAGCGCGCGCCCCTGCCTCGTGGGGCCCCCGAAGCTCCACCGACGTACTTCCTGCACCCATATATACCTACGTACCCTAAAACTTCCAGAACAAAGAATAGATCGGGAGTTCCGCCGCCGCAAGCCTCTGTAGCCACCAAAACCCAATCGGGACCCTGTTCCGGCACCCTGCTGGAGGGGGGATCCCTCACCGTTGGCCATCTTAATCATCCCGGCGCTCTCCATGACAAGGAGGGAGCAGTTCACCCTCGGGGCTGAGGCTATGTACCAGTAGCTATGTGTTTGATCTCTCTCTCTCTCTCTCTCTCTCTCTCTCTCTCTCGTGTTCTTGATTTGGCACGATCTTGATGTATTGTGAGCTTTGCTATTATAGTTGCATCTTATGTTGCTTCTCCCCCTCTACTCTCTTGTAATGGATTGAGTTTTCCCTTTGAAGTTATCTTATCGGATCGAGTCTTTAAAGATTTGAGAACACTTGATGTATGTCTTGCCGTGCGTATCTGTGGTGACAATGGGATATCACGTGATTCACTTGATGTATGTTTTGGTGATTTAGGGAGTCCTGGATTAGGGGGTGTCCGGATAGCCGGACTATAACCTTTGGCCGGACTCTTGGACTATGAAGATACAAGATTGAAGACTTCATCCCGTGTCTGGATGGGACTTTCCTTGGCGTGGAAGGCAAGCTTGGCAATACGGATATGTCGATCTCCTCCCACTGTAACCGACTCTATGTAACCCTAGCCCTCTCCGGTGTCTATATAAACCGGAGGGTTTTAGTCCATAGGACGAACAACAATCATACCATAGGCTAGCTTCTAGGGTTTAGCCTCTCTGATCTCGTGGTAGATCCACTCTTGTACTACCCATATCATCAATATAAATCAAGCAGGAGTAGGGTTTTACCTCCATCGAGAGGGCCCGAACCTGGGTAAAAACATCGTGTCCCTTGTTTCTTGTTACCATCCGCCTAGACGCACAGTTCGGGACCCCCTACCCGAGATCCGTCGGTTTTGACACCGACATTGGTGCTTTCATTGAGAGTTCCTCTGTGTCGTCATCTTTAGGCCCGATGGCTCCTCCGATCATCAACAACGATGCGGTCCAGGGTGAGACCTTTCTCCCCGGACAGATCTTTGTATTTGGTGGCTTTGCACTACGGGCTAATTCGCTTGGCCATCTAGAGCAGATTGAAAGCTACGCCCCTGGCCATCAAGTCAGATTTGGAAGTTTGAACTACATGGCCGACATCTGCGGAGACTTGATCTTCGACGGATTCGAGCCATAGCCGAGCGCGCCACACTATCATGATGGGTATGACCTAGCTCTGCCGCCGAACAGTGCCCTGGAGGCCGCGCCCGCATCAGCTCCGACCCTTAGCTCAGAGCCGTCTGCGCCAATCGAGGACGAGCGGCTAGACACCGCCTCGGGGGCTGTAGTCTCAACGGCGATCGAGCCGAACACCAGCCTTATCCTCTGCAAAACCCGTGACTCCTGGGTGCCGGACTCTTTTCCGGACTCCGACCCTCCGCGCCCCTGCCAATCAAATCCGATTGGGCGCCGATCATGGAATTCACCGCCACGGATATCTTTCAGCACTTGCCCTTCGGCGACATTCTGAATTCACTAAGGTCTCTCTCTTTGTCAGGAGAGCCCTGGCTGGACTATGGCCAACAGGATTGGGATACGGACGACGAAGAAATTCCACGCCCACCCACCACCCACTTTGTAGCTACTGTCGATGATTTAACCGACATGCTCGACTTCGACTCCGAAGACATCGACGGTATGGACGATGATGCAAGAGATGAACAGGAACCAGCGCCTAAAGGGCACTGGACAGCCACCACATCCTACGATGTATACATGGTGGACACACCCAATGGAAACGACGAGGAAGAACGGGAGGACGCAACGAAGGATCGTTCCCTCGAAAAGTAGTCAAAGCAGTGGCGTAAGCGCCGCTCCAACCCCCGCCTCGACAGAGACATCGGTCATACAGACCCAGCCACAGAGCAGGGCGAGCCGACGGACGATGAACATGGCATTGAGCAACCGTCCGAACAAGGCAACTTGGGTAAACAAACCACACAATCCGTCCCCGGCGAAGATAACAGTCCGGATGACCTCACGCCGGACAAGTTCCTGGAGCAGAAGAACCTCCACAAAAGGCTTGTCGCCACCGCACGTAGCCTGAAAAAGCAGAAGCGAAAGCTCAAAACTGCGGAAGACGCACTCCGAAACAGATGGAGTAAAGTACTCAACACCGTAGACAAATACAGCGATAGTCGCCACACAAAGAGCTACCCGAAGCGAAAGCTACTGCCTGAATTTGATGAGGAGGCCTTAGAGCCCTCGAAATCAAAAAATAAGGAAGCCACCCGGTCGGATAGACGATCCCATGGCCAACATAGAGCGGCAAACGGCGCCGCACACAAGCCAACACGCGATCCACCCAAGGATTTGCATCAAAAGGATGGCCCAGCCAGATCTATCTACGGGCCAAGAAAGCAAGCTCTAGTAAGCAATGCAACGCAACAAATATCCGAACAACACGGCACACCCAAATACAGGGGTGCCGCACACCCCCTCCGTTTCACCGATGAGGTGCCGGACCATGAATTTCCAGTGGGATTCAAGCCCGTAAACATAGAGGCGTACGACGGAACAACAGACCCTGGAGTCTGGATTGAGGATTATATCCTCCACATACACATGTCCAGAGGAGACGACCTCCACGCCATAAAATACTTACCCCTCAAGCTCAAAGGGCCAGCCCGACATTGGCTTAAAGGCCTTCCCGAAAACACCATTGGAAGTTGGGAGGAGCTCGAGGATGCTTTCCGGGCAAATTTTCAAGGGACCTATGGCCGACCTCCGGATGCAGACGATTTAAGCCATATAACTCAACAGCCGGGAGAGTCAGCCCGGAAACTCTGGAACATGTTTCTTACTAAAAAGAACCAGATAGTCGACTGTCCGGACGCCGAAGCCTTAGCAGCTTTCAAACATAGCGTTCGAGACGAATGGCTCGCCAGACACCTCGGCCAAGAAAAGCCAAGAACAATGGCTGCATTAACAAGTCTCATGACCCGCTTTTGCGCAGGAGAGGACAACTGGTTGGCAAGATGCAGCACCAGCGACCCAAGTACATCCGAAGTCAGGGATGGAAACGGGAAACCGCGACGCAGCAAGGACCAACGCCGGAATAAGGGAAACAGCCCGAAGAGCACGACAGTCAACGCCGGATTCAAAAGCTCTCGACAGAATCAGAAAAAGTTGCGCCTCAAGGATACCATGGATGAGCTATCTAACCTAAACAAAATCTTAGACAAGATATGTCAAATCCACAACACTCCCGGGAAGCCTGCAAACCATACCCACACAGAATGTTGGGTCTTCAAGCAATCCGGCAAACTCAACGCCGAACACAAGGGGCTCGACACACCAAGTGAGGACGATGACGAGCCCCACAAGCAGAGCATCGGGAAACAAAAGAATTTCCCACAAGAAGTCAAAACAGTAAACTTACTTCACGTGACAAAAGGGAAAAACAGAGTGGCGCCTATAGAGATACGCGCCATACGACCCATCCCAAAGGAGTCTCGCCACTGGTTGTTAAAACTGATCACCTTCGACCATCAGGATTACTCTAGAACTATCCGGAACGCAGGCTAGACTGCCTTGGTATTAGATCCGATAATCGACAGACTCCACTTTACGCAAGTCCTGATGGACGGCGGTAGTGGTCTAAACCTTCTATATAAGGACACAGTCCACAAAATGGGGATGGACCCAACAAAAATTTGCCATAGCAACACTTCCTTTCAAGGAGTAACGCCAGGCCCGGATGCCCATTGCATGGGTTCTATCCCGCTAGAAGTTATGTTCGGCTCCCCCGGTAACTTCCGCCGCGAAAAGCTAACCTTCCACATCGCCCCATTCTCAAGTAGCTATCAAGCACTACTGGTACGCGAAGCTTTCGCCCGCTTTAACGCAATACCGCATTATGCATCTCTTATGCTTAAGATGACCGGTCCACGAGGCATCATCTCACTAAAGGGAAGTATCGAGCGTCCCTCGCGCGCGGAAGAATATGCGGCTGCCTTGACAGCCACACATTAAAACAGCTTCACCAACAAAAGTATCTAACAGGTCATTAAGACCACAGACACGGCTAGGCGAGTCCGGAGCAAACATACAATTGATAAAGGTTTAGTAGCCGTACACCCCTATACAAGGGCTCCGCGTATGTAAAATAAGCGACAATAAGGCTCAATTTTACCCGTCTCGAATTATACTTTGTTTATTTAGTATAACGTACATTTCGCACGACTTTTTTGCCAACTAAGTTCCTCTCTTTTACAGATGAACACAGTGCTACACCCGTCCAGGACACGGCACAACGGAGATACAGGCGCAGACGTGCAGTAGGGACCCGTTCCAAGGACTCTTTTTAGATTAAGACCCTGTGTAAACCTTTTTTATTGTCTCTTGTTGATACAATCCCCCGGATTCTCAGTATAACCGAGGAGGAGGCTGGCGTCTTGGCATGTGGCCATGTCAGAATTTTGCGCGTACCTGGACACCAGGGGCTTATTATCAAGGGCACTATTTAGCCCGTCTTTATAAAGACCGAATACCTTAGGGAGTATTCGGCGTCGCGAGTTTGGCCTTATATGCATCAGCTCCGAATCATGTCTTTGGTCAAATGTTGGGTTTGCCCGGCTCCTGTGTTCTGCTGCCTTACGTTCCGCTCTATTGGCTAAGGCGGCACCAGGAGAACTACTGCGATTGTGCCCCGGTTCAGCCGGGCGAGCACCTCAGTAGAGAAAGCCGAAAACTGACTGCCATGATATAGCGTGAGACTAGTCAACCACTCGATGACCTATCAGGAATCTTCAGGATTCCTCCGCATTAACGAAGGGCCGTTTCCTGGCCAGGCACACACGCGCCCCGAGCTCGGGCGAGCGCAGCGCCACCAGGGGCTATATAGTAGCCTCATTGTCAAACTCCTATGGCTAAGTGAAAGTTATAAAGCATTATAGTCCGATTGCCTAGTTCGCTGCGCTATCACCTCCTTCATGGACCAAGACATTGGATCAAGTGTGAGAATGCGCCTTCTGCGAACACCCCCGCATTATATGCGTGGGGGCTGAAGTCGACGACTGCCATCTTTCAGGTTATATATACATATACCTTAACGGCCGCACATGAGGCATTATAATACTTGCAGGCACAAGTATAAAAAGCTTATACAATTTATCAAAATATTGTTTTACAATAATACATGTTATTCGAACATAATATCCTTCGAGCACTGCGTCTCTATCAAACGAGCGCCTTGCAGAACTTCCTGAAAATAGTGCTCGGTAGGTACTCGGCTTTCGTCCGAATCTTGGGATGCAACAGCGGTGGCCTCCATCTCCGCCCAGTATGTCTTGACACGGGCAAGGGCCATCCGCGCGCCCTCTATGCATGCCGACCTCTTCATCGCGTTGATATGCGGCACTGCACCAAGGAACTGCTGTACCAAGCTAAAATAACTGTTCGGCTTTGGCCTTTCCGGCCACAGATGATCCACGACATCCTTCATGGCGAGTCCGGACAACCTATTCAGTTCGGCCCATTCGGCCAAACGATCGGTCAAGGGAAGCGGGCGCACCGGATTGTGGAACTGTGACCAGAATAGCTTTTCCACTTCGTGATCTTTCTGATCTCGGAAGTGTTCGGCTGCATCGGCAGCACTCGCCGCTAAATCCAGATACGCGTCCGCCGAAATCCACATCCGGTCCAATGGAGCATATTTAGGATCCCCGAACTTCATCCACAGCATAAAGGGCTTTCCAACTGCGATATCTCTGGCTTGACGTAGCTCCTCCTTCATCGCTCTCATCGCATAACGAGTATCCTTGGCCGCTGTAGTGGCCTTCTCCAGGTCCGTCTGTTCCGCCCGATCTTCTTTTTCAAGAAGCTTGCAATGGTCAGCAGCGCTCTTCAACTTCACCGCCATTTCGGCCATTTCCTTCTTGCTTCGGCAGTGAGCAGCCTGTTCGGCTTTCAGCTCTTCAATTGCCTTTACGGCAGCCGCATCACTTTTCCTGGCTTGCTCCTTGGCTCAGGCAAGTTCTGCCCGAAGGTCCTCCACGGCGGCAGCTCCATCTGCATCAAGCGCACACATCGTAAGATACTGGCATCAAGCTCCTCTTACCAGGAGTCTCCGGAGAAATTACATACCTTGTGCCTCATCAAGCCGCTTGTTGACAAGCGCGATGTCGGCATCTGCCACGTCAAGTTGCCGCTTTAGCTCGGCAAATTCATCAGTCCGGCTGGCCACCGGACACTTCGCCACCTACATAGGAAGGCGGCAAATTATACCTGGGATTATGATCCTCTGCGTGCCGTCACTTTCGACAACACACAGAGTCTCAGGGGCTACTATCTACACAGGGCGCATCTTAAATATGTGAAACTGCCAAAAGGTACATCACTTCGCGTACCTCAAAACCTGTCAGTAAACTCCTAACAGCCTCGTGCAACCCGCTCTCCACGGAAGAAATCCTTTCAATTACCGTACCCATCAACGTACGGTGCTCCTCTGAGATAGACGCTCGCCCTAGCAGATCCTTTAGCTCCTCCAACCGTGCACTAGGCGGTGCCGGACTCGTTCGATGGCTTTTCTCAAAGGCCGGGCACGGAGGGCTTTGGGGGGCATATGACTGCCTTCCGGCCCTGCCAGATTAGGAGAAACCCTCCGCGACGATACCTCAGGCTCGCCCGCCTCGTAAGGCAGAACGACAGGGGGAGGCGTTCCGCTCTCCATCATTTCCGGAAGAGGATCCCCCGAAGACGAGCTCTGCTGAGAAGGGCCAAGGTCCGAACTACAAGGTAAATTTTCGGTTATTTTCCTCAGAAATAAAGCAAGGATTTCCCTCATTTTAAACCTCCTTTCTACTTACGGCTCGGTGGAGGGCTGATCCCCTTGAGGGCACAATACGGCCGAGGTATCCCCCGGCACAGGACCCTCTGGCGAAGATTTCTTCCCCCGCTTTGATACCATGGTCTCCGGGTATTCAGAGGCGGTCCTCTTCTTCCCCTGAGTAGAGGAATTTTCGATTCCTCCTTTCCGGACAGCCTCCTTCAGGGAGGCAGTAGCTTCCTTGCCCCCCCTTCGCTTTCTAGCGAAGGCATGATCTCCAGCATCCTGGTTAACACGGGATCCGGCGAGGTCTCAGGAAGGGGGGCCGGACACCTGATTAACTTCGCCTTCGCTACCCACTCCTGTTTCAAGGGCAACTCTTTTAAGGGTGATGTTGTGATAAATGAACGGATGGTGTGTCCGGGCACAAGGCTACTTACTTGAGTATTCGGATGATTGCAGCTCAGACCTGCGTCCTCCGTAGAATCCGGACACACTACTTGTGGTCCGAAGAACAATTTGTACATCTCCACGGGCGTCATGCCAAGAAAATGTTGGAGAGCTCGTGGTCCCTCCGGATTGAGCTCCCACAGGCGGAGAGGGCAACGTTTGCAGGGCAGAACTCGGCGAATTAACATAACCCGTGTCACCACGACCAGACTGATGTCTCTTTCTAGGAGATCTCGAATGCGGCCCTGCAACAGGGGGCACGTCCTTTGCCGGCCCCCAGTCCAGCCCCTTATTGACCCATCACGCTAGTCGTGGCGGGGGACTCGAGTGGAAAGTAGGTGGTGCCACCCACTTGGTACCCCTGGGAGCTGTGATATAAAACCACTCTTGTTGCCATAAGCTGAACTCCCCTTGAAAAGAGCCCTCGGGCCATGGAGCATCAGCGTTCTTGCTTATAACAGCGCCTCCGCACTCCGCGTGCTATCCCTCGATCATCTTTGTCTCTACTTTAAAGGTCTGAAGCCATAGTCCGAAGTGAGGAGTAATATGGAGGAAGGCTTCACACACGATGATGAACGATGAGATGTGGAGGATGGACTCCGGAGCTAAGTCATGAAATTCTAGCCCATAATAAAACATGAGCCCCCTCACGAAGGGATCCATCGCGAAGCCTAGCCCTCGGAGGAAGTGAGACACAAACACCACGCTCTCACCAGGCTTGGGAGTGGGAATAACCTGCCCTTGAGCAGGCAGCCTATGCGAGATTTCGCCGGTCAAAAACCTAGCCTCTCTCAGCTTTAGCACGTCTTCCTCCGTGACGGAGGAAGGCATCCATCGGCCTCGAAGGTCTGAGCCGGACATCGTCGAAAGTCCGAAGCGCATAAAATCTGGGGCCTTGGGTGTTGGAACTTGAGGCGAGAGGCGGATTCGATTGAGATCGAAAGAAAGGAGTAAAGCCTTGGTCTCTTTGTAAGAGGTTGAATACCAAGAGCCCTCCCCATGACCGTTTGGGACTTACCTTTGATCAAGGAGATATACCAACGAGCACGACTGGGTTACCCACGTCCGTGTTAATGAGAATCCCGTAAATAAAGGGGACACGATCTCTGCTTCGACAAGACGTGCCAAGGAAACCGCCTCGCTAAACGCGCTGAGGTGGGACAGTAAAAATGATTCGAATAAAGGCTTGGCCGTGGTGTGATGTCACGCTACGGAATACGTCAGCAGATTAGATTTGTGTAAATACTATTATCTCTATGGCAGTATGTGGAGCTTATTTTGCAGAGCCGGACACTATCCTTGTGTTCAAAAATCTTCTATGAAGTATTCGGAGGAGGAACCCGCCTTGCAATGCCGAAGACAATCTGCGCGCCGGACTCATCGTCATTGAAGCCTGGTTTAGGGGCTACTGAGGGAGTCCTGGATTAGGGGGTGTCCGGATAGCCGGACTATAACCTTTGGCCGGACTCTTGGACTATGAAGATACAAGATTGAAGACTTCGTCCCGTGTCCGGATGGGACTTTCCTTGGCGTGGAAGGCAAGCTTGGCAATACGGATATGTAGATCTCCTCCCATTGTAACCGACTCTGTGTAACCCTAGCCCTCTCCGGTGTCTATATAAACCGGAGGGTTTTAGTCCATAGGACGAACAACAATCATACCATAGGCTAGCTTCTAGGGTTTAGCCTCTCTGATCTCGTGGTAGATCCACTCTTGTACTACCCATATCATCAATATTAATCAAGCAGGAGTAGGGTTTTACCTCCATCGAGAGGGCCCGAACCTGGGTAAAAACATCGTGTCCCTTGTCTCCTGTTACCATCCGCCTAGACGCACAGTTCGGGACCCCCTACCCGAGATCCGCCGGTTTTGACACCGACAGTGATCAACTTGCGGGTTCTGCCCATGAACCTATGCATAGGGGTTGGCACACATTTTCGTCTTGATTCTTTGGTAGAAACTTTGGGGCACTCTTTGAGGTTCTATGTGTTGGTTGAATAGATGAATCTGAGATTTTGTGATGCATATCGTATAATCATACCCACGGATACTTGAGGTGACATTGGAGTATCTAGGTGACATTAGGGTTTTGGTTGATTTGTGTCTTAAGGTGTTATTCTAGTACGAACTCTAGGGCTGTTTGTGACACTTATAGGGATAGCCCAACGGATTGACTGGAAATAATAACTTTGAGGTGGTTTCGTACCCTACCATAATCTCTTCATTTGTTCTCCGCTATTAGTGACTTTGGAGTGACTCTTTGTTGCATGTTGAGGGATAGTTATATGATCCAATTATGTTATTATTGTTGAGAAAACTTGCACTAGTGAAAGTATGAACCCTAGGCCTTGTTTCCTAGCATTGCAATACCGTTTGTGCTCACTTTTATCGTTTGTTACCTTGCTGTTTTTGTTTTTTTCAGATTACAAAAACCTATATCTACCATCCATATTGCACTTGTATCACCATCTCTTGGCCTAACTAGTGCACCTATACAATTTACCATTGTATTGGGTGTGTTGGGGACCCAAGAGACTCTTTGTTATTTGGTTGCAGGGTTGCTTGAGAGAGACCATCTTCATCCTACGCCTCCCACGGATTGATAAACCTTAGGTCACCGACTTGAGGGAAATTTGCTACTGTCCTACAAACCTCTGCACTTGGAGGCCCAACAACGTCTACAAGAAGAAGGTTGCGTAGTAGACATCATGCCCCTGATGTTGAACTGTCCACCCTTATAAGTGATGAAGCTGTCTTCCAAGCCTTAACTGGGATTGAATGGACAACCATTGACTTCCAGCCGCTGGGTGGAGAGGAGGAGGATGAACCGGCATAGGATGATCCACAACCTTCAAGTCAAGCCGGCGATGACGCATGAATCGGAAGACAGTTTATTTTTCTGCACACTGCAACTTTTGATTGAAAAACAATTATCCTTTTGGGCATCAAAGTGCCTTGTAATAGGCTAGTTGAAACACTTGGTCTGCTATGCCATCGTGCATATTTATTTTGCATGACACTGCTAATCCGCCATGCTTTAAGATATGTTAGGTCTGCTCATAATCCGTAGCGGTTTATTCAAGCTGTTCCTGCATTCAATAAGTTGAAAGTGTCCTGGCGGTTTACCGCCGGACGGATCATGATGCCCAAACATATAGCTAGGGTTTATAACCAAGGCTGTATTTGAAAATAATCAAATATGAAATAGATGATACCTGTGACATTGAATCACGTCGTTGGTTTATGTTTTGTAGTAAGGGTGATAACCCCAATCTTGAGTATTGATAACTCCTCCCATATCTTGCCGGTTTATAACAAAACCTTGTCGGGTTGTAATAAACAGCGCATTATCCATATATAATACTGGCGACTTATAGTCGAAACCAGGCCGAGTCAATAAACACCGGATTATAACTAAGCATGTACTGTCAACTTGTAGTTGAAAGCTAAGCCGGGCCAATAAACGCCGGTTTATCATAAGATATTATAAATCTCATGAAAGGAGAAAAACTTGGCAAATAAAAGCATAAAAAGAACATGTGAGGCTTTTCATGGGCTGCCAGGCCCAAAATCGAGGCTTTTCATGGGCTGCCAGGCCATTGAGTTAAACCATTTTACAAAGCCTTTTAAGATGGACCTCACATTAACCAATCGTCATTTTAACTTTGACAAGTTCAGGGTCTATGAGATTGACTTGTCAAACGTTCGGTGGGTCATACCAGGATTACCTGGACGGAGTGGCTTACTTAAAAAAGCAGGATAACCCGGGGTTTTAGGTGAATACACCTGGCTTTCCAAGCCTGACTTGATAGCCTATTACAAGGGTGTCGACTCTTTGTTCTTTGAGAAGCAAAGATCCCCAAGCAATATTTTGAGCTGTGCTTAGTGGGTGCCTATGTTTGAGTTGTGCTTTTGCAACACTCTCTTTGTCCCCCAAGTGATTTCCTTTTGGCCTTACACCGATCAAGAGGTGTAGCTATGGTTCGAATATGACCAAGCCCCCAAGTGATTTCCCTGGTGGCCTTACACCGATCAAGAGGTGTAGCTATGGTTCGAATACGACCAAGCCCCCAAGTGATTTTTTATATATGCCTTTATAAGCCGGATCAATGGGTAAACAGAACTCCGCTTTATAAACAGAAGCCCCCATGTAACCACATGATGTAAGAAAAACAACAGAGACCCCGCTTTAGCTGAGGCTCCGGTTTATTATATTGATCATAATATATACATTGTCATAACTATGCACATAAGAAGAGCCTGTGGCTCAAGTATAGTAAGGCCGAAGATGAGCGATATTCCACGGCCGGTGGGTCTCCTCCTCCGATTTACGTGAGTATTTGTGCTCTCGGACATCAATAAGGTAGTATGACCCGTTATGCAGATTCTTGCTGACCACAAAAGGCTCTTCCCAAGGCGGGGATAACTTGTGCATATCAGTCTGATCCTGGGTGAGTCGGAGCACCAGATCGCCTTCTTGAAAAGTTTTGGTTCTAACCCGACGGCTGTGATAGCGACGCAGATCTTGCTGGTAAATTGCCGAACGAGCTGCTGCAATGTCATGCTCCTCATCTAACAGGTCAAGTGCTTCCTGTCGTGCCTTCTCATTGTCAGCTTCGACATAAGCCGCCACACGAGGCGAGTCATGACGGATGTCACTAGGGAGAACCGCCTTTGCTCCGTAAACCATGAAAAAAAGGCGTGTAACCCGTAGATCTATTGGGCGTGGTATTGATGCTCCATAACACAGCAGGTAACTCCTCCACCCAACAACCCGACGTCCGTTGTAAAGGAACCATGAGCCGGGGCTTGATGCCTCTCAGGATCTCTTGATTGGCTCTCTCCGCTTGACCATTAGACTCGGGGTGATCCACTGATGATACGTCAAGCCGGATGTGCTCACGTCGACAGAATTCTTTCATAGCACCCTTGGACAGGTTAGTGCCATTATCAGTTATAATGTTGTGTGCAAAACCAAACCGGAAAATCACCTTCTTGATGAATTGAACCGCCATAGCTGCATCACACTTACTGACTGGCTCTGCCTCCACCCACTTAGTGAACTTATCAACTACCACCAGAAGGTGGGTCTTCTTATCCTTAGATCTCTTAAAGGGCCCAACCATATCCAGCCCCCAAGTCGCAAACGGCCAAGTGATTGGAATCATTCTCAACTCTTGAGCCGGAACATGAGCTCGGCGTGAAAGTTTCTGACAACCGTCACACTTTTTGACCAAGTCCTCAGCATCAGCATGAGCCATCAGCCAATAGAAACCACGACGAAAGGCCTTGGCTACCAGAGACTTTGAACTGGCGTGGTGACCACAATCTCCTTCGTGGATCTCACACAAAATCTGACGGCCTTCTTCAGGAGACACGCAACATTGAAACACCCCTGTCACACTGCAATGATGTAACTCTCCATTGACAATAGTCATTGACTTGGACCACCGGATTATCTGCCTGGCCAAAGTTTCATCCTCTCGTAACTCGCCCCAGTTCATATACGCCAAATATGGGACCGTCCAATCTGGGATGACATGAAGAGCCGCCACCAACTGAGCCTCCGGATCAGGAACAGCCAAATCCTCCTCTATAGGGAGCTTGACCGATGGGTTATGTAAAACATCTAGAAAAACATTGGGTGGAACCGGTTTATGTTGGGAACCCAAACGGCTTAAAGCGTCTGCCGCTTCGTTCTTTCGCTGGTCCACATGGTCAACCTGATAACCTTTGAAGTGGCCAACAACAATATCCACCTCTCGACGATATGCTGCCATGAGCGCGTCCTTGGAATCCCAAGTGCCAGACACTTGTTGAGCCACTAGGTCCGAGTCACCGAAGCACTTAACCCGGCTTAAGTTCATCTCCTTAGCCATTCTAAGACCATGGAGTAAAGCCTCATATTCAGCTGCATTGTTAGTGCAAGGGAACATTAAACGGAGAACATAACAAAACTTATCACCTCGTGGGGAAGTTAACACGACTCCAGCCCCCGAGCCCTTCAATTGCCTGGACCCATCGAAATGAATAGTCCAATAAGTATTATCTGGCTTTTCTTCCGGCGTTTGTAACTCTGTCCAGTCATTGATGAAATCCATAAGTGCCTGAGATTTGATTGCCATCCAAGGCATATATTTTAACCCGTGAGGTCCAAGCTCAATAGCCCATTTGGCAACCCGGCCAGTTGCTTCCCTGTTTTGGATTATATCCCCCAAAGGGGCAGAACTGACCACAGTGATAGGATGACCCTGAAAATACTGTTTAAGCTTCCGGCTCGCCATGAAAACTCCATACACCAGCTTCTGCCAATGTGGGTACCTCTTCTTGGACTCAATAAGCACCTCACTGATATAATAAACCGGCCATTGAAACGGATATTCCTTTCCAGCCTCCTTGCGCTCCACCATAATGGCCACACTAACAGCCCGGGCATTAGCAGCCACATACAACAACAGTGGCTCCTTATCAACCGGAGCAGCAAGGACCAGTGGCTCAGCTAACTGCTTCTTCAAATCTTCAAACGCCGCATTAGCAGCATCACTCTAGACAAAATTATCTGTCTTCTTCATGATCTGATACAGCAGGATCGCTTTCTCTCCTAACCGGTTGATAAACCGGCTCAGAGCTGCAATCCGGCCCGCCAGACGTTCGACATCGTTGATATACACCGGTTTAGCCAGAGACGTAATAGCCTTGATCTTTTCCGGATTAGCTTCAATGCCCATGTTAGACACCAGAAAACCCAAGAGCTTGCCTGCCGGTACACCAAAGACACACTTAGCAGGATTAAGCATCATCTTATAAACCCGGAGGCTATCAAAAGTTTCCTTCAAATCATCTATCAATGTCGCCTCTTTTCTGGATTTCACCACAATATCATCCACATAAGCATGAACATTGCACCCAATCTAATTATGAAGACAATTCTGCACACAACGCTGATAAGTCGCCTGGGCACTCTTGAGCCCAAAAGGCATAGATACATAGCAGAAGGCTCCAAAGGGAGTTATAAAAGTTATCTTCTCCTGGTACTTAACTGCCATTTCGATCTGATGATAACCGGAGTAAGCTTCTAGAAAGCTCAAATGCTCACAACCCGCCGTAGCATCAATGATTTGATCAATACGAGGGAGAGCAAAAGGATCTGCCGGACAAGCCTTGTTCAAATCTGTGTAGTCCACACACATATGCCAAGTGCCGTTCTTCTTAAGTACTAGCACCGGATTAGCCAACCACTCAGGATGAAATACCTCAATGATAAACCCAGCCGTTAAGAGCCTGGCTACCTCCTCACCAATGGCCTTGCATCTTTCTTCGTTGAAGCGGTGGAGAAACTGCTTGACCGGTTTAAACTTGGGATCGATGTTAAGAGTGTGCTCAGCGAGTTCCCTTTGCAAAGATGTCCCGGTTCTCATGGATGAACTCGATGAGCACGCTTTCCTATTTTGGATCCAGGTTAGCGCTGATGCTAAACTGCTTGGATGAATCGCCAGGCACAAAATCAACCAACTTAGTCTCATCAGCCGATTTAAACTTCAAGGCCGTATCATGCTCTGTAGTTGGCTTTTTCAAAGAAGTCATATCCGCCGGATCAACATTGTCCTTGTAGAACTTCAACTCCTTTGTTGCACAAACTGACTCAGCATAAGCCGCATCACCTTCTTCACATTCCAAAGCGATCTTACGGCTCCCATGTACCATGATGGTCCCCTTATGACCCGGCATCTTGAGCTACAGATAAACATAATAGGGCCTTGCCATGAACTTAGCATAAGCCGGCCATCCAAACAAGGCATGATACGTGCTCTTGATTTTTACCACTTCAAAGGTCAATGTCTCTGATCTCGAATCATGATCATCCCCAAAAGCAACCTCCAGAGCTATCTTACCAATTGGATACGCCAATTTACCAGGCACCACACCATGAAAAACGGTGTTTGACGGTTTAAGATTTTTATCTGTCAACCCCATGCGACGGAAGGTTTCATAATAAAGAATATTGATACTGCCCCCTCCATCCATGAGCACCTTGGTAAACTTATACCCTCAAACCCGAGGCTCCACCACCAACGCCAAATGACCCGGATTATCAACCCGGGGCGGATGATCCTCTCGACTCCACACAATGGGCTGTTCAGACCAGCACAAGTAACGGGGCATCGCCGGTTCAACGGAGTTCACTGCCCTTTTATGAAGCTTCTGATCGCGCTTGCACAGGCTAGTGGTGAAGACATGGTACTGCCCACTATTCATCTGCTTCGGGCTGCTCTGGTAACCCGACTACTGCTGCTGCTAATTCCCCTAATGATTATAACCACCCTGGTTGCCCCTATTGCCTTGATTGCCATGTCCACTTTGATTACATTGAAATCCTGAGTCAGAACTGCCTCCACCATAACCCGGCCCATGAGAACCGGGTCCTGAACCGCAGGACGGTCCATGATCATATCGGAAAAGATCCGAATTTTTAAACTCCCGCATAATAAAGCAATCCTTCCAGAGGTGTGTGGCTGGCCTTTCTCGCGACCCGTGCTTTGGGCAAGGCTGGTTTAACAGGCGCTCAAGATTGGGACCTAATCCTCCACCGCGCGGGGGCGGTTTACCCTTATGGCGCTGACCATTATCCTGCGTGTTGGTATTAGCCACAAAATCTAAACTGTTATCCGCTTTACGCTTACCGTTGTTTCCATGGCCTGCCGGGTTATGCTGCTGCCCCTTGGCGCTGCCGCTCTTCTTTCCCTTTCCCAGCTTTTCATCTTCAGATTCAGGGTCCTTGGTACTATCTGAGTCGGCATACTTGACCAGAGCTACCATAAGCGTCCCCATGTCATTGCAGTGACGCTTGAGCCATCCCAACTTTAACTTCAAAGGCGCGAACCGGCAATTGCCTTCCAACGTTAAACCTGCTGTATCGGCGTTGATGTGGTCCGATGAATGCAAGATTTCTGAAACCCGGCGCACCCAATGGGTTGTTGATTCACCTTCCTCTTGGACACATGCATCTAAATCCACTATTGACATGGGCTGCTTGCACGTGTCCTTGAAATTATGGATAAACCGGGCCTTTAAATCGACCCATGATCCAATGGAGTTAGCTGGTAAATTTTCCATCCAAGTGCGAGCTGTTCCTTCCAACATTATGGTGAAGTATTTAGCGCACGCCGCATCATCCACGTCCAGCATCTCCATTGCCATCTCATAGCTCTCGATCCATGACTTGGGGGGTAAATCGGTAGTGTAATTGGGCACTTTATGTGGACCATTGAAATCCTTGGGCAGCCGTACATTACGTAGAGCCGGGACGGGACACGACACCCCCAAAGAACTAGAAGTAACTCCTGGTTCCACCGAAGTTGTTGGATGAACCGGAGTAACCTGACGGGCCGCATACTGTGCCGCTAACTCGGTTTCTCGACATGCCCTACCATGATCCACCACATCCTGAGCATTAGCACCACCGCCCGCCGGATTATGCCCTCGAGGCGGGTTACGGTTCCGCGTACTGCTCGACACAGACGGTTCATCCATATGCCTGTTGTAACTCCGGCTTGGGCGGGGAGTGGAATGAATCCTCTCGCGGCTGTATGAATAAGCCTACTGCTGAGTCAAGGCTGTCTGAAGGAGCTCTCTAGCCCGTCGTGTCTCAACCGCTACTGGGGACTCGCCTTTGATCGGGAGAGCTTCCAATCATGAAGTGGCGGTGACTATGTTATCCAACAGGTTAGAGTAATGACCCGGAGGTGTTGAGACGTGCTGCGACAGGATATTGTTCTGACGAGGTGGGTTCATCAGGCACAACTGAACCGGTGCTCCCGTTCCAGGTGCCTCCACCCAGTTCACCACTGGCGGGTTACTGGTTCCACTACAAAAAAAATACACTTTCGTGATGATACGTGTTTGTCACAGTAGGTCACGTTTTCTGTCATGCATGTACATCCATGACAAATTTATGACAGAATGAAGATAGTCATACCTGTGCTGTTGTAGAGGTGTTCCATGACATTACCAAAATTATCATCACGGAAGTGCCCACTTCCATGACCGTAAATTGCGCGTCACGGAAGTGCTTTCGTCAAGGGTGACCGACACGTGGCATCCACCGTAACGGAATGCGGTTAAGCTATCGGGTCCGGTTTTGGATCCGATAACCTGTTAACAGCCCGGACCAATGGGGATTTTCCACGTGTAAAATTCTGATTGGTTGACGGAAACACATGTCAGCTCCACGTTGGCACAGGTGTCACTCATCCAATGGGCGAGATGCGCCTATGATATGTTGACACGTGGGCCGACCCAAAAGTGGCCCATAAAGTTTAAATGGGCTGGCCCAACTAAAGGCCCACAAGATTTTGCGGTCCATAATGGGCCAGCCCAGCAAAAGGCCCACGAGATTTTGCGTATCATAATGGGCCGGCCCAGCTAAAGGCCCACGAGATTTTGCAGGCCATAATGGGCCGGCCCAGCTAAAGGCCCGCTAGATTTTGTGGACGATAATGGGCCGACCCAGATAAAGGCCCAACATTCTCAGTTAAGGCCTGTACGGCTAGTGTGAAATCGGCCCGTCAACGGCCTGTCCTAAACTTGTCATCATCGTGGCCCATGGTCACTTCTGGCCCGTTAACAGTCTGCTAAGTGTATGGGCCAAATTACGGCCCGGTGTATTTCCTGCCTGTTAAAGGTCCTGCTTCATTTGCGCCCATTTACAGGCCATTGAAATTTTCGGCCCATAAACGACCGTGAAGGATTTGTGTCCTATTCGGCCATGTCTGACATTCGGCCTGTTAGAGGCCCACTATAGATTTGGGCCACTTTCGGCCTGTTGTGATTTTTGGCTTGTTAACGTCGGACAAAATCCATGGGCCATATGTGGCCCAACGTCACATCGGGCCCATTAACGGCCCACATAAAAATGACGATAATCTAGCCTGACCAAACTTCTGGCCTGTTAAAGGCCCGTGTATTAGGTCGGCGCATTTACGGCCCATCCGAATTTCGGCCTGTGAAAGATCCGCATCGTAAATAGGCCCAATCTCACTTTCGGTCTTTTAAAGGCCCATGTTTTTTATGGGCTCGAGATATTTAGACCTGTAAACGGCCTATTGTTACTGAGGGCCCAAATTATGTTTAGGCCTGTTAAAGGCCCACTATGGGCACATGCCTACCAGAAAAATATGAAATCTTATGCTGATTTAGCCCAGATATTTTTAGTGGGCTACATGCAAATTTTGGCCCATAATCATTTTTAGCCCAATTGGAATGGGCCCGACGAATGTTGGCATGTTGGTTTCCTATGAAGCTTTCGGCTGAATACATTACTAAGATAAACCTACACTATACAAAAATAGCGTCATAACTATTGCAGCCTTTGGTAGCATCATAAATGCTGTATCACAACAAAAGGCCTGTTGGCATAAAGTTTACAGTCCTTGCAGATAAAAGCACCATCAGATGTATAGAAGCACATATCATTTGACCTGAGTGCTAATGTTTCAGGTTGTAGAATCTGATGGAGCAGCATGATCTTCACCTTTTTTCCGCCATTGCTCTTGAACAACGAAGCGAATGCTTGATAGTCTGGTTTCAAAACAATTCATATCTTGACGACATTTGTCAACCACTATTCTTGTTTCCAAAACGACGTCCATTAGGGATTGGACTTGTGTCTGGAGCATAGATATATCACTCTGTCTAGCAGGAAGATTTTGTTCAGTAGGCGATTTGGACGAGGTTACCTTGACAACCAACCCAGAATTATGCAGGAAGGTGCTTTTTGCACTGTTAGTGGAGAGATACTAATGCACTGCAGTAAGAGGTGACATTGTGCCTGTGGTAGCCTCGCCACCTTCAGGTGGTTGTGGCTATTCAATCATTTTTTCCATAGCTTCCCGAAAGTTTGAACTTGTAGATTAGTGTACCAGATAAGTTATTAATGAGACAAAAACAAACAAAGTAGGTTACACGTTTATACATAACTTATTTTGGTGAACTACTGTAATACATTAGCATGTATTGTAGTGCCAACTACATAATAAAATCACTTCGGAACATATGTCCATGTAGCATGCCTACTGTATTGTCTATTTCCTCACATTTGTTGACATCTAAGGATAAAGAGACATGATTTAAAGTAGGATGAACATAGTATGCATTCATATCATGGGAAAACAGATATAAAACAAACAAGCTATTTTATCATTATGTGCGCACGTGAACATAACAACTAGAATACAGATCAAGACCAAAAGAATATCCTTCATCTCTTTTAAACCATGTAAGGTGAAATGATACGTTAAGACAACTGTGTATAAAAGTGAATAGAGTAACTGACATTGGCTGCAAATCAAGTAGTTAAATGAACACATCACAATACCAATCAGTTCAAAGGCAGGAGGAGTAAGGACTTACAACAACGGCTTGAACTGGTGTGCTCATGCCCTTCATTTTGCTGGTGTGGCAATCCTTGATGATTTTCACTACATTCGGTTCAGGTTCTTTTTGGTCCGCACAGGCTTTCCTTTGTATTTGGAACAAGTCAATATAGATACGATAATATGGCATAGAAAAAAGAAGGAAGTAGCAGCTATTTACAAGAGCCTCCCAGTGTGCAATATAGCTATGAGATCCTGTTGTCTGTTGGAATTTCACTTTAGAATGGTTGGTCTTGTTCTTCAAACAGTTAGCCTAGAAGAAGATACACTTGTAAGGCACATACATAAATACAAGTTCAATATGTGGTCTGATCAAATACATATAGCCTACCTGATACTTTGGATCAGACCAGTGTTTAACGAGGGCTGTCCAGTCTTCATCTGTAATATATTCCACTGGAGATGTTTGGGCGATTTCATTGTTAGCCTTGCCTTCAAAGTGAGATTTTCTAAGGTGGTACCGATACTGTCGCAGAGCAGACTGAAAAACATGAGTGCATGCTTGTTTAGTTGCATCATCTTTCGGATCCAACTTGAAGCTCATCTGTTGAAAAAAGAATGTGAGTCTTATTAGGAGGAAGCTAGAAAGTATGGGATAGAGCAAGACAATACTAGTAATTGCGATGAATAACATTACTTACGGATAAAGGGTCCAGGAAGATGTTAAACTGGGTATTGTCTTTCTCATTCCTGTACTGGATCCACCTTGGGAGGATACGTGCATGACACCTAACGGCAATGGCTGCCTCTGATACTAACTTGGCTGACTCTGTAGCATCACGTGGCCTTTTTAAACCTGCCTCAAAATTGATCTCCATTCTTTGTCCTTTAGATTTTGTTAATCTGTCAAGCATTGTCCCTGATGTATGTTTCCACTTGCGTCGTGGTGCTAGTTCAACAACGAATATGGAAAGTGTTAGTGTACATCAAACTGTGAGAGTACATATAAAGGAGCATGCAACTGCAACTTGACTCGGTCAGGTACCGTCTTGGTGTTGATGCTCATGAGGTTCATCTGATCTTGCCAAGTCCTGTTGTGTCAGCAGTGCTTCAGAAGTAGTGTTAGGTGTGAAGGCAGCTTGGGAACTGGCCAATTCTGGAGCAAACAAACGAGTAACTCGTTGAGATTGTGGTACAGTTGAAGCGGATGCTGCAGCTGGTGGAGCAGGTGATACTGTGTTTGTAGATTTAGCCGGTGGACTTGGACCTTCTACTGCACAGTACCAGCAGAATCTGGACGGCAGATCCTTTTCTGCTTCACCCGACGAGTAACACCACTCCCTACTATATTATTTTCCTTGCTCTTTTTTGACTTTGCCATGTCAAGCCGTACCCAACACAAAATAATAAAATCGCTCGTCAGAACTCATTGATGCATGATACAGACAAGCAATACTTTGATGTAAGACAACCGTATAAGGATGGAATATGTAACAAAAACAGGACGACATGACATATTCACAGCTACGATGTGTAAACTAAGCAGAAGGATTTTCAAGAAAATATAAGTAATGCAAGCTAGACACCATATGAAAGATGCAACCAATATTACTCTGCCAAGTTAAAAGTGTCTTGTCATAAGTGTCAATTCAAAAAATTAGAAGCAGTACAACATAGAAATCAATGCAAGATGAAACCACTATCAAACTGCCATGTTAAAAGTGTCCAATCATGAGTGACTGATGCGGGATACACAACATCAGTACTTTGATGTAAGAACATGGTATGATAGATAGATGCAGTGTATTCTAGACACATAACGCCATGTCATATGCACATGTATAACATATGAACTCAGCAGGTGCAATTAATCAAAATAGAAGAAATACAGGCTAGACAACATATGCAACATGAAACCAATTATCACACTGTCAACTTAGAGCAAGCACCTGCGATGGTGGAGTACGGGAGATGAACTCATCATGTAGACTTGGGACTTCAACTTCATTAGCAGTAGTAGTGGCAAATCTAGAGAGTCTCTGTTTGCGTCGGTGCGGAGGACCACCAACATCCCCTAACTTACTCTTTTCCTTCCTATTTTCTGATATTTCCTTATGAAGTCAAAACCACAAGAAGATGAATAAAATTAGCTCTGCATAACTGGTTGATGCATGATACAGACGAACACTACTTTGATGTAAGGCAAGCGCAGGATAGGAGGATGGAATATATACAAAAAAGACATCATTTCATATTCACACGTACGATAGGAGGATGGAATATGTATGAAAAAACAGTAAGCGGAAGGCATTTCAACAAAATTAGAAGAAATGAAAGCTAGGCACCATATGAACATGCAACCAATATCACTCTATCATGTAAAAAGTGTCTTGTCGTAAGTGCCATTTCAAGAAATTAGAAGCAGTACAAGGTAGAAGACAATGCAAGATGCAACCTACATCACAGTCCCAAGTTAACTGTGTCTTATGGGTAAGTGATCGTTGCAGGTATAAGTTGTAAGCTACGCAGATGCAATTCAACATAATCAGAAGCAATACAAACTAGACATCATACGAAAAACGCAACCACATATAACAGTTCCAAGTTAGAGCAAGCACCTGTGATGGTGGAGTAGGGGACATGTGCTCATCATGTACACGTATGTTCTAGAAACAGGAACACGTGTCATATTCAAAAGCATTATGTCGGGGATTGGGTGCGACATATGCCAAAGGATGGCTTATCATGGTGGGAGCGAGTAGAACGTCGCTGGTGCCTGGAAACGGGATAAGGCAAAGGCATGCACGCCGGCGAATCTTACCCAGCTTCAGGGCTCTCCATGGAGATAACACCCCTACTGCTGCTCTGCGGGGTCTCCGCATGATCACTATGGCGAAGAGTGTACAAGGTTGCTCCTTGAGCTATTTTCCGGAGGTAGGAGAAGGCAGGGCTAGCTCTCTCCTTCCTATATGGTCTGGTCTAGTGCTAATGGATTCGAACCCTTTGCATGGGTGCCCTGGGGGGTTTATATAGGCCTACCCCCAGGGGTACAACGGTAATCCAGCTGGGCACGGGTCCCAGCCGTCTGTCTCTCTGGCCGCCGTCTTCTCCGCCAACTGCTGGGGCCCGCCGACTGGCCAGGTACGGAGCCGACAGGCCGCGTCCGCAGCGGGCGGGTCTTGCCGGCTGCGAATTACTGTAGCCATGCTTCTAATGACGCAGGCTTGGTCATGGGGTCGTGGCAACAGCCCCGCCGTCTGGCGGGCGATCACTGTTGCCACTCCCCGTCGCGTCTGGTTAATGGCGCGTGGGGCCGTGGGAGGGGCTGGCCGACTCTCGGGGGCCGACTCCCATCTGGGCCGACTAGTGGAGCTCTCGCCGTCTTCTGTATTCCCGTTGACTGGTGGGACCCATCATCCCTGGGTCGTACCGGCAGGCCGTCGTGGGTACAGGACTCCGCCCACTGGGGCTGACGTCAGGGCCGGCATGGCAACAGTGCTGCGCCGGGTGGAGATCTCCGCGGGTACGACACACTATGGCCACGCCTGCCCTTGGAAAGGGGTGGGAGTGGACCTTACTATGGCCAGTCCCCGTCCCGTCCCTCTTTATGAGGGCATGGGGTTTGTTGGCGTCGCGGGCCGACTCCCCATGGCCGGCTTCTCTGGAAGTCGCCAGTTAGGAGTCGGCTCATCCTGAAGTCGTCCCCGGGACTCAGCCGTGAGTGGGCAGTCGGCTGCCTTGCAGCCGACTCCCAGAAGGCGGCTCTTCGTCCTAGGGTCTTGAGGGGCGCAGCCTGCCCCGATGTTTTGAAAGGTTCAGGGGCTCGGGTTAGCCTACCCGTGGCCCATTACTCCGACAGTTGTCCCCGGAGCTGGTGAGGCACCAAGGGTGATATGTCGAGGAGCCTCAACAGTTTCTTCTTTCCGGCGGTTGAATCTGGGCCTTGCTCGCTATCTTCTTTCAAGCCGACTATCTGGAGCCGAGCTTGCTTAGGCCGTCTTGCCCTCGAAAAGTTTGAATGTCGCGGCGGGATCCAGGCAGCGTGCTGGATAAGCTTCCAGGTCGCCGCCCATTGCGGGCCCGTCACGCGGCGCCACGTGGCTGGGCCAGCCTGCCCACCCACGCGCGCGACGGGACAGGACTACAAGTGGGGCCCGCTACGACCGCACCTCGGCGCGCGAACGGATCTGTTGTGGCCGCACAGACGGTTGGGGTTCCCGAATAGTAAGTGCACACAGTAACTTCGTGCGATAAATCGTGGGGGTCGTGGGGTCCTGGGCGCAGTAAATCCCACGACCGCCTCATCGGCTTCTCAGCCCACGAGCCTATAAGTAGGTGGGGGGAGGGGGGTGGCGAAGCACGCGCGCCCATCCTCCCTTCTTCCTTTCGCTCCTTCTTGCTTCTTCTTCCTCTCGCCGCCGTTGCTCCGAACCACACCGCGCCTGCAGCGATGAGCTATTCCTCCGCCGCCGCGCCTCCCGCTGTGTGCTCCGGAGTGTGGGACGGCTCCGAGGTCGACGACGATGACATTGAGGTCCTCCGCAAGATGCGGCGGCTGCCCGGCAGGGGCTTAGTGCGGGTCCGCCTCGCGCCGGAGGGGGAAATATCGCCGGCGCCGGAGGAGGGCGAGCGGGTCATATTCCGCTCGCACCTTATGCGCGGCCTGGGGCTGCCGGCGAGTGGCTTCTTCTGCTCCTTCTTGGAGTTCCACGGGCTCCAGCCACACCACCTTATTCCGGACACGGTGGTGCTGCTGTCTGCCATCGCCACCCTATGCGAAGGCTTCCTCGGTGTTCTCCCCACCATCGAGCTCTGGGGGGGTTCTTCCAGTCCAAGCTTGGCACACACGTCGCTGGTGTGCCGGCCTAGTGCGGTGCGTTTATCGCGATGCGGAGATCAGGGGCCGACAATCCGTTTCCCACCATCGCGCTAATTAAGTCGGTGAAGATGTGGCAGCGGTCCTACTTTTATGCGAAGAATGTCACCCCAGAAGGCGACTGGGTCAACTTGCCGGCTTACGAAGCCGGCGCGCCGGCTGGAAGGCTTCCCAGCTGGTCACACCGAGCCAGGACGCTGTCTCCTGCTGGTGCCGCCGCCATCGCGCGACTCCGAGTGCTGACGCAGTCGGCGGGCTTGACCGGGGATGACTTGCTGGCCGCCTTCGTGGCACGCCGAGTACTCCCACTCCAAGGCCGACCTCACCTAATCTGCCAGATGAGCGGTCATCAGGATCCGAGTCAGATGTGCTCCAAGGACATGCCACACACAGAGGTAGCGGACATGGTGAACTACATCGCGAACTGCGGTCTCACGGCGGATTGGCGGTTCGGCGTGGAGCCGTACTCGCGCGCCAACCCCCTGCCTGTGGTAAGTCGTCTCTCTTCTTCTTCTTTCTTTGTTGCCGAATCCGACTTGTCCAGTCTGACCATTTATTTTTTGAATCAGAACCCCCTCACCCCGCTGTCGGCCGGCACCACGGGGCCGGCCTATCAATTTTCCCCCGATCGGGCGGAGAGTGACGTCGACGACCCTGACTTGGGAGCGGCGGCCATGGAGGCCGACGCCGAGGGAGGAGAAGGAGAGGCATGCGGCTCCAGGCTCTCGGCCACCTTCGCCGACTGGCCTGATGACGATGCCTAGGGAGAAGTCGCCCCGTGCCATCATCCAAAGGTTGGCCAGCCAGGCGCGAGCTCCTCCGCCGTCTTGGATGCTCAAGGTGGCGCGAAGAAACACCAGGCTGGGCCGAGTACGCTTGGCGGCCGGTCGAAGAAACCCAAGGGAACGGCCGCCGCGACCAAGCGGGAAGAGGCGGTCGCGAAAACAAACCGCTTCCACAAGGAAGTGAAGAAGCTGCCACTGGTCTCCGCGTGAGTGCCTCCGCCCTTCGTCTTTATTTTCTCTTTGTTGATCTTGTCTGAGTCTTTTACATGCTTCCCTCGCTTCAGGGCTCCCCTAACTCTTGAGAGGGTTGCCGCCGCCTCCGTCATGGGGTCGGCAGAGACGTCTGCCACCACTCGGCGGATTGACCACGCCACCGACCTCCGGGAGGCGATGGAGCAGAACACGCAGGAGAAGCGCGAGGAGGAAGAGGCCGCCCGCCTGGAGAAAGCGGAGGCCTCCACCCAGAAAAAGCTGGAGGAGGCCGAGGCCGCCGTCGCGGCAAGGCGGCAGGCTGAGGAAGTCGCGCACCGTCGATCGGCGGTGTTCGTCACCCCTCTGAACTCTGCGCCGCCGCCTGCGGAGTTCACGGGACAGTCAGGGGAAGCCGACGGCGAGTTACCGATCATGGAGAGGGGCGGCAGTGACGCCTCCATGCCGGACGCGGTCGTGCCGCCACTGCCGCCTCCGCCGCTGTCTGGGAGCGCGCAAGGCACACAGCTTGCGGACCCGCCGGTGCCGCCGACTGAAGACGAGGCCATGGCGAAGGTACTCCTTCAAGTCGGCTCGCCAACGCGCCGCCGTCTAGAGAAGGCGACTTCGGCGCCACGCCCCTTGGAGACCGGCGCCGCCAGCTCGACGATCCCAGACGCCGAAGCGACGAGTGCCGTGCCCATTGGGTGGGTGCGAGGAGGCGGCATGGCCCCGCTGAACTAGGCGCTTCTGGATGTCCAGGCAAAGCTGCGAGCTGAGGGCGACGCTATCCAGAACTGCACCAAGGCGCACCTGGCGTCGCGGGCAGCCGTCCGGGTACGCTTTCTGCTTTGTCTTTGTTTTCTTGTTCCACTCTGTGGGGGCGCGCCAGCGCACCCACTGGGTGTAGTCCCTGAGTTTCGGGCCGGCTGCTGAGCAGGCGGCTCGGAACTCCAATTGGCGAGTTCCAAGTACTAACTTTTGTCTGAAATACTTGTCACAGGACTATCACAACCTCTGCATCACCGCCTTCAACCGCAACATCGAAGAGCTGGGCAAGCGGACCGCCGACTTGTCGGAGAGACGGAGCGAGTCCTTTTTCTTCTCTGCGGGGGCGCGCTGGCGCACCCACGGGCTGTAGTCCCCGAGATTCGGGCCGACTGCTGAGCAGTCGGGCCGGATCTCCCCGGCGACCTTCTTTGTTGAAGACTTAACGCCTTCTTTCTTCTTTCTCTTCAGAGGCCAACGCCACTCTTCAGCAGCAGCTAGGCGAAGCCAACACCGCGTTGCGTGCCAAGGGGGAGGAGTGCAGCAAGCTCGCCGCAGAGCGTGACCTGCTGGACGCACAATTGGCAGAGCAGAAGGAGCTACTTAAGAAGATGCAGAAGGAGGCGGAAGAAAAGGAGACCGCCCTCCTGGCCGAGTTCGCGAGCGAGCGCTCCTCCTGGACTGACAAGGAGGCAATGCTGGCCTCCGGCTTCCATGAGATCGAGGACCTCATCAACGGTGAGCTTCTTTACTTTTCTTCTTTGAGTTGCCGACTATAGGTCGAGCCGACTCCTGGTTTTTTGACTTGTTCTTCATTCTTTTCGTCTTGGCAGACTTCTTCCCCGGCCACTCGCATGCCGCCAATCAAGCCATCGAGGCTGATCGCGAGAGGCGGAGGGCAGATGGCGCGGAGATCGCCGCCGATGCCCCCCGAACCCTTGACGAGCAGATTCTGAGTATTGAGGCTTGTCTGCGGCCGGCCCACCGGATGCTGCGCCAGCTTCAACGTGTTGGCGCCCAGGCGATCGCTGCCCTGTGGCCAGACATGCAGGCTCCGTGCACCCCATTCGGACTGCCGACTGGCTGGAGGTCGCGGCTGGCCGTCTTGAGGCCTGGAAGGGTTCCTCGGCCCGGGCTGGAGCGTGCCAAGCCTTGGAATTCGTCAAGGCGTGGTAAGCGGGGCCCAGCCGGAGCTGGCAGCCGCGGAAGACGCCCTCGTCAAGCGCGCAGCGGCGATCGCCGAGTAAACCGACACCAGCATCTTTGTTCCCGAGCGGGCTGAAGACGGCGAGGAGGCACCGCCGGAGTGGTTTGGGCTGAACCCAGACTACGGCGAGGACTCGGCAGAGGTGATTGGCTCCAACGTCGAGGAGGAAGGCGAGGCGGAGGACGGAGGCGAGACGGAGGCACCAGAAGATGGAGCGGACAGCCGACCTCAGCTCGACCGCGCCTCCAGCAACGAGCCGCGCCCGACCGAGCCGGCTGCCGCCGGAGGTGATCAAGCCGAGACTGCCCAGCCGGCCGCCCCAACACCTGACACCGCCGTCTCCTCCGACCCTCCGAACCCGTCTGCCGCTTCATAGGCTGCCGCCTTATCTTTGTTTTATCCGCTTTAGTAGTCTTTGAAGAACTTGTTAATTCACACAATTCCACCCGCGGGGTGTATTTTGAACTTCTGCTTGAAGACTCGGCCAAGGGCCTTTGTTATGTAAATATTTATCCGACTTCTATCTTTTCTTGCTCGTTGCTCCTTTGCCTTTTTCTTTTGCCGCCTTCCCTCAGTTGCCGTCTTTGCCAGTCGGACAGCCGCTCTGCGGACTGCTGCTGGATCAAATGCTTGGCTACTTTGGGAAGGCAAGTACTTAGCCGTTTTAGAGTTGTTTAGAAAGTCGAATAGAAAGCGGCAAGCCGACTGCTCAAGAGTCGGTTTGTGAAAAAAGGCTGGAAGCCGGCTTTAAGCTATGTTTATGCTTTGAGTCCTTAGCCATTTTTCATGTGGACGCCCATTCTTCCTTACTCCTGCCCACCAGATAGTCGCTCTGCAAGCTGCGGCTTCTAACAGGAGACGGCTTAGGCGCCACACACTACTTGTCCGGCTGCAGGAAGCATTTCATAGTGCAAGGCGGCAAGTCCCCGGGCCGACTAGTCGAACCCGGTGCCAAGCGGCATAACAAAGAGTAACATACTCGAAGGCATAATTCTTATCATATAGATAACAAAGGGCAGTCCCCGGGCTCTTCTCGGGGGGCCTGAAGTCTTGGTACTTTAATACAAAAGGTAGCGTGGTACATACTGCATCAACTGTAAAATCTTCGGAGGAGATTTGCATTCCATGGCCGCTCCGTCTCTTTGCCGGAGTCGTCCCTCTTGCGTGCTCATGGCTTCTGAGTGTCGATCGGGTAGTAGGAGTCGTTGCCTAGCACTTTGCTGATGATGAAAGGGCCTTCCCAAGGCGCCGACAGCTTGTGCTGGCCGGCTGTTCGCTGGATCAGTCGGAGCACAAGGTCGCCCTCTTGGAAAGATCTCGGCCTGACCTTCCTGTTGTAGTATCGGCGCAGGCTCTTCTGGTAGATGCTAGACCGGCTGAGTGCCAACAGCCGACCCTCTTCCAGCAGATCGACGCCGTCTTGACGTGCTTCTTCTGCTTCCTCCTCGGTGTACATGGTGACTCGCGGGGAGTCGAACTCTATGTCCGTTGGGATGACGGCTTCGGCACCGTAGACGAGGAAGAAAGGCGTGAAGCCGGTTGACTTGTTTGGAGTCGTGCGCAGACTCCAGAGGACGGCTGGCAACTCGTCAAGCCAACAACTGGCCGAACGCTCCAGCGGTTCAACTAGTCGAGGCTTGATGCCGGACAGGATGAGGCTGTTTGCTCGCTCCACCTGGCCGTTTGACTGCGGATGGGCAACGAACGCTAAGTCCAGTCGGATGCCCTATGTCACGCAGAAATGGGCCAAGGCACCTTTGGCAAAATTTGTGCCGTTGTCGGTGATGATGCTGTGTGGTATGCCGTACCGAATTGTGATGTCGGAGATGAAAGTCATAGCAGTCGGACCATTCAACTTCTTGATGGGCTTTGCTTCTATCCACTTCGTGAACTTGTCCACCGCGACAAGTAAGTGAGTTAGGCCACCTCGCGCCATCTTGAACGGTCCCACCATGTCCAGGCCCCAAACTGCAAAGGGCCAGGCGATGGGGATAGTCTTGAGTGCGGAAGCCGGCTGGTGCGGCTTGGAGCGGAACTTCTGGCACCCCTTGCATTTTTGGATCGATTCCTTGGCCTCTTCTAAGGCAGTCGTCCAGAA
The DNA here is from genome assembly GCA_032464435.1 of Aegilops umbellulata. Taxonomy (NCBI): domain Eukaryota; kingdom Viridiplantae; phylum Streptophyta; class Magnoliopsida; order Poales; family Poaceae; genus Aegilops; species Aegilops umbellulata. The sequence goes on along the minus strand of CP136055.1, from coordinate 345,290,922 downwards.
GAAACCGTGTCGAAAAGCTTTGGCGACGAGTGCTCTTGAAGCCGCATGATGGCCGCACTCGCCTTGATGGATGTCTTTTAGAATTGCCTGGCCTTGCTCTGGCTCTACGCAGCGCTGGTAGACACCAGTGATGCTGCGCCTGCCCAGCTCTCTGTTGACTATGGTGTAGGCTGCTGCTCGTCTTTGTATTTGCCGACCTAAGATCTCATCAGTCGGCAGCTCTTTGCTCACCAGGAATTTAAGGATGGGCTGGGCCCATGAGGGTGCTGCTATTTCTTCGACTATCAGAACTGCGACTTGGACGAGGGCAACTAGGCTGGGAGGCGGCGGGCTGGAGTCAGCAACCACTTGCTGGATTGATGAAGTCCTCGGGCCGACTGGTGCAGCCCCCGGGCTGAGTTCTGGAGTCTTCGGGCTGGCCGCCGCAGTCCCCGGGCCGGGTTCTGCAGTCCCCGAGCCGGCTTCGACTGTGGCGATTCTGGAGCCATCTGCCAAAATTCTCGTGCCGTCTGCTGGAGCTCTGGAGTCGGACCTGACTTCTTCAGGAGGAGCCGACACAAAGATGGAGTCTGATTCTGGTGAAGGCTTGACAGACGGCTTGAAGAGGCGCTGAAGGGCGACGCCAGATGGTATTGCTTGACGGGTGGAGCCGATTCGTGCCAGGGTGTCTGCTTGGTCGTTGTCATTTCTTGGCACATGGAGGAACTCGCAACCTTCAAAATATCCACTGAGTTGCTGCACGAGGAAGCGATAGCTCGCCATGTTTGCATCCTTGGCGTCCCAGTCGCCAGACGACTGCTGGACCACCAAGTCGGAGTCGACATAACACAGGATCCGGAGAATGCCAAGTTCTTTGGCAAGCCGGAGCCCGTGAATGAGCGCCTCGTATTCGGCGACGTTGTTGGAGGCGGCAAAATGGATTTGCAGTGCGTATTTGAGCTTGTCACCTTTAGGAGAAGTGAGGATAACACCGGCTCCCAAGCCGGTGCGCATCTTGGAGCCGTCGAAATGCATCCGCCAATGGGTGGAGTCCGGCGCTGGCGGCAGGTACTGGGTCTCGGCCCAGTGTACAAGGAAGTCGGCCAGTGCTTGCGACTTGATGGTGGTGCGAGGCTAGTAGTAGATGGTCTAGGGAGCTAGCTCTATGGCCCACTTGGCCACTCGGCCAGAAGCATCTCGGCTAGTGGGGCCGTGCAGACCACAGTGATTGGATGCTCTTGAAAGTAAGGCTTCAACTTCTTGGCGGCAAAGTGCACGCCGTAGCACATCTTCTGGTAGTGGGGGTAGTTCTGCTTGGAGGTCGACAGCACTTCGCTCAGGTAATATACCGGTCTCTAGACATCTAGTGCTTTGCCTTCCTCCTTGCGTTCCACCACAATGACTGTGCTGACTACCCGGCTGGTGGCGGCGATGTATAGGAGCATGGGCTCCTTAGGAGTCGGAGCCGCCACTACAGGTGGAGTAGTCAACATCTTCTTCAACTGGAGAAAGGCTTCGTCCGCCTTGTGGTTCCACTCGAAAAAAGTGGTCTTCTTCATGAGATGGTATAAGGGGAGAGTTTTCTCGCCCAGCCGACTGATGAATCGGTTGATGGACACCAAGCAGCCAGTGAACTTTTATACGTCCAGCAGTCGGCTGGGTACCTCCATCCTCTCAATGGCCTTGATCTTCACAGGGTTGCACTCTATGCCGCGTTCAGAGACCAAGAAGCCAAGGAGCTGGCCGGCTGGTACTCCGAAGACGCACTTCTCAGGGTTGAGCTTGATCTGAAATCGGCACAGGTTCTCAAAGGTCTCCTTGAGGTCTTCCAGCAGTGTTCCACGCTTCTCCGTCTTCACCACCACATCGTCCACGTAAACCTGGGCGTTTCTACCGAGTTGCTTGAGGAGGCACTTCTGCATGCAACGCTGAAAGGTGGCGCCGGCATTCCTCAGGCCAAACGTCATGGTCAGGTAGCAGAAGGCTCCAAATGGTGTGATGAAGGCGGTCTTCAGTCTGTCAGCCGGGTTCAGCTTGATCTGGTGATATCTTGAATATGCATCTAAGAAGCTCAACAGCTCGCCTCCGACTGTGGAGTCTATCACCTGATCAATCCTTGGCAAAGCAAACGGGTCCTTGGGGCATGTTTTGTTGAGGCTAGTGTAGTCGATACACATTCGCCACTGCTTGTTCTTCTTCAGCACCAGGACCGGGTTGGCTAGCCACTCCGGAAAGAATACTTCCATAATGAAGTCGACTGCTAGGAGTTGGGCTATCTCTTATCCAACAACTCTTCTCTTTTCTTCTGACAGGCGGTGCAAGGGATGCCTGACTGGCTTGACGTCAGATCGGACATTTAACTTGTGCTCGGTGAATTCCGTCGGTACACCTGGCATGTCTTTGGGGGACCATGCGAAGATGTCCCGATTCTCACGAGGAAATCGACGAGCTCGCATTCCTATTTGCTGTCGAGGTTTGCACCTACAACAGCGTACCTCTCCGGGTGCTCCGGGTCCAAGGGTATCTTCTTCGTCTCTTTGGCCGGCTTGAACGAACCTTCAGCCTCTGACTCCTTGGGGTTGGGCGACATCTCCAGCTGCTTGCCGGCCATCGCCACAACCCAATCAAGGAGCCGCTTCTCGACTGCGATTACTAGGGACTCGCCTAGCCGACCGCTTTCAGCCGCACAGGCGGACGACTTTCTGTAGTCGCCGGCTATGGTCAGAATCCCCTTGGAACTCGACATCTTCATCTTGAGGTAGGCGTAGTGGGGAACCGCCATGAACTTGGCCAAAGCAGGTCGGCCAAGCAATGCATGGTATGGGATTTCGAGGTCCACCACTTCAAACCAAATTGGCTCTCGGCCGAAGTGATCTTTGTCACCAAAGAGGACATCTATCAGTATCTGGCCGATGGGTGAGCAGGAAAGGCCAGGAACTATGCCATTGAATACAGTCCGGCTATTCTGAAGCTGTCTTTGCTTGATTCCTAACTTCTCCATGGTGTCCTTGTACAGGATGTTGATGTTGCTGCCTCCATCTATCAGAACTCGCGAGAAACGAGCAGCTCGTCTATCTGTGGCAAAGGTGGCATCCAAGACCAAGGCGTAGGAACCCGGACTCGGCATCACCTCTGGATGATCAGCCCAACTCCAGCTGATAGGCTTCTCGGACCAGTGCATGAACTCTGGTGTCTCTGATGCTAATGCGTTCACCTCTTGCTGCTGCAGCCGCCTGCTGCGTCGATCATTGGCCACACTAGGGAACACCACGTAGGCTCCGTGCTATTCTGGGTACTCGTCTTGTACCGTGCCAACTGGCCTGACAGCCGGCTGCTGGGGCGGAGGAGGAGGCTGCTGCCCAGTCGGCGGGGGAGGCAGGAGGTCGTCTCCTTTGGCGATCCTGGTGAGCCAGTGGCATTTCCGGGTGGTGTGGTTGGACAGCTTCGCGCCACTGTGGAACTTGCAGGGACCATCCAGAGTCTGCTCGTATGAGAAAGCCGGCAACCAGTTGGGCTTGCCGCCCTTCTGTCGCTTGGGCGGAGGCTGCCTTTCCGGCTGCTGGTCTTCGGCTGTCGCCACATGCCGGCTACTGGAAGCTGGCTGTGGGGCCTTGCGCTTGTGGTTGCTCTGCTGCTGTCACCGACTGGCGTCTCCAGTCGGAGTTCCAGGAGCCTGAGGGGCCACTTTGCCAGTCGCACTAACTTGAATCTCCGCCTTCATGGAGGAGTCGGCCGTGGCATACTTGTCTGCCATGATTAGCAGCTCGTCGAGGGTTTCTGGCTCGTCGCAGAGGAGCTTGTGCTTGAGGAGGGTGCCTTCTCTGCACCCGACGATGAAGTACTCGATAGCCTGCACCTCATGCACGCCCTCGCAGGAGTTCCGAAGCTCGGCCCAATGCGTGAGGTAGTCGCGGGTCGACTCGTTGGGGCCTTGCACGCACAAGGAAAGCTGGCGAGGCTTGGGAGGTCGCTTGTACGTGCTTGTGAAGTTGCGGACGAAGGCATCGGTGAAGTCGACCTAGCTGTTGATGCTGCGGGGCTTCAAGTTATTCAGCCATGTCCGGGCCGTGCCCTAGAGCATGAGCGGAATGTATTTTACGGCAACATGCTTGTTGCCGTTCGCGATGTTGACGGCGGTGGAGTAGTCAACCAGCCAATCCTCCGGCTTCACAGAGCCGATGTACTTGGGCATATCTCTTGGGAGCGTGAACCCTCTGGGAAAGGGCTCGTCTCGGATGCGGGGACCGAAACATGGCAGGCCTAGCTCGTCTTCTTCTTCCAGCGCCAGGGATCGATGAAGTCGGTCGATCCGGTGGCGGGCGTCGTTTTCTCCGACTCCCTCTCGGCAGCCAAGGCGGTCGCCGAGAGTTGGATGGTCAACAGGCGGCGGGGAGTCTCACCTTTCCTTGCGAGGAGGAGGAGGCGGGCAGTCATCCCGCCATTCCACTACTCTTGGGCGGCCGTCTTGGTCACGCTGGATGGTGATGTGAGTCCGACTACGGCTGGCAGCCGGCTCCTTGTCTTTTCTTCCGCGGACCCCGCCAGTCGGCGTCCGAGACATCGCGCCTTGGTCTCGGCGGGGTGGTAGGTCATTGCTTTGCCGCTGCGGCGCCTCTATGCGGCAGCCGACCTTGTTCTGCGCGACAGCCGCGTCGAGGAGCCGCTGGACTCGCTTCGTCATCAGGCGGCGCTCTTCGCCCTCGAAATTGTCCAGCTCGTCTACCGCCGCCTGGGCGGCTCGGATGTTCTCCGCAGGCGTGGCGTATATGGGGCGATTTGCCACGAACAGATTGGCGATGGCAACGCCGCGCTGCTGGACCGCGCCAAGGCGGCTACGCCCAGTCGGAGCCGGTGAGCCGTACACAGCGCGATCCATCTCACGTTGGTAGGCCTCTGACAGGCGTCTCATGCTAGCCAGCTTCTTCGCGCCTTCGACGAGCTGGAGGCGGCGCGCCTCCAGCGTCTCGGCATCGGCTTCTTCGGGAATGGGCGCGGTCAGGTCTTGTTGCACCGCGTCAAGTGGGTCATGAGATCCTCCGCCGGAATGCTCGCCATGTCCGATGACGAGCACCTCTATGACGGTGCTGTCGGATCTCGGGTTCTGGCAGACCCTTAAGGTTCGAACTCTGGGGTGCGCGTGGAGATTATGCCCTCTACCTCTCCATCTCGCAAGGATCTAAACTACAGAACAAACAGCACAAGAGACACTGGGTTTATACTAGTTCGGGCCACCATTGTGGTGTAATACTCTACTCTAGTTTGTGGTGGATGGATTGCCTCTTGGGCTGATGAGGATAAACAGTACAAGGGAGAACAGCCTCGCGAGGGTCTGTTCTTGGCTAGGGGATGAACTGCTGGGGGAGTTCGATCGCCCTTCTCTCTCTCTAAGGGTGTTGCTAGCTCTGTTTGTGGATGCTACGTTCTAGCTGGTTTCTTCCCTCCTCTACCCTAGGGGTGGCTAGTCCTATTTATAGGCAAAGGCCCTGGGCCTCTTCCCAAATATTTGAGCGGGAAGGGCGCCAACAATTGGCCAATTCGAAGGGGAACATCTAGTACACTTATCCTGACTAAAGTTGGTCTTCGCCTGCCAAAGGCCCTGTGGTGACGCCGTTCTGGGCTCCATGGTGACCTCCTTCCCACCGTTGGACTGGTCTTGGTCTTGTTGCACCGAAATGGGTGCCTTTGCTTGACCCCCTCGCCTGCGCTTGCCCCCTTTGCTCCAAAGAGGAAAGGGGAACGCTGCGCGGGCTGGCGCCCGCCTGGCACCCTTGGTCGTCATGGCTTGCGTCATGGGCACCTCGCGAGGTACCTTGCCTTGATCTCTCCGCCTCCTCGTGAGCCATCCCGAGGAGGCCGCGCCTGAGGAAGCACCGTGTCGCCCGCCTCGCGAGGCTTGGCCCCTCGTGAGGGTCTTGGGTCTTGTGTTGGTGGAGATGGGCCGCGCTGGGCCCCCATTCGAGCCACGCCGCAGGCAGGCAAGTCTGGGGACCCCCATTCCCAGAACGCCGACAGTAGCCCCCGGGCGAAGGCGCGCCCGGACTTGGCCGCACCGAGAGGCTAAAGGGCAAGGGTGAAGCGCCGCGGGCCCTAATAGCCTGCGGCCTTGGGCGCCGCGTGGCGGTTTGACAGGACGTGGGCGTCTCCGCTTCCCCACGACGCCTTGGCGACTGCGCGACTTGACTAGTCCCTGCATGCGTAGATACGGGTCATTATTACCTGCGATCGTGGTGCTCGACGGTTGGCCTCTTCCGGCTATAAGTGCGAGGCCGCATAAGCTCCGCCAGTCCACCCCTTCCTGCTTCTCTTCTTCTTCCTCTCCTTTGCCGCCCGCCGCTCACATGGCTCTGAAGAGGTTCTCAGCTGCGGAGAAGGGGAAGGCTAGTCGGGCGGGGCCCGACTCCCCTCCGGCCAAGCGCGGCCGGGGTCGTCCCCGCAAGCATCCCGCGGTCCCCGCTGTGGCTCCCCGTGGGCACAGGGACGGTTCTCCGCGCGGTGGTGAGCGCTCGGCTGCCAAGGGGAGGCAGGCTATGGCTGCGCGGCCCCCCAGGCCACGCTTTCGCTCGGCGGAGGTGCTGCCGGAGTTCGTCGTGTGGTCGACGGACCCGACCAACACCTGGCTCCAGCTCCCCCGCTTCTTCATCAGCGAGCTGCCGGCCAGCGCCCGGCGCGGCTTCTGGCTTCTGGCCGACGGTTGCTGCAGTAGGGCCTCCTGGGTTTCGCTCGAGGTCTCCCCTTCTGGGAATGGGGCCCTGACCCGCGGCTGGCAAACGTTTGCCCGCGCGCGCGGCCTGGGCCAGCGGTGCACCCTGCACTTCAAGTTCGACGGCGACGGCACCCTCTATGTGAGGGTGTTTGGGGAAGATGGCCGCCGCGCAGGATCCTGCCCCGAGGGCGACGACCGTGGCCAGGGGCCTCGCTCCGACGACGATGGAGGAGACAGCGCCCGCTCCGATGGCGGCGCCCGATGCTCCCCAAGCTCCACCAACTCTTCTTCGGGCGGCTCCTCCAGCGGTGGCCGCAGCCAGCCCCCTCGCCGTCGCGCTTGCTTGGGGGGTGGCTGTTCATCCGCCCGTCGCCGCGCCCCGGTGAAGCGCGAGAGGGAATCCGCCTGAGCTTCGGAGGCATCCCGCGTCGCCTCTACAGGCCGATGTGAGGCGGGCCGCGCCGGGCTCGCCCTTTTCTTTTCCTTTTGCTCCTTGTGTAAGACAAAATAGTTGCATGGAGCCCCGTGGGGGCGTGTTGAGAATCATCACCATTGTAGCCATTACCTTGACTTTGTTGTTGCGCTTCTCAACTATTTGCCCTCGCGTAGGTAGTTTGCGGCCCCAGCCGGTGGGCGACCGACCCAGGCCCTGTGTGCGTGTCGCGGTGCCCGAGGGGCACAGACCAGAGGGGTGCTCCTGTAGAGAGCCCGAGCCGTGAAACCTTCAAGCGGTTAGAGCAGAAACGCTCGCGAGGGCGTTCGAGTTCCGTCCCTCGCGAGGCCTTTCATGAGAAAAATCAAAATGAGGAGTGAAAATCGACGAACCACAAATCAACAACGGCGATAGTTTCGATAAGACTTCAGATGCAAGTAAACACGTCAAATGCGGAAAGCAAATGAAAAAGCCGCGTCCGGCACCTAATCTAGTCTTCGACGTCTTCTCACCAGCGCGGAGCTAAGTGCTGCCACTGGGCGTGGGAGGGAGCCCCAGGGCCTGAGGCCGGCGCTCCTGGGACTCCGGGGCGTGTACAACCCTACTCATTATTACGTGAGAGTGTCACGGGGCGGCGAGCTTCACAGGCATTGGCCTTCTTCACAGGCTCCGGGCCTTTCTCCTTAGAGGTAATAAGCTTCACAGGCACTCGCCTTCTTCACAGGCTCTGGGCCTTTTCCAAAAAGAGATGAGCTTCACAGGCGTTCACCTTCTTCACAGGCTCTGGGCCTTCTCCAAAAGAGATGATCTTCACAGGCGTTCGCCTTCTTCATAGGCTCTGGGCCTTCTCCAAAAGGGACGATCTTCACAGGCGTTCGCCTTCTTCATAGGCTCTGGGCCTTCTCCAAAAGGGATGATCTTCACAGGCGTTCGCCTTCTTCACAGGCTCTGGGCCTTCTCCAAAAGGGATAATCTTCACAGGCGTTCGCCTTCTTCACAGGCTCTGGGCCTTCTCCAAAAGGGATGATCTTCACAGGCGTTCACCTTCTTCACAGGCTCTGGGCCTTCTCCAAAAGGGATGATCTTCACAGGCGTTCGCCTTCTTCACAGGCTCTGGGCCTTTTAGGGGTAGAATCTCCGGAGGTGCTGGATGTTCCACGCGTTCTGGATTGGCTCTCCCTCTTGAGTCTCCAAGTGCATGGAGCCTGGCCTGGAAACATGAACAACCTTGAACGGGCCCTCCCACATGGGAGAGAGCTTGTGCAGCCCCTCCCTGGAGAGGACCCGCCTGAGTATGAGGTCTCCTACCTCGAGGGTCCTAGGGCGGATGTTGCGGTAGTGATATCGTCGTAGCACCTATTGGTACCTCGCCGCTCGCAGCGCGGCTTCCCGGCGGCGTTCCTCCCCCAGTACAAGGTCCATCCCCCGCATGGCGTCCTGCTGCGCCTCATCGAACGCCAGGACCCGTGCGGAGTGACGCCTGACCTCGTGAGGAAGGACCGCTTTGGCTCCATAGACCAGGAAGAACGGGGTCTCCCCGGTTGGTTTGGTCGCGGTGGTGCGGATGGACCACAACACGGATTGGAGCTCGTCGTACCAGCCCCTGCCGCAGGCCTCCAGCTTCTTCTTGAATGTTCTGGTCTTGAGGCCTCTCAGGACCTCCGCGTTGGCTCGTTCGGCCTGCCCATTGCTTCACGGGTGCGCCACCGAAGTGTAGCATATCTACGTCCCAAGGTTAGCACAGTATGTTTTGAAGAGATTACTGGTGAACTGCGAACCGTTGTCTGTGATGATGCGGTTCGGCACCCCGAACCGGCTCACGATACCCCTGATGAACTTGACCGCGGAGCCCGCGGGGATGGTACGGACAGCCTCCACCTCTGCCCACTTGGTGAACTTGTCAATGGCGACGTAGAGGTAACGGTAGCCCCCTAGCGCCCGAGGGAACGGGCCCAGGATATCCAACCCCCAAACTGCGAATGGCCACGAGAGGGGTATAGTCTGCAGGCCCACCACTGGTTGATGGATCTGCCTGGAATGGAACTGGCAGGCCTCACAAACCTTCACCAATTCAATTGCGTCGTTGAGCGCGGTGGGCCAATAGAACCCACTACGGAATGCCTTGCCGACGAGGGTCCGTGATGATGAGTGGTGTCCGCAGTCTCCGCCGTGTATGTCTTCCAGTAGTTCCTTTCCTTGCTCCCTGGAGATGCAGCGCAGAGATACATCGTTTGGTCGCTTCCGGTAAAGTTCTCCATCTCTGATGCAGTATGCCGTGGCCTGCCGCGCCACACGTTCTGCATCCTCTTCCTTTTCCGGTAGGGCCCCTTGTGTTAGATAACTCCGGAGTTCTGTGATCCAGCACTCCTCCTGAGGTTCCATCGTCAGGAGCAGGCGTGCTCCTGAGGTCGGCCCACAGACCGGGGCTCCCGAGGCTGGCGGCTGGGGGAGTTCCTCCCGAGGCTGAGCCGTGTTTGATAACGTCAGTTGTGCTGAAGGTTTGAAGAGCCGCTCCTCGAAGACGCCGGGTTCCTGCGGCAACCGCCTGGATGCCCGTCCGGCTTTGTCGTCAGCTTCCTAATTGGTGCCACGGGGCACGTGCTTCAGCTCCAGCCCCCAGAACTGCTTTTCCATCCTGCGGACCTCCGCCAGGTAAGCCTCCATATGCTCGTCCTTCGGCTCGTACACCTTGTTGGAGAAATTGACTAGGAGCTGGGAGTCGCCCTTGACGGTGAGGCGCTTCACTCCCAGGGCCACTGCGGCCTTCAGCCCGGCTATCAGTCCCTCATACTCTGCTATGTTGTTGGAGACCTTTTCACCTTGATGGAAACAGAGCTGTACGGCATAATAGAGCTTATCCTGGGTGGGTGATATCAGCACCGCACCAGCCCCCGCGCCATGCCTGGAGAACGCCCCATCGAAGTACATAACCCAGCCTTCCGGCGCCTCACTTCCTGGGGAGAGGGACCGATCCTCGTCGTCCTTGAGGCCTGGTGCCTCCGCCCATTCCGCCACGAAATCCGCCAATGCTGCTCCCTTGATGACCCTGATTGTGCTGAACTCGAGCTGAAACGCCTGCAGCTCTATATTCCACTCGGCGACCCTTCCTGCCGAGTTAGGGTTCCTGAGCACTCTCTCCAGGGGGTACGATGAGACGACCTTGATGGGGTGAGCATGGAAGTAGTGACGCAGCTTGCGCGAGGCTACCAGTAACGCGAGGAGGAGCTTCTGAGGCATTGGGTACCGTGCCCTCGCGTCCCTTAGCACCGTGCTAACAAAGTAGACCGGGTGCTCAACAAGGCTGAGAGCATCTTGGGTCGCGGCGCCCTCGGGAGGTAAGGGCACCTCATGTGATGACGTGGCCTCAGGAGGTGAACCATCTGGGCATGCGGCCTCCCCTGTCTCCGGTGCGTTCTTCGGTAGCTGACCCTCTTCATCTGTGGTTGTGGCTTCCACGGGCTTTCCTTGTTCCCGTTTTGTCTTGCCTCAGGTTGCCGCTGCGGCCTTGACCTGGCGCTCCTCCCTAACCGCAACCAGGGCTGCGCTGGCATAGTAGGGAGTGGCGGTGAGGTAAAGCAGCAGGGGCTCTTGAGGGCGCGGAGCCACCATGACTGGGGGACTGGTCAGGTACCTCTTGAGATCTTGAAACGCCTCATCTGCCTCTTCGGTCCATTCAAAGGGCCCCTTTTTCTTCATTAGCTGAAAGAAAAGCAGCGCTCGCTCCCCCAATTTGGAGATGAAGCGCCCTAGCGCGGTCACGCGCCCAGTGAGCTTATGCATTTCTCTGAGGGTCTTTGGCGGGCTCATGTCCTCGACCGCCTTGACCTTCTTCGGGTTAGCCTCGATGCCACGGTGGGACACGAGGAAGCCTAAGAGCTTGCCCGAGGGGACCCCAAACACACATTTCTCTGGGTTGAGTCGCATGTTTACTGCGTCGAGGCTCGCGAAGGTCTCCTCCAGGTCTTGTATCAGGGTCTTGGCCTCCCGAGATTTCACCACAATGTCATCAACGTAGGCTTCGACATTCTTCCCGAGTTGCAGGCCCAAGGTGATGTGCATCAGCCGCTGAAAGGTCGCCCCTGCGTTACGCAGTCCAAATGGCATGCATGTGTAGCAGTATACCCCGCACGGGGTCAAGAAGGCGGTCTTCTCAACGTCTTCTACCGCCATCTTGATCTGGTGATATCCGGAGAAGGCGTCCAAGAAGCACAGCAGGTCGCACTCGGCGGTGGAATCGACGATCTGGTCGATGCGTGGGAGTGGAAATGGATCTTGCGGGCATGCCTTGTTGAGATTGGTGAAGTCGACACACATGCATTCCTTCCCCTCCTTTCTTGGGCACAACGACAGGGTTGGCCAACCAATCCGGGTATCGGACCTCGCGGATGACCCCAGCGGCTTCTAACTTGCGGGTCTCTTGGACGATGAAGGCATGCTTCTCCGCGGACTGCCGCCTGGCCTTCTGCTTCACGGGGCGCACGTTTGGGCACACATTGAGGTGATGCTCGATGACGCTCCTGGGGATCCCTGCCAACTGATCGGGCTCCCAAGCAAACACCTTCATATTTGCGTGCAGGAACCTGACCAAGGCCTCCTCCTGCTCAGGCTCAAGGTTGGCGCCTATGGTCAAAGTGGCACTGGAGGACCCGTCCTCGTCGACGGGTATCTACTTGGTTTCTGCCTTGTCCTGGGTGAACAACTGCTTCTTCTTGGTGGGTGCAGCCCCCTTGGGCTCAGGGGTCCCCGCGTCGGCGGGCTGTGTCGATGCCGCCGCTTTGAAGGTGAGCTTGAGTATTCGCAGGGCGTCCCCGGTGTCTCCGTGCACGGTGAGGGTACCGTTGCTCCCGGGCATCTTCATGAGGTTGTACGCCGGGTGCGTGGCGGCCATGAACTGAGCCAGTGCCGGGTAGCCGAGGATGGCGTTGTAAGGGAGGCCGATGGGGGCGATGTCGAAGTCGACCATCTCCGTGCGGAAGTTGTCGTAGGTGCCGAAGGTTACTGGGAGCCGGATCTGTCCCAAGGAGTCGGATGATCCGCCCCCGACGCCCGAGAAAGGTCGGCTGGGTTGCAGCCGCTCCCGGGGTATGCAGAGAAGGTTGAAGGTCTCGACCAAAAGCACACTGAGGCCCGCACCGCCGTCGACGAGGGTTCTGGTGACGGCCACCTGGCAGATGGTGGGGGTGCACAACAGGGGGAGCGCGCCCGAGCCGGCCAAGTTAGCGGGGTGGTCCTCCGAGCTCAAGGTCAGACCGGCCTCGCGCGCCGCCCGGCCCGGGGGAGCCCCCTGCCGTGCGGAAACGACGCTGATCCGGCGGGCAAATGGCTTGATGTGGCGGATCGTGGGCGGCGCCTGCGAGCCGCCCAGGAGGGCCGCAACGACCGGATGCGTCGATGTAGCGGTGTGGTCGCCCTGTCGCGTAGGCGGATGCTGGGGTGGTGCTTGCCGCTCGTTTCCCGCCGGGCCGGTGGCGGTGTTCACGGCGGACGACGGGGGACGGCGAGAACGCCCACCAGCAAGGGCCACCGGCGCGACGCGAGCTCGATGGGCGCTGCACATGGATGCAGCAGCCGGAGGAGGACGGAGCAGTGGAAGGCAGATTCCGGCGCACCCCTACCTGGCGCGCCAAATGTCAGATCTCGGGTTCCGGCAGACCCTTAAGGTTCGAACTCTGGGGTACGCGCGGAGATTATGCCCTCTACCTCTCCGTCTCGCAAGGATCTAAACTACAGAACTAACAGCACAAGAGACACAGGGTTTATACTAGTTCGGGCCACCATTGTGGTGTAATACCCTACTCTAGTTTGTGGTGGATGGATTGCCTCTTGGGCTGATGAGGATGAATAGTACAAGGGAGAACAGCCTCGCGAGGGTCTGTTCTTGGCTAGGGGATGAACTGCTGGGGGAGTTCGATCGCCCTTCTCTCTCTCTAAGGGTGTTGCTAGCTCTGTTTGTGGATGCCACGTTCTAGCTGGTTTCTTCCCTCCTCTACCCTGGGGGTGGCTAGTCCTATTTATAGGCAAAGGCCCTAGGCCTCTTCCCAAATATTTGAGCGGGAAGGGCGCCAACAATTGGCCAATTCGAAGGGGAACATCTAGTACACTTATCCTGACTAAAGTTGGTCTTCACCTGCCAAAGGCCCTGTGGTGACGCCGTTCTGGGCTCCATGGTGACCTCCTTCCCACCGTTGGACTGGTCTTGGTATTGTTGCACCGAAATGGGTGCCTTTGCTTGACCCCCTCGCCTACGCTTGCCCCCTTTGCTCCAAAGAGGAAAGGGGAACGCTGCGCGGGCTGGCGCCCGCCTGGCACCCTCGGTCTTCATGGCTTGCGTCATGGGCACCTCGCGAGGTACCTTGCCTTGATCTCTCCGCCTCCTCGTGAGCCATCCCGAGGAGGCCGCGCCTGAGGAAGCACCGTGTCGTCCGCCTCGCGAGGCTTGGCCCCTCGCGAGGGTCTTGGGTCTTGTGTTGGTGGAGATGGGCCGCGCTGGGCCCCCATTCAAGCCACGCCGCAGGCCGCAGGCAGGCAAGTCTGGGGACCCCTGTTCCCAGAACGCTGATAGGTGCTCCCGTCGCTCTCCGCGCGAGGGAGCAGCTCATCGTAGACCACCACGTTGGTGGGGAAGGCATCGAGCGACGCGGTGTCGGAGTCGACCAACGTCGGGTCGGTGGAGCCTACGGACTCCAAGTCCGCGGCGGGCTCGCTGGCGACGTGGAGTTGGTCAAGGAGGCCCGCGAGGAGGCTCTCGGGGCCGCCCGTGCCCGCGTCGGATGCGGTCTCGTCGGAGAGGCGAACCTCGCCGACAAAATCAGCGAGGCAACTGGCTGCGCAGGTGATCTCAGCGTCATGCAACATGGCGGCGCAGACTCCATCTGGCGTGCCAGGCTGGCTGCGCTCGCCAGGGAGAAAAAGGGTTCCCGTCCAGAGCAGGTCTCTGGACGATGGTGCACCTCGCCCCACGGTGGGCGCCAAATGTCGGGGGTTGGGTGCGACATATGCCAAAGGATGGATTATCATGGTGGGAGCGAGTAGAACGTCGCCGGTGCCTGGAAACGGGATAAGGAGAAGGCATGCACGCCGGCGAATCTTACCCAGCTTCAGGGCTCTCCATGGAGATAACACCCCTACTGCTGCTCCGTGGGGTCTCTGCATGATCACTATGGCAAAGAGTGTACAAGGTTGCTCCTTGAGCTGTTTTCCGGAGGTAGGAGAAGGCAGGGCTAGCTCTCTCCTTCCTATATGGTCTGGTCTAGTGCTAACGGATTCGAACCCTTTGCATGGGTGCCCTGGGGGGTTTATATAGGCCTACCCCCCAGGGGTACAATGGTAATCCGGCTGGGCGCGGGTCCCAGCCGTCTGTTTCTCTGGCGGCCGTCTTCTCCGCCGACTACTGGGGCCCGCCGACTGGCCTGGTACGGAGCCGACAGGCCGCATCCGCAGTGGGCGGGTCTTGCCGGCTGCGGATTACTGTAGCCGTGCTTCTAATGACGAGGGCTTGGTCATGGGGTCGTGGCAACAGCCCCGCCGTCTGGCGGGCGATCACTATTGCCACTCCCCGTCGCGTCTGGTTAATGGCGCGTGGGGCCTGTGGGAGGGGCTGGCCGACTCTCGGGGGCCGACTCTGTCGGCGTTCTGGGAACGGGGGTCCCCAGACTTGCCTGCCTGCAGCCCGCGGCGTGGCTCAAAGGAGGCCCAGCGCGGCCCAACTTCCTCAAAACGAGACCCAAGACCCTCGCGAGGGGCCAAGCCTCGCGGGGCGGATAACACAGCGCTTCCTCAGGCACGACCAAGGGCGCCATGACGCAAGCCATGACGACCAAGGGCGCCAGACGGGCGCCAGCCCGCGCAGTGTCCTTCCTTTCCTCTTTGGTGCAAAGGGGGCAAGCGCAGGCGGGAGGATAGAGCAAAGGCATCCATTTCGGTGCAACGAGACCAAGACCAGTCCAACGGCGGGAAGGAGGTCATCGTGGAGCCCAGAACGGCGTCACCACAGGGCCTTTGGCAGGCGAGGACCAACTTTATTCAGGATAAGTGTACCAGATGTTCCCCTTCGAATTGGCCAATTGTTGGCGCCCTTCCCGCTCAATATTTGGGAAGAGGCCCAGGGCCTTTGCCCATAAATAGGACTAGCCACCCCTAGGGTAGAGGCATCTGGCATCGGGCAATCAGGCCGGCAGAACTTAGAATCAGAGCAAGCAGAGAACAAGGGAGAGAGAGAGAGAAGGGCGGCTGAACTCCTCCTAGTAGTTCGTCCCCCTAGCCAAGAACAGACCCTCGCGAGACTGTTCTTCTCTGTATTGTTCATCATCACTAGCCCAAGAGGCAATCCATCCACCACAAACTAGAGTAGGGTATTACACCGCAACGGTGGCCCGAACTAGTATAAACCCTGAGTTTTTTGTGTTGTTCCTTCGGTAGTTCAGATCTTTGCGAGACGGAGAGGTAGAGGGCATGATCTCCGCGCGCACCCCAGAGTTCGAACCTTAAGGGTCTGTCGGAACCCGAAATCCGACATTTGGCGCGCCAGGTAGGGGTGCGCCGGAGTCCACCTCTCTACCGCTCCGCGTCCCGTCGCACCGTCATCACCATGTCCGGCGACCAGGCGGGCAACCAAGATCCATGGGCGGCGTGGCCCGCCCGCGCGGAGCCACCCACCTCGGGCGACCCCGCGCCCCAGGCAGCTCGCGGTCCGCAGGGTGCTGCGGGCCGCGGGCAGCGCAGACAGGCTTCAGCAACCCTTACGCCGCGGCAAGCGCGGTCGGCAGCAAGGGCTTCCAATCATGCCGCGGCCACGACACCGTACACCCGCCGGGAGCAAGCGAACTCGAGGGCCGCACTCACGGTGGCCCGAGAGTTGCTGCAGTGTAGGCTGCTGGAAGGTGGCCACGACGTGCTGCTGGAGGGGGTCGCCGAACTCCAGGGCTTCGTCGCTTCGAGGGCTCACCCCTTCTGCATCCAGCTTCCGTCTCAAGCTCAGGGCGACACGCGAGGGGGCCCCGCGCGCTCCCGCGGGCCTCTGGGCTACCCCAACACCAGTGAATCCGTCGGCGCTGAGCTGGCAGTAGCGCTACCCCTGCCCCCGGCGCGTGAAGGGGAGGGGCTCGGTGCATCCCACGGCACCGGCGGGCAGCCGCGCTACCACACCGCGGTGGGCACGTCAAGCAGCGCCGCATGGCGCATGGAGCACTACAGCACAACCTTCAGGGTAGCGGCGCCAGAAGAATACGTGCCCCGCATGATGGACCAAGTGCACGCTCACGAGGGCGAACAAGGCTCGCTTCTCAGCCCAAGCTGGGGAGACGAGACACCAGAAGCTGAGCTCTTCCAGGAGCCCCAGGACGGCTCCGTCGGCCATGCTGGAGGCGACAATTATCGGGTACCACTAATTCCTCAGGAGCAGGCATACGCTAATCATGGATCGCAGGAGGTGCAGGTCGCCGCAGCGAGCATCTGCCCCGCTCCCACAGTCTCCTGCCCCTCGGGAGGAGGTCGCAGGGGGCTGCAGGAGAGGGGAAGGGACCCCACATCACCACCGCGGCGTTCGGAGCAAGGCGTTCTCAGGAGGTAGGCCCTCCGCTGGGGAGGCGCCCGAGGGCCTGCCACTGGCGGAGGACCCGTGGTCGTCGGGGGAACCGCTGGCGACCGCTCTACCCCACCGGCGGCGTCCTGGTTTCCGGTCGTCGTTGGTGGCACTAGAGTGTGGCGCATGGCGGGGCCCTCGTCTGGCGATATGAAGCAAGGTCGGTACCTGTGAAGAAGGCCCAGTGCCTGTGAAGCTCGCCGCCCCGTGACACTCTCACGTAATAATGAGCGGGGCTGTACACGCCCCGGAGTCTCAGGGGTGCCGACCTCAGGCCCTGGGGCTCCCTCCCACGCCCAGTGGACAACACTTAGCTCCGCGCTGGTGAGAAGACGTCCAAGACTAGATTAGGTGCCGGACGCAGCCATTTGCCTATTTTCATTGCCTCCTTCTTTTTGGTTGTAACTTTTCCCCTGCTGGATTTAAGTTGGATTCTAATTTGAGATTTGCGTGCGTTCGGGGAAGGGGTGCTTAGTCTCGTTCGAGCCATTTCTTGCGTTCTGGTTACCGCTTCACCACGGCTGCCTCCCCTCGCGAGCCCCTCGCGAGTCGGGCCAGGCCAGGCTCGTGCGCAGCCCAGACTGCCGTTATTGCTCCTTCTCGGGAGGACTTTCCGGTACCTGCGGAGGATGTCCCTTTATAAAAAGGCCCGGAGCCTGTGGAGAAGGCGAATGCCTGTGAAGCTATCGCGTTTATAAAAAGGCCCGGAGCCTGTGAAGCTATCGCGTTTATAAAAAGGCCCGGAGCCTGTGAAGAAGGCGAATGCCTGTGAACTTATCACGTTTATAAAAAGGCCTGGAGCCTATGAAGAAGGCGAATGCCTGTGAAGCTACCGCGTTTATGAAAAGGCCCGGAGCCTGTGAAGAAGGCCAGCGCCTGTGAAGCCCCTCGCTAACAGCACCTGCGCGTCCTACGATTTCAACTGGAGAACACTCAGGACACCATGTCCTCCCACGAGCTGCCTCGGGGCTTGCGCGAAACAAAGGTAAACTAGCCAGCCGCCAGGCGCGGGTGCTCGTGCAACACAATAGCTACTAATACGATCTGCACAAGTTTTACATGAGGGGCTTCCCCTCCCAAAATGCTCTCACGAACGTCAGGCCAAACACCTGAGTTCTATCCATGCAGGGCAAAAGACAGGAGCAACATATAGTCAGTCTGACAAATCCCCCAAGGCATCCTCGGGAGCACTTCCCGAGCCGCCGCTGGCATCGCTGGATTCGCCACCGCTACCTGCATCGTCACCGGCAGCGTCAAGGCCATCCACCATACCGCCTTCGTCGGCAACCACGATCACGTCATCGTCATCCGAAGTGAAGGCCTTCAAAAGAGCGTCCACGTTGTTTTCCACCCAGTCCGCCAGGTTGCCTCGGACGGCCTGGGGGACTGGGGTGATGGCGGCGTCGAAGTCGAAGTGGGGATCCATGTCCTAAAGATGGCTGAAGACACGGGAAAAGGCGCGCCCGAGCAGGGCGCGACTCATCTCCTCCACCAACCCGTCGGCCCTGACCGACCGCGCCTCCAGCTGTGTCACCACGGTGGTGAAGAACTGCAGGTTGCCGGCATAGTTGATCGTGTGCGGCTCGCCGACAGTCGCCTCGCAGATGTTGCCCAAGGCTGCGTTAGCCCTCTCCCTGAGCGTGGCCAGCATGGGGTCATGCACTTGCTCCAGGACCTGCCGCTGGTGTATCTCATCAGCGTTCTGGCGCTTGACGGCCTCGGCCTCTTCCACCCGCTAACGAAGACGGAGTGCCTCGGCCTGAAGGGCAGCCGACTCCTTTTGCGCTGCCTCAAGGGCGGCCCCGGAAGCGTCGACCCGTCGCGTCGCCTCATCTCGTTGGGCCCTCAGGGCTGCGGTTCTTCCCTCAGCCTCGACCCGGATCAACTCCAGCTTCCTCTCGAACTCGCGCTCGAGGCCTTGGCGCGCTGTCGCCGCCCGACGACCAACCTCCTCCAGGACACGTGCCTCCCGTGCAGCGACTTCATCTTCCTCCTGTGTCACCAGGCGCTCCCTCGTCTCCAGCCGCTCGTACTCGCGGGTGCGTTCGGCGGCCTCCAGCGTCAACGCCTCCTCACGTCTCTGGAGCTCAGCTGGGTCACCAGAGGCCACCCTCATCGACGCAAGGGCCGCCTCGCACAGTTCCACTTGCTCCTCCAACGAGTGGCATCGGGCCAGGAGCTCCCGAGCCCACTCCTCTGCTGCTTCTCGCCGTCGGTCGGCTCCCAGGGCCTCTGCAGTGGCCTGGGATCGGGCCACCCGGGAGGCCTCCAGCGACGCCTTCGCTTCTTCGTCTTCAAGGTCGCGCTGGTGGCGCGCGAGGGCGACGGCGGCCTCCAGCTCGCGCCTCTCCGCGGCCAGGCGCATGCCCTCGGCCTCCAGGCGCGCGTATTCATCGGCGAGCTCCTCCCCAAGCAGGTCTACCTCGCCGCTCGCCCTTCGAACGAATTCGTGGCGGCGAGCGCGGCGCTCCCGAGCACGCTCGAGCACGTCCCCCGCACCATCGTCTGCCCCAGGCAAGTGCCTGGGAGCACGAATCATCGCTCCCCCTCCGGGAAGGGGGCTGGGGGCTGGCGCCCCCGCAACGGCCGGGTGAGGGAGTCCTGGATTAGGGGGTGTTCGGATAGCCGAACTATATCTTCAGCCGGACTCCAGGACTATGAAGATACAAGATTGAAGACTTCGTCCCGTGTCCGGAAGGTTCTTTCCTTGGCGTGGAAGGCAAGCTAGGCGTGTGGATATTCAAGATCTCCTACCAATGTAACCGACTCTGTGTAACCCTAACCCTATCCGGTGCCTATATAAGCCGGAGGGTTGTAGTCCGTAGGACGAACACATCATAACCATCATCATACCCATAGGCTAGCTTCTAGGGTTTAGCCTCCTTGATCTCGTGGTAGATCTACTCTTGTACTACCCATATCATCAATATTAATCTAGCAGGAGTAGGGTTTTACCTCCATCGAGAGGGCCCGAACCTGGGTAAAATAAAGTGTCCCTTGTCTCCTGTTACCATCCGACCTTGACGCACAGATCGGGACCCCCTACCCGAGATCCGCCGGTTTTGACACCGACATTGGTGCTTTCATTGAGAGTTCCTCTGTGTCGTTGCCTTTAGGCCCGATGGCTCCTTTGATCATCAACAATGATGAGGTCCAGGGTGAGACTTTTCTCCCCGGATAGATCTTCATCTTCGGCGGCTTCGCTCTGTGGGCCAACTCGCTTGGTCATCTGGAGCAGATCGAGAGCTACGCCCCTGGCCATCAAGTCAGGTTTGGAAGCCTAAACTACACGGCAGATATCCGCGGAGACTTGATCTTCGACGGATTCAAGCCACAGCCAAGCGCGCCGCACTATCTCGAGGGGCATGATATAGCTCTGCCTCCGAACAGTGTCCTGGAGGCCGCATACGCTCCGGCCCCGATCCTCGATTCGGAGCCCGCTGCGTTCTTTGAAGATGAACGGTTGGACGTCACCTCGGGGGCTGCGATCTTAAAGGCCATTGAGCCGAATGCGAGCCCCGCGCTCCGCATGGCCTGTGACTCCAAGGAGCCGGACTCTTCTCCGAACTTCGGGTCGTCCGTGCCCCCGCTGATCGAATCAGATTGGGCGCCTGTAATGGAGTTCACCGCCGCGGACATCTTTCAGTATTCACCTTTTGGTGATATTCTGAATTCTCTCAAGTCTCTCTCTTTGTCAGGAGAGCCCGGGCCGAACTATGGCCTGCGAGGTTGGGATTCGGACGACGAAGAAATTCAAAGCCCACCCACCGCCCACTTAATAGCCACTGTCGACGATATATCCGACATGCTCGACTTCGGCTCCGAAGACTTCGACGGTATGGACGACGAAGGAGGAGACGAGCAAGAACCAGCACCTGTAGGGCGCTGGACCGCCACCTCATCATACGACATATACATGGTGGATGCTCCAAAAAATGGAGATGGCGATGGAACAGCGGAGGATGGCACTTCAAAAAAGCCTCCAAAACACTGACGTCAGCGGCGCCGCTCCAAATCCCGCCACAGCAGAAACGGTGATTCCGGCACGGGAGATAATACTACCCCGGACAGCGCCGAAGAACACCAAAACCAGCAGGATTCGGCACAGGAAGATGGAGAAGACCGCCCTCATGAGAGAGCGACAGAGCAAGAGGTCGAGGACGATAACCACATGCCTCCCTCCGAAGACGAGGCAAGCCTCGGCGACGATGAATTCATCGTACCATCAGACCCCGCCGAACAAGAGCGCTTTCAACGCAGGCTTTTAGCCACGGCGAACAGCCTAAAGAAAAAGCAGCAACAGCTTAGAGCTGATCAAGATTTGCTAGCTGACAGATGGACTGAAGTCCTTGCGGCCGAAGAGCACGAGCTCGGACGCCCCTCCAAAAACTATCCTAAGCGCAGGCCGCTACCCTAATCAGAGGAGGAAGCCCAAGACATGGCAGATCGGCCACCTCGCGGCCGCGACAGAGAAGCCTGTCGAACATCCAAACAAGCCATGCCCCGCAGCCGCTTTACCAAGGCACGGGAACACGAACCAGACCTGCGAGACGTCCTGGAGGACAAAGCAAGGCAAACAAGATTGATCTATGGATCGCGCGGACGCCCGACGGCACATGATAGTTTTCACTCCGGACACAATAAATCTGGCCGGGCCGAACACAACAGGCACAGCTCCTCCGAACTGCGTCGAGACATAGCCCAGTACAGGGGCGCCGCACACCCACTATGCTTCACAGACGAAGTAATGGATCATAGAATCCCAGAGGGTTTTAAACCCGTCAACATCGAGTCGTACGATGGTACGACAGATCCGGCAGTATGGATTGAGGACTATCTCCTCCACATCCACATGGCACGTGGCGACGATTTGCACACCATCAAATATTTACCCCTTAAGCTTAAGGGACCAGCCCGGCACTGGCTTAACAGCCTCCCCACAGATTTGATCGGCTCTTGGGAGGACCTGGAGGCCGCATTCCTCGACAACTTCCGGGGGACCTACGTACGGCCACCGGACGCCGACGACCTAAGCCACATAATCTAGCAGCCAGAAGAATCGGCCAGGCAATTCTGGACACGGTTCCTAACAAAGAAAAATCAGATAGTCGATTGTCGGGATGCAGAGGCCTTAGCAGCCTTCAAGCATAACATCCGTGACGAGTGGCTTGCCCGGCACCTGGGACAGGAAAAGCCGAAATCCATGGCAGCTCTCACGACACTCATAACCCGCTTTTGCGCGGGCGAAGTTAGCTGGCTAGCTCACAGCAACAACTTATCGAAGAACCAAGGTAATTCAGATACCAAGGACAAAAGTGGCAGGTCGTGACGGAATAAATAGAAACGCCGCGTCAGCAGCGACAACAATGAAGATACGGCAGTAAACGCCGGATTCAGAGGCCATAAATCCGGTCAGCGGAAAAAGCCATTCAAAAAGAATACCCAGGGCCCGTCCAGTTTGGACCGAATACTCGACCGCTCGTGCCAGATTCACGGCACCCCCGAAAGGCCAGCCAATCACACCAACAGGGATTGTTGGGTGTTCAAGCAGGCAGGAAAGTTAAGAGCCGAAAACAAAAACAAGGGGCTAGACAGCGATAACGAAGAGGAGCCCAGGCCGCCGAACAACTACGAATAGAAGGGGTTTCCCCCACAAGTGCGGATGGTGAACATGATATATGCGACTCATATTCCCAAGCAGGAGAGGAAGCGTGCGCTACGGGACGTATACGCGATGGAGCCAGTCGCCCCAAAGTTCAACCCATGGTCCTCTTGCCCGATCACCTTCGATCGAAGGGACCACCCCACTAGCATCCGTCACGGCAGTTTCACCGCATTGGTTCTTGACCCAATCATTGACGGATTTCACCTTACAAGAGTCCTCATGGACGGCGGCAGTAGCCTGAACCTGCTCCACCAGGATACAGTGCGGAAAATGGGCATAGATCCATCAAGGATCAAGCCCACAAGGACGACCTTTAAAGGCATCATCCCAGGTGTAGAGGCCAATTGCATAGGCTCCATAACACTTGATGTGGTCTTCGGATCTCCGGACAACTTCCGAAGCGAAGAGTTAATCTTCGACATAGTTCCGTTCCGCAGTGGCTATCATGCTCTGCTTGGACGAACCGCATTCGCTAAATTCAATGCGGTGCCGCACTACGCATATCTCAAGCTCAAGATGCCAGGCCCTCGAGGTGTAATCACGGTCAGCGGAAACACCGAACGCTCCATCCGTACGGAGGAACACACGGCGGCCCTCGCAGCAGAGGTACAAAGCAGCCTGTTAAGGCAGCTCTCGAGTCCGGCCGCTACAAAGCAGGACAAAGCAAAACGCGCCCGGAGTAACCCGCAGCAAGACCGACTGGCGCGTTCAGATCACGTGTAGCAATACGGCCCCAACCCCAGCCATCGCTACATAGCGGAGCTAGTACCTCGAGTACACAATTACGCCCTTACAATTCCATGGGCATAGGGGAAGGGGCAGATAAAACGGCATGCCAACAATACGGCGTCAAACGTACTAGGGGCTGCCGGGTTCTTCTTTTCTTTCAGGACTCCATACTCTGAATACAGTGTTCGTCCTTGCTGCCGCACAGACGATACAGGACCCAGGAAAGCAAACAAAACAACGCCGCATCATGGAACTCTCAGGTGGTCTCTATTTCGAGCGATATATCTGTTTCTAAATTCCGCGGCCTGCGCCTGGTCAGGACATGTTAAATAGTCTAAATTTTTTTCGCACTACTTGTATCGTTCGGCTTGAATAAACAGCCTCCTCATAAATAATGCATAGCTTTTCGTCTATTTTTTGCATTATCTTCTTTTAATATACATATGTTTACTCAAATAACATGATCGCACCCGTACACCATGGTACGGCAAACCACGTCAGGGGCTTTATTACCCTTCTATCTGGTGTGAGAAGTCCGTCCACTTTCACAAGTGCGGCACCCCGAACTTATAGCATTATATGCATCGGCTCCGAGTCATGATTTTGGTCATATGTTGGGTTTGCCCGGCTCCTATGTTTTGGTGCCTTACGTTCCGCTCTATCGGCTAAGGTAGCACTAGGAGAACCACTGCGATTGTGCCCCAGATCAGGTGGGTGAGCACCTCAGTGGAGAAAGCTAAAACAGACTGTCATGATAAGGCGCGAGACCGGTCGCTGTTCGAGAGGTTTTTCGAGTCCCTAAAGGCTTATGCCGCTTCGAGCGGAGAGCTGGTTAAGTCCGGCTAAAGGCGTGGATAGTGCCCCGAATTCGGCCTTCCGAACTAGGGGCTTCGCCGAAATTTAAAATTATAACGTTCTATGGCTAAGTGAGAATGTTCAAGCATTATAGTCTGATTGCCTGGTTCGCTGTGCTGAGCGCCTCCCTCGAAGGACCCAACTATGGGAACAAGAGCCCTCAGGTTTATCCCGAACACCCCAGCACTAGTTGCATGGGGGCAGAAGCCGACGACTCGCCATCTCTCAGTTATTGATAAACGGCCGCACAGAAAATAATATTTTAAATTCAGAAAGCATTGCTTAAGCGCATATGAACAAGTTTTCAGCGCACAGGATACAAACGAGCGAGTTCATCGAAATATTACATCTTTGGCACACTCATCCGTGACAAGGCGAGCTCCAACGAGAACTTCCTTGTAGTAGTTCTCGGGCTTGCGATGCTCCTTCCCCTGCGGTGGCCCGTCCTTCACCAGCTTCTCTCCGTCCAGCTTGACCCAGTGTACCCTTACACGGGCAAGGGCCCTCCGGGCACCTTCTATGCAGACGGAGCGCTTAATGACCTCAAGCCGTGGACAGGCCTCCACCAGCCGCCGCACCAGCCCGAAGTAGCTCCCAGGCAGGGCCTCTCCAGGCCACAGCCGAACTAGTAAGCCCTTCATGGCCTGTTCGGCCGCCGTGTGGAGCTCGGCCAGCTGCTTCAGCTGATCGCTTAAGGGCACAGGGTGTCGGGCCTCAGAATACTGAGACCAGAACACACTCTCCGTCGAGCTGTCCTCTTCAGCTCGGTAGAATGCAGCGGCGTCGGATGCGCTGCGGGGAAGATCGAAGAACGCCCCTGGAGAACTCCGGATTCGGTTAAGTAATAGGTATTTCACCTTTATATTCCTACTTTGCATTAAGAATGCCTTACCCGCTGCTATCTTTTTCACATCCTCCAACTCTTGGAGGGCCTTTTGGGCTTCGGCCTTGGCACTCTTGGTGGTCTCAACAGCCGACGTGAGCTCGGATGCTTGCGTTTTTGCCTCAAGCTCCAAACCCTCATGTTTCTTCATGAGAGCTTGCAGCTCTTGCTGCACCTCGCCGACTTAGACCCCAAGCTTTTCTCGCTCGGCGCGCTCCTCGGCCGCTTTCTTCTCGGCCTCAGCTAGCGCCTGCTTCAGGGTTGCCACCTCGATTGTGGCCCCTACAGTAAGCAGTACAATCATGTTATTTCTTTTTGCAATGGAGCCTCTCTATAGGCACCTTTTTTTTTTCTTCTAAGGGGTATTTCTTACCTTCCTTTTCCATGAGCTGCCTTTTGGCAAGGCCGAGCTCTTGCTCGGACCGCTCGAGGTCCTTTTTCAGGACTTCCACCTGCACAGTCAGTGCGGCGGTGGACAACAGGGAAGCCTGCATACGCATATTAGACTTTTTATTAGACTCCTGCGAAAATTGTTGGATCCTCTATTCGGCTTTTCTTTCCGAACACCAAACAGAGCATCAGGGGCTACTGTCCATGCGGTAATGAATTAAGCATATTTTTTTTGCTTACCTGGAAGCATGTTAGAAGGCTAGCGCAAGCTTCATTCAGTCCGCTCTTGGCGGACTGAACCCTTTGGACCACCACACTCATAACAGTACGGTGCTCCTCGTCGATGGTGGCGCCTTCAAGCGCCTCTGACAGACTATCCGGCGCCTCTGGTTGGACAGAGGTCGCCGGCTCAGATGGCTTACTCCTCTTGGAAGGAGTTCGCCCACCGCGAGCCAGGACGGTTGAGTCCGGCGCGGTGTCCAGCACAAAGCCGGACTGGGAGCCCTGGGTGGTTTCATCCCCTTTACTCCTGGGGTCCTGAGGATTGCCTTGCGGCTCCTCCAGGACCACCTCCTCCTGCCCTGTTCGGTGGTACGCCGCTTCGGCGTCGTCCGCCCCGCTGGGGGAGACTACCGGCGGGACAGAGTTCACGTCTGACGAATCCAGGGAGCCGCTCGATGAATCATCGAGTGCGGCTCGGGGCGGGCTGCGCAAATAGCATTCGACATTAGGGTAAGCTGCGCACTTGTAGATACTATGAGTCATTCTGGTATGTGAATACTTACGATGTCGCCGGACGCTTGGTTCTGTCCGGCCACTCCTTTCTGCCCTCTTCGGCGTTGGGGGAGCAGTTCAGCGGAGGGGTCTTCCTTTTCCTCGACCCCTCGGCCTCCCCTGTTTGGGCGGCCTTCTTCTTTTTCGCTCCCCTCGCTGGAGGGGGAGAGCTTCCTTGTTCCTCCTCCTCGTTTTCACGAGAGAAGGGCGTCGCAGACTCGCGAGATGACGAGCTCGACACCACCACATTGCGGGCACTCTTTCGAGTCCCGGTGGTCTTCTTCTTCTTGACCTTCTTCTCCGGCACCACATAGGGCGCCGGAGCCAGCAACTTCTCTAAGAGAGCTGGGGCTGGGTCTTCGGGCAGAAGAGCCGGACAGTTGATTGGTCCGGCTATCTTCAGCCACGCCTGTCAAAGGCAAAGGGAGTTTTTAGATCCCACATAGAGTTAATCTATGTAGAAAAGCTTAACGAACCTGTGAAAGGTATAAATAGCCAACCTCGCCAGCGTTGCGCTCCGAGCTGTATCCGCGGTCCTCGGAAGCGGATGTGGGGCACTCGGCGCCTTTGGTTAGCACCTTCCAGACGTCTTCATACGTCGTGTCGAAGAGCCTATTGAGGGTTTGGTGCTGCGCCGGGTCGATTTCCCACAAAGTGAACTACCGTTCTTGGCACGGGAGGATCCGGCGAACGAACATGACCTGGATGATGTTGACATGCCGGATGGGCTTGTTCATCAGGGACCGGATGCAAGTTTGCAGTCCGGTCACTTCTTCTTTGTTGCCCCACGATAGGCCCGTCTCTTTCCAGGACATGAGCCGCATGGGGGGTCCGGATCGGAACTCAGGGGCCGCGACCCATTTCGAGTCGCATGGCTTGGTGATGTAAAACCACCCTGCCTGCCACCCCTTTAAGGACTCCACAAAGGAGCCATCGAACCAGAGTGTGTTGGCCATTTTGCCGTCCATAGCACCTCCGCACTCCGCCTGGGTGCCGGACACCACCTTGGGCTTGACGTTGAAGGTCTGGAGCCAGAGGCCGAAGTGGGGGCGGATGCGGAGAAAGGCCTCACACACGATGATAAACGCCGAGATATTGAGGATAAAGTTCGGGGCCAGATCGTGGAAGTCCAGGCCGTAGTAGAACATGAGCCCCCGGACAAAAGGGTGAAGTGGAAAACCCAGTCTGCGGAGGAAATGGGGGAGAAAAACTACCCTCTCATGGGGCCTTGGGGTGGGAAGAAGCTGCCCCGCCTCGGGAAGCCGGTGCGGGATGTCCTTGGACAGATATCCGGCCTTCCTAAGCTTTTTGATTTGACCCTCCGTAACAGAGGAAGCCATCCACTTGCCACCCGCTCCGGACATCGCTGGAGCAGGTTGGGGAAGAAAGAGCGAACTTGGGCGTTGGAGCTTGAGTGCGCAGGAGATGGATGGGCAAAGGAGGAAGAAGGCGTAGGTGAAAGAGGTGGATCTTTATCCCCTTATATAGGATGATGCCGTTATGCGTCCCCACCTACCTAATAAAACTCGCTTGCCGCTCACACGCCATGGTAAATGGCGCGGTTGGGTTACCCACGTCCGCATTAATGAGAATCCCGTTAAAAGGGGCACACGATCTCTGCTTCGACAAGACGTGCCAAGGAAACCGCCTCATTGAACGTGCTGCGGTGGAACAACAAAAAATAACCCGTACAGAAGGCTTGGTCGCAGTGTTATGACGCACTGCGGAATACGTCAGCAGATTTGATTTGTGTTTGTATTATTCTCTATATGGCAATACGTGGAAACTTGTTTTGCAGAGCCGGACACTATTTTTTGGTGTTTATTATCTTCTTGAAGAATTTGGAGGAGGAACCCGCCTTGCAATGCCGAAGAAAATTTGCACGCCGGACTCGTCGTCATTGAAGCCTGGTTCAGGGGCTACTGAGGGAGTCCTGGATTAGGGGGTGTTCGGATAGCCGAACTATATCTTCAGTCGGACTCCAGGACTATGAAGATAGAAGATTGAAGACTTCGTCCCGTGTCCGGAAGGTTCTTTCCTTGGCGTGGAAGGCAAGCTAGGCGTGCGGACATTCAAGATCTCCTACCAATGTAACCGACTCTGTGTAACCCTAACCCTATCCGGTGCCTATATAAGCTGGAGGGTTGTAGTCCGTAGGACGAACACATCATAACCATCATCATACCCATAGGCTAGCTTCTAGGGTTTAGCCTCCTTGATCTCGTGGTAGATCTACTCTTGTACTACCCATATCATCAATATTAATCTAGCAGGAGTAGGGTTTTACCTCCATCGAGAGGGCCCGAACCTGGGTAAAATAAAGTGTCCCTTGTCTCCTGTTACCATCCGACCTTGACGCACAAATCGGGACCCCCTACCCGAGATCCGCCGGTTTTGACACCGACATTGGTGCTTTCATTGAGAGTTCCTCTATGTCGTCGCCTTTAGGCCCGATGGCTCCTTTGATCATCAACAACGATGAGGTCCAGGGTGAGACTTTTCTCCCCGGACATAGCGAGGCGCAAAATAAGGAAGCGTGGGGGAACAGTGTCGCCCACGTCCAATCAACCGCCACGCGGAGCCCGAGGCCGCAGGCTGTTAGGGCCCGCGGCGCTTCGCCCTTGCCCTTTCGCCTCTCGGCACGGCCAAGTCCGAACGCGCCTTGGGCCCGGGGGCTACTGTCAGCGTTCCGGGAACGGGGGTCCCCAGACTTGCCTGCCTGCGGCCTGCGGCGTGGCTCAAAGGAGGCCCAGCGCGGCCCAACTTCCTCAAAACGAGACCCAAGACCCTCGCGAGGGGCCAAGCCTCGCGGGACAGACAACACAACGCTTCCTCAGGCACGGCCTCGTCAGGCTGGCTCACGAGGAGGCGGAGAGATCAAGGTGGGGTACCTCGCGAGGTGCCCATGACGCAAGCCATGACGACCAAGGGCGCCAGACGGGCGCCAGCCCGCGCAGTGTCCTCCCTTTCCTCTTTGGTGCAAAGGGGGTAAGCGCAGGCGAGAGGATCAAGCAAAGGCATCCATTTCAGTGCAACGAGACCAAGACCAGTCCAACGGCGGGAAGGAGGTCATCGTGGAGCCCAGAACGGCGTCACCACAGGGCCTTTGGCAGGCGAGGACCAACTTTAGTCAGGATAAGTGTACCAGATGTTCCCCTTCGAATTGGCCAATTGTTGGCGCCCTTCCCGCTCAATATTTAGGAAGAGGCCCAGGGCCTTTGCCTATAAATTGGACTAGCCACCCCTAGGGTAGAGGCATTTGGCATCGGGCAATCAGGCCGACAGAACTTAGAATCAGAGCAAGCAGAGAACAAGGGAGAGAGAGAGAGAAGGGCGGCTGAACTCCTCCTAGTAGTTCGTCCCCCTAGCCAAGAATAGACCCTCGCGGGGCTGTTCTTCTCTGTATTGTTCATCATCACCAGCCCAAGAGGCAATCCATCCACCACAAACTAGAGTAGGGTATTACACCGCAACGGTGGCCCGAACTAGTATAAACCCTGCGTCTTTTGTGTTGTTCCTTTGGTAGTTCAGATCTTTGCGAGACGGAGAGGTAGAGGGCATGATCTCCGCGCGCACCCCAGAGTTCGAACCTTAAGGGTCTGCCGGAACCCGAAATCCGAGAGACTCCCATCTGGGCCGACTAGTGGTGCTCTCGCCGTCTTCTGTATTCCCGCTGACTGGTGGGACCCGTCGTCCCTAGGTCGTACCGGCAGGCCGTCGTGTGTACAAGACTCCGCCCACTGGGGCTGACGTCAGGGCTGGCATGGAAACAGTGCTGCGCGGGGCGGAGATCTCCGCGGGTACGACACACTATGGCCACGGTTGCCCTAGGAAAGGGGTGGGAGTGGACCTTACTGTGGCCACTCCCCGTCCCATCCCTCTTTATGAGGGCATGGGGATTGTTGGCGTCGCGAGCCGACTCCCCATGGCCGACTTCTCTGGAAGTCGCCAGTTAGGAGTCGGCTCATCCTGAAGTCGTCCCCGGGACTCGGCCATGAGTGGGCAGTCGGCTGCCTTGCAGCCGACTCCCAGAAGGCGGCTCTTCGTCCTGGGGTCTTGAGGGGCACAACCTGCCCCGATGTTTTGAAAGGTTCAGGGGCTCGGGTTAGCCTACCCGTGGCCCATTACTCCGACACATTATGTGTAAAGTAAGCAGCAATTCAACAAAGTTAGAAGCAATACAAGCTAGACATCATACGCAAGATGCAACCACATATAATAGTGCCAAGTTAGAGCAAGCACATGTGATGGTGGAGTAGGGGAGATGTGCTCATCATGTAGACGTATGTTCTAGAAACAGGAACACATGTCATATTCACAAGCATTATGTGTAAAGTAAGCAGATGCAGTTCAACAAAGTTAGAAGCAATACAAGCTAGACATCATACGCAACATGCAACCACATATAATAGTGCCAAGTTAGAGCAAGCACCTGTGATGGTGGAGTAGGGGAGATGTGCTCATCATCTACACAGCTACGTTGACTATCACGTTGTCTTGCGAATCTTATTGGGAGGATGGCGGAGTAGAATCTGTAGAGAACCTCCATTTTAGTTGCTCGGAAGGACCACCATCATCCAATGCCTTGCCAATTTCCTTCAGCTTTATTGAATTTGCATTGTGAGGTCAAACCGACAAGAAAAAGGAATATAATTCGCTCTTCAGAACTCATTCATGCATGATACTGACGAACACTACTTTGATGAAAGGCAAAGTCATGATACGAGGATGGAATATGTACGAAAAAATGGATGGCTTGACATATTCACACCTATGATGTGGTAACTAAGCAGAAGGCACTTCAACAAATTAGAAGCACTACAAACTATACACCATATGAAAGGTGCAATCAATATCACTCTGCCAAGTTAAAACTGTCTCGTCATAGGTGGCGTTCATCAAACTAGAAGCAATATATGCTAGAAATCATATTCAAGACACAAACCAATATCACACTGCCAACTTAAAGGTGTTCCATCATAAGTGACTGATGCAGGATACACAAGAAGAGTAGTTTCATGTAAGAACATGGTGTGATAGACAGATATAGTATGTACCAAAAACAGGAAAGCGTGTCATATTCACACGTATCATGTGTAAGCTAAGCAGATGCAGTTTACACTAATTAGGAGCAATACAAGCTAGACACCATATGCAACATGCAACCAGATATCACACTGCCAAGTTAGAGCAAGCACCTTGGATGGTGGAGTAGGGGAGCGGAGACTTGGACCTTGTAATGCACTATCAATACAAGGAGAATCGGTACAGATGCTCCGTTTACATTGCTGCAGAGGACCACCATCATCGCCTTCCTTACTCTTTTCCTTCCTCGTTCTTGATTTTTCCTTGTCAATTCAAACCCACAAGAAAAAGGAATAAAATTTGCTCTTCAGAACTCATTGATGCATGATACTAACGAACACTACTCTGATGAAAGGCAAAGTCATGATACGAGAACGGAATATGTACGAAAAAAATGGACAGCTTGACATATTCACACCTATGATGTGGTAACTAAGCAGAAGGCACTTCAACAAATTAGAAGCACTACAAACTAGACACCATATGAAAGGTGCAATCAATATCACTCTGCCAAGTTAAAAATGTCTCGTCATAGGTGGCGTTCATCAAACTAGAAGCAATACATACTAGAAATCATATTCAAGACGCAAACCAATATCACACTGCCAACTTAAAGGTGTTCCATCATAAGTGGCTGATGCAGGATACACAAGAAGAGTAGTTTCATGTAAGAACATGGTGTGATAGACATATATAGTATGTACCAAAAACAAGAAAGCATGTCATATTCACACGTATCATGTGTAAGCTAAGCAGATGCAGTTTACACTAATTAGGAGCAATACAAGCTAGACACCATATGCAACATGCAACCAGATATCACACTGCCAAGTTAGAGCAAGCACCTTGGATGGTGGAGTAGGGGAGCGGAGACTTGGACCTTGTAATGCACTATCAGTACAAGGAGAATCGGTACAGATGCTCCATTTACGTTGCTGTAGAGGACCACCATCATCGCCTTCCTTACTCTTTTCCTTCCTCTTTCTTGATGTTGCCTTGTCAAGTCAAACCCACAAGAAAAAGGAATAAAATTTGCTCTTCAGAACTCAATGATGCATGATACTGGCGAACACTACTTTCATGTAAGGCAGCCACATGATAGGAGGATGGAATATGTATGAAAAACAGGACGGTGTGACATATTGACATGTATGATGTATAAAGTGTAAACTAAGCACAAGGTGCTTGAACTTGTTAGAATCAATGCAAGCTAGAAACCATATGAAAGATGAAACCAATATCACTCTGCCAAATTAAAAGGGTGCCCTAACAAATGTATTTGACCAAATTAGAAGCAATACATGGCAACAGGCTAGAAATAATATGCAATATGCAACGAATAAAGGTGACTCATCGTAAGTGATTGATGCAGGATACAGAAGAGAGGTAGTTTCATGTAAGAACAAGGTTAAGACATAGATGTAGTGTGTACCAAAAATAGGAAGGCATGTCATATTCACAGGTATAATGTGTAAACTAAGCAGATGCAATTTACCCTAATTAGAAGCATTACAAGCTAGACACCTTATGCAACATGCAACCACATATCACACTGTGAAGTTAGAGCAAGCACCTGTGATGGTGGTGTGGGGGAATTGCAGTCATCAACTAGAGAGCTACGTTGACTATCTTCATTTAGCCTTGCTGTTTCTTGAGAATCATGTGGGGAGGATGACACTACACTCTTTAAACGAGTATGGCGTCTCATAGTAACCCACCCGGGTGACTGTCTCATCATAAGTGATTGACGAGGGATACAAAAGAGCATTAGTTTGATGTGCGAACATGGTTAATAGACATATGTAGTACTCCCTCCGTTCGGAATTACTTGTCACAAAAATGGATGTATCTACAACTAAAATACATCTAGATACATTCATTTCTTGGACGAGTAATTCTGAACGGAGGGAGTATGTATCAAAAACCAGGAAGGCATGTCATTATCAAAGGTATAACGTGTAAGCAGATGCAATTTAACCAAATTGGAAGAAATACAAGCCAGACACCATATGCAACATGCAACCACATTTGACAGCGCGAAGTTAAAGCAAGCACCTGGGATGGTTGTGTGTGGCAATTGAGATCATCAACTGCAGAGCTATGTTTACTGTCTCCAACTGCTGACACTGCATCTTTAGAGCGCTGAAACGCTTAGTGCTTATCTTCGAATTAGACTAGAGCGACTTCTGTCTTTTCTTTTCAGCATTCATCAACACTGCGTCAGAGTCTAAAATACCCATGCATAAAAAACAATAGTGTGAGTATGGGTGAAGTGTGTGCACAATTAGTACAGTGTAAAGGTAGCAGATAGCAGGTCGGTGAGAAATAAATGATGGGAGACATATGATAGCTCTGCAACATGCATGGCACACTAAATTACTACATGATTCTATAAAAATGACATTGGACTGAAAACAAATAGGTCAGTCCATTTTTTCTGCATCGTCCGATGTACAAAGAATGGGCAGATCGCCTTCATCTACCTCCAGCCAGTCAGTGTTGACGATCTTCCTCGAAACGGCAGTGACCACCGGCCCAGTCCCCTGCATGTGCCCTCCCCTCGACCTCACCGCACCGCCATGCTTGGCACCGCCCCCGGCAATCCATTCAAGCCCCGCCGACCTCCAGATCGGGCGCAAGCAGCTCCTGCACCCCACACCCCTATGATAGACACCGATGCACCGCTTCCCCGACGAACAGGCGGACCAGGTGCTCCACGCGCCTAAGCGGGTGCTGCTTCTTTTAATTGCAGTCCGACTGACCCTGAATTGAAATTCAGGCGGGCTACTGACCTCTAGCAAAGGTGAAATAGTAAAGGGATGAAACCTTGTCCATTTAGTATCACGAAGAAGATGCAGTAAGAAGCGCTCAACTAGTTTCTTTCGTGGGATGAATACGGTGTGAGCAGAGACATAAGGTTTGCACGAATAAGGGAAGAGGAGTACCTCTTTCTGCTGGCAGTGCTATGTCCTCCTTCTGTTTTTCCAATGATCTTCTTGTGGTTTGCCGGAAACGAGAAGTTGTGGAGGACGGTGCAGCCTTGGACGAACCCATGGACAAGTTGTTTACTGTGGTGCGGTGTCCGTGTGTCGGCGGCGGGGAAGCAGATCTGAGGCGGCGAACGATGGCGTAGCGGGAACAACTCCGGTGCGGTGGACAGTTGCGATAGTGGAGCGGCAGCAGTGAGGCGCAGGACGGCGTGGTCGGAGTGGTTCTGGTATGGCGCACGTCGGCGTCGGCGTAGTGGAGGCAGCTCTACCTCAGCTTCAGCTGCTAAGTCCTTGAGGGCATTGCGATTGCGGTTGCGTTGCACGACGACGTCGGGGTACCGACTCCGGCATGATGGAGTTGGGCGGCGGTGGATTGGGCGCTATGGGGTGGAGGACGAAGGAGGCTGGGGTTTCGCGGCTGGTGGAGAGGGCGTTTTGGCGCCCACGGAGTATGAATGGGGAAATGGAGGGAGGCGGGGAACTAAGGGGGAACAATGTTTCGGTTTGGGACGCGCTTGTTTGAAATTTGGGGAAAGTTACAAACTTTGCCCCCATCTAAAATTTCGGACATATTGCGGGTTGGGGGTAGGACAGTAATCTCAGGTGTCCCAAATGTAGGCGGGCTAGATTTTGGCCGAGCGCATGGGTGTTTAGGCGCCCATGGCGTATGAATGCTTCTCGGAGGCGGTTGAGACTGGCGTCTTGGTGAAGTTACAAACCTACCCCGGTTTAGACCTTTGGACATCGGGCCGATAGGCTACACGGGCCAGAGTCAGGACAGTAATTTCCTACCACCAAACATTAGTCTCGCGTGGTTTCAGGTGACCAGAGGCCTATTTGGCGCTTCGTTCAATATTTGGGAGCAGAAGCATTAACATTTTCGGTTCTCTTGAATTGAACATTCAGGATTTGTCAAACTTCACAGATCTTTACTCTTGAAAATCCTAAAGCTACGATTATTTTGTAATGGAGGTGGTACATTTGAATATACATTGTACACGAGTATATATTAAAAAAATATGCAACTTACCTCAGTTCATGCATGGTTCCAGATATAATCTCCTTGGTTGCAAAAAAAAAGTTAGACATGCGTATGAATATATTCATATATAGCATGTTCAAACGCACAACAAAGATTGATGCCCCCTTTTACATCTGATTTACAAATGCCATTATCTCGGGTTCAAATAGATGAATGCACTTCCTATGAATTTGAATCTTCAAAACCCCCTTTATGTTGAATTCGACATGTATTCTATTTCGTAGCTAGCAATTTGGAATGTATCCATGCAAGTGACAAATTTATAAAGTGCTTCACACTAACAACATGGAGTGCACTAATTAATGTTTATATATGAATTGCAAAAGCATCCATTACCTGTATTTCAAACCGCTCTCACTCTATGGATCGATAATATGAAATAAACACATGCACATGCTAGAATTCAATAGAGTATGGGTGTCTGATAGACTAATTTTCATCCGTATGCAATTTGCAATATTCATGATCTCATCCAAAAATAATAATGCCATTTATATTTTAGTTTAATGCGTAGAACCGCCTTTTACACGTAGATGCACTATGCCTCGGCCCGTTCTCACAAACGCGCTATATCTCTCTCTATCTACCACATAAGTGCACACACTTTATATGCATCGGCATTTCTCTTTCACACATGCTCACAATCTCTCTCGGGGTGTCGGTGAGTCTCACGCACATGCTCTCTCTCTATCTCTATCTCTCTCTCTCTCTCTCTCTCTCTCTCTCTGACTACTATGCACCACTCTTTTCACTAATCTTAGTTGGAAAACACTATTTCTCTCACATGCATATATACACACGCACGGTCTCTACTAGCCCTCTATACGCACATATATGTGCCTACGTGTCTCCCACACGCACATTATCTTTAGGCCTCTCTCGCACACATTGCCCCCCCCAGACACACCTCTCTCTTAGTAGTTGGCAGATATGATTCCATCATATCATTCAGTAGGATATCCCTGACTGTTAGGCTGGATGGTAATACGAGGCAAAGTTTTACCCTAGTTCGGACCCTTGCAGTTGAGGAAAAAGCCTACTCCTGGTACTGTATATTAGTGATAGGGGTGTGTACAAAGTACACGTGAATACCAGGCATTGTGCGTGTGTGTATACTATCGACGAACTAGCCCCCAAGCTTCTATTACATACTCGAGGCCTAGGCTTACAAATCATATATAGTCGGCTTATCACCAGTGGGGATAGAGTCCTCCGCGACTCTAGTAGCTAGCTTCATGTTGTACGCCGAGTCCTCCACATGGGTCTTCGTATAACGCGTCTCGATCCAACATATATGGTGCTGGATGGAACCAACCCATGAGTCCTCATGTTGACCCACCACAACTAGAAATGATGTGCCCACCACACCACACACGCAATCAGCCACTAAGAAAATAAGCATATACTATAGTACAATGTTATACATGAAAGTTAATTGCATGGTGCATCCAAAAATATTTGTTCTGCATTGTGAATGTTTATATATTCTCCTAAAATATTAGTCACCGGAAAGAGAAATGAAGGGCATATCTCTCGTTGTCTCCACCGGACATCCCCTCTTTCTACACCACTTTCACGTACGCACACAAACTATCTCTCGGCCCTCTAAAAGTATGCATGCCCACGACACATTCACGCATGACGGTAACTGTATTTCAAGCTAAAGCACTATACAGTCACTGGAGTTCAGAATATGCTCATTATGGTCACCGCACACATTCTCGTGGTGATCATACGATATCTAGCTCATGATACGTCTCCGTATTTTCTTGATGACACTGATGGACTTTGCATTTGATGCGTGCTCTGTATTTTGTTGACGACACTTACGGTCATTGTATTTGAAGCGAAAGCACGATATGGTCACTGGACTTTGGAATAAGCTCATCACGGTAACCACATACATTTTGTCGTGCTAACCAACATGTGGTTGGATGGTTAGGAGGACAGTGGTTTCTCAAGCCCACCAGGGTTAAAGTCCCGGTGCTCGCATTTATCCTGGGTTAATTTCAGTATTTTCCGGAGATGTGCATTCACTGGGAGGAGACGTTCCACTCGACTACAAGGCACCTATGGTGACTTTGTAAAATCTCAAGATCATATGCTGGCCCACTCTCTCGAAGGTGCTCATAGGGGTAGGGTCTGCGTGTGTGCGCTTATAGCGGTGAGTGCTTGCACGTATATATGAGCCCTTGTGTCTGTACCGTGTTAAAAAAATACATGTCATGATTATATGGTCACTAGCTCACCCGTAAAACTCCGTACTTTGTTGATGACACAATCAATTGACCAGTCAAACGTTCCACGTGGCGCAACTAGTGTTGCACCATCGGGGCGCGTAACCATGGGGCCCACCTATCAGCCCGTATATGAAAGAAAGAAATGGTAGTTTGAGTCTGTACCGTGTTAATAAAATACATTTTAGGGTGATCATACGGTCACTGGCTCACCATACAGCTCCGTAATTTGTTGATGACACGATCAATTGACCAGTCAAATGGTCCACATTCAACAGCGCACATTACCATAGGGCCCACCCATCGGCGCGTATATGAAGTACATAAATGGTAATAAATTAGTGGTCGGTGGGTACTCGAAGTCATGAGACCTCTGGTTGGCAGTCGCCGGCAGTGGGGGGGGGGGCGTTGATTGGGCGGTGGGGTGGGGATCGCCCGAGAAAAAGCTCGGCGCGGGGAGGGGGGGGGCTAGAGGGATGACCGGTGCGGCGGTGGACCATCAGTGAGGAGTGGTTTCGGGGCGGGCGGGGCGCCGTGGCGACGCGGGCCTGCCACGGGCGGCGGTGCCGGCGGTTCGGCCGGTGGTGGCTGGCGGCTCAGCAGGGTGGAGTTTGATGATAAATTGCAGGCCCTTGATTTCGTATCCAACGGCTGGAAAATCTAATGACCAGAGATGAAAAAGTCAGTCGACTGACGTGTAGCCTCACTGTCGGGGCGGACGGGCGTCCCCCCGCGAGCACCTATGGGGCCGGAGCCCCTTTCGTTGTCCGGCGAGGGGGGCGGAGGGAGAGCGGAGAGCAGATCGAGGCGGGCACACGGGCGGTTTTACCCAGGTTCGGGCCGCGATGGACGCGTAAAACCCTACTCCTG
Source organism: Aegilops umbellulata (assembly GCA_032464435.1). NCBI lineage: Eukaryota > Viridiplantae > Streptophyta > Magnoliopsida > Poales > Poaceae > Aegilops > Aegilops umbellulata. Next base: position 345,252,707 of record CP136055.1, on the reverse strand, counting down.
CTTAGTTGTATTGAACTGGGGAGCTCGGGAGCTTGGGGAGCTAGCTGCACCGAGCGTATGGCCGTCTGGATGCCGAGTCTCCGAACCCCCCGGGAGCCTTTTTGGAACCCTTCCTACGTTGCACACGGGCCTCCTTTTATAGCGCAAAGGGGTCACCGACAGGTGTCAACGTAAGAGAAAGGGGTAAAAGTGTAAAAGGGGTGGTAGCTGTAATAGTGCGGGAACGGTGGCGCTACAGTGCGGCACAGTGTTATCATACCTACTTCTGACGGTAGGGGACAAGGGCATTAAATGCCCGTCACGGTCGCCCGGACAGCACCGAGGCGGACCGTTAGGTGCGCCAGCGTTCGCCACGATGGCGGCTGCATGCCACCGCATGCCCCAGGCTGCGCGGTGCCTCGCCACGTGTCCTCGGGGGAAGCCCCGGAGCGACGCGTGGCGGGCGAGCTGGAGCGCAGTCTTGAGGTGGCGATCTTGCCGCGGCAAGTGGCTTGCCGCGGGGGTCGTCTTCCTGTGCCTGATAGCGTGCCAGCTATCAGGCCTTGCCGGGGCGCTTGGCGCGCCACGGCGGGCTTCTCTTGTGGTGCCTGGGTTCGGCCTTCCCGACAAGCTCCTCTTGTCGGGGGCTCGATCTTCTGTCTCGTTATACTTTGTTCTTGGATGGCCTTGCATGGGCTCAGTCGTCCCGGCAAGCTCCTCTTGCCGGGGTCTTGTCTCCTTGGCCCGGCAAGCTCCTCTTGCCGGGGGCCTTGTCTTCGTGGCCCGGCAAGCTCCTCTTGCCGGGGGCCTTGTCTTGGATGCTTGGTCTTCTCTTGGCGCTTCCGGGGCGGGCCTTGCCGCAGGGTGCTACGACTGCCCGTGCACAAGTCTGGGGTACTAAGGTACCCCTACTTTAGTACACCGACAGGAGCCCCCGGGCCTGGGCCACACATGGTGCCGAGCGTTGTTGGGCCAGGCCCTAACGGTGCACGGGCACGCATGGCCTTGGTCGCGCTGCTCTTTAACTCCGCATCCGCCGCGCCTTCCCCAGGCGGCGCGCGCTTACCGCGGCGTCGTGGGGGCGAAAACGCCCGTTCCCTCTTTAAGTGGAGGGAGGTGCGGAGGCGCGGCTCAATAAATGAACGGGGGTGGGGCGCGGTTTTCGAGGCGTCCGTTCCCCATAGTTACGGGATGGGGAAAGGTCGTCCCACCGGTCGCCTCGATTCTGCGCGCCCACCACGCGGTCCTCATGCACTCGGAGTCGCGGCGGCGGAGGCAGGGAGTCGGGCCGGCGCGGGCCGATGCAGTGGGTCGGCCCCAGTCGCCTGCCTTTCCTCCGCTTCTATTGGAGGAGCGGGGCGGCCGCGGTCCCACTCGTGTGCAACGAGGAGCTGATGAGGCGCGCCGCCGTTTCCCAGAACACCTTCAGGGATACAGTGGAGCGGTGGACCGAGGGCCTCGTCGACATCGCCGCCACCATCGACAAGGAGCTGACGCTGCTGGGGATCGAGGGGCACCAGTCCCTCACCGACGAGGACGTCGCGCCCAGCGCCAAGCTCACTTCCTTCTTCCAGGGGGTGGTGCAGGCGCTCCAGCACCTCCGAACGTCGCTCCCGAAGGAGCGGGCCGACGAGATGCGGGAGGCCATCTCCGGGGCCCTCGAGAGGGTGCTGGTGAAGATCGTTTTCCGCAATCCCGACATCAGGCTTACCAACGTCCTCAGGCCCTTGCCGGAGAACGCAGACCTGACGGGGATCCGGGCCCTCATCGCCCCTATCGTCAAGAAGGCGGCCGGGGTCAAGAGGATCGAGGGTGACCGCGTAGATTAGGCCGCCTGCCCCTTTCTTTTATCTCCCTTTCCCTGCCGCTGTTAAATACGCCACGGAAACGGCTGGTTAGGGCAGCAGTAAGGCATTTTGTAATATAACTTTTCGTCTTAGGCTATGCATCGCACTGTTATCCCCTCTACTCGACCGGCGCCTTGTTTGTTTCCGCCCTACGCTTTCGGGGACTTGCCGGCGTAGGCCTCCGCCTTGCCACGGGTGCCGAGTGCGGGACGTCAGCGACCCGCTGGCGGGGCTGCCACCAGCAAGAAACCTCGCCGCGGCTGGTTGCCGCTCACTCAGATTGTTGAGCAGGCTCGAGGCAAAGTAAACGGTGCGACTGCGGTCGCAGCACGCTTAGGGTGCCGGGCGAGCTCGAAACAAAGTGAGGACGCTACTCGGGGTGTAGCACACTCGAGTCGTTGAGCGGACTCGAAACGAAACGAGGGCGCAACCAGTCTCGTGCCGGTCCTTCCGCGCTCAGGCCTCTCAACCCGGGCTCGGTCGTTCGAGGGAGATAACTCTTAAAAATTAAAGGAGCAATTGCTCGAGCTCCGGCAACTTATCTTTTCTTATTGCTTGCCGCCCGGTGGGGTAAAACCTCCTTGGGCAGCATCCAGCCCATCCTGGGGGTAGGTGAGGGGGCAGGGCCTCACGACCCTCCGGAGCTAGGCGTAGCTATGCTTGGGGATCCGCGCCCCTCTCTGCGCCAAGGATCACATGCAACTGCGGCAAGACTTGGGCAGAGGGGATGGTTGGCGGAAACAGGTTCCGGCTACCGCGCTGGAAAGACCTCTTCCCACGGCCGGCGTCAACTCGTTCGGCACCCCGGTGGGCGAGGCGCGCCGGGGGAACGAGGTCGCCTTTCTCGCAACTTCTGGCGCTAACTTCTGCGGCCGTGAGAGCGGCGCAGAGTTCGCTGGAGGCGAATCGTTCGCCCAGCGGCCAGAAGGCGGGCCTCCTCAAGGAGCAGCTGCTTCTTGCCCAATCTCTGCGCGAGTGGATACTCGAGGAGGGCCGCGAACGAGCCCGTGGGAAGGAAAGCCAAAGCTCGTCGGGAACCCCCGCTTCAACTGGACAGATCCTCGGATCCGCAGGAGCGGACTGTTCCTCGGCGTTCAGATTGCTGGTCTGCTCGCCGGAGCAAGGCTCACCGGGGCCACCTGCTTCGACTGGACGGATCCTGGGATCCGCAGGAGCGGGCTGTCCCTCGGCGTCTTTGCCCCCTACCTGGCGCGCCAAAGATGTCGGGGCGGACGGGCGTCCCCCCGCGAGCACCTATGGGGCCGGAGCCCCTTTCGTTGTCCGGCGAGGGGGGCGGAGGGAGCGCGGAGAGCAGATCGAGGCGGGCACACGGGCGGTTTTACCCAGGTTCGGGCCACGATGGACGCGTAAAACCCTACTCCTGCTTAGTTGTATTGAACTGGGGAGCTCGGGAGCTTGGGGAGCTAGCTGCACCGAGCGTATGGCCGTCTGGATGCCGAGTCTCCGAACCCCCCGGGAGCCTTTTTGGAACCCTTCCTACGTTGCACACGGGCCTCCTTTTATAGCGCAAAGGGGTCACCGACAGGTGTCAACGTAAGAGAAAGGGGTAAAAGTGTAAAAGGGGTGGTAGCTGTAATAGTGCGGGAACGGTGGCGCTACAGTGCGGCACAGTGTTATCATACCTACTTCTGACGGTAGGGGACAAGGGCATTAAATGCCCGTCACGGTCGCCCGGACAGCACCGAGGCGGACCGTTAGGTGCGCCAGCGTTCGCCACGATGGCGGCTGCATGCCACCGCATGCCCCAGGCTGCGCGGTGCCTCGCCACGTGTCCTCGGGGGAAGCCCCGGAGCGACGCGTGGCGGGCGAGCTGGAGCGCAGTCTTGAGGTGGCGATCTTGCCGCGGCAAGTGGCTTGCCGCGGGGGTCGTCTTCCTGTGCCTGATAGCGTGCCAGCTATCAGGCCTTGCCGGGGCGCTTGGCGCGCCACGGCGGGCTTCTCTTGTGGTGCCTGGGTTCGGCCTTCCCGACAAGCTCCTCTTGTCGGGGGCTCGATCTTCTGTCTCGTTATACTTTGTTCTTGGATGGCCTTGCATGGGCTCAGTCGTCCCGGCAAGCTCCTCTTGCCGGGGTCTTGTCTCCTTGGCCCGGCAAGCTCCTCTTGCCGGGGGCCTTGTCTTCGTGGCCCGGCAAGCTCCTCTTGCCGGGGGCCTTGTCTTGGATGCTTGGTCTTCTCTTGGCGCTTCCGGGGCGGGCCTTGCCGCAGGGTGCTACGACTGCCCGTGCACAAGTCTGGGGTACTAAGGTACCCCTACTTTAGTACACCGACACTCACCCCGCACGTACACATGCACGCACGCAAGACACGCACGCATGCAGGCGTGCAACACTTACACGTACACATAACAAACACACGCACGCATGCAGGCGTGCAACACTGACGCGTACACATGCACTCACGATCACACGCACGTATGCACACATGCATGCAACATTGAAACGTACCCTTGCACGCACGCAACACTCGCACGCCTGCATGCACATAGCACACGACGCAAGACACACGCTCAACCTATACGTGCATGCACCCTTTGTTAAGGACATGGATTGTTATGGGTATTAATCAATCTTATCTGTGATAAGCACAACATTGATGTTTGTAGCGGTCTTTCTGAATCACAACGTATCGAACGGGCTATCAACATAGTAGGCTTATCTACATGAAAAGGATGACGTCACACTCAATGAACAATCATCGGTGTATGAAATGCCCGCTTCTGACCGCCCTGGCCCACCAAAGGTTCCTCTGTTGTGCGCTGCCTGCATTGGGTCACTGACATGCAGGCCATGTACCCAAAGAGCCCACACGTCAGTGGAAGAACGACGCGCTGTCCTACGTCAGAGTCGAGGGCGCCACTCGCTGCATTCCCGGCTGAACACGCCTCCTTGCCGCATTCAAACGCCTCCATGAAACCCGCCCCGTGTGGAAGCGGAGAAACCCACTCTAGACACACGTCCGTTCATGACAGGGCCGACATTAAATGCAACGCTGGCCGAGCTCCTCCCGTCCACCGTCTATTTAATCTCCTATTTAAACGAGGCCAAACGTCGGCCAAGAATCGCACACCTCCGCCGCTCCCCTATCTCCTCCTTCACCATTTTGTCCACTCTTACAATGGCTTACGAAGAGTAGTTATTCCGTATCCAAGCCGGCTGGGTGGCCCGCCGAGCCCGCCGGATACGAGCTATGCAGCTCGCTGATCCACCTCCCTCCCCTCGCCCGACGGAGCCAGTTGTCGCCCCAAGCCGGCGCGCGGTTCAGAAACTCGACGCTCCAGGCCAGCTCGACGAGGAGCGGTGCACGGGCATCGTTGCGGCCGTCCACGCCATCGCCTCGTACCGCATCTCCCATTTCTATGGCTGAGTCTCCCATGCCGGCGGCCACGCCATGCAAGCAGTGCAGAAGCTGGGTGCGCGGAGAGCGACGAGTCGGTGGCGAGCGCCTTCGCGTCCGCCACCATCATCGAGGAGAAGTAGAACACGGGAGGCCGCCGCCGCTTGGGTCCCATGAAGGCCACCATGGAGGCGACGCCGACGTACACAGCAGGTGTCTTGCCGGATCCTTTTCTTGCGAGGACCTTCGTCGACCCCGCATATACCTTTGGGGCTCCCGGCAGTCCGGTGATCGTGCTGCCGGACACGAGGAACACAAATCGATTGGCGGGCGACCATTTAGGCCAGGTATTATATACCTGTGCTGTCTAGAACTAGCACCACGCAGTTCATTTGAATGTAATGAAATCCGTCATGTTTGTATGAAAATCCGGTATCTTATATGATTTCTGTCGTTATATGAAATATCGTCGTGTTTGCGTGAATTTCGTCTGGTTGGTTGACTTGCTGTCATAATGTGTCGGCTACGGTTGGATGGCGTAATTTGCGGGTCGCCGATCGGTCTGCAGGCGACTTAGTCGGCGTGGTGGGACAAAAAGAACACAACTCGTGCGAGCTCGTCTCCAACGTGCGCGCTGGAGGATGCATGAGAACCCGAGCCATTCCTCGTCCATCAGTGGCAAAGGCACCGGTGGACAAAAGGGCCGCCAATATTTTGGCTACCCCGGGCAAGATCCAAACAACCCCTCCCAACAGATTCAAATCCCTCGCTCGCCTTGGAATTTTGCCATGTGTTTTTTTCATGGACTAGCAAGATGCCCGTGCATTGCACATCAAGATGATTTTTTTACAAAACACCTATTGTGATTGACCCATGCAGGACTAATCCCATTTTTTTAAAAACTAATGATTGCTCGAGAATTTTATCAGATAAATGGTATCTCGAGAATTTTATCGGACTCCATTTTTGTATACAAGGCCACAAACCCATATTACAGGTACCAAGGCAAAAATTAATGTCTTCTAACTCAATATTGCAAGCCACCTTGTTTCCTTGTTTGCCATGAAATTAATGTGTATTCTTCTCTTTCATGCACATCAAGCCAATGCTCCCACTCCCACATGCATGCAAGGGATAATTAATGTCCTCCTTTGCTAGTAGTACTACGAGGCAAACACCATTAATATTGCATCGATTAGTGTTAGTGGCCTTGTATATCTGCAAATTGTAATTTTGATAGTGGCCTTGTATATAAAAATGGAGGGAGAAAGATGAGAGATAAGGTGAGGTGGAGTGGGGCGTGGTGGTGACTGGTGGTCGGACTGGGCGGAGGCATGGGAATGGACGGTGCATTATGTCGTAGGTTTGTATCTCTATAGTCCCTCTCACACACACCCACGTAGGTGGGGGACGTGCACAAAGAGAAGACGTGCACGCACGGCGCACATACTCCCGTCTCTTTCCCAACCACACCCGCGCGGGTACACGGTGGAGCCCATTTCCGTACGAAAAGGCAGCCCACGTGGTAACTTGACACGTGTACTGGTTGTCCACTAGATGGAGGTAGGATCGTCTACCACGGGTGAACAAACAAATTGTGAATTGACACATTATGTTAAAAAAGAGGCAAACCATGTGGGGCCTACCTTAGAGGCAAGGCTCTATACACTGGAGTGCTTTTGATGTGTCCCGTCAACTCGCATAATGAGGAGAAGCTTGCTTAGTACGCCGTCTTCCCCGCCCACGGGCGCGGTGGCTCGCAGGATGAGGTGAAGCTTGCTTACTACGCCTTACGCCCGCTCCCTCGCCCATGCGCGCGGTGGCTCGTAGGACGAGGAGAAAATTTTATTAGTACTCCCGTTTACTCCTCGTCCCTACTACCTTGGTTAGAGAGATTATCATATTGTTTGGAATATGTATGTTCTTTAGTACGCTCTCCATTTACTTATACAAGGCCACTATAAAAAAATAAATTTTGCATCTATACAAGGCCACAAATAGTAATCGAGACAAAAGTTACTACTCCCTCCTTTCCAATTTATGGCTCAATTTCAAAATCTCTCCAACCATGGTAGACAGTGAGTGGTCGAATTAATTTCGTACTCCTAGTTTGCACAAGTAATTATACGCTTATTTTTCTCAAGAAGTTATGTTTACCGAGGCATTAATTAGAACGAATGCATGAATGACCACTAAATTTCCTTGAACTTCTACATGCATTGGTGAGTTTTCTCTTGACACTGCTTGCATCGGGTGATCTAACGCACCTCGAAATCCAACATGTGATGGTACTACTAGTAGTAGTAGAATTGAGACTTATAAAACGGAAAAACGAATGTTTTGTAGATGAGCCCTATAAACCCTAGTGGGTACGTACTCCGTAAAATCAGATTTTCCCAAAACTAAGTCGCTCAACCTTTATTTGCTTGTTTCCCATCCTGCCTCCTTGCCTAGAACAGACTATGCCAAACTCCCCTGCCTGCCGCGCGGGAAAAGACCCGCCTTCGGCTTTTTTAGTCCGGGTTTGTATCGATGGATCGCGTGAAGCAGCAAAAACCCAAGCCGTGTCTTGTACTCCTTCGTCGACGCTCGCTTTCATGAATTCTGTACTTCCTGTCGCTGACATGTGGGACATATAACAACCGGGTCGACGTGTCAGGCACCAAATAACAGTGCAGAATAGTGGGGGGACGCACCCCAGTCGTACCGCCCCAGTAGTAGTGGTAGTAATGAGCAATGATATGTCAAATCACAATGCCGCACCTTCCTAGATGGACGAAGCAACCATTATTTCACACTTCGGTTTGCCATCATCTAAAACCACGTAGTATTGCTTCTGCCTCAAGAGGGACACGCGCATCGCCTTGGTACATCATGACAAGTAGGACCGCATGACAGGCCATGCTCCCCCGCCGATCGCTCGGTAAAATCACCTCATTTTTACTACTATACTTCCTCCGTATCGGTTTACATGGCATGCACGTCGTTCTAGGTTGAGAATTTAACTGACTATACATGTGATGAACAATATATGTTTAGAAACTACATCCGCTTAATAAACCAATGATATACTTTTTGTGACATAGTAACTCAGATTTAGTTAGTCAAATGGATGACCTAGATCTACGTGCACGCCCTATAAACCGAGACGTCTAAAAAAACGAGACGGAGGGGGTAGTTCAATATGTATCTTTTTAGATCAATATAGTCGGGATTCACCAAGGAGCAAAACCAAGTGGTAGGCTGCACCTGTCGTGTTGGCGTAGCGACTCAAGTAGGGTCAGTCCGCACACGAAATGGCGACACACTTAACATGACCCCTTTGGCCGACATGGAGCTCATCCACCGTCTGGTTCCACGTGCAATGCACCAAATTACAGTTCGGAGCAGCGGTTGGAATTGGAGGTACCCCGGTCGTAGCGCCGCAGTAGTAGAAAATGAGCGATGAGGGGTCAAATCACAAAGCCCCACCTTTCCCGCATTAACACTATAAAAAATACACTTCCATGATGATACGTGTTTGTCACAGTAGGTCGCGTTTTTTGTCATGCATGTATATCCATGACAAATTTATGACAGAATCAAGATAGTCATACATGTGTTGTCGTAGAAGTGTTCCATGACATCACCAAAATTATCATCACGAAAGTGTCCACTTCCACGACGATAAATCGCGCGTCACAGAAGTGCTTTCATCAAGGGTGACCGACATGTGGCATCCACCGTAACGGAACGCCTTTAAGCTATCAGGTCGGGTTTTGGATCCGATAACCCATTAACAGCCCCGACCAATGGGAAATTTCCACGTGTAAAATTTTTATTGGCCGGACGAAACACGTGTCAGCTCGTCAGTGGGTCAGATAGGCACCTATGATATGTCGACACGTGCCACGGCCCACCACTGGCCCATTTAGCTTACAAAGCCGGCCCGTTTGACTTGGTCAAAAGTTAACGGGCTGGCCCATGAAAAGCCTGTTAACGGTCTCTTCGCAAATAGCCCATTTTATGGCCCATTAACTCACGGCCCGTTAGGCCCTAAAGGAAATCGGCCCAACAACGTCATGTGGGCAGTCGAATATAACACCAGCCCATTTCACTTTCGGCCTATGTATGGCCCACGACGTCTTTCAGCCCATATGAGTCATTTGTATCTTTCGGCCCTTTACAGGCCCACGGTGACTCTAGCCCATAATGAACAGTAATTTTCTTTATACCCGTTAACGGCCCATGATTTACATGGGCCGTTTCCAGCCCGTGTTAGCTTTCGGCCTATTGACGGCCCATACGTTCTTGGGCTCCTTTTCGGCCCTTGATTACTTCCGGCCCATTACTGGCCTGTTCCCCTAATGGGCCAAATTTGGCCCATGGCAAGAGTCGGCCCGTTACTGGCCTGTTCCCCCAATGGGCCAAATTCGGCCCATGGCAAGAGTCGGCCTGTTACTGGCCTGTTACCCTAATGGGCCAAATTCGGCCCATGGCAAGAGTCGGCCCGTTTCTGGTCTATTAACCCGTTGCGCCATTTCCAGCCCATCCTGTATTCTAGCCCACTAAAGACCCGTTATGCCTGTGACAGAATTAAGCCTTTGCTGTCCTACGGCCTGTTAACGGCTTGTTATCGTGCTGGGCCGATACCAATTACGCCCGACTACGTCCCATGTAGACCCATTTATCCGACGGCCCGAGGCCCACCGATTACAGGCCCATTTATCGACGACCCGTAGGAGACCCATGGATCCTACAGCCCGTATATGGCCCATGGTAGTTGTGTCCACTAGCAAACCAGGGAAAAAGAAGCCTAGGAAATAAATAAGGCCGAAATTGACGCTAGGCTATTAAGGCGATTGCACAGATTACATCCACTCGGCATCAAAGATCGCCACCAGTGCAAATATAGGGAACACCCTACACTATACAAAAATGGCTTGTTGTTTTGTTCAGCTGGTGGCTGCATGTTAAGAATAAATTTTGTATCACACCAAAACAAATTACAACTATATAACAAAAGGAAGGTGGGCATAAAACTTAACAGTCTAGCAGATAAATGCACCACCAGAAGTTTAGAAGCTCAGTTCATTTGACCTGACTGTTACGTTTTCATGTTGTATTGTCCGATGGAGCACCATAACCCTCGCCTTCATTTCCCCTAGGCTCCTGAACAACATAACAAATGTCTGATAGTCTGGTTTCAAAACCATGCATATCTTGACGACATTGAGCAATGTTTCTCCTTGTTTCACAAAGGGTCTCTGTTAGGGAATGGACTTGTGTCTGGAGCGCAGATACAACATTGCTTTGTGCTTGCTTATCTTGATCATGAGGCAGTTTGGACGATATTGCCTTAACAACCAAGCCAGTATGACGCAGGAACGTGCTTTTGGCACTGTTAGTGGACATGTACTGACCCACTGCAGCAAGAGCTGACATTGCGGTTATAGTTGCCTCGCCACCTTTAGAAGGTGGTGGTTCCACCATTTTTCCATAGCTCGCTGAAAAGTTGAGGTTTTACATTAGTAGTAGCAGAACAGAAGATATTAAGGAGGCAGCAAAACCAAACAAAATAGCTTTGGTCTATATACAGAACTTATTCTGGTGAACCCATGTAAAATATTAGTTGTATTTTATTGCAAAGTACATAATAAAACCAGGTTCCAAACATATGACCATGTACCATCGCTAATGTATTGTCTATTTCTTCACATTGTATTGAGGGCTAAGGATAAAGAGACGAAGTTTATAGTACGGTAAGCATAGTATGACATCATTCATATCACAAAACAACTGAGAACAGCAAGCAGGCAATTGTAACGTTGTGTGGGCGAGTCCAGCACAGAACTAGATTAAGGGTCAAGATCAAAGGAACATCACTCCTCTCTTTTAAACCTTGTAAGGTGCAATGATACGCTAAGACAATTGTGTATAAAATTGAAATGAGTAATAGACATTGGCTGCAAACCATGCAGTTCAAGGCACAAGTCAGAGTAAGTAGTAGTTAAAAGGCATGAGGATTAAGGACTTACAACAGCGGCTTTGACTGGTGTACTCATGCCCTTCTTCTTGCTAGTGTGACAGTCCTTGAAGTATTCCACAGCATTTGGTTCAGGTACTTTTTGGTCCTTGCGGGCTTTCCTCAGCATTTCGAACAAGTCAATATAGATCTGATAATATGGTACAACGAAAAGAGTGAAACAACAGCTAATTACAAGAGCCTCGTAGTGTGCAATATAGCTACGAGATCCTGTCGTTTGTTGGAATTTCACTTTCGTATGGTTGGCCTTGTTCTTTGAACAGTTCACCTACAAGAAGATAGATTTGTGTGGCACATGTGTAAATAGGACTTCAACATGTGATCTGATCACATATATATAATGTACCTGATACTTCGGATCAGACAAGTGTTTAACAAGGCCTCTCCAGTCTTCATCCGATATATTTTCCACTGGAGATGTTTGGGAAAGTTCACTGTTAGCCTTGCCTTCAAAGTGAGTTTTCCTCAAGTTATACTGATACTGTAGCAGAGCAGACTTGGAAACATGGGTGCAAGCTTGTCTGGTTGCATCATCTTGGCTATCCAACTTGAACCTCATCTGTTGAAAATTATGGGAGTCTCATTATCAGCAACCTAGAAAGTATGGGACAGAGCAAGACGATATTACTAGTTTCCATGCATAACCATACTTACAGATAAATGGTCGAGGAAGGTGTTGAACTGGGTTTCGTCTTTGTCATTCCTGTACTGAATCCATGTTGGGAGGATACGTACATGACACCTAACGGCAACCGCTGCCTCTGATACTAACTTGGCTGACTCTGTAGCATCACGTGGCCTTTTTAAACCTGCCTCAAAACGGATCTCCATTCTTCCTCCTCTAGATTTAGTTAACCTATCGAGCATTATCCCTGATGTTTGTTTCCTCTTGCGCCTAGGTGCTAGTCCAACAACGAACATAGGAAGTGTTAGTGTACATCAAACTGTTAGACTACATATAAAGAAGCATGCAACTGTAACTTGACTCCAGCAACTACCTTCTTGCTGTTGAAGCTCACAAGGTTCATCTGCTATTGCCAACTCGTCTTGTGTCAAGAGTGCTTGGGAAGTAGTGTCAGGTGGCATGGGAGCTTGGGAACGTGCTGCTAGCTCAGTTGACGCACGAGTAAGTTGTGCAGCTGGTAGTACTGTGGTAGCTGTTGCAAGAACTAGGGCTGTCTCTGCTTGTTTGGTGGCAGCTATTTGTTTCTGTTTGGCTTTTTTTTCAACTAGTGTAGCATGGGATGCCGTGTTTGTAGAATTTTCCGCTGGACTTTGACCTTCTATTGCACCACCAGTACCAGCAGAATCTGCAGGATTCATCCGCTTCTCATTCCCTGCCATTCTGTGTTTCTTCCTCTTTCTCTGTGCCATGTTAAGTCAAGCCGACAAGAAAAACGAATAACAATTTAGTTCTTCAGAACAAATTGATGCGTGATGCAGATGAACTGAACTTTGATGTTAGACAACCACATGATAGGAGGATGTAATATGTATGAAAAATAGGACGGAAGAGATAACCAGAACTATGATGTGTAAACTAAGAAGAAGATATTTCACAAAATTAGAAGCAATGCAATGGAAGGTAGATACTATATGAAAGATGCTACAAATATCGCTCTGCCAAGTTAACAGTGACTCATCATAAATGGCGTTTAAACAAATGTGAAGCAGTACAAGAAATAAATCATATGCAAGATGCAAACAACATCACACTACCATGTTAGAGGTCTCTCGTCATTAGTGCCATTACATATTCACAGCTTATGATGTGTAAACTAAGGAGAAGGCATTTCAACAAATTAGAAGCAATGAAAGCTAGACACCATATGAAAGATGCAACGAATATCACTCTACCAAGTTAAAACTGTCTCGTCATAAGTGCCATTTCAACAAATTAGTAGTACAAGCTAGAAAAGAATGTGAGATGTAACCTATATCACACTTCGAAGTCAAACGTGTCTTATGGTAAGTGATTGTTGCTGGTTACACAACAGTAGTAATTTGATGTAAGAACATGGTGTGATAGACATATATTGTATGTTCTAGAAACATGAACACATGTCTTATTCAAGTATAATGTGTAAAGTAAGCAGATGGAATTCAACAAAATTAGAAGCAATACAAGCTAGACATCACACATAACATGCAACCACATATAATAGTGCCAAGTTAGAGGGAGCACCGGTGATGCTGCACTAGGGGAGACGTGCTCATCATAAACACAACTTTGTTGAGTGTCTATGCATGTGTTTTACTGGAAATCATCTTGGGGGTGTGGAGGAGTAGAAACTATAGAGGCCCTCCGTTAGAAAGGAGCACCTTTATCCGCTGCCTTGCTAACTTCCTTCCGCTTTATTGATTTTGAATTGTTAAGTAAAACCGACAAGAAAAAGCAATAAAATTCTCTCTTTAGAACTCATTCATGCATGATTCTGACAATCACTACTTTGATGTAAGGCAAACACATGATACCAGGATGGAATATGTACGAAAAACAGGACAACATGGCATGTTCACAACTGTTTGTGTAAACTAAGCAGAAACCATTCCAGCAAATAAGAAGCAATGCAAGCTAGACACCACATGAAAGATGCAACCAATATGACTCTGCCAAGTTAAAAGCGTCCCATCATAAATGGAATTTCAACAAATTAGAAGCATCACATGCTATAAATCATATGAAAGATGCAACTAATATCGCACTGCATATACTAAAGGTGTCTCGTCATGTTGATTGATGCGGGATACAAAAAGAAAACAGTAGTTTTATGTAAGGACATGCTTAATAGACAGATGTACTATGTACTAAATACAGGAAGGCATGTCACATTAACAGGTATAATGTATAAGCTAAGCAGACTAGCACATGCAGTTTAACCAGATTGGAAGAATTACAATCTAGACACCATATGCAACATACAACCACATATCACGTTGCCAAGTTAGAGCAAGCACCTACGATGCTTGTGTAGGGGAAATGCTGTAATCAGCTACAGAGCTACGTTCTCTATCTTCATCTAGCATTTCTGTTTCTTGAGAATCATGTCGGGAGGCTGACGCTGCATTCTTTAAATGAGGAGTAGTCCCCTTGCCTGCCTGCCTGCCTCGTCATAAGTGATTGATGAGGGATACACAAGAACATTAGTTTGATGTAAGAACATGGTTAATACAGAGATGTACTAGTATGTACCAAAAACAGAAAGGCATGTCATATTCAAAGGTATAATGTGTAAGCTAACCAGATGCAATTTAACCAAATTGGAAGCAATACAAGCTAGACATCCGGCTGGAGTGGTGAGCATGATCATCTAGGACCTGAGAGCCTCGTGGGAGGCGGGCTGCTTCGCCACCATCACAGCTTTTTAGTTGGCTTCCAGGTGATGCCTATCTTTGCTGGGCTTGTCACTGGCTCGGCCAGTGCCCTGACTAGCTATTTGTCTTCTGGTGCTCCCGGGATGGTGGTTCATGTAAAAAAATATCTTTCCTTATCTTGATAAAGACTGACTTCAGCCTTTCGAATACAAGTTAGACACCATATGCAACATGCAACCACATATGACACCGTGAAGTTAAAGCAAGCACCTGGGATGGTGGTTCATGGCGAGCGAGATCATCAAATCGAGAGCTACGTTCCCCGTATCCATCTGCTGACACTACACCCTTTAAAGTCTTGAAACGTGTCCGGCCTAGCCACGTACCACGCTGGAGCGACTTCTCTCTTCTCTTTTCTGCTTCTGTCAAGGCAGGGTCTGAAATACCCTTGCATAAAAACACAATAGTGAGAGTATGGGTGAAGTGGCGAAGTGTGTGCAGAAGTAGTGCACTGTAAAAGTAGCAGATAGCAGGTGGCTGAAAAATAAATGACAGGAGACAATATTGCATCGCAAACAAAATTAGATTCTACCCCGTATGATTTTGTAATATATGAGCACAGGAAATGCAGGTACTCCTCCAGCACACCACCACATGTGGTCCTATCAAGATAACAGTCGACTAAAAATAAATAGGTCAGTCGATTTTTTTATGAACCGTCCGATCTATAAGGAACGGGCAGATGGCCTTCGTCTACCTCCCGCCAGTCACTGTTGACGATCTTTCTCGAACCGCCAGCGACCACCGGCCCAGACCCCTGCCTCCGCCGCCACGCCCTCCCAACGACCTCGTACCACCTCCGTGCTTGGCAGCGCCCCCAGGCCATCCCTTTAATCCCGGCCGACCTCCAGATCGGGCGCCAGTAGCTCTAGGCCGCACACGCCCCTAAGATAAACACCAAGGCACTGCTTCCCCGGCGTAATAGGCATACTAGCGCCTGTTACGTCGGGGAATGCTTCCGTTAATTGGGAATCAACTGGCCAGAAATTGAAAATCAGGGGGGCGACGGACCTCTAGCTAAGGTGAAATAGTATATGAGGAGAAACCTTGTGCATCGCGAGTTACTAGGAACATCTAGTATGAAGAAGAAGCGGTCTACTATCTTCTGTGGGATGAATACCGTGCAAGCAGAGACGTAAGATTTGCATGAATAAGGGAAGAGGAGTACCTTTTTCGGTTGCCGGTGTGGTCACCTCCACATGTCGCGCTGTTTTTCTTCTTTATACCGGGGAAACCGATGTTCTGGAGGGTGCAGGCTTGGACGAACCCATGGCCAAATTGTTGACTGTGTTGCCGTGGCCGTATGTCGGCGGAGGGGAAGCAGATCCGAGGAGGCGAAGGACGGCGTAGTAGGAACAACTCCGGTGCGGTGGAGGGTGGCGAAGTTGGAGCGGCAACGGTGCGGCGCAGGACGGCGTGGTTGAACTAGCTCGGGTACGGACGTCTCGGCCTCGGCTTCAACTACTAGCCGTGGAGGGCGTTGCGGTTGAGGTTGCGGTGGACGACAACGTCGGGGTATCGGCTCCGGCGTGATGGAGGAGGGCGGCGGTTGATGGGTGGGATGGGGTGGCGGATGGAGGATGCCGGGGTTACGTGGCTGGTGGAGAGGTAGTTTTGGCGCCCACAGAGTACGAATGGAGAATCAGATGGGTGGGGGAACCATGTTTCGGTCTGGGACGCGCTTGTTTTTTGGCTTTTTGAACAGAAGATGGGACACGCTTGTTTGAAATTTGGGGAAAGTACAAACTTTGCCCCCCTCTTAAATTTCGGACCTACTGTGGGTCGGGGGTAGGATGGTAATCCCAGGTGTCCCAAATAGTGGACGGGAGCGATTTCGGCCGCATGCATGTGTGCTTAGGCGGCCATTGTGTATGAATGTTTTTCGGATGCGGTTGCGTGGCGTCTAGATGAAGCTACAAACCTACCCCCGTTTTGACCTTTGGACGTCGGGCCGGTAGGTTTCACGGGTCGGAGTTATTAGAAAAGTAATTTCCTTGTACTACCAAACATTGGTCTCACGCGGTTTCGGGCGAGTAGAGGCTCTTTTGGCGCTTCGTTCGAAATTTTGAAACACAAGCATTCACATTTAGAGTACTCTTGAACTATGAGGATTGACCTAAATAGACAACGTTATATTTGACCTTGTATGTTTGAAAACCTCATTAAATTATCCGCTTCTTTTCGAAATTTGGACACTTGAAAATCCTATAACTACGATTATTTTGGAATGGAGGAGCTAAATTTGAATCTATTTTGTACACGACTACATATGCTATTATGTACAAAATCAGAGCAAAGATTGGTGCCCCCATAATTTAGGTATGGTTTACAAATGCCATGATATCAAATTCAAATAATTGAATGGACTTCATGTTGAATTCGATTTTTTTAAACCACCATAAGTTGAATTCAAATGTATGCTAGTTCATATGTAGCTATTTATAATGTCCATTGTGCAACTTTCGTATGTACAATGTGCTTTACACGCACAACATGAACTATACTCACGTTTATATTCGATTGCTAAAGCGATGCATTGTCTGGAGTTCAAAATACTTACTATGTGGATCAATTGTGTCGAATAATAACATAGACATGCTAAAATTTGATAGAATCTAGATGTCTGATGGATCAATGACCACTCCTTACGCGAATTGCAAATATCATGATCCCATCCTAATATTTGGATACAATTTATATCTTTAATCAATGTGTAGAGCAGTCTTTTACGTGTAGTTTCACTCTCCATCAGTTGTCTCTCACCCATGCTCACACACACTCTCTCGAGGTGTCTTTCTCGCACACATGCTCTAGATATAACCCTCCCTCCCTCTCGTAACCATTTACAACTTTTTTTCACTAACCTTTATCACAAGCACTCTTCCTCTCGCAAACATACACACGCACAATCCTCATCGACCCTTTCTATATACATGGACCTGCCTACGTGTCTCATGGACGCACATTATCTTTACGCATGTCTCTCATGCATTTTCTCACACCTCTCTTCCTAATCGACGAGTATGATTCTAGCAAAGCATTCTGTAGGATACCCCTTAAAGTTAGGTTGGATGAATAATAATATCAGGGATAAAGGGGTTACCTTAGTCCGAGAACCTAGGGTTACAAATCCTAGCCGGCTTTGTTAGTGGACACAAAGTCCTTCACAATTCTGCTATCTTTGTCTTGTACGACTAGTCATCCATGGGTCTTCCTAAATGCGTCACGGGCCGACCAATGTGGCGCAGGACGGAACCGAACGAAGGGCCTCATCTTGACCCACCGGACCTCATGCGGTGACACACCCTCTTCCCCCACGTCTCATTATCTTCTCACACCCACACATACCAACACAAACACCACACACACAGAAAATTTCTCCTGGTGCCTCTATTCCCTCCCCCCTTGCATATACACACTCAAGGAAATGGAATCTCTTGTCGTGACGTCATATTCGTCTCTCTCTCTAGACCACTCTCATTTCTCGTGCTATCTCTCCCACGCCCCCCCGTCGGCCCCTCTATCCATGCCTCTCTCGAATACGTAATACACACACATACCTCTCTAGGCCCCGCCAAATGCATCAACTACACATTCACGAAACAGCAAAACAACAAAATCCCGCCCTTTCCTATTTAATCGGGTTTGTATCGATGGATCGTGCGAAACAACAGAACTATAGTACTATACAGTACAAGTGACACTTCACTGGGCCGTCGTGTCGCCTACTCCTCCGTCATAAGAGTGGAGCACTCGCTTTCATAAATCTTCTAGTTCCTTTTGCCGACATGTGGGACATCAAGCTACCGGGTCCACGTGCCATACCGGAATACAGTGCAGAGCAGTCAGGGTGAAGCACCCCAGTCATGGCGCCAGCATAGTAATGAGCAATGAGGCGTCAAATCACAAAGCTGCACCTTTCCCGCAGTTAAGTTGGAGGGACGAAGCAACCATCATTTCACTCGTTGCTGAATCCGCTTCTCCCTCATCTTCTTCAATTTAACCATGTGTTGCTTTTGCCGTTGTTCTGCCTCATGTGGGACGTGGATCAGCTTGGTAAAGCACTGACACGTGGGACCGCATGTTAGCAAACCGCCAGGACAACGTCCTCCGAAAATAAGAAGCCTAATCCTAGACTTACAAAGGGCTACGTAGCTGCTACGTATACTTTCCATCTAATCTATATATGCCCCCCTGATTTTCAGGTGGGGTGGGCCTAATCCCCTCCTTTAATCCAATCAAATAGTCCCACATCACATCAGTTCGTAACTTTACGTAAACCATTGCGTGGATGTAGCATTGCTCAAATAAGAAACCCCCCCCCCCCCCCCGCCATCCGCGCGGCAAAATCACCTCCTTTTTACTAATCTTGATTCTATAATTTTTTAGGTCAATATAATTGAGATTTGTATAGATAGCACACAGGAGCAAAACCAAGTGGTACGATTAAGGGCATCCACAATGTGTAGCCAAATGTGAAAATAGCTTTTGGCATCGTGGGAACCATTGTGGACGGTGTTGCCAAAGCCAAAAAGATGGAACTGAAGCTCCCTGATTGATTAATTGAAGGAATAGAAAAATGCAATGTCTCTCCTCTTTCTCCCATGCTTGGACGCATGTAGTATAGTATAGAGCACAGAGTCTACTCCCCTGTCCCTTCTATCACAAATCACAAAGCAGTGTGGCGTCAAATTACAAAAGCACGGACGAAGCAACCATCATTTCACTCTTCGCTGACTCCGCTTCTCCATCGTCTTCTTTGAGAAACCATCTCACCGCACTAGTACTCCTAGTAGTACTAGTAAAGGACTTCCTGGATGCGTGAAACGAGGATTTGTATCGATTAAATCCCATGAAGGAAAACCCCGCCTTTCTTTTTTAACACTAGTACTCCTAGTACATACGTACTTATCCTGTTTGGGTCTAGGCCTTGCATTGCCAAACTTCGCCACACATTTTTGCCAAGCTTGCCTAAAGTTTTCAAAATGAGAAGGAGGTACACTTGAGCACGGCTGTCGCGGTCGCACCGCACCCTCACACGGTCGCTCCTGCACGCGGCGGTCGCACCGCACCCTCAAACAGTCGCTCCTGCACGCCGCAAACCCAACAAAGGGAACGCACCTTCACTGACACGTGCTGTCGCATGTGAACAAACCAAACTCAGCCATCCTATCGCTGACACATAATTTTCGTTCATAGAGTATGTTTATCCTACCGCATGTTGGGGAGTATCCGTACGGCCCGTGCGGTGGTCTGTTGGGGAAGAAGAAGAGGTGAGGAAGAAGGAAAGAAGGGTTAGGAGACGTAGGATATTCATCCAACCGCCTGAAATGGTAGACTGACCCAAGTCTGGCGACTTGCATAACAAATATATGTTTTTACACAGCAAAATAAACATAAAAACAACAACATAAAGAAAAACTATCACTGCTCGTGGAAAGAGACGGCCTCGTCGTCTTTGGCTGCCGGCGCGAACCAGCCGTCGCTGCCGACGTGTGTCTCTGCACCGTGGTTGTCCTCGGCCTCCAGCTACTCGTTCAAGCGGAACGTGCGGGCGCTCTGCACGGACGAGAGCACAACCCAGTTCAAGTCGAGGACGTCCGGTTCCGCCTGCAGGAGGGCCTCGATGGCAGCGGCATCCGCGCGCTCCGTGTTGAGTCGAGCCTCCGCCGCCCGGTTCAAGTCCACGATGTCCGGTTCCGCCTGCAGGAGGGCGTCGATGAGAGCGGCATCCGCGTGCTCTGCGTTGAGTCGAGCCTCTGCCGCCCGGTTCAAGTCCAGGACGTCCGGTTCCGCCTGCAGGAGGGCCTCGATGGCAGCGGCATCCGCGCGCTCCGCCTCAAGTTGAGCCTCCACCGCTCGGTTCACATCCACGACATCCGGTTCCGCCTGTAGGAGAGCCTCGATGGCAGCGGCATGCGCGCGCCCCGTGTCGAGTTGAGCCTCTGCCTCCCGGTCCTCCTTTAGTATCGCCATGTTGAACCGCTGGTCCGCCTGCACCATGGGGGACTCGGACGCCGGCACGAAGTCGACGTCCATCATCTCATACCCATCGGGGGCCTTCTGCGCCGCGACCTCCGCCATGAACATTGGATCGGCTTCCTCCTCCTCGTAGCTTGGCTCCAGAGAACTCGGGTATTGGCCCGCTGCAAAGCGAGCTTGGGAACGGAGGTCTGTGGCGCCGACCGCCGCCGCGATTTCTGTGCGGCGCTCCGGCATCACCATCTTGTAGTAAGTGATCTTGCGGCGCACCATGGCTTTCCGGCGAACTGGGGGACGCTTGGTGCGGGCTAGGGGATCGAAAGGTGGGGGAATGGGCTGGAGATTTGGTGTGGTTTTAGGGCAATGGCTGGCGTAGGCCGAGCAGCGAAGGTTCTGGTGTGAATAGTGGTTCCGGTGACGACCGATCAACCGGTTTTGACTGTACATCGCTCTTGTCGCGTTCGCGTTGCAGCCCGGCACGCTGGACCCTCCACGTCGCTCACCGAATGGAACGCGCTTCGTCTTGCGTTTTCGCTCGCTTGTGGGACCGCAGTTGAGAGCAAACCAACGTCCCTCCCCCTCCCCCGCCCGCATCATTTATTATACCATCACTCCCTCCGTTTTATGCGGAGTAAATAAAAAACAGAGGGAGTAAACTAGAAAGGATAGGAGGGAGTATATTGTACGTTCAAAAACGAAACGAACATTGAATACCCCTTTATATATGATTTGCGGATGCTATGATCACCGGTTCAAAATTTTGAATCCGCCTTAGGTATCACGTGCCCCCACTCGTTCCCTCTCGATTTCATCTCGGGGTCCGGAGATCTATTGAAAGAGGACTAGGGTGGGTACATGCGAATGATACTCGGCGGAATGTTGCATGCGGGAGGATGGACTCGACTGGAGGGCGGCATGTTCGATGGAGAAGAGGGTTGGAGAGGAATGAGAAATAAGCAAACGCCACATGATTATACTTGAACGGCTCAAATAAACAATAAGTTGTCTCGCTTGGCCTACATAGTGAAAGGCCTAATGCGCAACACGAAGCACTGATGCTCGAATATGGCCTGGAAAACAGGGAAACCGACATGTGGGGCACACCCGTCGGGACGACGTAGCGCAGACTAGTCCAATGGAGGAGCTAGCCCACGACCTCCTCGCCGCCGACAACCGTTCATGTGGGTTGTTGGGGACAACAACAGGGCACAGCTCCAGCACCGCCTCTGGACACGGCGACCGCTATGAGCGACACGCTCATATCGTCGCTAGACACGGTCGGTTTCAGTGTGCCGAGGGTGGCGTTAGTGCTGTGGCACGACCAACGGTATGTTTGGTTTGTGCCCAAGGTTGCCCATCAAAGCATTGGGTAGCCAAAATTTTGGTTGAGGTATTGGTTGCCCATGATTTGGCCGACATTGGCAAGAAAAATGAACTAGAGTTGGCTAGAGTTCATTGGCATGCCAAAGAAATGGTAACCATCGAAACAAAGACCAATCTTAGGGTCATGACCAAAAATTTGGTTGAGGTATTGGTTGACCATGATTTGGTCGACATTGGCAAGAAAAATGAACTAGAGTTGGCTAGAGTTCATTGGCATGCCAAAAAATGGCAACCATCCAAACAAAGACCAATCTTTGGGTCATGACCAAAATTTTGGTAAGGTGCACTTTGGCCACAATCCAAACACACCCCAACACCCGGCTCGTCGAGGATGCACGGGGCGCCGCGACACATCCGCGGAGTGGTGTAGCGTGGCCAACTGCATCCTATGGACCTGAGACCATGCCGGGTCGTCTTGCTTTTTCAATGACATGCGGGGATCACATGTGAGCAAAGGGCATCTCCAACGTTGCCACGACCGCAGCTGACTACCCTGGTACACCAAAACCCTCGTCCCTCGCGCCGTCGCACGGTGCGTTCCCAGCCGGCGCCAGCTACCCGCATTCATGCCGTCCGTTCGTATGTCGTCGTTAAGAGGTTCGGTGCCCGAGGAACCAACTCCGGTGACTTAAAGATGCACCCGGACGCTTGGCCTCACCAGAATGCGCTACTTAAAGCGGCAACGTCCAGCTAACCTCCACACCATAGCGCATCGTCCTCCTACCTGGCACCACATCCGCCATGACCGCAAGTGCGAACGCTCTGCGGGAGAACTTGTCTTCTGGGATGAAGCTCGAGGTCGCCGCCCTCGCTCAAGTCGCCTGTCGCAACGCAATAGCGGCGTAGCCGGACGCGGACACGACCACACAAACGGTGTCCCCGCTGGCGGCCGACGACGGGAGCACCGTCAGCCACGCGTCCTACTTGCCGCCGTCCAACGTCCGGCACCGTCGAGGTCGGGGACTTCTCCGAGGATGAGTAGGGCATGGGAGGCGGCAGGGCATGGTGTGCCAACTGGCCGGTCTGTATCCCGTGTTCTACTCTTCCTCGCCGGAGACCCCTCCTTCACTTCACGGGTCTTGAACCCCACCCCCGTACATAGAGATCACGGATGGGGGACGTCAGTCGCTGCCATAGAATAGGTTTAGGGTTAGGTTTCTTTTATTTTTCTGTCCTATAAAATTCGAAATGTAATGAAAATCTGCCGTGTTTGCATTAATCTCGGCCGGTGTATATGAACTTCCACAATAATATATAGATTGTAGGAGAACTAGCAAGATGCCCGTGCGTCGCATGGAAGATCAAGATCTTGTGGGAGAAAAGGATGAACAAGGGAAAGCCTTATCTGCAAATGTGGAGAGGAGTGCGAGTAAATTGTCATAGTTTCCTCGCCGGAGACCGCACCTTCACTTCACAAGTCTTGAACCCCGCCCCCGTACATAGAGATCGCAGATGGAGGACGTCGGTCGCAGCCGTAGAATAGGTTTAGGGTCGGGTTTCTTTTATTTTCTGTCCTATAAAAGTTCTAAATGTAAATTGCCTCTCTCTCTCCTCCCCTGATTTTCATGATGGTGGGCCCCTCCCTCCCCCCAATCTACAATCAACAGCTCACACGTTTCACATTACGTTAATTACGTAACTGGGATTACGTAGGTGTAGCATTACTCGTCCTAAAAAACCCAACTAAGCCAACCTCCCAACATATCGCGCGGGAAAAGACCCGGCCGCGCCGTTTTAGTCGGGATTACCGGATTACTAGTAGTAGTATCGATGGATTGCGTGAAGCAAAAATTTTTTTTGAGGGGGTGAAGCACCTAGTTTAAAAGGAAAAAAGGCGGTACACTCACAACACTCCTGTCGTGGTCGCATTGCACCCCACACACGTTCGGTCCTGCACATGGCTCACGCAAACGGAACGCGCTTCGGCTTGCCTCTTCACTGACACGTGGGACCGCACTTGGAGAAACCGACCATGCGCCAAACTCCCCCCGCCCAACGCGTGAAAATCCTCCCCCCCCCCACACCCAAAAATTCCCCCCAAATACGATTCACCCGCCCTTCAGCCAACTAGCCAATAATATTCCCCAAACCCCCCTCCCCCTCCCCTTGTCCCCCTCCACTCCATTCGCTCCGCCAAAGCTGCCCTCCCTGCCATGCCGATACATCGGCGCCGCGATTCGGCGATCCTCTCACACCCACACATACCAACACAAACACCACACACACAGAAAATTTCTCCTAGTGCCTCTATTCCCTCCCCCCTTGCATATACACACTCAAGGAAATGGAATCTCTTGTCGTGACGTCATATTCGTCTCTCTCTCTCTCTAGACCACTCTCATTTCTCGTGCTATCTCTCCCACGCCCCCCGTCGGCCCCTCTATCCATGCCTCTCTCGAATACGTAATACACACACATACCTCTCTAGGCCCCGCCAAATGCATCAACTACACATTCACGAAACAACAAAACAGCAAAATCCCGCCCTTTCCTATTTAATCGGGTTTGTATCGATGGATCATGCGAAACAGCAAAACTATAGTACTATACAGTACAAGTGACAGTTCACTGGGCCGTCGTGTCGTCTACTCCTTCGTCATAAGATTGGAGCGCTCGCTTTCATAAATCTTCTAGTTCCTTTTGCCGACATGTGGGACATCAAGCTACCGGGTCCATGTGCCATACCGGAATATAGTGCAGAGCAGTCGGGGTGAAGCACCCCAGTCATGGCGCCAGCGTAGTAATGAGCAATGAGGCGTGAAATCACAAAGGTGCACCTTTCCCACAGTTACGTTGGAGGGACGAAGCAACCATCATTTCACTCGTTGCTGAATCCGCTTCTCCCTCATCTTCTTTAACTTAACCATGTGTTGCTTCTGCCGTTGTTCTGCCTCATGTGGGACGCGGATCGGCTTGGTAAAGCACTGACACGTGGGACCGCATGTTAGCAAACCGCCAGGACAACGTCCTCCGAAAATAAGAAGCCTAATCCTAGACTTACAAAGGGCTACGTAGCTGCTACCTATACTTTCCATCTAATCTATATATGCCCCCCTGATTTTCAGGTGGGGTGGGCCTAATCCTCTCCTTTAATCCAATCAAATAGTCCCACATCACATCAGTTCATAACTTTACGTAAACCATTGTGTGGATGTAGCATTGCTCAAATAAGAAACCTCCCCCGCCATCCGCGCGGCAAAATCACCTCCTTTTTACTAATCTTGATTCTATAATTTTTTAGATCAATATAATTGAGATTTGTATAGATAGCACACAGGAGCAAAACTAAGTGGTACTGTTAAGGGCATCCACAATGTGTAGCCAAATGTGAAAATAGCTTTTGGCATCATGGGAACCATTGTGGATGGTGTTGCCAAAGCCAAAAAGATGGAACTGAAGCTCCCTGATTGATTGATTGAAGGAATAGAAAAATGCAACGTATCTCCTCTTTCTCCCATGCTTGGACGCATGTTGTACAGTATAGAGCACAGAGTCTACTCCCCTGTCCCTTTTATCACAAATCACAAAGCTGTGAGGCGTCAAATCACAAAAGCACGGACGAAGCAACCATCATTTCACTCTTCGCTGACTCCGCTTCTCCATCGTCTTCTTTGAGAAACCATCTCACCGCACTAGTACTCCTAGTAGTACTAGTAAAGGACTTCCTGGATGCAAATAAGGCGGTTGTCTCGGCTTGCAGGTGGCACTTGCGAACGACTTACAGTGGTCTCCCTCAATGGTGTTCTCCGTCGAACGCACTTCGCCAAACCACCCAAAAAAAAAGATATCCTTGACGTCACCGCAATGGGGAAGGAAGTTAAATATAGTTACAACCTCCATTTTTTGTGTACACAAGGCCAGTATATCAAAATTACAATTTGCAAAGGGCCACTAACACTAATCGAGGCAAAATTGATGGGGTTAGCAACCAAGGACATTAATATCCTCTGCATGCATGCGGAAGTGAGAAGGTTGGTTTGCATGGCGCTGCATTAATCAAGCGATGAGGAGTGAGATGGTTAGCTCTTTGGTCTTTGGAGAAAAAAAATACGCATTAATTGACACGTGAAACGAGGATTTGTATAGATTAAATCCCGCGAAGGAAAACCCCGCCTTTCTTTTTTAACACTAGTACTCCTAGTACATACGTACTTATCCTGTTTGGGTCTAGGCCTTGCATTGCCAAACTTCGCCACACATTTTTGCCAAGCTTGCCTAAAGTTTTCAAAATGAGAAGGAGGTACACTTGTGCACGGCTGTTGCGGTCGCACCGCACCCTCACACGGTCACTCCTGCACGGGGCGGTCGCACCGCACCCTCACACGGTCGCTCCTGCACGCCGCAAACCCAACCAAGGGTATGCACCCTCACTGACATGTGCTGCCGCATGTGAACAAACCAAACTCAGCCATCCTATCGCTGACACATAATTTTCGTTCATAGAGTATGTTTATCCAACCGCATGTTGGGGAGTATCCGTACGGCCCGTGCGGTGGTCTGTTGGGGAAGAAGAAGAGGTGAGGAAGAAGGAAAGAAGGGTTAGGAGACGTAGGATATTCATCCAACCGCCTGAAATGGTAGACTGACCCAAGTCAGGCGACTTGCATAACAAATATATGTTTTTACACAGCAAAATAAACATAAAAACAACAACATAAAGAAAAACTATCACTGCTTGTGGAAAGAGACGGCCTCATCGTCTTTGGCTGCCGGCGCGAACCAGCCGTCGCTGCCGACGTGTGTCTCCGCACCGTGGTTGTCCTCAGCCTCCAGCTACTCGTTCAAGCGGAGCGTGCGGGCGCTTTGCATGGACGAGAGCACAACCCGGTTCAAGTCGAGGATGTCCGGCTCCGCCTGCAGGAGGGCCTCGATGGCAGTGGCATCTGCGCGCCCCGTGTTGAGTCGAGCCTCCGCCGCCCGGTTCAAGTCCACGATGTCCGGTTCCGCCTGCAGGAGGGCGTCGATGAGAGCGGCATCCGCGTGCTCTGCGCCGAGTCGAGCCTCTGCCGCCCGGTTCAAGTCCAGGACGTCCGGTTCCGCCTGTAGGAGGGCCTCGATGGCAGCGGCATCCGCGTGCTCCGCCTCAAGTTGAGCCATCACCGGCCGGTTCACATCCACGACATCCGGTTCCGCCTGCAGGAGAGCCTCGATGGCAGCGGCATGCGCGCGCTCCGTGTCGAGTTGAGCCTCTGCCTCCCGGTCCTCCTTTAGTATCGCCATGTTGAACCGCTGGTCCGCCTACACTATGGCGGACTCGGACGTCGGCACGAAGTCGACGTCCATCGTCTCATACCCATCGGGGGCCTTCTGCGCCGCGACCTCCGCCATGAACTTTGGATCGGCTTCCTCCTCCTCGTAGCTTGGCTCCAGAGAACTCGGGGATTGGCCCGCTGCAAAGCGAGCTTGGGAACGGAGGTCTGTGGCGCCGACCGCCGCCGCGATTTCTGCACGGCGCTCCGGCGTCACCATCTTGTAGTAAGTGATCTTGCGGCGCACCATGGCTTTCCGGCGAACTAGGGGACGCTTGATGCGGGCTAGGGGATCGAAAGGTGGGGGAATGGGCTGGAGATTTGGTGTGGTTTTAGGGCAATGGCTGGCGTAGGCCGAGCAGCGAAGGTTCTGGTGTGAATAGTGGTTCCGGTGACGACCGGTCAATCGGTTTTGACTGTACATCGCTCTTGTCGCGTTCGCGTTGCAGCCCGGCACGCTGGACCCTCCACGTCGCTCACCGAATGGAACACGCTTCGTCTTGCGTTTTCGCTCGCTTGTGGGACCGCAGTTGAGAGCAAACCGACATCCCTCCCCCTCCCCCACCTGCGTCATTTATTATACCACCACTCCCTCCGTTTTATGCGGAGTAAATAAAAAACAGAGGGAGTAAACTAGAAAGGATAGGAGGGAGTATATTGTACGTTCAAAAACGAAAAAAACATTGAATACCCCTTTATATATGATTTGCGGATGCTATGATCACCGGTTCAAAATTTTGAATCCGCCTTAGGTATCACGTGCCCCCACTCGTTCCCCCTTGATTTCATCTCGGGGTCCGGAGATCTATTGAAAGGGGACTAGGGTGGGTACATGCGAATGATACTCGGCGGAATGTTCAAATGAGGCATGCAGGAGGATGGACTCGACTGGAGGGCGACATGATCGATGGAGAAGAGGGTTGGAGAGGAACGAGAAATAAGCAAACGCCACATGATTATACTTGAACGGCTCAAATAAACAAAAAGTTGTCTCACTTGGCCTACATAGTGAAAGGCCTAATGCGCAACACGAAGCACTGATGCTCGAATATGGCCGGGAAATCAGGGAAACCGACATGTGGGGCACACCCGTCGGGACGACGTAGCGCAGACTAGTCCAATGGAGGAGCTGGCCCACGACCTCCTCGCCGCCGACAACCGTTCATGTGGGTCGTTGGGGCCGACAACCGTTCATGTGTGTCGTTGGGGCCAACAACAGGGCACAGCTCCAGCACCGCCTCTGGACACGACGACCGCGGTGAGCGACACGTTCATATCGTCGCTAGACACGGTCGGTTTCAGTGTGCCGAGGGTGGCGTTAGTGCTGTGGCACGACCAACGGTATGTTTGGTTTGTGCCCAAGGTTGCCCCATCAAAGCATTGGGTAGCCAAAATTTTGGTTGAGGTATTGGTTGCCCATGATTTGGCCGACATTGGCAAGAAAAATGAACTAGAGTTGGCTAGAGTTCATTGGCATGCCAAAGAAATGGTAACCATCCAAACAAAGACCAATCTTTGGGTCATGACCAAAATTTTGGTTGAGGTATTGGTTGCTCATGATTTGGTCGACATTGGCAAGAAAAATGAACTAGAGTTGGCTAGAGTTCATTGGCATGCCAAAAAAATGGCAACCATCCAAACAAAGACCAATCTTTGGGTCATGACCAAAATTTTGGTAAGGTGCACTTTGGCCACAATCCAAACACACCCCAACACCCGGCTCGTCGAGGATGCACGGGGCGCCGCGACACATCCGCGCAGTGGTGTAGCGCGGCCAACTGCATCCTATGGACCTGAGACCATGCCGGGTCGTCTTGCTTTTTCAATGACATGCGGGGATCGCATGTGAGCAAAGGGCATCTCCAACGTTGCCACGACCGCAGCTGACTACCCTGGCACACCAAAACCCTCGTCCCTTGCGCCACCACACGGTGCGTTCCCAGCCGGCGCCAGCTACCCGCATTCATGCCGTCCGTTCGTATGTCGTTGTTAAGAGGCTCGGTGCCCGAGGAACCAACTCCGGTGACTTAATGATGCACCCGGACGCTTGGCCTCACCAGAATGCGCTACTTAAAGCGGCAACGCCCAGCTAACCTCCACTCCATAGCGCATCGTCCTCCTACCTGGCACCACATCCGCCATGACCGCAAGTGCGAACGCTCTGCGGGAGAGCTTGTCTTCAGGGATGAAGCTCGAGGTCGCCGCCCTCGCTCAAGTCGCCTGTCGCAATGCAATAGCAGCATAGCTGGACGTGGACGCGACCACACAAGCGGTGGCCACGCTGGCGGCCGACAACGGGAGCACCGTCAGCCACGCGTCCTACTTGCCGCCGTCCAACGTCCGGCACCGCCGAGGTCGGGGACTCCTCCAAGGATGAGTAAGGCATGGGAGGCGGCAGGGCATGGTGTGCCAACTGGCCGGTCCGTATCCCGTGTTCTACTCTTCCTCGCCGGAGACCCCTCCTTCACCTCACGGGTCTTGAACCCCGCCCCCGTACATAGAGATCGCGGATGGAGGACGTCGGTCGCTGCCGTAGAATAGGTTTAGGGTTAGGATTGTTTTATTTTTCTGTACTATAAAAGTTTGAAATGTAATGAAAATCTGTCGTGTTTGCATTAATCTCGGCCGGTGTATATGAACTTCCACAATAATATACATATTGTAGGAGAACTAGGAAGATGCCCGTGCGTCGCATGGAAGATCAAGATCTTGTGGGAGAAAAGGATGAACGAGGGAAAGCCTTATCTGCAAATGTGGAGAGGAGTGCGAGTAAATTGTCATAGTTTCCTCGCCGGAGACCGCACCTTCACTTCACGGGTCTTGAACCCCGCCCCGTACATAGAGATCGCAGATGGAGGACGTTGGTCGCCGCCGTAGAATAGGTTTAGGGTTGGGTTTCTTTTATTTTCTGTCCTATAAAAGTTTGAAATGTAAATTGCCTCTCTCTCTCCTCCCCTGATTTTCATGATGGTGGGCCCCTCCCTCCCCCCAATCTACAATCAACAGCTCACACGTTTCACATTACGTTAATTACGTAACTGGGATTATGTAGGTGTAGCATTACTCGTCCTAAAAAACCCAACTAAGCCAACCTCCCAGCATATCGCGCGGGAAAAGACCCGTCCGCACCGTTTTAGTCGGGATTACCGGATTACTAGTAGTAGTATCGATGGATCGCGCGAAGCAACAAATTTTTTTTAGGGGGTGAAGCACCTGGTTTAGAAGGAAAAAAGGCGGTACACTCACAACACTCCTGTCGCGGTCGCATTGCACCCCACACACGTTCGGTCCTGCACACGGCTCACGCAAACGGAACGCGCTTCGGCTTGCGTCTTCACTGACACGTGGGACTGACTTGGAGAAACCGACCATGCGCCAAACTCCCCCCGCCCAACGCGCGAAAATCCTCCCCCCCCCCACACACCCAAAAATTCCCCCCAAATCCGATTCACCCGCCCTTTGGCCAACTAGCCAATAATATTCCCCAAACCCCCTCCCCCTCCCCCTGTCCCCCTCCACTCCATTCGCTCCGCCAAAGCTGCCCTCCCCGCCGTCCCGATACGTCGGCGCCGCAGTTCGGCGATCCTCTCACTCCCATAGTACGCTCTCGTAGACTGCCGTCCTCTAGCCGCGCCGCCACCTCTGGCTACGTTCTTGTGGAGGCGCACCGCGGTCAGCGCCGCCACCGCTGGCGACGTTCGTGTGGAGACGCACGGCGGTCAGCTTCTCCCACGATACGCGCATTCTTGACCGAGGCCCTGTTCATGTCGGTGTAGCGTTGAATGTTAGCTGATAGACGCTGTTAATCTCACTATTTGCCGAAGTAGTTTACTGTCAATATGTTCTGCTTAAGAAGCTTCCTTGCCCTGTTCTGCACTCAATCTGCTTAGCTGAGATGGCATGCAAGGTCGATTAGTTGCTAAAATATCCTGCCATATATTTATTGTGACATAGATTGCCATGGTCTAGTAGCCACCAGAGCGCCACATATAGCATGTGGCCAGTGCTTGTTATCCCTTACAACATGCCTCCAAATGTCTGCACCAAAGAATCAAACTACATGATGGCCTTGCTCATCCCAGGTCCAAAAAGTCCTGGAAAGGATTTTGATTTGTTCATGGAGCCTCTTGTGGAGGAAGTTCAACATCTATGGAAGGGTGTTCTCACTCGAGACCTATATAGCAGGCCACCAGCTGATTTCTTTCTGCGTGCTATTATAATTTGGTGCATCCATGATTATCTGGCTTTGGGCACTATGTCAGGGCGAACTACACATGGTTACAATGCATGTGTTCGCTGTGACAGGAATCCGCTGTCATACGCAATACTTAGCAAGATCTGTTACATTGGACACCGCCGTTTCCTTGCCAAGGATAAGCCACATCCTAGAAAATACCGAAGACATGTGTTCAATGCAAAGCATGAAAACCGTGATGCGCCAAAGAGGCTCACCACCGATGAGTTGCAAGTGGAATTAGAGAAGGTCAGTCATATTACACCAGGAAACCATCCTGGTAATGGTAGCGGGAAAAGGAAGCATGGCAAGGTAGAAGAGAGATTATTGTTTACCCGTAGGTCCACTTTGTGGGACTTGGAGTATTGGAAAGATTTGGATCTGCGGCATAATCTTGATGTGATGCACATCGAGAAAAATATATGTGACAACATTATCGACACACTTCTTGATATTGAAGGCAAGACGAAAGATACCTTAAAATCCTGGATTGATTTGACACACCTGGGTATCAGAAAGGATTTGCAGGTGCAAGATGAAGGTAAACCACAGGATATGGCACGAACCGTGTACGTCTTGGACAAGGTAAAAAGAAAAGAATTTTGCGAGGTCCTGTCACGTGTGAGATTCCCACATGGATTTGCTTCCAACCCTGAAAGGAGAGTTAGTGCAGATGGAGACAAGGTACAAGGGTTGAAAACTCATGACTGCCACGTACTACTTCAAAGGGTTTTACCTGTTATCCTTAGAGGATTGGGCCGCCCTGACTTATACAGAGCAATTGCAGAGTTGGGACAATTCTTCAGGGAACTCTGCAGTAGGAATATCAGGATAGATGCTTTGGAGTGTCTTAGAGACAAGATACCAACTATCCTATGCGACCTTGAGAAGATATATCCTCCAGCCTTCTTTGATGTGATGGTGCATTTGGCTGTTCATCTACCTGATGAGGCACTACTTAGAGGTCCAGTACAGTATGGACGGATGTACCCTATTGAAAGGCGGCTAGGCACTTTCAAGGGCTATGTTAGGAACAGAGCTAGACCCGAGGGTTCCATTGCAGAGGCCTACATTGCTACAGAAGCGTTGACATTCTGCTCAAAATACATTGAAACAGCTGATCAGCTTAGCAAAGAGGTGGGTGAAGACAATCCCGGGCTCAATGTTTTCGATTATTCTGTTCGAGTTACAGGGAAGAGTCGACAAGAGGACAAACCTAAAGATTTGGACAAAATGGTTTGGTATGTGTTGAATAACTGTCCTAAGATACTACCTTATATCAAGTAAGTGCAGTACTGCAGCTTATACATCGTAATCTACTAAACTTGCAGCACATTCTTATATATTTAGATGTTTTACGCGATCACTATGTTGTGCAGCATTTACAAAGAGGAGTTACTGCCGCAAAATCCAAGAAACATTGACAAACTAGTTATGGCAGGATTTGCGAAATGGTTCAAGAACCATGTAAGCTTTTGAAGTGCACTGTCAGTTTTTTTAATATATTGAGTACATAAGATGATAAGCTTGTCTATTTTCTAACCATAGGTTAAGAAGATGCGGGAGGATGGGCAGGCAGTTGATGATGCCCTTTACTCACTAGCAATGGGTCCTGATGCTCGGGTAAGACATTATGAATCTTGCGTTGTTGGAGATGTGCGCTACAACACCCTTGCACGAGACGAAGGCAGGAAGACACAAAACAGTGCCATCATGAGCACGGATACGCATGACAAAGAGACAACTGAAATGTATGCTAACAAAACCGACATTGTTCAGTTGCAGTATATCTCCAGTTTCGAGGATCATTGGTGTGTGGTTCTGTTGTGCTGTCGTTGGTATAACCTATTTTCCAGGATCGCAAAACCCAGAGCTGATGATTATTTCAAATCCATCAATGTCAAGGCGGCGTACCAGACCAACGAGCCTTTTATTTTGGCAAATCAAGCAACACAGATACTTATATTGGAAGACACATTTGCACGTAGCGATGACTCGAGAGTATTGCAAAGGTTTGAGCAGAGGGATTCATTTAATGAAGTTGCACAACAAGATGATGCTTACACTGCTCCTGATGTACAAGATAACACAAATGTTCCTAATATCTTTGAGAACCATCACGTCAATGATGCCGGTGAAAAGATTGCCTATCGTGCTGTGGACATACAAGAGTTGATCAAGAAGAAGCCAACGTTCGAGGACGTTGAGGATGAAGAAGAAGATGACACCGCGAGGAATTACGATTCAGACTGATACACATGGCGAAGATGTTGACGCTGCTGCTGCGGATGATGATTACATTGCTTTTGTCGTATTTGCCTGTCAGAAGACGTTTTTTATCTACTGTGTGAAATTGTGTTTGCTATGACAACTGAAACCTGATGAACATGTTGTTTAGTATTTTGCTGTGAGAACATCACTTGTTATGTATGCTGACTTGTGTTTGGTGATTGTATGAGAACTAAAAATGATGACATTGTTGTTTAGTTGTACACATATTTGGCTGTGAAACTTGAATTTGATGACATAGTTTGCTGTTGGACTGCAATTTGCTCGACGTCTTCGAATGAGAACAAAGCTGACCCGACAGGGCCTCTGCTATTTATTTATTTATATGAGCAAAAGGGGATACCCCCTGATTTTCGTTAATAGAAATAATTAGATGTTCACAATACTACGCCCAGCCTGCTACACAGGTTTCATTCATTACTAGTTTCAGCAAAGTGCTCATGTCATAGCTACTGAATACATCACGAGTGCTACGCACACTGCAAATAAAGAGACAATCATCCTACAGAGCACATTGATTTTGCCCATTATCTTCACAAGCTATTTCATCTCCTCATTGCTATCAAGGCCGTTCAGCAGCTGTTGCTTGGCCATGATCAGAGGAACTGCATCTTTAACCTTCTGCTCTGCATCTTCCTCTTCTGTCGTTCCTTTAGTTACTTGTCCAACACCCCAACCTGCTGGTATTGGGATTCCTCGGTTAACCAAATAATCAGCGGAGTTGCATTCCCCCACATCAGGAACTTCCCAGAAATACAAATCACACGAATCTTCCCTTTTCTGCACGAATCAAATTGGAAGATCATCAACCAAACTATTAAAAAAATCAGCAACTGAAAGCAGCAAAACAACACTTAAACATATTATTACCCCATGATTCGGGCATTTGTAGAAGACTTGGCCAGGGTTGCCGATTGTGGTTGAGACGCGACGGATGACTCTGCGTGATTTGCAGCAGTGGCACCACACCAACAGCAACGGGTTGCGATGAGCAATCGGCTGCAGTGCGCGTGCCGGCGGGGGTGTGATGAGACCCACAGGTGATGGTACGGGTGGCGACTTGGCGCATATCTGGTTGTTGCCTGCTGAAGAGCAGGTGGACGAGCAGCCAGCGGACATGGTTGCTGCGGCCAGAGCTTCTGATGCTAGGCAGAGTAAGTAGAGAAGAGGAGAAGCGAACGTTGGATATGTCAATTTCATTACTTGCAGAGTAGCATAGCACCATATATAGTCATAGTCTAGGTTTGGATTCGAACCAGCTACAGGAGCACGTCTTTCTTTTTTCTAAAACTCGGCAATGTCTCTTTACTGGTACACTAGCTTGTTCTGTACGCCTTCCCAAGTCTTTGATTTTCTTTCCCTTTTTTTGCGAGGAAGGAAGGAGGACAAAATTGAGAGTTCCTGGGACTCGAACCCAAGACCTCTCGGTTGAAAACCAAGGGTGCTAGTCACCTATGTGGCGAACGTTCCCTGTGAGGAGGCCGGCAGACGAACGCATTTTCCTCGCAGTTTTCTTCCTATATACTCCCTCCGTCCCATAATATAAGAACATTTTTGACACTACACTAGTGTAAAAAAACGTTCTTATATTATGGGACGGAGGGAGTATAAAAAGTATGCTACTTGGTGTCCGCTTAGTCAACAAACAATTGTGCCAACCTTGACCATTGGATTGACATTCAACGTCTGTCGCGTTTCTTCAGTCTCTTCTTCCTCGAGCCGCCAAAGCCAAACCAACGCCGGCGGGACCGCCTGCTCCCGCCTCCCACGGCTGGCTGTGATCTTCCCCAGCTCCTGTCCGTTCCCGTCCGAGGCCTCACCATCGTCCTCCGCCTTGGTTTGCTCGCCGCGGCGCCGCCCTCCGGTGTTGTCAACATGGTCAACAACCGAGAGCAATAAGGAGATGACTGTACATGGTGAGGATGATAGTAGGGACCTAGCAGCGTGCACAATAATTTTGTTTTTTCGGGACGGAGAAGGGTATCAACTGGGTTGTGCGGGACCCGTGGCCCGTCTAGCCCAGGATTTTATTTCATATGTTTAGCACATGACCATCTCATTTTGTTTCTTTCCTTTCTGAAAATAGCTAGCCAGCTATTTTTTTCCAGAATAACCAACGCAGACCTACTTGCTTTTCTACGCCCTGCTGGGCCGGAAATCTTTCAAGACGAGGAGGGATGCATTTTGCCCAGAAAATGGGCTATAAGTAATAAGAAATGGGCTATAAGTAATAATAAATGGGATGTAAAATGAAAAAAATACAGCAAACAGGCAATTAGTTCCAAAATACTGTTCTCTTTTGGATTTTGATATTTTAAATTTCATTGTTTTTGTGCGGGTAAAATTTCATTGAATTTAAATTAAGGTATATTTAGATTTAAAATTAATTTGAATCTGGCTAGAAATTTCCGGCTGTATGCTGTTTGGGACAGATTTGGAGGCTGACTTGTGGGTCTACTAGGTTGACGTGTACTTTGGCTTTGTCAACTTAGTCCACAAACGATTCTAGCAGCAGTGACCGTTGGATGTTAATCCAACGGTGGTACTGCTTCTTCAATATCTAATCTTCTTGCTCCAGCCGCCCAAACCAGCTCCGGTGGGACTACCTGCTCCCGCCTCCCATGGCCGACTGTGCTGCCGCACATGCCGCACCGCCCCACCCTACTTCATTGCTGGCCAGGCCATTCCTCTACTCACGCAACCTCCTGTTATTTTCCGGCGACGGCAGCCGGACTAGTAAACCCTCGTACTCCCCACCGCATGGGCAACCATTGCCGACTCTTCCCCGGCTCTGTGTTGTTCCCTTCCTAGGCCTCGCCGTCGTCCACCGCCATGGTGCTCTCCGCGCGGCCTGGTCAACATGGTCAACGAACGACATCCACGGGCCGTGGATTGTACGCGCAAAATAATGATTCCTCCACCTGGTAGCTGGGACCCACCGGAAGGGCCTCTGTATTTCGCGAAAAAACGTTCCCCCCGCTGACATGTCGAACCCACCAGCTATATCTTCGCACGCAAGGAAGTGCCTCCTAATTACGCACAAAAAATGAATACTCCCCCGACTAGCTGGGACCCACCATAGTGGGAGGATGACTTATGGGCCAACTAAGTTGACGGGGATGGAGGTCTTTGTCAACTTAATCAATATGAACAATTCTAGCTCCAGTGACCGTACGATGTCCATCCAACGGCCGTAGTGCTTCTTCAACCTCTCGTCTTCTTGATCCAGTCGCCCAAAGCAGCGCCAGTCGTGCCGCATGCTCCTGCCTCCCGTGACCGGCTGTGCTGCCGCGGAGGCCTCACCGCCCCTACTATTCCCACCGCTGGCCAGGCCCTGCAGCGACGGCAGCCTAACACCACAGCCGAACGAGTGAACCCTCGTACTCCTCTCCTCGCGGGCTTCCGCTGCCGCGTCTTCCCCGGATCCGCGTAGTCCCCTTCCTAGGCCTTGCCGTCGTCCACCGCAGTGGTGCTCTCCGTGCGGCGTGGTCCACGTGGTCAAGGAACGACTTCCATCAGAAGAGTATTGTATGTGGAGAGGCTAACAGCTGGCTCCACGGCCACAACCCAGTTTTTTTGTGATTTGCCAAGTAAGTTGCTTTGTCTGGCCTGTCGGGCTGCAAATCTTTCAAGACAAGGAGAGCTTTCATTCGGTTGGCCGAGAAAATGGCCCATCAGTAACGAGAAATGGGTTGTACATTTTTAAAACACATCAAACCGACAATTAGTTTCAAATATCTTTTTTTCTTTTCGAGATTTTAAATTACATTAATTTTTATGCGTGGAGA
Source organism: Aegilops umbellulata (assembly GCA_032464435.1). Lineage (NCBI taxonomy): Eukaryota > Viridiplantae > Streptophyta > Magnoliopsida > Poales > Poaceae > Aegilops > Aegilops umbellulata. The sequence goes on along the minus strand of CP136055.1, from coordinate 345,215,202 downwards.
ATTTGTTGGATTTTATATTGATATACATTTATTTTTAAAATCAGTTTGAATGTGAGTCGAAATTTCGGGATTAAAAACAGTTCGGACCGCACCGAAATATGCAAAATTTCGTATAATTTTTTAACCGTGGCCACAATATGGGTTGTAATGCTAACAAAAAGAACATGGGCTCCAAAAAGACCTTAATAATTAGCAAATGGGCTGTAAATTATTAGCAAATGGGCTGTAAATTATTAGCAGATGGGCTGTATGCTGTTTTCCACAGAGTTGAGGCTTTCCTAAAAAAAGGTTGACGCACAAGCAGTGACTGTTGGATGGCCATCCAACGACCGTCGTGCTTCTTCAATATCTGCTCTTCGTGCTCCAGCCGCTCAAACAAGCGCCGGCGGGACTGCCTGCTCCCTCCTCCCCACGACCGGTTCTGCTGCCGCGCAGGCCTCACAGCCCCACCGTACTCCCATCGCTGGCCTAGCCATCCCTCTACTCACCCACACCTGCTGTTATTCTCCGGCGACGGCAGATGAACCAGTAAACCCTCGTACAGTCGTACTCCCCTCTGCGTGGGAAACAACTGCCGAGTCTTCCCTGCCTCCGTGTCGTTCCCTTCCTAGGCTTTGCTGTCGTCCACCGCCCTGGTGCTCTCGGCGTGGCCTGGTCAACATGGACAACGACTGTACGTGGAGAGGCCGACAGCTGGGTCCACGGCCGCACGCAAGGAAATGCCTCCTTATTACGTGCAAAATAATGATTCCTCCACCTGACATCAGGGACCCACCGAAAGGGCCTCTGTATTTTGCGAAAAAACGTTACCGCCGCTAACAGCTCGGACCCACCAGCTATATCTTCGCACGCAAGGAAGTGCCTCCTTATTACGCACAAAAAAATGAATACCCCCTGTTAGCTGGGACCCAGTATAGTGGGAGGCTGACTTGTGGGCCTACTAAGTTGACGGGGATGGAGGGCTTTGTCAACTTAGTCAATATGCACGATTCTAGCTCTAGTGACCGTACGATGTCTATCCAACGGCCGTAGTGCTTCTTCAACCTCTGGTCTTCTTGCTCCAGCCGCCCAAACCAGCGCTAGTCGTGCCTCGTGCTCCTGCCTCCCGTGGCCGGCTGCGATGCAGCGGAGGCCTCACCGCCCCCTACTACTCCCACCGCTGGCCAGGCCATCCCTCTACTCACCCACACCCCCTATTATTCTGCGGCGACGGAAGCCTCACACCGCAGTGAACCAGTGAACCCTCGTACTCCTCTCCGCGTGGGCATCCACTACCACGTCTTCCCCGGCTCTGCGTCGTCCCCTTCCTAGGCCTTGCCGTCGTCCACCGCCCTGGTGCTCTCGACGCGGCGTGGTCAACGTGATCAAGGAATAGCTTCCATCACACGTGGACTGTACTTGGAGAGGCTGACAGCTGGGTCCACGGCCGCAGCAAGGAAGTGCCTCCTTATGATGTGCAAAATAATTACTCCTCCACCTGACAGCGGGGACCCACCATACGGGCCACCGTATTTCGCGAAAAAAACGTTTGCCCCTGACTGCTGGTACCCGCCAGCTACATCTTCGCACGCAAGGAAGTGCGTCCGGGCAAAAAAAACGATTCACCCCCCTGACTGCTGGGATCCACCAGCTACATCTCCGCAGGCAAGGAAGTGCCTGACAGTCGGGACCCACCTGGTCGAAGCGTATGTAGCGTTGTCATTCTCGTCGCGAACGTGTACGTACATATATACTGGTCGATGTAGAGGCGTGTACATGTCGTAGTAGATGCGCGCACGTAGCATGTACACGTACGTACAACGGCCAGGGTGCAAGAAAGAAAATACGGCCACATACGTACATACGGGCAGGGTCTCGAACGCCTACTCGTGCATACGTATGGCAAGGGCTCGTTTACATGGCTGGGTCGAAATGGAGAAACAGCGTCATCGTCGTGTTCATGGGGAGGCAACGGAATGCGTCGTGTTCATGGGGAGGCAACGAAATGCGTCGTGTTCATCGGGAGGCAACGAAATGCGTCGTGTTCATCGGGAGGCAACGGAACACGTGGGAACCAACCGGCTAGGTCGGAACAGAATGCGTGGTCGTGTTCATCGGGAGGGCTTGGACGGAACAGGCGATGGAAACGAGGCCTGGCGTACCATAGAACGGAGGAAACATACCTCCTACGGTCGAAACAGGGGTCCGGTTGGTTGGGAGGGGTGTGGTGTACCACAAAACGGACGAAACGGACCTCCTACGGTCGAAACGGGGGTCCTGTTGATCGGGAGGGGTGTGGCGTACCGCAAAACAGAGGAAACAGACTTGTGTTGGAGTGCTACGGTCGAAACAGGGGTCCTGTTCATCTGGAGGGGGTGTGGCATACCGCAAAATGGGACTCCACGAGATACTGTTCATCTCCACCGTTGACCTCCTCCAGCCTCCACGGGCTACCGTCGACCTCCTGCATCCTCCACGGGCTCCTATTCATCTAGCCTCCACCGCGCGCTACTCCACCGGCTACTGTTCAACCACCCCTCCACCGTCTACTGTTCATCCAGCCCTCCACACCACGGGGTCTTGTTCAACCACCCCTCCACGGGCACCCCTCCACCGTCTACTGTTCATCCAACCCTCCACACCACGGGGTCCTGTTCAACCACCCCTCCACGGGCACCCCTCCACCGTCTACTGTTCATCCAACCCTCCACCACACCACGGGGTCCTGTTCATCCAGAGGCAACGCCACCGCTCACTGTTCATCCAAACCCCCCCGCAACGCTCACTGTTCATCCCATCGATCGGCTTCAGTTAGCAGCAGTAGCGAAGGAATCGCTCGATCGGGTTCAGTTAACAGCCATCGATCGATCGCTCGGGTTCGGTAACGCGTAGCCTACACTGCAATCGCTCGGGTTCAGTTAGAGCCCAACGCCTCGCTTGGGTTCAGTTAGAGCCAACGCCTCGCACACACGTGCGTACATGTACGAGAGAAATGCGCATCGCTCGGCCCCCGACCTCCCACCGTAATGGGAACTCCCCGAAATTTTCCTCCCCCTCGCTTCTACCATGGTTTTTTTCGTCATGGACGACCCAAAGAATGTCATGCAGCTGCGTCTCCGGCCTGCCCAGGACGAAAAGCCCATTTTCTGTCATGATTTTTTGTCCTAGAAGTAGGAGCCCGCCACATCTATGATGATACCGGGTTTTGTCACAATTATCATCATAGAAGTGTCATATGTATGATAGAAAAAAATTCGTTCGGCCCAAAATGTCACAGATGTGTCTTTTTTTTGTAGTGTAAGCTGGACGGACGAAGCAACCATCATTTCACTCTAGGGCGCAAGAGCATAAAGAAAATAGAAAACCAATGATGCGTGCGGCAGCTACCTAGGGTAGGGGTCTCCATTACAGATCAATTTTTTTGAAAGCGCCTCCACTAAAAATCGGCTTCCCCCTCGTCCTCTTGAAGAAAACTGATGATGTGTGTGGCGGTAGGGTTTGTAGGAGTACTACTAGGGCGTGTGGGGCCACGTCGTAGTAAACGGGAGAGGGATTGAGTTCGAGTCGACGCCTTAAATATGTGTGGGCCACTTGGGTTTAGGGGAATGAGGCAGCATTTTGGGTTCGGGGACCAGTGGAGATATAGTACGTACAAAAAATTGTGGACGTAGGTTCGACCGAAAGGCAATGATGCATGGGCCCTGCATTTTATATACCCGGGGCTGCGTGAAATTTGCTACTCTACTCAAAACTAGTAAGGTACACATGCATTGAACGCATGAGATTTCGAAACCAAATTATGAATAAATAGACACTATAGCATGTAAAGCTTTGAGTCATATATGCATGATGTAGATGTTCGTTTAGTTCTTATAGTTCATCTCATTCAAAATCAATTAGTTTTATAAAAATGTTAAGATTCATGGGGCTGTGCATTGTAAAGCATAAAGTAAAAAACAAATAATGGCAATTCATTTAGGAAAAATAAATAAATTATGATATAGAAGATTCTAGAACAAAGGAGAAGTGCTTGTGTTTTGAGGTTTGTGCATTATGCTTAAGTTCAACCATGGAGTCTTCTAAATTGTACATGTGGCAGATCTGGTGGAATGTTGATGATATCCAATGGCCAGTAGTGCTCGGATTTGCCATCTCTGCACTGTTGGATTAGCTTCATCCAGCGACCATCTTTCAAGTTATTCGCACACTATATAGTTCTTGTGTCATAGTTGCATGTCTTGGAAAAAAGCTACTAGTGGGTTGTACTAGCTAATTAGGAATAGAAGATGTATACATGGAAGTTGTAGGGAAAGAGATCACATGGAGTATCTCAATTCCTATGAGTAGGGATTGGAAAAGAGATGTCATTTGGTTGACATCATAGGAACTTTTCTATTGAATCTAGAGATGACATGTATCTAAATTCCTATGAGGAGGGATTAGAAAAGAGATGTAATTTGGTTCATATCATAGGAACTTTTCTATTGAATATACGCCAATGTTTATTTTCCTTTGAAATTATGGGAGTATAGGAATCCATTCATATGAACCAAGTGGCTCTAAAGCTATAGAAATGATATCATGTTTATTTCCTTTGAAATGTGGAGTATATGAATCTATTCCTATGAACCGATTGGCTCTAAAGGAAACAAATCCTATAAAAATCATATCATATAGAGTTCCTACGATATTCCTCCACACCAAAGGATGGTTGAAATTGCTGCAGGTGATACGATGGTCTTTCTTTGTAGACTCCTCCCCCATCTTTATAGTTACCTCTCAAAGATGAATGAAATGATATATACAGGGTATTCTACATGTGCAATTTGGTACACGAAAACTCGGTAAAAGTTTGCAAGGTTCGAATTTTCAATAAAGCTATATGCACTGCATTTTGGAACGGAGGGAGCATACAGCAGTTGCTAACACTCACGTGGAAGATTTGTGTGTAGGAGGAGTGGCTGTTCTGTTAAATGACATGGCAAAACTGACACTGTCGAATGCCAAGCTAACGGTTCTTACGGCATTCGTTAGGAAAAGGCTTGTGGCAAACGTTTGTCAGATAATGATTTATGGACACATGCATTGCATTGATACGTGCCCCCTCTCTCTCACGCACACGCACCCTCCCGAGTCCTCTCGCATCCACCGTCTATCTGCAGGTATACATCACACACATATGTGCTCTTCACACCCTACCCTCAGAACTTCTAAAAAATAAAAGACGTCGCGAATATTCTTTGGGCATAGTATATTGTACTCTCACGAAGAGAAGCAGTGCAAGCACGCACAAGTTCTCTCACACCCACTCGCGCGTACACATAGGAGCGCATTTTTTTGAAGCTGGTACAATAAAATCACTCCACTATATATATATAAGCAGGAGCCTTAGCGCTTGCTTTACTAGGGTTCCTCTCGTTCACTCTCTCATGCTCTCAAGATCTAAGCAAGACATAGGTGGCCACACTCTCTCAGCTCACGGCTGGTCACAAATCCGGCCGGACAACCTCGACCGGGGCAGGGGTGTAGGTGCATCGTTCACGCTATCGTCGGCGGCGAGGGAGGAGACCAACGGCTGCCTGCGCATCCAGATCGGCGGTCGTGTCGTTCTCTCCGAGAGAGCGCCGGCTCCGGAGGGCCTCCGACCCCTTCTTCCTTCCTGCGATATTGTGGCCAAGATGCGGCCTCCGGACGCCGTCTTTGCCACATGCCGACGACCCTCAGGTATATATTCCTTCGAAACCTGCCTAGCTCTACTGCCCCAGCTCCCCACTTGGCTTCGTGTGGATCCTTTTCTACTTCCATCCGCTGTTCCAAAGCCACCTAGACTTTTACTATTATTAGAGGTAAAGCTAGTCCATACAGTTGACTCTAAGAGTTGGTTCAAACAGGGAAGAAAGTGGGAAAGCTGTAGCATGAATCTAGGACTTGGTTCTAAGAGGAAACAGGGGAAAGTAGTAGATACTGGCTACCCAATCGGTCTCTTTGTTGAAAAGACGAAGAAAGCATGGTGGATGGTGAAGGGTGGGGGGAAGTGGACCTATCTCTTGGTTGAAAAAGGAAAGAAAGTGACGGGTGTTGGGGGACAACGCAAATGAGAATGAGCAGGTCTAGATTTCCTGTGCTCACATAGGAAAATGTCGCCGAGGAGATAAAAATGGGACAAATGCGGACATGTTGCCTGAGTGTTTGCCGCTCTCGGCAACCGCATCTGCCTCACCACTTAAATCTCACACCGCTAACATTGCTTCATCCCAGTGGAACTGCACAAATTTGATTGCACATTTACTGACCATGTGCTACTCTCATGACAGTAATACTAATGCTATTGTTTTGCATGTTAATCTAGTGGCAGTGTTGATGTGATGTGATGCTACTTACATAAGGACACTTTCATACTGTCAATCTAGTGCCAATTATAACACAATAGATGCTGCTGTTAGTCATACGCCACTGCAAATATCTGTCACTATTTAAATACCGTATTTTGTATTTGCGCAAACAGGGATGTCTGTCTCCATATCGTTTCGGGATGTCTGCCTCCGTATCGTTTCTATCTGCGCAATCAAAAGAACACACCTCAGTTTTAGTAAAACTGCGCAAAATGAGATGGCTATCCCTCGTTGCCGTCGTCTAACCACCCGTCTTCCAGGTATTCCTACATTGGTAGTTACTAGGTAGAATGACCAACGCAATATAAAAGAAGTTGATTTGTAGGTTTTACTTCTTGATTGTAGTGCAGGGACGAGCGAAAACAACTGCATCCTAGTCTGGAATGCACTTTCTACTAGTTCATCCATGGACCGAGGACTAGATATCACGGCTGCACGGTGGTTTTTTGGACAGGTGCACGGACAAGAGGCATTGTGGTCTGCTTATTTATGCAAATAGCGGTGCTTAAATTTAGTGGAATGCACAAGAATTTAAGCTGGTCAGTACACTACATGGTTCAGTTCAGCATTCTAGCTGAGAACACAATTATAATTGGTTATTCTGGAATGAGAGAACCTAACCCTGGATGGTGGCAACAAGAAAAAACCAGAGTGAACTCCAGGAAATTTAAGCCTGCCGGGAGGCCCTTTGCTCAGAGAAGCCTTGCTTGTTTTTTCCTGATTTGTAAACCTTCTCACAACTTTGTCTTTTGCTGTGAACTAGTATATTTTTGTTATGTTATATGAATCATTGAGATGTATAAAATTGCTTAACTTATGCTTTTCAAGTTTTTTGTGAAGCCGAGTTTAATGTGAGTGTTCCACATGAACGCTGGACTAGCGTGTGAACGTTTGGAATTTACATTGTGGCCTCAGTTAACTGCATGAACCACTGCCACAAGATACATGGTTGCTTATATGTCAGACAACAGATTGTTGATTGTTAGCTGGTCGATAGCCTTGTGTTGAAGCAAGCTGAGCCAATGTGCCGTGTTTTGCACAACTGCTTACAAGTGGGGTAGCACCAACAGTGTTTACAAGTATGTATACGTCGGCGCACAGTTCTCAAACGAGTACTCTATTTCATCAAAAAACACACTGCTCATATGATAAAACTAGTGAGGACGCATCTGTTTCGGCAACAATTACGATGATTCACGGTCACACAAAAGTAGCAGCAGTTCCCATAGACGGATTCAAAAAGTGTACTAGCCCAAGAGGGCTCGATAACAGGCAAGGTTCGGATAATTAGACAGAATCCAAACTACTATTAAACACTAGCTGGGGCAAGTATTTCATGCCTCGATCTAATTTGGGCTGGACACAAGACAGACCTTGCCATGAACATCATCGAGGACGTCCGGCAGCAGCTCAATCCTGTGAACCTTCATGAAGAAAACCTTGTGGCCTCGCCACTCATAAACTTGTTTGTGGAGGCATGCCACATCATCTTCCTGCGTAAGCTTGAAAAGAACAGCATGCCTCACAAACGAAGGAGTAGCTTTGAACTTCTTGTGCTTCAGTACACCCTGGACAACACGCCTGACAATAGTGAGGCTGGAATACAACTCTTCATTGGTATAAGCGCATGTTGCTTCCAGGATCCAACAGCCTAAAAACTCTGTTTTCCCAGTGCGTATATTCAGGTCATCCGCCTCATAGCGAGTGACATGTACAACCACACAATCCTTGTCTGCATCAGGGCTCTAATTGAAACAGAAACAAATTCTGAATTACTTTCCAGTATAAGAAACACAAGTTATTTAAACCACTATGTATAGCATGGCATCAAAGCTAATAAAATTTTGCATTATTCATCACCACATACTTAGATGAAAAACAACAATCGAGATCGGCAAAGAAGAAAATCACCTTGGGCAGCTCAGCGGGGGGGGGGGGACACATCCTCGAAGGGGGAAACTGCTCCTGCAGTGCCACCGGGGCTGTAACCTCAAACGGGGCGTTGACCATCTCAGTAGTGGCCGTGAGCGTATCTAGGGTCGGCTCGGTGGCTGCCTCCATCTTCTGGGAGCTCTCTGTCTCGTGGGGATCAGCCTCTTGTGTCTGCTCCAATATCGGTAGATCTTTGCCTGGTTCTCCTTAGTCCATCATGAAACTGACGAATACGAGGAGACCACCGAAAGGAAAACACAATCGCAATGACAATGAAACAAAAAAGAGAGTGAGGATCGGTTACTGCTTTGCAAAAGTTCTTTTTTTCTCTGAATGGAAATATACCAACATCACGGATCCGCTTACCTTCCCTTCGTTGGGAGAGAAGAACAGTGGCAGTTGCAAGTGTTGCCTTTCTTGAAGACGGTGAGGGAGAAGGGGATTCAGTGAAGAATGAAATGATGGTTGCTTCGTCCATCAAACTTAGACTGCGGGGAGGTGGGGTTTTGTGATACGACGGTTCATTATTGCCGCGCTATGACCAGGGTGACTCTTCACCTGCATACTGCCTTCTAATTTGGTGGATGGCATTTGGGCCTGCGCGCTGCATGGCCCTCATGTCGGTGAACAAAAGTATAACGGCATTCAGTAGAGGGAGACGTTTCGATGACCTAGGAGGAGCCAAAAGCGGTATGGTATCCACTGTACTGGTAGTAATTGTTTTTCTGGGTAGCTGTAGAGTGTCTCCACTGTACTAGTAGTAATTGTTTCTCTGGGCCCAAGACAAAACAGCCCATCCACCCTAGTAAATATTAAAACAATTCAAAAGTCCATATATTTACTGAATGAGAGGCGCTACCCACACCCAGCACACCGCCCCCCAAAAAACCTGGGTGTTCTTCTTCCTCCTCACTCCCACCCACCTCACGTCAACTTGCTCCACTCGTACCCCCAAATTCCTCACCTCACTCCTACAGAAAATCCCAGCTCCCCTTCTTCCTCACTACTACAGAAAACCCCCAGCTCCCCTTCTTCTTCACTCACACTACAACTAGGCTCGTCATTCGTTACTCTGCTCAAATCCATGAGTGCGACGCGACGCCCTCGAGGAAAATGGAGTCGGTTGACCCTAGCGCCAAGAAGATGAGGCTCCCGCCAGCGGCGACGCATGTTGTAGATCCCTCACCTGGAAGCGTGGGGAGAAGCGGCGACCCCGCCCCCACCGGATCCCAGGAACCCATAGAATCTCGGGTGGACCGCATTAGCGATCTCCCTGACGCCGTCCTTGGGGAGATCATCTCGCTTCTCCCCACCAAGGATTGTTGCCGCACCCAAGTCCTCTCAATTCGGTGGCGCCCTCTATGGTGCGTCGTGCCCCTTAATCTCGACTGTCGTCAGTTATCTCTCTTCAATGATTTTGAAATCCCCAGAGCCATCATCTCCTCCCACCAGGGCTCCGTTCAAAGCCTCTACATCCCGTCATGCTACCTGACCAAGCATACCATGCCCTACACGGTGGACGCCTGGCTGAAATCCCCTGAATTCACAGAACTACAACTGCTTGAGTTCTACTATTCCCCTAGAAATCACCTACCAGATACCGAATGCCATCTACCTGTGCCCTCGGCACCGATGTCCATCTCGCGGTTTTCCTCCTCTCTCCACACCGCCACCTTTGCGCTATGCGACCTACCAGACAATATGGTACTAAACCTTCAACTCCCATTTCTGAAGAAACTTTCACTTGTGCGGGTTCGTATATCGGAGGCCTCATTGCACAACATCATCCACTCCAGTTGCCCTGCCCTAGAGTGCTTGGTGCTTGTTTTCACAGTTAGAATCGGTTGTCTCAAAATAAAGTCGCCTAACCTTGTAAGAATTGGAATTTGTTTTGATAGAAGGCAGCTCATCATCCAAGATGCCCCTTCACTTCAAAGGTTGATCATTGATTCTATTTATTCACCGTTGCAAATAACTGTCCTCTCTGTGCCTAAACTGGAGACCTTGGGTGTAATACATGATCTATGTGCTCATTTCAATATGGTGTTTGGCTCCACAGTTCTTCAGGTACTTTACATTATCATCTACACTTGTAACCATAAGCTGCATTTTAAATTTCTGCGCATAAGTTATATGTAATCTTGGAGTACACATTTTGTACTAATATTATGTTATATGCTCAATGAAGAGTTTCTCCATGGATGGCCTATCAATGGTGCTGGATTCTGTCAAGATCTTATATATCCAAATGAATAGTTTTGATCTGAACAAGATTATTGGCTTGCTGTAATGCTTTCCATGTCTAGAGAAGTTGTATATAAAGGTGATAATTTCACGCACATTGGAAGCCCACATATAGTGTACTAGAATTAACCGTTCAGCTGTTGATCTTTCGACACTCCTTTTTTTAGACCTTAACTGTTTTCAATCTTCATGTCTATTTAGGCAACAAGATGGGGTAAGAAAGTTATAACCAATTGGTGGATCCGTAAGCATCAGGATTTTCTCACTCCTCATGAGATTCGATTGAAGACAATAACGCTAGAACGATATGTAGCCAACCGTGCAAACACTAGATTTGTCACATTCTTCCTGCTGAATGCGAGGTTACTATTGTCCATTGGGCTTAAGTTTATCAGTAGCATGGTTTTGACGGATGGGTATGTGGAAGAGCAAAAAAAGGAGTTTCAGGTGGGCAAAATAGCTTCTGAACGTGCCGGGCTTCTATTTACAACATATTGTGGTCATAATCCTGTAAATTTTACGACCCAGGATGTTCATTCTATGGACCTGACCGATCCATTTGACTGTGACTGCCAAAAACAGTGCTGGAGTTAGATGTTGTTGCCCTTTTCAACCTGGTTTCTTTGTAAACCTGATGAACAATTAACCCTCGTGCTTTTGTACAGTTTGTAAGCTGGAGTTAGATGTTCTTGCCCTTTTCAACTCGGCTGTGACTGTCATATTTTCTTTGAAGCAAGGCAAATGGCTTGCCAGTAGTATAATTTAGAGTGAAATATTGTAACAACTAACAAATCTCAACCAAGGGAAATAACATCACTCTCGCCGGCTGCTTGAGCTCACTGTGCATTACAGAAGCCAAGTGATTAGCCCCCACCAGCACCCACAAACTTATTTCCAACTAGCACATCAAATGGGTTGTAAATTTTCATAGGAAGGGTTGCATGACCGATTCTGACATTTGGGACCCGTGAGGAAATAGCCTATCCAAGGTGGTGTCGACTTACTCGCCAGTCAACAAACGATTCTGCCTACCAACCGTTGGATTGACATCCAACATCTGTCGTGTATCTTCTATCTCTTGTCTTCTTATTCCTCCAGCCACCCAAACCAAACCACCCCATCGGCTCCGCCTGCTCCCGCCTCCCATGGCTGGCTGCGCCTCCTCCGCCCTACCGTACGTACCCTCCAACGTTGGCCAATCCCTCCCTCTATTCCCCCACACGTCCTGTAATTCTCCGGCGACGTCAGCCCCAACACGCACCTGCACCCGAACTAGTCAACCCTCGTACTCCCCTCCGCCTGCGACTGGACCGGTGCATCTTCCACGGCTCCTGTTCGTTCCGTCCGAGGCCTCGCCGTCGTCGTCCGCCTTGCGGCCTTGGTTCGCTTGTTGAGCGTCTGAAACCAGGGACCCAGCAGGTCGCACAGTTTTTTTTAGGAACAAGCAGTTGTTATTTATACTAGTTTTAGCGACAGATCAGGGTAACAACGGGGTTGTGTGGGGGCTGTGGCCCGTCTAGCCATGGTTTTATTTATGTTTACCACATCATGAGCCCAGTTGTGTTTTTTTCTTGCTGAAAATGGCTAGCCCAGTTCTATTTTTATAAAAGAAATACCCAAACAAGGCCTACTTGCTTTATCAGCCCTGCTGGGCTGCAAATCTTTCAAGATGAGGAGAGTTTCATTCGGTTTTCCCAGAAATGGGTTGTACATTTTTAAAACACATCAAACAGGGAATTAGTTTCAAATTTTTTTCATTACAAGATTTTAAATTCCATTGATTTTTATGCGTGGACAATTATTTGGATTTTATATTTATATAAATTATTTTTCAAAATAGTTTGAATGTGAATCGATATTTCGGGATTAAAAACAGTTGACCGCACCGAAATATGCAAAAAATTCGTATACTTTTTAACCATGGCCACAATATGGGGTGTAATGCTAACAAAAAGAATATGTGCTCCAAAAAAATTCTTAAGAATTAGCAAATGGGTTGTACATTATTAGAAATAATGCACACGAGAGCAGTGACTGTTGGATGTCCATCAAATGGCTGTTGTGCTTCTTCAATCTCTGCTTTTCCTGCTCCATCCGCTCGAACAAGCGCCGACGGGACTGCCTGCTCCCTCCTCCCGCGACCGGCTATGCTTCCGCGCAGGCCTCACCGCCCCACCGTACTCCCATCGCTGGCCTAGCCATCCCTCTACTCACCCACACCTGTTGTTATTCTCCAGCGACGACAGACGAACCAGTAAACCCTCGTACAGTCATACTCCCCTCCGCGTGGGAAACAACTGCCAAGTCTTCCCTGCCTCCGTGTTGTTCCCTTCCTAGGCCTCGCCGTCGTCCACCGCCCTGGTGCTCTCGGCGCGGCCTGGTCAACATGGTCAATGAACGACATCCATCGAAAGTGGACTGTACGTGGAGAGGCTGACAGCCGGGTCCACGGCCGCACGCAAGGAAATGCCTCCTTATTACGCACAAAATAATGATTCCTCCACCTGACAATTAGGACCCACGGGAAGGGCTTCTGTATTTCGTGGAAAAACGTTCCCCCCGCTGACAGGTCGAACCCACCAGCTATATCTTTGCACGCAAGGAAGTGCCTCCTTATTACGCAGAAAAAATGAATACTTCCCCTGCTAGCTGGGACCCAGTATAGTGGCAGGATGACTTGTGGGCCTACTAAGTTGATGGGGAAGGAGGGCTTTGTCAACTTAGTCAATATGCACGATTCTAGCTCCACTGACCGTACGATGTCCATCCAACGGCCGTAGTGCTTCTTCAACCTCTGGTCTTCTTGCTCCAGCGGCCCAAACCAGCGCCGGTCGTGCCTCGTGCTCCTGCCTCCCGTGGCCGGTTGCGATGCGGCGGAGGCCTCACCGCCCCCTACTAGTCCAATCGCTGGCCAGGCCATCCCTGCACTCACCCACACCCCCTGCTATTCTGCGGCGACGGCAGCCTCACACCGCAGCCGAACCAGTGAACCCTCGTACTCCTCTCCGCGTGGGCATCCACTGCCGCGTCTTCCCCGGCTCCGCATCGTCCCCTTCCTAGGCCTCGTCGTCCTCCACTGCCTTGGTGCTCTCGGCGCGGCGTGGTCAATGTGGTCAACGACCGACTTCCATCGGAAGAGTACTGTACGTGGAGAGGCTGACAGCTGGGTCCACGGCCGCAGCTAGGTCCGCGGCCATAGCCCAAGTTTTTTTGTGATTTGCCAAGTAAGTCGCTTTGTCAGGCCTGTTGGGCTGCAAATCTTTCAAGACGAGGAGATCTTCCTATCAGTAATGAGAAATGGGCTATACATTTTTAAAACACATCAAACCGACAATTAGTTTCAAATTTCTTTTTTTCATTTCAAGATTTTCAATTGCATTGATTTTTATGCATGGACAATTTGTTGGATTTTATATTGATATACATTTATTTTTAAAATCAGTTTGCATGTGACTCAAAATTTCGGGATTAAAAACAGTTCAGACCGCACCCGAAATATGCAAAATTTTGTATAATTATTTAACTGTGGCCACAATATGGGCTGTAATGCTAACAAAAAGAATATGGGCTAAAAAAACCTTAAGAATTAGCAAATGGGCTGTAAATTATTAGAAATAATGGCAGATGGGTTGTATGCTATTTTCCACAGATTTGAGGCTTTCCTAAAAAAGGTTGACGCACAAGCATTGACTGTTGGATTTCCATCCAATGACCATCATGCTTCTTCAATCTCTGCTCTTCCTGCTCTAGCCGCTCAAACAAGCACCGACGGGACTGCCTGCTCTCTCCTTCCTGTGGCCGACTGTGCTGCCGCACATGCCTCGCCGCCCCATCGTACTCCCATCGCTGGCCTAGCCATCCCTCTTCTCACCTACACCTGTTGTTATTCTCCGGCGACAGCAAATGAACCAGTAAACCCTCGTACAGTCGTACTCCCCTCCGCGTGGGAAACAACTACCGAGCCTTCCCTGACTCCGTGTCATTCCCTTCCTAAGCCTCGCCGTCGTCCACCGCCCTGGTGCTCTCGGCGCGGCCTGGTCAACTTGGTCAATGAACGACATCCATCGAAAGTGGACTGTACGTGGAGAGGCTGACAGCTGGGTCCACGGCCGCACGCAAGGAAATGCCTCCTTATTACGCGCCAAATAATGATTCCTCTACCTGACAGCTAGGACCCACGGGAAGGGCTTCTGTATTTCACGAAAAAAATGTCCCCCCCCCGCTGACAGGTCGAACCCACCAACTATATGTTCGCATGCAAGGAAGTGCCTCCTTATGACGCACAAAAAATGAATACCCCCCTGCTAGCTGGGACCCACCATAGTGGGTGGCTGACTTGTGGGCCTACTAAGTTGAGGGAGACAGAGTGCTTTGTCAAGTTAGTCAATATGAATGATTCTAGCTCCAGTGACCGTACGATTTCCATCCAACGGCCATAGTGCTTCTTCAACCTCTGGTCTTCTTGCTCCAGCCGCTCAAAGCAGCGCCGGTCGTGCCGCCTGCTCCTGCCTTCCGTGGCCAGCTGTGCTGCCGCGGAGGCCTCACCGCCCCCATACTACTTCTTCCGCTGGCCAGGCCATCCCTCCACTCACCCACATCCCCTGTTATTCTGCGGTGATGGCGGCCTCACCCTGCAGCCGAACCAGTGAACCCTCATACTCCTCTCCGCGTGGGCATCCGCTGCCAAGTCTTCCCCGGCTCCGCATCGTCCCCTTCCTAGGCCTCGTCGTCGTCCACTGCCTTGGTGCTCTCGGTGCGGCGTGGTCAATGTGGTCAACGACCGACTTCCATCGGAAGAGTACTGTACGTGGAGAGGCTGACAGCTGGGTCCATGGCCGGAGCTGGGTCCACAGCCACAACCCATTTTTTTGTGATTTGCCAAGTAGTCGCTTTGTCACAATTATCGTCATAGAAGTGTCATAAGTATGACATAATTTTTTTTCCGTTCGGCCCATAATGTCACATATGTGTATTTTTTTGTAGTGTTTCCTGCTCCTGGCGTGTCAAAGAGATTCCTTGCCTCATAAACCGAAGGCAGGTGAGATCGGTACCTTCTCCTCATAACATCATTTGACGTGCTCTGATCTAACATAAGCCGGTAAGCTTGTGCATCCAACTCGGCCCGCTCTGCAACCATCCTGGTATCCTCAGCTGCCAGGTCTGCTTTGGCTTGAGTTATCAGATCCTTCACCATCGCGATTTCGTGTTATGCTCATCCTAATTCGCCGGGTTAACTTCTGTCGCTAGCAGCGTTGCCAAAACGTCAAATAAGTCAAAAAAACCTGAGCCTGCGGTCGCACAGGGCCTCCTGCCCTGGCTGCTGTCGTTGCTGCTGACCCGGAGATCATCACCACTGCAGTCGAAGAGTGCTGCACAGGCTGTGTACCAGCCATGAAGATCGCAACCCGGCTTGGCGGATCAGAGGGGTCCGGAATACTGTCACCATCAGAACAGCCCCAAACCGGCCGTCTTGCAGTTGGTACAATGACTCGGTCTCTCCGGTAGATGACTCGTCATCAGAGTAAACAACAGTTTCACCACTAGATGCCGATCTAACCTCACATTCCGCTCCATGGATGACTCCCATGAAAGCACGCTTCATGGCAGGCTGAACCTGGGCGGGGCTCGCATGCTGAGCCGTTTCGACGATGTCGGTGCAGATGTCCGGCTCAGGGCCCGGTTCACCGATCTTGCCAATGAAAACGTGAATGCCGCCGAAGGGGACCCGGTACCCATACTCAATTGAGCTGGCCTCGGGGCCCCAGCCTGTGTTGTCGATGTAGAGCTTGCCGTGACGACTCTTGGTAATCCGGCCCACAGCGTATCCCTTGAGCCCTTCAAAGCTGCCCTCTAAGAACTCGAAACCATTGTGCGATAGCCCCACGATGGGCGCCAACTGTCGTGGTTTTGTCACGACAGATGTCCTAGTGAAAGGACTTAGTCGTGGAGCCATCGCGACGAGTTAGCTTAAAGGGGTTAAAGCAGGACAAAGGACACAAGGAGTTTATACTGGTTCGGCCCCTTGTGGTGAAGGTAAAGGCCTAATCGAGTTGATGTGGAATTGCTAGGGTTTCGATGACCAGGGAGCGAATCCGCAATGCCTGGCTCTTGAGTTGTTGTTTTTCTGCCCCTAAACCGCCGTTGGGTCGTCCCTTTATATACATAGGTTGACTCCCGACAGGTTACAGAATCCCGGTCGGCTCATAACGTGTCCGGCTCGGTTTCTACCTTTTCCTATCTTACAACACAAGTTACATGTCATATGGCGGTTTATGTCTACGGGCCCTAATCAACCCTTGGGCCCTGGGCCTTCATGTTAAATCTCCTCCATAAAGCGCCACATTCCTTGTCTTCATGGGCTTCAATATGAGAAACTCTTTATGGGCATAAGCCGGCCCCTCCTGGCCGGTTTATACTCAATAGTAATATCCCCAATAGATCCCGAAGGGCTGCGCGAGGGGAGGAAGGTTGCGGAGATGGTGCCGAGGTAGATGCAGCACACGCATACTCGTCGGAGGTGTAGCGCGTGCAAGGACGATTCCATCCCGGTACGAGCCTGAGTGACCACACCGGTGGGGGGTGCAGCACCTGCCGGAGGAGCCGGAGGGGAGACCGGCGATGTGGAGGTCGACCCAGTCTCCAAGGATTGCAAAGGCGAAGCGGCCGAAGAGCCCGCATCCGCCGAGCTAGAAGAAGCAGCGCCCGGCAGGACCGAGCTGGAGACCGCGCCTGCGGCACTGGTACGTCCATTTTGCATCATGTTTTCCTATTGTTATTTATGATTTTTTTATCCATAATAATGCTTTTTGGAGTAATTCTAATGCCTTTTCTCTCATAATGTGCAAGGTATACACAAAGAGGGAGAAGTCCGGCAGCTGGAAATCTGGACCTGGAAAAGCTACATCAGGCCACCTATTCTGCACAACTCCAAACAAGCTGAAACTTCATGGATATTTTTTATCAAATATATGATGAATATTGGAGCAAATAACTACCAGAGGGGGCCCACCAGGTGGGCACAACCCACCTGGGCGCCAGGGAGCCCAGGCGCACCCTGGTGGGTTGTGCTCACCCAGGCCCACCTCCGGTGCCAATCTTCTGGTATATAGGTCATTGTGACCTAGAAAAAAAATAAGAAGAGGACTTTCGGGATGGAGCGCCGCCGTCTCGAGGCGGAACTTGGGCAGGAGCACTTTTGCCCTCCGGCAGAGCGATTCCGTCGGGGGAACTTCCCTCCCGGAGGGGGAATCATCGTCATCATCATCACCAAAAACTCTCCCATCTTGGGGAGGGCTATATTCATCAACATATTCAACAACATCATCTAATCACAAACCCTAGTTCACATCTTGTGTTCAATCTTGTTACCGGAACTATAGATTGGTGCTTGTGGGTGACTAGTAGTGTTGATTACATCTTGTAGTTGATTACTATATGGTTTATTTGGTGGAAGATTATATGTTCAGATCCAATGTGCTATTTAATTCCCCTCTGATCTTGAGCATGATTATCATTTTTTAGTCATTACTTTTGTTCTTGAGGTCGCGGGAGAAATCATGTTGCAAGTAATCATGTGAACTTGATATGTGTTCGATATTTTGATAGTATGTATGTTGTGATTCCCTTAGTGGTGTCATGTGAACGTCGACACATGACACTTCACCATATTTGGGCCTAAGGGAATGCATTGTGGAGTATCAATTAGATGATGGGTTGCGAGAGTGACAAAATCTTAAGCCCCAGTTTATGCGCTATTCTGTAAGGGACCGATTGGATCCAAAAGTTTAATGCTATGGTTAGAATTTATTCTCAATACTTTTCTCATAGTTGCAGATGCTTGCGGGAGGGTTAATCATAAGTAGGAGGTTTGTTCAAGTAAGAACAGCACCTAAGCACCAGCATTACCTTGCTATCAAACTACTCTGCTACTTACAATTTCAGCACTTGCAGGCATTACCTTGCTGAAAACCACTTGTCATTTCCTTCTGCTCCTCGTTGGGTTCGACACTCTTACTTATTGAAAAGAGCTACAATTGATCCCCTATACTTGTGGGTCATCAAGGCTACTTTCTGGTGCCATTGTCGGGGAATGAAGCGCCTTTGGTAAGTGGAATTTGGTAATTAAACATTTATATAGTGTGCTAAAATTTATTATCACTTGTTACTATGGAAAACAATCCTTTGAGGGGTTTGTTCGGGGTATCTTCACCTCGGCCGGAACCATAATTAGCTACCCCTCAACCTACTGCACCTACTAAAATATTGAATATGAAATTCCTTCGGGTATGATAGAACAACTGCTAGCTAATCCTTATGCAGGAGATGGAACTGAACATCCTGATATGCACTTGATATATGTGGAACAAATATGTGGATTGTTTAAGCTTGCAGGTTTACCCGGAGATGAAGTTATGAAGAACGTTTTCCCTTTATATTTTAAGGGAAAATCATCGGCATGGTATAGGCTATGCGATGATATTGGATCCTGGAATTGGATTCGATTGAAATTGGAGTTCCATCAAAAAATTTATCCTATGCATCTAGTTCATCGTGATCGGAATTACATATATAATTTTTGGCCTCATGAAGGATAAAGTATTGCTCTAGCTTGGGGGAGGCTTAAGTCAATGTTATATTCATGCCCCAATCATGATCTCTCAAGAGAAATTATTATCCAGAATTTTTATGCTTGGCTTTCTCGCAATGATCAAACCATGCTTGATACTTCTTGTGGTGGTTCTTTTATGAAGAATACTATTGAATTCTGATGGGATCTTTTGGAAAGAATTAAATGCAACTCTTAAGATTGGGAACTCGACGAAGGTAAAGAGTCAGGTACTAAACTTAAGTATGATTGTGTTAAATCTTTTATGAATACCGATGCTTTTCAAAAGTTTAGCACTAAATATGGACTCGACTCTGAGATAGTAGCCTCCTTTATTGAATCATTTGCTACTCATGTTGATCTCCCTAAAGAGAAGTGGTTTAAATATAACCCACCTATTAAAGAAGAAATTAAAGAACCGTTACCAATTAAATAAGAAACCATAATTTATAATGTTGATCCAGTTGTTCCTTCTGCTTATATTGAGAAACCACGTTTCCCGGTTTGGATAAAGGAACATGCTAAAGTTTTAACTGTGGTTAACAAAAGCTATATTAGAACACCTAAACCTGATGAACAAATCAAATTAGAACCTAGTATTTCTATGGTTAAAGATATCTTGGAAGAAGATATGGATGGGCATGTTATTTACTTCTGCGAAGAAGGTGCGCTAGAATTGCCAAGCCTGATAAGAAGGATAAACATAGACCTATTGTTGGCATGCCTGTTTTCTCAGTTAAAATAGGAGATCATTGTTATCATGGTTTATGTAACATAGGTGATAGTGTGAGTGCTATTCCTTACACCTTATATCAAGAAATTATGAATGACATAGCACCCGCAGAGATAGAAGACATATATGTTACTATTAAACTTGCTAATAGAGGCACTATATAACCAATTGGGATTGTTAGAGATGTTGAAGTCTTGTGTGGGAAAATAAAATACCCTACTGATTTTCTTGTTCTTGGTTCCCCACAAGATGACTTTTGTCCCATTATCTCTGGTAGACCTTTCTTGAACACCGTTAATGCTAAAATAGACTGTGAGAAACAAACTTTCGGTGTTAGTTTTGGTGATGAGTCTCATGAGTTTAATTTTTCCAAGTTTAGTAGAAAGCTTCATGAAAAAGAATTGCCTAGTAAGGATGAATTAATTGGTCTTGCTTCTATTGCTGTGCCACCTACTGATCCTTTAGAACAATATTTGCTAGACCATGAAAATGATTTACATATGCATGAAAGCAATGAAATAGATAAGATTTTCTTTGAACAACGTCCTCTACTTAAACACAATTTGCCTATTGAAACTCTAGGGGGACCTCCTCCACCTAAAGGTGATCCTGTGTTTGAATTAAAACAATTGCCAAACACTTTGAAATATGCTTACTTTGATGAAAAGAAGATATATCCTGTTATTATTAGTGCCAACCTTTCAGAACATGAGGAAGAAAGACTATTGAAAGTTCTAAGGAAGCACCGAGCTTCTATTGGATATACTATTGATGATTTAAAGGGCATTAGTCACACTCTATGTCAGCATAAAATTAATATGGAACCTGATGCTAAACCCGTTGTTGATCACCAACGTCAGTTAAATCTGAAGATGAAAGAAGTGGTAAGAACGGAAATCTTAAAACTTCTGGAAGCAGGTATAATCTATCCCATAGCTAATAGTAGATGGGTAAGTCATGTTCATTGTGTCCCTAAGAAAGGAGGTATTACTATTGTTCCTAATGATAAGAATGAACTTATTCCACAAAGAATTGTTACAGGCTATAGAATGGTAATTGATTTTAGAAAATTAAACAAAGCAACTAGAAAAGATCATTACCCGCTGTCTTTTATTGATCAAATACTAGAAAGATTATCTAAGCACACACATTTTTGCTTCCTTGATGGTTACTTGTCCCTTTAGAACTTATGCTTATAGACGTATGCCTTTTGGTTTATGCAATGCACCTGCTACCTTTCAAAGATGTATGACTACTATATTCTCTGACTTTTGTGAAAAAAGATTGTTGAGGTCTTCATGGATGACTTCTCTATTTACGAGAAGTCTTTTGATGATTGTTTAAGCAATCTTGATCAAGTTTTGCAGAGATGCGAGCAAACAAATCTTGTCTTGAAATTGGAGAAGTGCCACCTTATGGTTAATGAAAGTATTGTCTTGGGTCATAAAATTTCTGAAAGAGGTATTGAAGTGGACAAAGCTAAGTTGATGCAATTGAGAAAATGACATGCTCTAAAGATATCAAAGGTATTCGTAGTTTCCTAGGTCATGCTGGTTTCTATAGGAGATATATCAAAGATTTTTCTAAAATTTTTAGGCCTCTTACGAGTCTGTTACAAAAGGATATTCCTTTTGTTTTTGATGATGATTGTTTAGAAGCCTTTGAAACACTCAAGAAAGCCTTAATTTATGCACCTATTATTCAACCACCTGATTGGAACTTGCCTTTTGAAATTATGTGTGATGCTAGTGACTATGCTGTTGGTGTTGTTCTAGGACAAAGAGTTGATAAGAAACTGGATATTATTCATTATGCTAGTAAAACTCTAGACACTGCTCAAAGAAACTATTCAACTACTAAAAAAGCATTCTTAGTAGTGTTGTTTGCTTGTGATAAATTCACACCGATCATGCTGCTATTAAATATCTTATGGAAAAGAAGGATGATAAACCTAGACTTATTCGATGGGTTCTCTTGCTACAAGAATTTGATTTACATATCACTGATAGAAAAGGAGCTGAGAACCCCATAGTTGATAACTTGTCTAGGCTTGAAAATGTGCCTGATGGCTCACTACCTATTGATGATATTTTCCTGATGAGCAGTTAGTTGCAATAAATGTTGCTCATAATACTCCTTGGTATGCTGACTATGCTCATTACATTGTTGCTAAATATTTACCACCTAGTGTCGGCAGGAAATCTGCCTCCACCAACACCTATGGGGACCGAGCCCCTTTCTTGGTTCGGCGGGGGGCGGAGGTCGCACGAAGAGCGGATCGAGGCGGTGCACACGAGGGGTTTACCCAGCTTCGGGCCGCACGGATGCGTAAAACCCTACTGCTGCTTTGTGGTTTGGTATTGTGTTCTTGCTCGAGAGCGTGTGGTGCTACAGTACACGCGAGCTGTTGGCGAGACCGAGCGTGAATGGCCTCCTCCCCCTGCGTTGCGCATGGGGCCTCCTTTTATATGTGCAAGGGGTTACCCACAGGTGGCAACGTAGGCGGGGGTAAAACTGGAAACGCTGTGTTGGGTACAGCGGTTTGCACAGTGCTATCATACCTAACTCTGACGGCAGGGGACAAGGGCATTAAATGCCCGTCCGCGTCACCCAGACGGTGCACGAAAGGGGCCGTCTGGAGCGCCACCGTTTGCCACGATGGCTACTCTGTCAGCGTTGCTTTGCCACCGCATGCCCCTGGCTGCCCAGCCTCTCGCCACGTACGCCTGGAATGGCCCCAGAGCGACGCGTGGGTGGATGAGCTGGATCGCAGGCGCGGGGTGGTGGCTTGCCGCGGCAAATGCCTTGCCGCGGTGGGTGCCTTGTCGCGCCCGGGAGCTTGCTGCTCACCGGTCCTTGCCGGGACGCGGGGCGCGTCGCAGCAAGTATCTTGTCGCGCCTCGGTCAGCCTTCCCAGCAAGCTCCTCTTGCCGGGGTCTTGTGCTTCGAGCGGGCGTCCCGGCAAGCTCCTCTTGCCGGGGCCTTGCTCTCTTCGGGTGGCCTTCCCGGCAGGCTCCTCCTGCCGGGGCCTTGGCTTAAGTACTTTGTTCTTGGATGGCCCAAAAGGGGACCACGGAGAGTTTTGCCGATCGCCTGGCAAGCCTTGCCGCGGGGTGCTACGACTGCCCTTGCACAAGTCCGGGGTACTAAGATACCCCTACTTTAGTACACCGACAGGAGCCCCGGGCCTGGGCCATACACGGTGCCGAGCGCTGTTGGGCCAGGCCCAAAACAGT
Source organism: Aegilops umbellulata (assembly GCA_032464435.1). Classification (NCBI taxonomy): domain Eukaryota; kingdom Viridiplantae; phylum Streptophyta; class Magnoliopsida; order Poales; family Poaceae; genus Aegilops; species Aegilops umbellulata. The sequence continues at coordinate 345,192,081 of CP136055.1, read as the reverse complement.
GCATGGGCACGCGTGGCCTGGGTCATGCTGCATCTGCTTCTGCATCCACCACGCCCTCCCCGAACGGTACGCATCGGGTGCGGCATCGTGGGGAGAGGCGTGCGTGACGTGGGCGGCGTGCGCGGGGCTGGGCCCCGCAGGCATGCGTCACGTCGTAATAAAGGGGGACGGTTCGCGCTATCCCCATAAGTGGAGGAAGGCGTGGAGGCGCGGCTCGTTTGCGAGACGGGGCCGAGGCATGGTTTCCGAGGCGCCCGCTCCCCACGATCACGGGGCGAGGGGAGGTCGCCTCATCCGTCGCCTCGGTCCTGCACGCCAGCCATGCGGCTTCCATGCGCCTGGGGTCGCGGACGGTGGAGGCAGGGAACCGGGCCGAGGCAGCAGGCCGGTCCCAGTCGCCTGTTCTTCCTGCGTCTTGATTGGCTGAGCGGGGCGGTCGAGCCCCCACTCTGCTCCTTTATAAAGAGCAAGAGGGGGGGGGGCGAAAACCCACACTCCTCCATCTTTGCTTCTCTTCAGCTTCTGATCCCCTCTCTCCATTCGCCATGGAGAAAGGGAATCCTGGTCCTTCATCGGTGGTGGCGAGGGTTACCGCTAGGCAACGCGCCCCTCCTCCCCTTGCACCCGCGGTGGCGGAGCCAACCGTAAGGGGAAGGGGGAGGGGGCGAGGTCGTGGACGAGGTCGTGGATGAGGTCGTGGACGGGGCGGACGGGGCGACGCGCTGGCCTCGCCTCTGCCAGCGGCTCCTCTTCCCACGGCAGTCCACATCGGGGACGACCCCTGCGCGTTCTTTGTCAGGCTGCGCCGAGCGCCTCGCCGCCGCCTCCGCCTCCCGGCTCCCTTCGCTGGTGTGATGGAGATGGAGCAACCCGAGACGCTAAGGCTACGCATGAAGGGCTGCGGGATCAGCGGCATGCGGGTCCACGTCGAGTCCCCAGCCCCCGGCGTGGTGTATCTTGGCCGAGGGTGGAAGACATTCGCCCGTATCCACAGCTTGATGGAGGGGTTCACCCTCCATTTTAAGTTGATGGAGGGCGATCTCCTCTCCGTCAAGGCCTTTGGGGACTTCGGGACCCGGGCCCGATGCTGCGTGGATAGCTCCTCCGACAGCGAAGGCTCCTCCTCGAGCGAGAGTGATGAGGAGGGGAGCGACAGCGACGACGAGGGCAGCGGTCGTCGGGATGACGGGTCCGACTAGGCGTCGGCCGCGGCTCCGCGTGGCACCGGCGACCCCATCATCCGCGTCGCTGGCTCCTTGAGCTTCCCGGGGTCGTCTCCTTGGCGGCTGGTGTGGCGAGGCTGCGGAAGAGGAAGAGGGCTGGCGGCAAGGCCGTCAACTTAGAGTACGAGGGCACGGCGCCCTCGACAGCGTGCTGACGCCCTGCCGCCTCGCCGAGCCCTTCTTCCGGCGCCGCCATCACCGTCCCGCTTTCAGCCGGCCCCGGGGCGTTCTGTTGGTGTCTTCTGCCACCCGTAGCTCGCCTAGGCACCCCTTTTGCCCTCTTCGCCTCTTTGTCCTACCTCCTGAGGAGAGAGACAAGAAAGGGATTACGAGCATCTTATCTTTTTTAATCTGTAAGCCCTCGGGACTTAGCCGTGTTTAAAACTTGTAATCCCATCTTTCATTTTTTTCATTCTCTCTGAACTGTACCTGAGCGGAATGTTTTTAATGAAAAGGGGATGTTTGCCGGGCCATTTGTCCCGTGGGTAAGACCCACGCCAAGGAGTGAATCCTTTATATCGTTAAGATAGACACTTCTTTGCCCGGCAACAGGCCCTGCCGTCTTCCCGCGCCACTCGACCTTCCTCACGCCTTTGACGGAGGCAGGGATGAGGCGGGTTCGGGATCCTCATTCCGTTCCTTTGCCGCCGCGGCTACTACCGAAACTGGCCCCAGGAACGCGCTCCAGGGTCCGGAGTTAAGGGAGCACGACAGCTTTTTAGGAAGGAACAAGGTTTTCGCATTCCTCAGTCCATAAGGGAATGCATGACAAGGGATGAAAGACTTATCTAGGATTGCATCCCCCGGCAACTTTGGCTTGCCGCGGGTGAATCTTCGTATTTGCAGCCCCCGGCAACACTGGCTTGCCGGGGACCAGATGACGGGCCGCCCTTCTCCTCTTCTTCGTCCTTAAGCGGTCTGGCCAGGATATGCAAAACCCTGCGAACCAAAGGAAACGAAAGAACATGAAAAAGGACGCAGACTCAACCTCTAAGCTAGGGGTTAGTAGCTGTTAGGCACTATCAACCCTAACCAAGGACGAGACTCGACTCAGCATGCATGCTAAAACTTAGGGCGCCAGCGCTTCATTTCTGCTGCTCAGGGTCTACGCCTGGCTTTGTACAAAGGATTACATGCAACTGCGGCAAGACTTGTACAAAAGGTTGGTTGCCGGGCGGGGCCCGACAACCGCGCCTTACAGGTAAAACTGATTAAGATGCTCAATATTCTAGGAGTTGCTCACCGGAGTGCCATCTTCGGTCTCGAGGCGGACAGCGCCGGGCCTCGTGACTCGTCTCACCCGGTAAGGGCCTTCCCACTTCGGCGTCAACTTGTTATGATTCTTGGAGGATGGGGCGCGCCGAAGAACAAGGTCGCCTTCCTCGAAGCTTCTGGCTTTAACTTTGCGGCTATGGTAGCGACGCAAAGCTTGCTGGTAGCGAGAGGCTCGCACAGCAGCCTGAAGACGATCTTCCTCAAGGAGCAGCGCATCATCTTCACGCAGCCACTCTTGCTCAAGCTCATCATAAGCGAGCACTCGAGGTGACCCGTATACGAGTTCCGTGGGGGTAACTGCTTCTGCTCCATAGACTAGAGCGAATGGTGTCTGGCAGTGGCTCGATTTGGCATCGTTCTGATCGACCAAAGAGCCACCGGCAGCTCCTCGATCCAGTTTCTTCCGCACTTGTGCAGCCTGTCGAAAGTTCTGGTCTTGAGCCCGCGCAGCACTTCGGCATTGGCCCTTTCCGCTTGACCGTTGCTCCGGGGATAAGCAACAGAAGCAAAGCAGACCTTGGCGCCGAGATCTTGGACGTATTGCATGAAGGCGCGGCTCGTGAACTGCGTACCGTTGTCGGTGATGATCCTGTTGGGGATCCCGAAGCGGCAAACAATCGACCTGAAGAACTTGACTGCTGACTGTGCTGTCACCTTCCTCACTGGTTCCACTTCCGGCCACTTTGTGAACTTGTCGATTGCGACATACAAGTACCCAAAGCCCCCGACAGCTCGGGGGAAGGGGCCGAGGATGTCGAGCCCCCAGACCAAAAATGGCCAGGATAAAGGGATCGTCTGGAGAGCTTGAGCTGGCTGGTGTATCTGCTTGGAATGGAACTGGCACGCTTCACACTTGGTTACTTGCGCAGTTGCATCCTGGAGGGCTGTCGGCCAGAAGAAACCTTGCCGGAATGCTTTGCCGGCAAGTGCTCTGGCGCCGATGTGGTGACCACATATGCCTCCATGTATCTCTGCCAACAGCTTCTGTCCGTCTTCCCGGGAAATACACTTCAATTTCACACCGTTGCGCCCTCTTCTGTACAGTGTGTTGTCGACGAACTGGTACATACTCGAGCGCCGGGCTACTCTTTCTGCTTCTTCTTGCTCTTCGGGAAGTTCTCCGCTTTGGAGGAAATGGACAGTCTGCTGCGCCCACGCTGGAGCCTGTGGCTCGACGACAAGGACTGAAGGCACATTTGCTGCTGCGGGAACGTCCGCTTCTACGGCGAGGATCTGGGGCTCAGCCGGAGCTTGACGTTCCCTGACAAGCTTGCCAGAGCGAAACTTGTCGGGAGCGCCTGCTTCTACGGAACAAACCCTGGGGTTTTTCGGAGCAGACGGCTCCTCAGCGCTCTTGGCGTCGATCTTAGGGACCTTCTTTGCAGCGGCTCCGGGGAGCTCTGCCGGAAGATAGTCGCCGGAGACCAACTTCCTCTTCTTGCTCTGTCTGGTTGATGGCGTTACGGATGGCTGAGTCAGCTTGAGCACAAAGGTTCCTGGTTCCACAGGTAACTTGAATGCTGCGCACTTTGACAGGCCATCAGCGATGTCGTTCTCAGCTCTTGGAATGTGTTCCATTTGCAGGCCGTCAAAGCGCTCTTCTAGCTTCCTCACTTCATCAACGTACGCTTCCATCAACGGACTCTGGTAGTCTTTGTTCACTTGGCGGACGACAAGCTGCGAGTCACCCCTGACAATGAGCTTCTTGATCCCAAGTTCTGCCGCAATCCTGAGACCGGCGAGCAGACCTTCATACTCTGCAGTGTTGTTGGTTGCTTGTTCCTTGGGGAAGTGCATCTGGACTACGTACTTGAGGTGCTCTCCGGTGGGCACGATAAGTAACGCGCCAGCACCGGCGCCTTGCAGCGAGAAAGCACCATCAAAGTACATCAGCCACTCTTTGCTTGCTTCTTTGGCGGGGATGCTCGTCTCTGGGATATCTTCGTCCGGTGTTGGTGTCCACTCCGCTATGAACTCTGCCAATGCTCTGCTTTGGATAGTCGAGGTGATCTCGAACTAGAGACCGAAGCTCGACAGTTCTAGTGCCCACTCGACAATCCTGCCTGTCGCTTCTGGATTCTGCAGTATCCTCTTCAGCGGAAAGCGGGTGACAACCGTAATCTCATGTGCTTGGAAGTAATGGCGCGGCTTTCTCGAGGCCATGAGAAGGCCGAAAAGCAATTTCTGCACACCAGAGTACCTTGACCTAGCCCCGTGCAGAAGGGAGCTGACAAAGTAAACTGGGCGCTGCACCATTTTCTTTTTCTGCACCTCCACTTGCTCCTGCGCAGATTCGTCCTTGTCGGGGCCAGAGCTTGTCGGGGAAGCCCCCTGCTTGTCGCTGGACGTGCTTGCCGCGGTTGCTGGCTCATCATCTGCCTCCCTATCCGCTACTAACGCAGCACTAACCACTTGATTGGTTGCCGCCAGGTACAACAGCAACTTCTCTTGTGGTTTAGGCGCGACAAGTATTGGAGCGGAGGATAGGTATTTCTTCAAGTCTTGCAGCGCAGCCTCCGCTTCCGGAGTCCATCTCACTGGACCCGCCTTCTTCAAAACTTTGAAAAATGGCAGGGCGCGTTCTGCAGACTTGGAAATAAACCTGCTGAGAGCCGCGATGCAGCCGGCAAGCCTTCGTACATCCTTGACGCGTGTTGGTGCTTCAATCTGCTCGATGGCCTTGATTTTGTCTGGATTGGCTTCGATCCCTCGCTAAGACACGAACAACCCGAGAAGCTTCCCGGAAGGGACTCCGAACACGCACTTCTCGGGGTTGAGCTTGAGGCTGATCCTGCGCAGGTTCGTGAAGGTTTCTTCCAGATCTTGAATCAGGGTTGCCCTGTCCCTGCTCTTGACCACTATGTCATCCATGTAGGCTTCCACATTTCTGTGGATCTGTGGCTCAAAAGCGGTATGGACAACCCTCGCAAATGTCGAACCAGCATTCTTCAAACCGAAAGGCATCCGTACGAAACAGTACGTGCCACATGGAGTGATGAATGCGGTCTTCTCCTCGTCTTCTTCAGCCATGAAGATCTGATGGTATCCTGAGTATGCGTCAAGAAATGAAAGCAGGTCACATCCGGCCGTGGAGTCAACAATCTGGTCAATGCGCGGCAAGGGAAAGGGATCCTTGGGACAAGCTTCGTTAACATCAGTAAAGTCGATGCAAAGCCTCCATTTCCCATTTGCTTTGCGCACGACAACAGGATTGGCCAACCACGTCGGATGGAGCACACCTCTGACGAGGCCTGCCGCTTCCAACTTCTTGATTTCTTCTGCGATGAACTCTTGGCGCTCCACCGCTTGCTTCTTGACTCTTTGCTTGACGGGCCGCGCATGAGGACAAACGGCGAGGTGGTGCTTAATCACTTTCCTGGGAACGCCGGGGATGTCAGATGGTTGCCAGGCAAACACATCGACATTCGCCCGCAGGAAAGCAACGAGCGCGCTTTCCTATTTGGAGTCGAGAGTGAAACTGATGGTGAAGGTACCACCAGTGTCGTCCTCCTTGGCGGACACCTTCCTGGTCGTTGGCGGAGCTGCCATCGTCTTCTTACTCTTACCGGGGGAGCTCGATGGCGCGTCCTCGACGGCAGCGCAGCACTCCGAAGAGGTGCGCTTGCCGGAGTGGGCACCAGAGCACTCGCCGGGCTTGGTCTTCTTCTTGCCGGCGGAGCTCAATGGCGCGTCCTCGGCGGTAGCGCAGCACTCCGCGGAGGTGCGCTTGCCGGAGTGGGCGCCAGAGCACTTGCCGGGCTTAGTCTTCTTCTTCCCTCCGGGAGCTTCAGCGGCAAGTGGCTTGTGATCCGCTGCGGCTGCTGCTTCCCGGTAGATCTTGTCGACACAGATAAGGGCATCCTTCTTGTCACCAGGGACAGAGATGACGCTTATCGGGCCTGGCATCTTGAGCATGTTGTATGCGTAGTGAGAGGCCTCCATGAATTTGGCGAGCGCTGGACGGCCGAGAATTCCGTTGTAGGGCAACGGAAAATCAGCAACATCATAAGTGATCCTCTCTGTCCTGAAGTTCAGCTCGCTGCCAAATGTCACTGGCAATGTTATCTTCCCCTTCGGCTTGCTCATTCCCGGGTTGATTCCTTGGAACGTGCCGGTCTCTTCGAGCTCGCTGTCGGGGACTTGGAGTTTCCGGAGCACAGCGGAGGAGATCAGGTTCAAGCCGGCCCCGCCGTCGACTAGCATCTTGGTGACCTTGAGGTTGCGGACTGTTGGCGAGACCAACATCGGCAAGCACCCGATCGCAGTTGTGCGATCAGGGTGGTCCTCAATATCGAAGATGATATGCGTGCTGGACCATTTCAGAGGCTTGCGCGACTCGACGGGTGGTTCCGCTGCATTGACTTCCCGCGCCCACTGTTTGAGCTGGCGGTGAGAGGTATGCAGGGAAGCACCGCCGTCTACGCACAAGACCTCTGTGGCTTTCTGAAACTCCTGCTCACTGGTCTCGACGTCATCCATGTCTTCGTCTTCGTCGTCGTCTTCGTTCTTGTCGCGGCCACGGGGAGGCCTGTCCGTTTGCCGCTGCTTGTCCTTGTCGCGGCGTCCTCCCTGGCCGGGGCGCTTCGTACCCGATCCTCCGCCACCTCCCCGGGCTCTCTCCTTGTCGCGCCGCTCGTACTCGGCCTTTTGTAGCTCAACGAGCCGCTCGACCTGCTTGCAGCTCTGGAGGTCATGGCCCTTGGTGCGGTGGATCTTGCAGTACTGTTTGTTGGTGCCGTCCCGCTTGTCGGCGACCGCCACAGCCTGGCTGTTGGCGCATCCGGCAACCTCCTTGCCGGAGCTGCCAGCCTGGGCCTTCTTGGCAGCGCCCTCATCGCCGGACTGCTCAACAACCAGTACTTCTTGGCTCTTCTTCCTGTTGCTCTGCCGCCGGTTCTTCCTTGCTGGGGCGGTATCTTCACTGTCAGATTCTCTTGCTCCAGTGTTCTCTCCGGGGAGTTTCCTCCCTTCTTCAGCACGTGCACACTTGTCAGCCAGGGCATATAGCTCGCTGACGTCTTTGATCTTGCACATCGCCATCTCCTCCCGCATCCTGCGGTTGCGCACGTTCTGATGGAACGCGCTCATAACCGTGGCAGGGTGGACGTCTGGGATGTTGTAGTGCACGCGGCTGAATCTCTGGATGAACTTGCGCAAGGATTCCCCTTCCTTCTGGACGAGCAGATGAAGGTCGCTCGCTTGGCCATGGGGTTTGTGGCCGCCTGTAAAGGCGCCAACGAACTGATGGCACAAGTCTGTCCAGGAGGTTATGGAGTTATCCGGCAAGTGCATGAGCCAGGACCTGACGTTGGACTTGAGTACCAACGGGAAGTAGTTGGCAAGGATCTTGTCGTCCCGCCCCCCAGCAGCCTGCACCGCAATGGTGTAGATGCTGAGGAACTCCGACGGATGCGACTTGCCGTCGTACTTCTCTGGTACGTCTGGCTTGAAATTCTTCGTGCTGGGCCACTGGACTTGCCGCAGCTCATGGGTGAACGCAGGGCAGCCTACTGCGTACGGCAGGTCGCCTGGTCCCCCGGGCGCATGCACGTCGACACAGGGCCCAGCGCGCTGGTCTGACTGACGCCGCGCTTCTCTCCGACGCTCGATGCGAGTACGAGCGTCCTCTTGCTCTCGTTGTGGAGAACTTGGCGTTGATCGCGACGAGTTCGCGGATTCGACGACGCGGTGGAGTCGTTGTCGTGATGGTTCCGGCGAGTCAGCGATCTTGGCCTTTGGGGCGGGGAGTGCACGGTGGTCGCGCCCCCACCGGTCTTGGCGCCATCGGTTCTCGCCTGGCCGACCTGCCGCGGCTGCGACGCACTGTGCTGCCGCGGGTTGTCGCCGTTAGCGAAACCGATGAGGCTCTGTATCGTGGCCCTCCAGTCGGCGAGCTTGTCCGCTGTTGGAGGATAGTCTTGGAGCAGTTGAGCTCGCGCCAGAGCTTCTGCTGGAGTGGCGGGCAGCGGTGGCGAGCGGCGCGTGGAGCGGGATGTGCTCGAACTTCTAACCACGTTAGAAGGAGCAACACCTGGACCAGGCAGCCGCGCCACGCTCGTGCCAACACGTTGGTGTGAGTGCTGGCCTTGAGCGTCCTGGGATCCTCCGGCTCGATCTGGGTCCAGCGAGCGTATGGTACTGTGAGGGCCAAGACGCTGCTGGTCCCATGCCTCCTGAGAGGGGCACGGTGCATGCTCGGACGCCGTGGCACCATGAGCTGGCTCGATGGCGCCCGTTCCGCCGCCGGTGCCGTCCCCACCACCCGCTTGCTCCAGGGGCGGTGGGTTCGACGTAGACGGACCAGCCACCTTCGGAGCCTTCTTCTTCGGTGGCATGTCGATGAAGATGATGGAGATCTAGCCCGTGCAGACGCCGGATCAGGTTTGCACAACTTCGACGCCCCCTACCTGGCGCGCCAAAGATGTCGGCGGGAAATCTGCCTCCACCAACACCTATGGGGACCGGGCCCCTTTCTTGGTTCGGCGGGGGGCGGAGGTCGCATGAAGAGCGGATCGAGGCGGTGCACACGAGGGGTTTACCCAGCTTCGGGCCACACGGATGCGTAAAACCCTACTGCTGCTTTGTGGTTTGGTATTGTGTTCTTGCTCGAGAGCGTGTGGTGCTACAGTACACGCGAGCTGCTGGCGAGACCGTGCGTGAATGACCTCCTCCCCCTGCGTTGTGCATGGGGCCTCCTTTTATATGTGCAAGGGGTTACCCACAGGTGGCAACGTAGGTGGGGGTAAAACAGGAAACGCTGTGTTGGGTACAGCGGTTTGCACAGTGCTATCATACCTAACTCTGACGGCAGGGGACAAGGGCATTAAATGCCCGTCCGCGTCGCCCAGACGGTGCAGGAAAGGGGCCGTCTGGAGCGCCACCGTTTGCCACGATGGCTACTCTGTCAGCGTTGCTTTGCCACCGCATGCCCCTGGCTGCCCAGCCTCTCGCCACGTACGCCTGGAATGGCGCCAGAGCGACGCGTGGGTGGATGAGCTGGAGCGCAGGCGCGGGGTGGTGGCTTGCCGCGGCAAATGCCTTGCCGCGGTGGGTGCCTTGTCGCGCCCGGGAGCTTGCTGCTCACCGGTCCTTGCCGGGACGCGGGGCGCGTCGCAGCAAGTATCTTGTCGCGCCTCGGTCGGCCTTCCCAGCATGCTCCTCTTGCCGGGGTCTTGTGCTTCGAGCGGGCGTCCCGGCAAGCTCCTCTTGCCGGGGCCTTGCTCTCTTCGGGTGGCCTTCCCGGCAGGCTCCTCCTGCCAGGGCCTTGGCTTAAGTACTTTGTTCTTGGATGGCCCAAAAGGGGACCACGGAGAGTTTTGGCGATCGCCTGGCAAGCCTTGCCGCAGGGTGCTACGACTGCCCGTGCACAAGTCCGGGGTACTAAGGTACCCCTACTTTAGTACACCGACACCTAGCTTTACTTATCAACAAAAGAAAAAATTCTTCTATGATTTAAGACATTACTTTTGGGATGCCCACATATTTATAAAGAAGGAGTAGACGGTATTATTAGGGGAAAACTTTGTTTTTGCCACTCTAGCTTTTGACCACTTCGCTTTTGCCACTCTAGAAATTGACATTTCACTTTTGCCACTCTTAGATTTTGACAATGCATCACAATTAATGACAATTGTGATACATTGTCAAAATCTAAGAGTGGCAAAAGTGAAATGAAAAATTATTGCTTTTGCCACGAAATGTATTATCAAAAACTAAGAGCGGCAAAAGTGATATGTCAAATTCTAGAGTGGCATAAGCAAAGTGGGAAAAATCTAGAGTGGCAAAAACAAAGTTATCCCTATTATTAGACGTTGTGTACCTGAGCATGAATAGGGACAAATCCTACGGAAATGTCACTCCGAAGCTTACTGAGGGCATCATGCTCGAGATAGAACTGCTCACAAGGTATTGCAGTCTGGATTTTATTGGCCTGCTCTCTTCAAGGATGCCCGTAAATTCGTCTTATCTTGTGATGAATGCCAAAGAATAGGTTATATCAGTAAGCGTCAAGAAATGCCTATGAATTATTCACTGTTGTTGAACCATTTGATGTTTGGGGATTTTATTACATGGGACCTTATCCTTCCTCTAATGGGTATACACATATTTTGGTTGCTGTTGATTATGTTACTAAATGGGTAGAAGCTATTCCAACCAGTAGTGTTGATCACAACACCTCTATTAAAATGCTTAAGGAAGTTATTTTCCCAAGGTTTGGAGTCCCTAGATATTTAATGACTGATGGTGGTTCACACTTTATTCATGGTGCTTTCATAAAATGCTTGCCAAGTATGATGTTAACCATAGAATTGCATCACCTTATGATCCTCAGTCTAGTGGTCAAGTTGAACTTAGCAATAGAGAAATAAAATTAATCTTGCAAAAGACTATCAATAGGTCCCGGAAGAATTGGTCTAAGAAATTAGATCATGCACTTTGGGCTTATAGAATAGCAAATAAAAATCCTATGGTATGTCTCCTTATAAAATGGTTTATGGAAAAGCTTGTCACTTGCCTCTTGAGTTAGAACATAAAGCATATTGGGTATTTGATATTAGCTGATTAGATGAATGGAGAACCCAAGCTTATGAAAATGCCAAATTATTCAAAGAAAAGGTTAAAAGATGGCATGACAAGAGAATCCAAGAGCGTGAGTTTAAAGTCAGAGAATATGTTCTTTTGTACAACTCTTGTTTTAGATTCTTTACAGGAAAACTCCTCTCAAAATGGGAAGGCCCATATGTTATCGAGGAGGTTTATCAGTCAGGAGCCATCAAAATAAATAATGCCGAAGGTACTAACCCAAAGGTTGTCAATGGGCAACGAATAAAACAGTATATCTCAGGTACGCCCATTAATGTTGAAAGTAATATTATCCAAACTTTGACACCGAAAGAACACATAAAAGAGTCCTTCCGGAACTCTCCAGAATCGTGAAAATAAGGAGGTATGTGATACGATAAGTAAATGGACTCCGGAAAATCCGCAAAAATATTTTTTTGTCAGTTTTGGAATATTTAGAAAAAAATAGGAAAATAAGAAACTTCCAGGAAGCGTACCCTAGTGGGCACAAGACACCAGGGAGCGCCAAGCTTTCCTGGCGCGCCCGGGTGGGTTGTGCCCACCCGAGACACCTTCCGGACTCCTTTTTCTACATTTTGCTTGTTCCCCAAGATAAAAAATATATATACTCCCCGAACCTGTTGACCACCGTATAGCGGAGAAATCCTCTGTTCTATTTTCCTTGCTATTTTCTGACAGATTCAGCTAGATCAACATCATGTCTTCCTCACCTTTCAATAATGGAGAAGAAGACACAAGGGTGGTTCAGGAGGATCTAAGAAGAGATGAAGCTGAAGAGGTTGCTATGGAGGTAGGAGGAAAATCCTTTTGGGGGTCACTCTCCGGCCTCTGAGAGAGGCACACTAGCTGGCATATCTACTCACCCCAATCTTCATCAAGCCATGGGATCTTCAAACAATCCAGCGAGCTTGGATGTGCAAGAAGAACTCCCTCCGAGGAGGCCTTTACACAGGTTACATCGTAACAATTTTTGCAATTTGATTCACAATTATGGGTTCGAGAACACCCCTCGTAGGCACATACCGTCCAATTGGGACCTATCCCGGCCAAGAGAAAACGGTGCAGGAACAAAACCGTGGGGCCCAGGGAATAAACACATAATGGCTGAAGTGAAGAAAAATAGTGAGTTACTTCATCAAGCCCTTCGGGAGATTCAAGGTTTGAAGGATCGACTCATGGTTATATTGGAGAATACTACTTCATCACCACCACCATCATCTTCACCACCAAAGGAGAATTGATTATCGGGTATGGGCACTCCCCTTGGCTTCCACCAAGTTTGGGAGAGGTTCTTGTCGGGACCCCGATCCTAAGTCACACCGATCTAGCATGTAACACATCATATCACTTTGCGGCCTCACGCACGGTATTCCACGGGTGCCACCTTACCTGGCCCGGGACCGTTTGCGCCTTTTGGCTCACGTATATGATAGTGTCGCTAGCATCCATATGACGGAGAACCCGGGCCGACATGGCTAGTCGTGAACCCAAAGCGGCGCTAACCTATGAGGACAGGCATACATGAATCACATCGAGCATGTCGGTCATCAACGTGTGAATCCGGGCTGTAGCACTGGGCTAACAGGACTCCGGTAACCCGGGCTGTAGCAGGCTAGGCAGGACTCCGGATGTCACCGCGTGACATTTCCCCGAAGGGACAGACACAAGAACGAAGTGAAACACATGCCGGCCAGTCAAGCGTCCTGAGCAGTAGTGCTGGGCTAGCAGGACTCCGGTGAACCGGGCTGTAGCGGACTACTATCGCTCAGAAGCACTAGACTACATTTCCCCATATGATAGGCTGCCAAGGATAAACAACTAGATAGTCGGATCCCACACATACCAAGCATTTCAATCATACACACAATATGCTCGATATGTGTAATTACAACATGGCATCACAACAAGACTCTACGACTCAAAGTATTTATTCATTAGGCTCCGAGGAGCGAGATATTACAAACATGGGTCCCATGACCCAACATACAGAGCATACAAGCAACAAGCACATGCGGAAGCTTAACTTGTCTGAGTACAGACAACTACAAATGAAAAAGGCTGAGAAGCCTGACTATCCACTAGACCCTGTCGAGGGCACAAGATCGTAGCTGAGGTATCAAGCTAAACGTCGAAGTCCAAGCGGTACTACTAGCGAGACTGAAGTCTCTCTGCAAAACATAAAATAGGCAAACGTGAGTACAAATGTACTCAGCAAGACTTACATCAGAACTATCTACACATGCATCAGTATCAAAAGGGGGTGGTGGAGTTTAACTGCAGCAAGCCAGCTTTGACTCGGTGGCTATCCTGAACTACGACTGCAAGTAACTCTTTTGAGGTGGCGCACACGAGTCCACATATTCACCATATCAATACACCACTATGGATCCGCTCTCGTCTCCCTACGAGAAGGCCATCCATAGCACTCACGCTTATCTTGCGCATTTTAGAGTATCCACTTTCACTTGTCTATGAACTATGCAAGGGGTCCAAGTTTCCATATCCGAGGAATCCGGCTATTCGAATAGATAATGATAACCCTGCAGGGGTGTACTTCTTCACACACGCTCTCGCCACTTATCGCCCTGTACACGTCATGTACCTCGGCAACCTTCAAGCGGAAGCCGGGCGAGGGAGTCGGCCACGACCTGACTAACCAACAAGTCTCTAGTCCAGGTTTATCGCCTATTCGGGTTCCATCCGCAAGGAGATCCGGCCGGGGTGTCGCTCACGGCCCCAAACGATGTGAGCAGGGTTCCCAAGCCCACCAACCGGGTGCCACTTGGTACACCGTGCCACTGTGCCTAGTCTGTCCCAAGCCCACCTGTACCGGGTGCCACTTGGTAGACTACTAACACTACCTACAAACACCAGAAACTAGTTGCAACTCCTGGACAGAGATCAAGTTGATTAATAAGTCGAGAGGGGTCGAGTTACCGGAACCCAATGTGTGGTAGTAACTGTTCATGGATCACAAACACAGAACTCAGTTCCTGAGGACGGCTGCAATGAGACAACCCACCATGTACTCCTACATGGCCTCTCACCGCTACCTTTACCAAATCGTGTTCACACACTTAGCTCTCAACAGTAGGACATGTTCACCACATTCCAATTCATTCCCGATGAATCAGACCCGACTCAACTCTAAGCAGTAGCAGGCATGACAACAAGCATGAATGAGTAGGCACAACAGGGCTCAAACAACTCCTACTCATGCTAGTGGGTTTCATCTATTTACTGTGGCAATGACAGGTCATGCAGAGGATAAGGGGTTCAACTACCGCAGCAAGTAACAGATGATTCGTTGTTGTCCTAATGCAGTAAAAGAGAGCAGGAGCGAGAGAGTGGGATTGTATCGGAATGAACAAGGGGGTTTTGCTTGCCTGGCACTTCTGAAGATATTATAGTTCTTCATCGGTGTCATCGATCTCATCGTCGAAACCACGTCTATCGAGCGGGGACAATCACCGGCAACAGAGAAAGAATACAATCAATGCAATGCGACAATATGATGCATGATCATGACATGGCAATATGATGTGGTTTGAGCTAATGCAACTAGCAACCAGATTAAATGAAGTTGATTTGAATCCAAGATTCAAATTCAAACTCCATATGTGGATATTTAAATGCCATAATAAGATTTGTGCTAAACAGCAACTATAAGTTGTTCTAACATGCATGAAAATGGTACAGATGGATTCCTTGAATTTTTCTGATAATTTTCCATATATAAATTATTTCATTCTGAGCTATAGATTATTTTCTATGATTTTTCAAAGTTTAGGCAATTTTCTGGATTTCCCTAATTAATAAAAATTCCAGAAAATAAGTTATTGCGTCAGCCTGACATCATCATGACGTCAGCAGGTCAACGGGGCACGGTCCAGGTCAAACCTGACGTGTGGGCTCCACACGTCAGTGTCATAGTGTTAAACAGGGGTGTGCTTAGCCTAATTACAAAATTAGTGGGCGCTGGGGCCCATCTGTCAGCGTATGTGGGTGATCTAGCTGGCGGTGGTTAGCGCTAATGACGCGCCACGTCGGCACTCGCCGGAGCACGGCCGGCGACGACCAAAACGACGGCGGCGCGGCTCGGATTTGAGCATCGGGCGGTGGTTTGGCGCGCTGAGCGCACCGGGGAGGAGCCCTTGCTCGTCCGCATCCAATGGACCGGACGGAAGGCCGCGGGGTGGCCGGAATTCGTCGGAAGTGACCTCATGGCGGCGGCCGGAGTTCGGCGGAGTCCGGCGCGACGTTCCACGGCATGTCGAGATCAGCTGAGGGGCTCTACGGGTTCCTGGGGTCACCAGGAGCACGCCGGTGCAACGAACGCAAGTGCAGGAGCTCGGGAGCGCGGGGCTCGCCGGTCATGGCGGACGCGAGCTACGGCCATGGCAGCACAGCTAGCTAGAGGACGGACCAGAGAGGGAGAGGTGAGGGGTAATACTCCGGGGCTCACAGCAAGGTCGAAGAGCAGCTCGGTGGTCTCGGGGAGGCGTCGGAGACGGCGAATCGACCGCGGCGATTGCCGGACAGATGCGGCGATGAAGGCGGCGGGGACGACGCTGCGGTGCACCCGGCGTCACGTGGGTTGGTGGAGACGAAGAGGAAGGCGCGGCGGTTCTTCTGGAAGCATCGGCGACGCGAGGTGTGGACGGTGGCCACGGTGGCAGTGAACGGCGGCGACGGGCTCGCTCAGGTTGCCGTGAGAGAGAGAGCAGGGGAGGGGAAAGCACGGGAGAGAGAGGGGGCGGTCCAGGGGGGTCTGCGTGGCGTCGTCCAGAAGATCGGGGAGGCCAGGCAGGCAGGGAGGAGCTGGGCGGCTCGCCTGCGCGCCGGGCACGCAGCTGCTTCTCCTCCTGGCAAGAGGAAGAAGACAGTGCTGCCCCTGGTGGGCCGGGCTGGCTTTGCCCGGCTGGGCTGCTACAGTGGTGGGCTGGCTAGGCTGCCAGGTAAGTGGACAGGTAACTTCTGTTCTAATATTTCTTGTTTTCTATAACTTCTGACATTTGTTTTTGACTTAACAATAAATACTAGCACAAATCTAAAAATGTTGGGATTGCTTGTGACCACTAGTTATAATATACCAGAGGCCCTCACCAATTTCCAACATTTTTGGAGCCTCTAAAATATTTATATTATTTTTAACAGCTCCAATTCAAATACATATGGGTTCATTCAAAAATCCAAAAATGTGCATCACCTCTGGTTGTTGGTTGCAACATTTTCCAAAGACCAAGAACATTTTTGAATAGCATTTTGGGTTAATTGAAATTCCATTTTTAATTTGCAACTATTTGAATTTGCTTTGGTGCTAGGGTTTGAAGCATTCCCCATTTCAAATTTAACTGAAACTTAAACATGATGCACCACAAGATGAAAGCACTAGGCAGCACCAGAAGCTAGGGATGTGACAACTCGCCCCCACTAAACAAGAATCTCGTCCCGAGATTCAAGCGTAGGGTAGGATGAAAGGGGAACGCAAACTAACATAATCTTCACGATCTAGGTGGCACTTCATAAGAACGTTGACACGATCACCATCTTGATCTTGACATCTTTGCCTTCGAGATCTTCATCCATATGAGGACGACGAAAGAAACTCTACTAGGATTGATCTTCTTGAAGATCAAGCTATTCAAGATCAACTCGCGGAATGAGATGTTGGAACATCTCAAGTTGAGACACAAAACACATCGAGAGGGATGGAAGAACAACGACGGGGTTTGATTTGATGGGCAACAATTCCACGCTTAGAAGGATGGTGGATGGTGTCACGGTGGCGAAGGAATAATTGCCATGATCCATAATGGGGCACCTCAGGGAAGGTGACTCGAAGAACTATCCCCTTAAGTGGCAAAAAGAATTACTTTTGATCCATAGATCACTAAAACTCTCTATACCAGCCTAAGGCAATCACAAAACGATCGTTTGAACGGATTCGAAAGAATGGCATACTCACACCAGGGTAAATGATGTGGACTACCTTGTTGAAGACAATGCAATGGATGATTCTGCGTGTGCGTGCTCTCAAGAACTTGAGCATTTCCATATTCATCAAGGTTCTACCAACATCCGTGTCAAGGATCCTGGCAACACAACATACTACCATAATGAATAGTGATGGACGGTGCAGATGCAAAAGGAAATAACACATTCTCAGATTTTTCCTTAGCAATGCCAAAGAAGAAAATCTGGATGATCGACCGAGAGACATTTAGCACTCCGCTTCTAATGTTCTCCTTGATGTACTAGCGTAACCCATTTATAGGTAAGGTTTGGTATCTAGAACATCAAGTAAAAGGTCGGACTTCGGAACACAAAAATCCACAAGGAATAACTATGGAAGTAAATCCTGCGAGATCCTTATGTGGAGGTGGCCAACTTCCTCAATCGAGATACTACGATAATAGGTCTTCCGGCTGGTGTGTTGGCCACGACATCCACCTACCGGGTTACAGAGAGACCATTAGTATAGTTCTTGGAAAAACGTTCCAACCATCATATCTGCCTGAGATTCAGATCTGGTTGGTGTCAGGATATTCCAGACTCATCGAATCTAGAAGAAAAAGTGAAAATTTGCAACACAAATCGACGAGATGACGTTGTGAGATTCTCGGGAAATGAACTACGATAGCAAGCTCCAAAACATGAGCGGGTTTTGCTACACTCATGTGAACATGTTGTCCAAGACAAACATGGCCATGTAGTAGTCTTACAATAAAACACTATCGAGTTCCGGTGGGGAACCATGATCAAGGATATCGAAGTCCTTACATAAGGCATGCTTCTTAAGAAGGAAGTTCTTCTCCTCGAACAAGTCATTCAGTGGCTTGGTGTGCTAGGGATACATATAGAATGAAGGTTGCAAGTCTTCAATCCACACAATACTTTGCACGTATGCATGACTGATTTGGGATGATTCCAGAGGAAACAAAACAAACCTTTGTCGGGACCCCGATCCTAAGTCACACCGATCTAGCATGTAACACCTCATATTACTTTGCGGCCTCACGCACGGTATTCCCACGGGTGCCACCTTACCTGGCCCGGGACCGTTTGCGCCTTTTGGCTCACGTATATGATAGTGTCGCTAGCATCCATATGACAGAGAACCCGGGCCGACATGGCTAGTCGTGAACCCAAGGCGGCGCCAACCTATGAGGACAGGCATACATGAATCACATCGAGCATGTCGGTCATCAACGTAATTATCCGGGCTGTAGCACTGGGCTAACAGGACTCCGGTAACCCGGGCTGTAGCAGGCTAGGCAGGACTCCGGATAACACCGCGTGACATTTCCCCGAAGGGACAGACACAGGAACGACGTGAAACACATGCCGGCCAGTCAAGTGTTCCGAGCAGTAGTGCTGGGCTAGCAGGACTCCGGTGAACCGGGCTGTAGCGGACTACTATCGCTCAGAAGCACTAGACTTACATTTCCCCATATGAAAGGCTGCCAAGGATAAACAACTAGATAGTCGGATCCCACACATAGCAATACACGTTACACGTACGCATAACATGCAAGTATGTGCTGTACAACATGGCATCACAACATAACGCAAACTCATATAGATAAAGGCCCAGAAGAGCCACATAGCATTAAATAAAACAGGGGTCACATGACCCATCATTCAGAGCATACAAGCAACAAGCGGAAGCATTACATGTCTGAGTACAGACAACTACAAAATAAAAGGCTGAGAAGCCTGACTATCTACAACCTCCGATCAAGATCGTAGCTGAGGTACAAGCTACCTATCGAAGTCCAAGCGGAACTACTAGTGAGACAGATGTCTCATCTGCAAAACATAAATAAAGCAAACGTGAGTACAAAGGTACTCAGCAAGACTTACATCAGATCCTATCATACATGCATTAGTATCAAGGAGGTAATGTGGGGTTTAGTTGCAGCAAGCCAGCTTTGACTCTGTGGCTATCCTGTTCTACGACTGTTGGTAACTCTTTTGAAAAGGCGCACACGAGTCCACTAATCACCACCTCAATACACTACTATGGATTCATCCCCGTCTCACTACGAGAAGGCCATCCATAGCACTCACACTTATCTTGAGCATTTTATGGTATCCACTTCAAGTTGTCTATGTACCACGTAAGCATCCAAGGAGTCCTTAACCGAGGACGCGGCTATTCGAATAGATCATGATAACCCTGCAGGGGTGTACTTCTTCACACACGCTCTCACCACTTATCACCATGTACACGTCATGTATCTCGGCAACCTTCAAGCGGAAGCCTGGCGAGGGTGTCGGCCACGACCTGACTAACCACACAAGACTCTAGTCCAGGTTTATCGCCTATTCGGGTTCCATCCGCAAGGAGATCCGGCCGGGGTGTCGCTCACGGCCCCAAACGATGTGTGCAGGGTTCCCAAGCCCACCTCGCTGGGTGGATCTACGCTTGGTACACCGTGCCACTTGTGCCTAGTCTGTCCCAAGCCCACCTGGCTGGGTGCCACTTGGTAGACTACTAACACTACCTACAAACACCAGAAACTATTTGCAACTCCTGGACAGAGATCAGGTTGGTTAATAAGTCGAGAGGGGTCGAGTTACCGGAACCTAATGTGTGGTAGTATCGAGTCATTGGACAACATACATAGAACTCAGTGCTTAGGGACGGTTCCAGTGAGACAACCCACCATGTACTCCTACATGGCCTCTCACCGCTACCTTTACCAAAACGTGTTCACACACTTAACTCTCAGCATCAGAACATATCATATCACTCCAATCCATTCCCAATGAATCAGACCTGACACAACTCTAAGCAATAGCAGGCATGGCATGGTAGAAGCACAACATGGCTCACACAACTCCTACACATGCTAGTGGGTTTCAACTATTTACTGTGGCAATGACAGGTCATGCAGAGGAATGGGTTCAACTACCGCAGCATAAAGTAGCAGTTGATTCGTTGTTGTCCTAATGCAATAAAAGAGAGCAGGAGCGAGAGTGGGACCATATCGGAATGAACAAGGGGGGTTTGCTTGCCTGGTAGATCAACAGGGGGGGCACTGCTTCACAGACAGGTACTCTGGAACGGTCTCCGGAGCAGGACCTGTCGAGAAGGAACGGTGCCAACAATCAATACACAAACATATGCAACAATATGATGCATGAACATGGCATGAAGATGTGATGTTGTTTGACCTAATGCAACTAGTATTCACACTGAAAGAAGTCCATTTGAACCAAAGGTTCAAATGCAACTCCTAATTAAGCTCTTATAAATGCCATTTATATGATTTCACCTATTCAGCAGGTATAAGTTGTTTTGTCATGCATGAAACTGGTACAGATGGATAGATTGCATTTTTCTGATAATTTTTCATATATAAATTGTTTCAATCTGAGCTACGGTTGATTTGATATGAAATTTTGAAGTTTGAAACATTTTCTGGAATTTCCTGTTTAAACTTAAATCCAGAAAAAAAGAATAACTGCGTCAGCAATGCGTCATGCCTACGTCAGCAGGCCAACGGCGCTGACCAGGTCAAACCTGACCAGTGGGGCCCACTGGTCAGTGACACAGGACGGTTTAGAGACAATGGCAGGTGGGGCCAGGTCAACGGACACGTCGGCGGGGTCAACCCCCGCCGGTCAGAGCGGTCAGCCCGCCGGCGTTTAGCCGCCGGCGGCACCAGATGCGGCGGAGCGGCGCGGGATTTGCCTACAGGGTGCGGTTTGGCTCGCGGAGCATAGCTACGGGATGCGGACGCTCGTCCGCATCCAACCGTGGTGGTGGCGCGGCCGGGGAGTGGCCGAAGTAACGCCGACGACGAGGTTTAGCAGCGACAACAGCTCGGCGTTCTCGGGGTGGTGCTACAGAGCTCGGGAGGAGGCGCTGCGGGTGGCTACGGACTCCTGGAGCTGCGCTGAGCACGATGGTGTGCTTGGGCACGAGTTGCGGTGGCTGTGGCCACGACGGTGACGTGCGGTGGCGGCGGCGAGCTTCGGCCGAGGTGGGAACCACGGCTAGAGGTCGCAAGAGACGACGGGGAGAGGGGCGGAGGAATGAGGGGCTCACAGGGAACTCGCGGAGCAGGCTAGTGAGCTCGGGGAGGACTTGAGGCCGGCGAATCGACGGCGGCGATCACCGGACAGAGGCGAGGACGATGGCGATGATGGCGGCTCCACAGGGCGTCTGGTCTCGATTCCCTCAGCTGGGAGAGGCGGCGCTCGACGGCGGTGCTGGTGGACGCGACAGAGGGCGGAGGGGATGGCCTTGGCCGCGGCGAACGGCGTCGGTGGCGACGAGCGCGTTCGGACGCGAGAGAGGGAGAGATCCAGGGGAGGAGGGAGAGCGAGGGAGAGTGCGAGGGGTCGGGGCGGCGCGTGGCGTCGTCCGAAGGCCAGAGCGTCGAGGGGGAGGGCAGGCAGGCAGCTGCCGTGGCGCGCATGCGCGCGGCATGCGGCGACCACGCGCCCGGCGTCCTCCTGGCGCGGTGGAGACGACGACTGGCGCTGGCCAGTCGGCTGGGCCGGCCTGTTGGCCACTGGGCCAGGCCAGGGAGGTAAGTACAGGTACGTTCTTTCTATTTATTTCTTTTTTCTATTTTCTGACATTTGTTTTGATTTAGTAAAAATACTAAACCATTTTATTTAATTATGCCAATTTTTGTAGGGGCTAAAGGTATTTTTCCAGAGCTCCTCAATTATTGGCATAACTTTTGGACATATAAAATATATATAACATTTATATATCCAATGCAAATAATTATGCATTAACTCCAAATGCCCAAAATAAATATTTAAGAGCTTCTAAAAATATTGGTTTGATTTTTATCTCTGCCCAATATTTTCAGAGAGAGACATGAACATTTCTTGGACCTTTTTGGAGAAATTTTTATTTGGGTCATTTCCAGAAAAGATTCTGAGGGTTTCACAAATCCCCATTTCAAATTTAAATGAAATTTAAACATGATGCACACATGACTAGCTAGCCTTGAGCATACCAGAACTAGGGATGTGACAACCTTTCTCAAATTCATGGTGGCAACTTACACCAAATGCACATGAATTCGAGGAGGTCACTTCTTCCATCCAAGCATATGCTTCATGAACGGAACACGAAGGCATTGCTTACAAAGTTTCCAATACTAGTGTAGCATTCAACATGAATCATGGGGGAGACAAAATGCTGCTAATGGGCTCAACAACAACTCATCGGTATTTCCATATCACTGGACTTCCACCATCATGTGAACGATGTGATAGTAATGGTCAGACCAAAAGATGTAATGGTGTATGCTCGCGGGATCAACCACGGGTAAGACAACATTACGAACATCGTTGGTTCTGATTTGACTTGACAATAGCCCACACTCAAGTCAAAGTTTTGACAAGTCAATAGATCCAACAGCTGATCACGAGGACCAATCGATGGAGATATCATCTTTCTTCAACATACACACAACACAAAGATATCCCTTCAGAAAGAACCAGATTCGGCAAAGCTTTTTATCTTCCAACTCTCCAAGTTGTTGTTTAGCTTAACCAACTAGCTCAGGGGTATCCAACACAGATCCTTGGAGAAGGGGTGGTTTGGAGGAAAACCAACATGATCACGAACTCAACATAGCGGTCAGGTGACAACCCGGTAATACTTCCGAGAAGATATTCGAAAATCACGAACCACCGATATGTTACTAAGCTCGGGAGCAATCTTGCTTTTTAGGGCAAGACGATATGATCAAAAGAGTGAGGACTTGACACAATCCTAACTCATTGATCAAAGAGTGTACCAGAAATAAGGACTAGGTAGCACGACCAATCTTAGGATGATGATTTAATAACCAACACGCTAAGAATGAGAATATTGTCCATTAACTACCAGGCAACACGGTTGCTAGGAGTATTGATTTCACACATCACAATTCACTTGTCGGTATTCCGGTTGTAACAACACAGGACCGAGGAATGAATAATGATAGCAAGAAGTATTACTGCGTCAAGAATTCATAAGAGGTGGTGCAATCTCATGACACTCTTGACATAAAGATGGTAACACTCCAAGGTAGAGCAGAGCAGAAGCTGGGTTGGCATTTTGATCTGCGGAGTACAACTGCTTTGACCCACTCCTAGATATGGATGGGGTACTGGAATTTGTTTCTCCTAGTCATTCCGGAATAGAATGGCTTGACGGACCACAAGAATAATAAGCATCGATAACACGAATGCACAACAATTCCTGACTATCAATTGATAGACTAGGGTCGGAATACAGCTGAGGAGGATCAACTCAAGGAACATATAACTTTCTGAGTTGTGGATTCATGGGTTAGTATGTCAAACGAGTTCAACAAGTTTCTTCCGGATAACCCATGCAGAAAGGAAGAACTGGCAGAATCACAATATGAGTGGAGTACTCCTCAAGAGCACCCTGGTTGTGATCTTTTGATTCAGAACGAATTTCTGCCAAGGATGGTTCATGGCATTTGGAAGAAGGCAATACCATGGACCTCGAGAACTAATGCAAAGGTTACTAATATCCTAAGGGAACTAGCAAATACTAACAACATGAAGTAGGGTGAATCTCGGGTTCGAAACCCAGGAGAAGAATGCTGACTACTGGATGGCATCACGGGATGCTTTCGAGAATGGTGGCCAGAATCATTACACTGGGAACACAAAACATTCCTAGATTACTGAGTGGTTCTCGAAAACACCTAGGATCATAATACTAACTCCAACATACATGTCGAGGCAAAAGAGTACCTCAACTGACCGGTTAGTGTGCTTATTCTGACCAAAAGGACATCGGGAATGGAAGGAAAGGATTTGCAAATGCATCAGACTAGTTAGAAACCTGGGATGACTCGGGCAGCATAACAGCTGTAATTGCTTGAAATGATTAGAGACAACCTGCATAAAATGGTGGCATAGCCACTCAACATCACAATATCAATGTTCTGAAGCCAGCTAAGAACACATGGAAGTAGTAGAAACTGAATTGAGGCTTGAACTCAACAATCCTAGGCAACTACGGTTTAGTAACACGTCATCCTGAGAGATAGATGAGAAGGCCTAGTTCTTAAACCCCGTAGAAGAGAAGAGGATGACTCAGATCAGAAGGCCATGAGGTATAAGGAGTAAAAAGAGCCTTACGTTCCATCCCACAATCAATTCCCTTACATAACTAAAGCATTTCTAGACACAACTTCGACCAGTTTGGCTTGGTAATCCTACAGGCAGTCAGGCTCTGATACCAACGCTGTCGGGACCCCGATCCTAAGTCACACCGATCTAGCATGTAACACATCATATCACTTTGCGGCCTCACGCACGGTATTCCACGGGTGCCACCTTACCTGGCCCGGGACCGTTTGCGCCTTTTGGCTCACGTATATGATAGTGTCGCTAGCATCCATATGACGGAGAACCCGGGCCGACATGGCTAGTCGTGAACCCAAAGCGGCGCTAACCTATGAGGACAGGCATACATGAATCACATCGAGCATGTCGGTCATCAACGTGTGAATCCGGGCTGTAGCACTGGGCTAACAGGACTCCGGTAACCCGGGCTGTAGCAGGCTAGGCAGGACTCCGGATGTCACCGCGTGACATTTCCCCGAAGGGACAGACACAAGAACGAAGTGAAACACATGCCGGCCAGTCAAGCGTCCTGAGCAGTAGTGCTGGGCTAGCAGGACTCCGGTGAACCGGGCTGTAGCGGACTACTATCGCTCAGAAGCACTAGACTACATTTCCCCATATGATAGGCTGCCAAGGATAAACAACTAGATAGTCGGATCCCACACATACCAAGCATTTCAATCATACACACAATATGCTCGATATGTGTAATTACAACATGGCATCACAACAAGACTCTACGACTCAAAGTATTTATTCATTAGGCTCCGAGGAGCGAGATATTACAAACATGGGTCCCATGACCCAACATACAGAGCATACAAGCAACAAGCACATGCGGAAGCTTAACTTGTCTGAGTACAGACAACTACAAATGAAAAAGGCTGAGAAGCCTGACTATCCACTAGACCCTGTCGAGGGCACAAGATCGTAGCTGAGGTATCAAGCTAAACGTCGAAGTCCAAGCGGTACTACTAGCGAGACTGAAGTCTCTCTGCAAAACATAAAATAGGCAAACGTGAGTACAAATGTACTCAGCAAGACTTACATCAGAACTATCTACACATGCATCAGTATCAAAAGGGGGTGGTGGAGTTTAACTGCAGCAAGCCAGCTTTGACTCGGTGGCTATCCTGAACTACGACTGCAAGTAACTCTTTTGAGGTGGCGCACACGAGTCCACATATTCACCATATCAATACACCACTATGGATCCGCTCTCGTCTCCCTACGAGAAGGCCATCCATAGCACTCACGCTTATCTTGCGCATTTTAGAGTATCCACTTTCACTTGTCTATGAACTATGCAAGGGGTCCAAGTTTCCATATCCGAGGAATCCGGCTATTCGAATAGATAATGATAACCCTGCAGGGGTGTACTTCTTCACACACGCTCTCGCCACTTATCGCCCTGTACACGTCATGTACCTCGGCAACCTTCAAGCGGAAGCCGGGCGAGGGAGTCGGCCACGACCTGACTAACCAACAAGTCTCTAGTCCAGGTTTATCGCCTATTCGGGTTCCATCCGCAAGGAGATCCGGCCGGGGTGTCGCTCACGGCCCCAAACGATGTGAGCAGGGTTCCCAAGCCCACCAACCGGGTGCCACTTGGTACACCGTGCCACTGTGCCTAGTCTGTCCCAAGCCCACCTGTACCGGGTGCCACTTGGTAGACTACTAACACTACCTACAAACACCAGAAACTAGTTGCAACTCCTGGACAGAGATCAAGTTGATTAATAAGTCGAGAGGGGTCGAGTTACAGGAACCCAATGTGTGGTAGTAACTGTTCATGGATCACAAACACAGAACTCAGTTCCTGAGGACGGCTGCAATGAGACAACCCACCATGTACTCCTACATGGCCTCTCACCGCTACCTTTACCAAATCGTGTTCACACACTTAGCTCTCAACAGTAGGACATGTTCACCACATTCCAATTCATTCCCGATGAATCAGACCCGACTCAACTCTAAGCAGTAGCAGGCATGACAACAAGCATGAATGAGTAGGCACAACAGGGCTCAAACAACTCCTACTCATGCTAGTGGGTTTCATCTATTTACTGTGGCAATGACAGGTCATGCAGAGGATAAGGGGTTCAACTACCGCAGCAAGTAACAGATGATTCGTTGTTGTCCTAATGCAGTAAAAGAGAGCAGGAGCGAGAGAGTGGGATTGTATCGGAATGAACAAGGGGGTTTTGCTTGCCTGGCACTTCTGAAGATATTATAGTTCTTCATCGGTGTCATCGATCTCATCGTCGAAACCACGTCTATCGAGCGGGGACAATCACCGGCAACAGAGAAAGAATACAATCAATGCAATGCGACAATATGATGCATGATCATGACATGGCAATATGATGTGGTTTGAGCTAATGCAACTAGCAACTAGATTAAATGAAGTTGATTTGAATCCAAGATTCAAATTCAAACTCCATATGTGGATATTTAAATGCCATAATAAGATTTGTGCTAAACAGCAACTATAAGTTGTTCTAACATGCATGAAAATGGTACAGATGGATTCCTTGAATTTTTCTGATAATTTTCCATATATAAATTATTTCATTCTGAGCTATAGATTATTTTCTATGATTTTTCAAAGTTTAGGCAATTTTCTGGATTTCCCTGATTAATAAAAATTCCAGAAAATAAGTTATTGCGTCAGCCTGACATCATCATGACGTCAGCAGGTCAACGGGGCACGGTCCAGGTCAAACCTGACGTGTGGGCTCCACACGTCAGTGTCATAGTGTTAAACAGGGGTGTGTTTAGCCTAATTACAAAATTAGTGGGCGCTGGGGCCCATCTGTCAGCGTATGTGGGTGATCTAGCTGGCGGTGGTTAGCGCTACTGACGCGCCACGTTGGCACTCGCCGGAGCACGGCCGGCGACGACCAAAACGACGGCGGCGCGTCTCGGATTTGAACATCGGGCGGTGGTTTGGCGCGCTGAGCGCACCGGGGAGGAGCCCTTGCTCGTCCGCATCCAATGGACCGGACGGAAGGCCGCGGGGTGGCCGGAATTCGTCGGAAGTGACCTCATGGCGGCGGCCTGAGTTCGGCGGAGTCCGGCGCGACGTTCCACGGCATGTCGAGATCAGCTGAGGGGCTCTACGGGTTCCTGGGGTCACCAGGAGCACGCCGGTGCAACGAACGCAAGTGCAGGAGCTCAGGAGCGCGGGGCTCGCCGGTCATGGCGGACGCGAGCTACGGCCATGGCAGCACAGCTAGCTAGAGGACGGACCAGAGAGGGAGAGGTGAGGGGTAATACTCCGGGGCTCACAGCGAGGTCGAAGAGCAGCTCGGTGGTCTCGGGGAGGCGTCGGAGACGGCGAATCGACCGCGGCGATTGCCGGACAGATGCGGCGATGAAGGCGGCGGGGATGACGCTGCGGTGCACCCGGCGTCACGTGGGTTGGTGGAGACGAAGAGGAAGGCGCGGCGGTTCTTCTGGAAGCATCGGCGACGCGAGGTGTGGACGGTGGCCACGGTGGCAGTGAACGGCGGCGACGGGCTCGCTCGGGTTGCCGTGAGAGAGAGAGAGAGCAGGGGAGGGGAAAGCACGGGAGAGAGAGGGGGCGGTCCAGGGGGGTCTGCGTGGCGTCGTCCAGAAGATCGGGGAGGCCAGGCAGGCAGGGAGGAGCTGGGCGGCTCGCCTGCGCGCCGGGCACGCAGCTGCTTCTCCTCCTGGCAAGAGGAAGAAGACAGTGCTGCCCCTGGTGGGCCGGGCTGGCTTTGCCCGGCTGGGCTGCTACAGTGGTGGGCTGGCTAGGCTGCCAGGTAAGTGGACAGGTAACTTCTGTTCTAATATTTCTTGTTTTCTATAACTTCTGACATTTGTTTTTGACTTAACAATAAATACTAGCACAAATCTAAAAATGTTGGGATTGCTTGTGACCACTAGTTATAATATACCAGAGGCCCTCACCAATTTCCAACATTTTTGGAGCCTCTAAAATATTTATATTATTTTTAACAGCTCCAATTCAAATACATATGGGTTCATTCAAAAATCCAAAATGTTTAGAAAAATGTGCATCACCTCTGGTTGTTGGTTGCAACATTTTCCAAAGACCAAGAACATTTTTGAATAGCATTTTGGGTTAATTGAAATTCCATTTTTAATTTGCAACTATTTGAATTTGCTTTGGTGCTAGGGTTTGAAGCATTCCCCATTTCAAATTTAACTGAAACTTAAACATGATGCACCACAAGATGAAAGCACTAGGCAGCACCAGAAGCTAGGGATGTGACAGTTCTCCGGTACCTAAAAAAGCTAGCGACGATGACAAAGGGGATCCAGTTGCGAATAAACCCTCTGAGACACAGTCCAAGCGTCGGCGCCCTAAACGCCGTTCTAAGCCTCGTCGCTCAAAAGATGGAACACTGTCACCGGAAATAGTACTCCGGGCGACGCTGAAAACAATGAAGACCCTTTTGGAGCTGCATCCGAACAGGAGGAACAAGACAACGGGCAAGATAACCCTGATAAACATGCCATGACCAATGACCCGGATGATGATAGTTATCGTCCAGTCTCCAAAGATGAGGAGAGCCTCGACAGCGAGGATTTCATCATGCCTGAGGCACCCCTAGAGTAGGAGCGCTTCAAGCCCCAGCTAATAGCTACTCCCAGAAGCCTAAAGAAAAAGCAGCAGCAGCTCCAAGTCGATCAAGACCTACTCATCGACAGATGGACCGATGTCCTGGCAGCCGAAGAATACGGCCTCAAGCGCCCAACCAAGAGTTACCCAAAGCGCAGACTGCTACCTCAGTTTGATGAGGAGGCACCAGATCCCATACCTCCCTCGCGCAATGAGGACCGACCACCACGTGGCCGGGATAGTGTGGCGGACCGACCACCCCGCGATCAGGACAAAACGGCAACTCAGGCCGAACAACAGCCCGCCCCACCGCCTCGTAGAAACAGGGACAAAACAACTCGGGACCATGCATACGACCTTCGGAAGGATCTGGACAGCAGAGCAGGACATACCAGATCAATTTACAGATCGCGAGGACGCTTCCCGACTCAGGATGACAGCTACCTATTCGGACGTGACAAACCTAGTCACACCCAGCCCGATAACCACAGCCGGACTTCATCGGAGGTGCGCCGTGACGTGGCCTGATATGGAGGCGCCGCACACCCTCTCTGCTTCACAGATGAAGTACTGGATAACGAATTCCCCGTGGGTTCAAGCCCGTCAATATTGAATCATACGATGGAACAACTGATCCCGTAGTATGGATTGAGGACTTTATTCTCCAAATCCACATGGCCCGTGGAGACGACCTCCACACCATCAAATACCTCCCACTAAAGCTCAAAGGGCCAGCTCGACACTAGCTAAATAGCCTGCCTGAAAACTCCATCGGTAGCTGGGAGGACTTGGAATAAGCCTTCCTTGACAACTTCCAAGGTACATATGTCCGGCCACCCGATGCCGATGACTTAAGCCACATAGTTCAACAACCTGGAGAATCAGCCAGAAAATTCTGGACTAGGTTCCTAACCAAAAAGAACCAGATCGTTGACTGTCCAAATACCGAAGCCCTAGTGGCCTTTAAACACAACATCCGTGACGAATGGCTAGCACGCCACCTTGGTCAAGAAAAGCCGAAATCCATGGCAGCCCTCACAACACTCATGACCTGCTTTTGCGCGGGTGAGGACAGCTGGCTGGCTCGTAGCAAAAACACATCCAGCGAGGTAGGCCCCTCCGAGGCCAAGAACAACACCGACAGGCTCCGGCGCAATAGGCACAAACGCCGAAACAATGGTGATAACACCGATGACACCACAGTTAACGCCTGATTCAGCGGCTCCAAGTCCGGCCAACGAAAGAAGCCCTACAAATGGAATAGTGAGGGGCCATCCAGCCTGGACCACATACTCGATCGTCCGTGCCAGATACATGGCACCCCAGATAAACAAGCCAATCATACCAACAGAGATTGTTGGGTTTTTAAACAGGCTGGCAAGTTAAATGCCGAGAATAAAGAAAAGGGATCACAAAGCAAGGACGAGGACGAAGAGCCCCGGCAGCCGAACACTGGGGGGCAGAAGAAATTTCCCCCTCAAGTCAAAATGGTGAACATGATATACGCTACACACATCCCCAAAAGGGAGTGCAAGCGAGCACTCCGGGACGTCTACGAGTCGCCCCAAAATTCATTCTGTGGTCGTCATTCCCGATCACCTTCGATCGTTGAGATCACCCAACTAGTATCCGCCATGGCGGTTCGGCCGCACTGGTCCTTGACCCAATCATCGACGGATTTCACCTAACACGAGTCCTAATGGACGGCGGAAGCAGCCTCAACCTGCTCTATAAATATACAGTGCGGAAGATGGGCATTAATCCCTCACGAATCAAACCCACAAGCACTACTGAGGGAGTCCTGGATTAGGGGGTGTTCGGATAGCCGGACTATACCTTCAGCCGGACTCCAGGACTATGAAGATACAAGATTGAAGACTTCGTCCCGTGTCCGGAAGGATCTTTTCTTGGCATGGAAGGCAAGCTAGGCGTGCGGATATTCAAGATCTCCTACCATTGTAACCGACTCTGTGTAACCTTAACCCTATCCGGTGTCTATATAAACCGGAGGGTTGTAGTCCGTAGGCCAACCATCATCATACACAATCATACCCTAGGCTAGCTTCCAGGGTTTAGCCTCCTTGATCTCGTGGTAGATCTACTCTTGTACTACCCATATCATCAATATTAATCTAGCAGGAGTAGGGTTTTACCTCCATCGAGAGGGCCCGAACCTTGGTAAAATAAAGTGTCCCTTGTCTCCTGTTACCATCGGACCTTGATGCACAGTTCGGGACCCCCTACCCGAGATCCGCCGGTTTTGACACCGACATTGGTGCTTTCATTGAGAGTTCCTCTGTGTCGTCGCTTTTAGGCCCGATGGCTCCTTTGATCATCAACAACGATGAGGCCCAGGGTGAGTCTTTCCTCCCCGGACAAATCTTCGTCTTCGGCGGCTTCGCTCTGCGGGCCAATTCGCTTGGTCGTCTGGAGCAGATCGAAAGCTACGCCCCTGGCCATCAAGTCAGGTTTGGAAGCTTAAACTACACGACAGATATCCGTGGAGACTTGATCTTCGACGGGTTCGAGCCACAGCCAAGTGCGCCGCACTACCTCGAGGGGCAGGATATAGCTCTGCCTCCGAATAGTGCCCTGGAGGCCGCAAACGCACCGGCCCCGATCCTCGACTCGGAGCCCGCTGCGTTCTTTGAGGATGAACGGTTGGACGTCACCTCGGGGGCTGCGATCTTGAAGGCGATCGAGCCGAACGCTAGCCCCACACTCCGCACGGCCCATGACTCCAAGGAGTCAGATTCTTCTCCGAACTCCGGGCCTCCCGTGCCCCTGCCGATCGAATCCGATTGGGCGCCTATAATGGAGTTCACCGCCGCGGACATCTTTCAGTACTCACCTTTCGGTGATATCCTGAATTCTCTCAAGTCTCTCTCTCTATCAGGAGAGCCCAGGCCGGACTATGGTCTGCGAGTTTGGGATTCGGACGACGAAGAAATTCAAAGCCCACCCACCACCCACTTAATAGCCACTGTCGATGATTTAGCCGACATACTTGACTTCGGATCCGAAGACTTCGACGGTATGGATGACGAAGATGGAGATGAACAGGAACCAGCACCTATAGGGTGCTGGACCGCCACCCCACCGAACGATGTATTCATGGTGGATACCCCTAAAGGAAACGACAACAAGGAAAAAGGGGACGGAAAAAGGGATAAACCCTCTGAAAAGCAATCAAAGCGGCGAGGAAAACGCCGAGCCAAGCCCCGCCTCGATCAAGACCCAGCCATAGAGCAGGATGAGTCGGTAGACGACGAGCATGCCGCAGAGCAACCGTCCGAACAGGGCAACGCGGATAGAGAGGACAGACAGCCCTCCCCCGGCCATAACAGAACTCCAGACGATCTCACACCGGATAAAACCACGAAGCAGAAGAATCTCCATGAAAGGCTCGTTGCCACAGCACGCAGCCTGAAAAAGCAGAAGCGGAAGCTGAAGACGGCGGAAGATGCACTCAGAATAAGATGGAGCAAGGTAATCAAGACCGCAGACAAATACGGCGGCAACCGCCGCACTAATATCTATCCGAAGAGAAAACTACTGCCCGAATTCGACCAAGAGGCCCTAGAGCCCTCGCATTCAAAAAATAAAAAAGCCACACGGTCGGATAGACGACCCCACGGCCACCATAAAACGGCAAGCGGCGCCGCACTCAAGGCAGCATGCGACCCAATTAAAGACTCGCATCATGGCCCAGCCAGGTCCATTTATGGGCCAAGAAAGCGAGCTCTCACATGCAATGCAAAAAAGCCATCATCAGAATCCGGCACACCCAAATACAGGGGCGCCGCACACCCCCTATGTTTCACCGATGAGGTCCTGGAATATGAATTTCCAGAGGGATTCAAACCCGTCAACATAGAGGCGTATGATGGAACAACAGACCCCGGAGTCTGGATCGAGGATTATATCCTCCACATACATATGGCTAGAGGAGATGACCTCCACGCCATCAAATATTTACCCCTTAAGCTTAAAGTGCCAGCCCGGCACTGGCTTAAAAGCCTTCCCGAAAACAGAATTGGAAGTTGGGAAGAGCTCGAGGATGCTTTCCGAGCAAATTTTCAAGGGACCTATGTCCGCCCCCCGGACGCAAACGATCTCAGTCACATAACTCAACAGCCCGGAGAATCAGCTCGGCAGTTCTGGAACAGATTCCTTACTAAAAAGAATCAGATAGTGGATTGTCCGGACGCCAAAGCCTTAGCAGATTCCAGGCATAATGTCCGAGACGAATGGCTCGCCAGACACCTCGGCCAGGAAAAGCCAAGAACAATGGCCGCACTCACAAGCCTCATGACCCGCTTTTGCGCAGGAGAGGACAGCTGGTTGGCACGATGCAGCCCCAGCGACCCAAGTACATCTGAAATCAGGGATGGAAACGGAAAACCGCGACGAAATAAGGACCGTTGCCGAACCAAAGAAAAAAGTCCGAAGAGCACGGCAGTCAATGCCGGATTCAAAAGCTCACGGCAAAATCAGACAAAACCATCCCTTCAGGATAATAGGGACGATCCGTCCAGCTTAAACAGAATCCTGGACAGAATATGTCAGATACACGGTACTCCTGGGAAGCCGGCCAATCACACCCACAGAGACTGTTGGGTTTTTAAACAATCCGGAAGGCTTAACGCCGAACACAAGGGGCTTGATACACCAAGCGAAGACGAGGACGAACCCCAGAAGCAGAACACCAGGAAACAAAAGAACTTCCCACAAGAAGTTAAAACAGTGAACTCACTTCACATAACAAAACGTGTGGCACCCATAAAGGTACGCACAATAAAACCTATCCCTCAGGGGTCCCGCCACTGGTTATTAAAACCAATCATTTTTTATCAGCTAGATTATTCTAGAAATATCAAAAACGCAGGCCAGACTGCCCTGATACTCGATCCAATAATTGACAGATTCCAGTTTACCAATGTCCTTATGGACGGCGGCAGTGGACTAAACCTGATATATCAGGAAACAATCCACCGCATGGGCATAAACCCAGCAAGAATCCGCCACAGCAAAGCCTCCTTTCAAGGGTAGCACCGGGCCCGGACACCCATTGTATGGGTTTTCTCCGGCTTCCAGTCATATTTGGCTATGCCAATAACTTCCGTCGCGAAAAGCTGACCTTCCATGTCGTCCCGTTTTCAAGTCGCTATCAAGCACTAATGGGACGCGGAGCTTTCGCTCGCTTTAACACAATACCGCACTATGCGTCTCTTATGCTTAAAATGCCCGGTCCATGAGGCATCATCTCTTTAAAGGGAGCGCACTAAAATACGCCTCCTCCAAACGGAGGATTGCGTGGCTGCTTAAACAGCCGCACAATAAAGTGGCCTCGCCAGCCAAAAGACTTTTTCGATATAAGTCATTAAAGGCCACGGACCCGGACTAAATGAGTTCGGCACAAGTCCATCATCAACGCAGGCTTAAAACTCCATATACCCCCGTACCGGGGGCTATACGCAGAGACAATAAAGCTCAACTTTATATATTTTTTACTTTATATTTTGTTTATTATCTTTTTGTTCCACACGACCCATTTTCAATTCAGTTCCTCTCTTTTACAGATGAACGTCGTGCGGCGCCCGTCCAGGACACGGCACAACGGAGACACACGCGCAGACGTGCAGTAGGGACCCGTCCTAAGGATTCTTTTTAGATTAAGACCCTGCGTAAACCTTTTTTACTGTCTCTTGCTGCTACACATCCCCTGGTTTCTTCTAACATAACCAAGGAGGAGGCTGGCATCTTGGCATGTGGCCACGTCAGAATTTTTTGCACGTACCTGGACACTAGGGGATTTTTTAGCAAGGAGTGTTGTTTCGCCCGCACTCATAAAAGACCGAACACCTTAGGGAGTGTTCAGCGTCGCGAGTTTTGGCATTATATGCATCAGCTCCGAATCATGTCTTGGTCAAATGTTGGGTTGCCCGGCTCCTGAGTTCGGCTACCTTACGTTCCGCTCTATCGGCTAAGGTAGCACCAGGAGCACTACTACGATTGTGCCCCGGTTCGGCCGGGTGAGCACCTTAGTAGAGAAAGCTGAAAACTGACTGTCATGATGTAGCGCGAGACTGGCCGCCACTCGATGACTTATAGGAATTTATCGGATTCCTCCGCTTTGACGAAGGGCCGTTTCTCGGCCAGGCACGTATGTGCCCCGAATTCGGGCAAGCGCAGTCGCCACTAAGGGGCTACCTAAAGAGTCCCACTGTCAAGCTCCTATGGCTAAGTGAAAGTGTTAAAGCATTATAGTACGGTTGCCTAGCCCGCTGCGCTATCACCTCCTTTGTAGGACCAAGACGTTGGGTTAAGTGTGAAAATGCGTCTTCTGCGCGCACCCCCGCACTATGTGCGTGGGGGATGAAGCCAACGACTGCAATCTTTCAGAATTTATATATTAAAACGGCCGCACAGGAGGTGTTCTTAATACTTGAAGGCTCAAGTCTAAAAAATGCCACTACAATTTATCAAAATACTGTTTTATGATTACATATGCTATCATAATATAACATCCTTCGAGCACTGCGTCTCTATTATGCGAGCGCCTTCGAGGACTTCCTCAAAATAGTGCTCGGAAGGTATTTGGCTTTTATCCGAATCCCGGGACGCAACAATGGTGGGCTCCATATCTGCCCAGTATGTCTTGACACGGGCAAGAGCCAGCCGAGTGCCCTCTAGGCACGATGACCTCTTCATAGCATCGACACGTGGCACCACATCTAGCAATTGCTGCACCAAGCTGAAATAACTCTTCGGCTTCGACCTCCCCGGACACAGATGATCCATGACGTACTTCATGGCATGTCCGGACAACCTATTCAGTTCGGCCCATTGGGCCAGGCGATCGTCCACTGCCAGTGGACGCTCTAGATTGATGAATTGCGACCAAAAGAGCTTCTCCACTTCATGACCCTTTTTATCTCGAAAGTGTTCGGTCGCATCAGCAGCACTAGCCGCCAAATCCAGATAGGTGTCCTCTACACTCCACATCCGGTTTAACGGGGCAAACTTCGGATCACAAAATTTTCTCCGTAGCGAGAAGGGCTTTCCATCCGCAATTTGTCCGGCTTGACGCAGCTCTTCCTTTGCCGCTCTCATTATAGAGCGGGCATCCTTGGCGTCAGCAACAACCTTCTCTAAGCTCGTTTGCCTCGCCCGACCCTCTTCTTCAAGAAGCTTGCAACGGTCAGTAGCACTCTTTCACTTTATGGCCATATTAGCCATCTCCTCCTTGCTTCGGCAATGGGCAGCCTGTTCGGCTTTCAGCTCTTCAAGGGCTTTCACGGCAGCCGCATCGCTTTTCCTGGCTTGCTCCTTCGATCGGGCGAGTTCGGCCCTAAGACCCTCCACGGCGGCCGCACCATCTGCGTCAAGCATACACACGGTAAGATATTGACATAAAGCTCCTCTTACTAACCATCGCCCGATGATTTCAATACCTTCAGCATCATCAAGCCGCTTGTTAACAAGCGCGATGTCGGCTTCTGCCTCATCAAGTTGTCGCTTCAGCTCGGCAAATTCACGAGTCCGGCTTGACTCCGGACAATCCGCCACCTACATATAAAGGTGCCACCTAAAGGACCTGGGATTAAGATCCTCTGCGCGCCGTCAATTTTAACGACGCACAGAGTCTCAGGGGCTACTATCTACACAGGGCGCACTTTATTTATGTGCAACTAACACAAGTGTACATTATTTAAAACGTACCTCAAGGCCTGCCAGTAAACTTTTGACGGCCTCGTGCAATCCGCTTTCTGCGGATGATATCTTTTCAATCACTATGTTCATCAACACATGATGCTCCTCTGAGACAGAGGCTCGCCCTAGCAGAATCTTTAGCTCCTCCGGCTGAACACCAGATGGTGCCGGACTTGTCCCATGGCCTCCCTCAAAGGCCGGACGCGGAGAACCTCGGGGGGGCCACATGGCCACCTTCCGCCCTTGTCGGATCCGGAGAAATCCTCTGCGATGACACTTCAACGTCGCCCGCCTTGCTAGGCGATACAGAAGGAGGAGGCGTTCCGCTCTCCATCATCTATGGAAGAAGATCCCCCGAGGACGAGTTCTGCTGAGAAGGGCTGAGGTCCGAACTACAAAATAAGGTTTCGGTTAAAACTTCTCAGATATAAATCAAGGATTTCTCTTAAAAGAAAAACTCTTCCTCTACTTACGGCTCGCTGGAGAGCTGGTCCCTTTTAGGGTTTAGTTCGGTCGAGGGGCTCCCCGGCGTTCGGTCCTCTGACAAGGATTCTTTCCCCCGCTTCGAGGCCACGGTCTCCGGGTCATCAGGGGCGGCGCTTTTCTTTCCCTTAGGAGAGGAATTATTGATTCCCCCTTC
This sequence comes from Aegilops umbellulata, assembly GCA_032464435.1. Classification (NCBI taxonomy): domain Eukaryota; kingdom Viridiplantae; phylum Streptophyta; class Magnoliopsida; order Poales; family Poaceae; genus Aegilops; species Aegilops umbellulata. Next base: position 345,154,904 of record CP136055.1, on the reverse strand, counting down.
GGAAGGGCCTCTTTCGAAGAGTCCACGGTTTCCTTGTCCTCCCCCTTATTTCCCTCCAAAGGCACTTCCTCCAGCATCCTGACTAGCACGGGATCCAGCCTGGTTTCGGGAAGGGGAGCCGGACACCTGATCAGCTTCGCCTTCGTTATCCACTCCTGCATAAAAGGAGAAGCGCTATTAAAAGCAAGTTAATTATGCGGATAGAAGGTCCGGTCGCAAGGTCACTTACTTGAGTATCCGGGCGATTGCGGCTTAAACCAGCATCCTCGGTCAAATCTGGACTCACTTCTTGTGATTCGAAGAACAGTTTATACATCTCCACAGGTGTCACGCCCATAAAATCCCGGAGAACTCGCGGTCCCTCTGGATTGAACTCCCACAAGCGAAGGCGGCGACGCTGGCCGTGCAGTGTCCGGCGAATCAGCATGACTTGTGTCACCTTGACCAGGTTGAGGTCTCCTTCCAAGAGATCCTTAATGCGGCCCTGCAGCAGAGGTACGTCTTTGGGCAAGCCCCGATCTAACCCTGTGTTGATCCATGACGCTAACCGCGGTGGGGGACCCGAGCGAAAGGCAGGATGCGCCACCCATGAGGTGCCCCGAGGGGCGGTGATGTAGAACCACTCCTGTTGCCATAAGCCAAGCTCCTCTTGAAAAGCGCCCTCGGGCCATGGAGCATTGGCATTTCTTTTTATAGCAGCGCCTCCTCACTCTGCGTGGCGCCCCTCGATCATCTTCGGTTCTACTTTGAAGGTCTTGAGCCATAATCCGAAGTGAGGGGTAACACGGAGGAACGCTTCGCACACAACAACGAACGAGGAGATATGGAGGATGGACTCCGGAGCTAAGTCGTGGAATTCCAGCCCATAATAAAACATCAGCCCCTTACAAAGGGATCCATTGGGAAGCCTAATCCCCGAAGGAAGTGGGATATGAATACCACACTCTCACCGGGCTGAGGACTAGGGATCACCTATCCTTGAACAGGCAACCTGTGCGAAATCTCGCCGGTCAGGAATTTAGCTTCCCTCAACATTAATACGTCCTCCTCTGTAACGGAGGAGGGCATCCATCGGCCTTGGAGGTCGGAGCCGGACATTATCGAAGGTCTGGTGCGCCTGGAATCTGGAAGCCTAGGGTGTTGGAACTCGAGGCGACGGGCGAGCTCGTTTTGAGAATAGAAGAGGGGAATAGGGTCTTGGTCTCTTTATAAGAGGCAGAATATCAAGAGCCCTCCCCGTAACCGTCTTGGACTAGCCTTTAATTATGGCAAAACGTGCTAACGGGCACGACTGGGTTACCCACGTCCGTATTAATGAGAATCTCGTTAAAAGGGGCACACGATCTCTGCTTTGACAAGGCGTGCCAAGGAAACTACCACGCTAAACACGCTAAGGTGGAACAATGAAAACAATTTATATAAAGAGCTTGGCCGCAGTGTTATGACACACTGCGGAATACGTCAGCAGATGTGATTTGTGTTAATATTATTCTCTATATGGCAATATGTGGAAACTTATTTTGCAGAGCTGGACACTATTTTTGCTGTTTGTAATCTTCTTGAAGAACTTGGAGGAGGAACCCGCCGTGCAATGCCGAAGACAATCTGCGCGCCGGACTCGTCGTCATTGAAGCCTGGTTCAGGGGCTACTGAGGGAGTCCTGGATTAGGGGGTGTTCGGATAGCCGGACTATACCTTCAGCCGGACTCCAGGACTACGAAGATACAAGATTGAAGACTTCGTCCCATGTCCGGAAGGATCTTTTCTTGGCGTGGAAGGCAAGCTAGGCGTGCAGATATTCAAGATGTCCTACCATTGTAACCGACTCTGTGTAACCCTAACCCTATCCGGTGTCTATATAAACCGGAGGGTTGTAGTCCGTAGGCCAAGCATCATCATACACAATCATACCATAGGCTAGCTTCTAGGGTTTAGCCTCCTTGATCTTGTGGTAGATCTACTCTTGTACTACCCATATCATCAATATTAATCTAGCAGGAGTAGGGTTTTACCTCCATCGAGAGGGCCCGAACCTGGGTAAAATAAAGTGTCCCTTGTCTCCTGTTACCATCCGACCTTGACGCACAGCTCGGGACCCCCTACCCGAGATCCGCCGGTTTTGACACCGACAACTACCTTTAAAGGAGTCATACCCGGCGTAGAGGCCCGTTGTATGGGCTCAATCACGCTGGAGGTGGTCTTCGGTTCTCCGGAAAACTTCTGAAGCGAAGAGTTAATCTTCGATATCGTCCCCTTCCGCAACGGCTACCACGCACTTCTCGGACGAACCGCGTTTGCTAGATTCAACGCAGTGTCACACTATGCTTATCTCAAGCCCAAAATGCCTGGTCCATGCGGCATCATAACAGTCAATGGCAACATTGAATGCTCCCTCCGAACAAAAGAGCACACAGTCGCCCTAGCAGCATAGGTACAGAGCGGCCTTCTCATGCAGAACCGTAATCCGGCTGCCGAGCCCCTGGACATCACCAAGAGGGTCTGGACCACACCGCAGCAGGACAGCGCGGCTTGTCAAGAGCTTGATTAGCAACTCGGCCTCCGTCCCAGTCCCGACGAAGTAGTGGCATTCGCACCACGCTTACATAATTACGCACTCAAAATTCCATGGGCATCGACGGAGGCACAATCTAGCCTGGGATCTACAATTCGGTTAGACTGATCCCGGACACACATATCACTTTACTATTTCCCTTTCCCTTTTTCCAGGTTTCTTTTATGCCGGCCTCCTTCGATGGCCTGATTACTGTTCCTGTCAAAGGATAAACGCACCAGACTGGCACGGAGCACAAGCATACAAAGGGAAGCTCTAAAGGACAATCCAGCTATTACTCTATTCGTTTTCAGGACCCACACGTAGCTCGCCTTTAGTTGTGGTATGCCAAATAGCTGGTTGATTACTGCACTATTTTGTATCAACGTGCTTCGACGCGTTAATCCAACTATAATGGAAATAGTTCATGGTCCGAATTCGAGGGCCCTAGATACTATCTCTGTTCTCCTTCTATTTTCCTTTAAATTACTTATTTCTTAGCAACCGTACACTCTGGTACGTTTCGTATTTTCCAGGGGCTCCTCGTCGCTCTATAACACGGCAACAAAGTCCAAACACTTCTTATAGAGAAGTGCGGCACCCCGAATTTAGCATTATATGCATCGGCTTCGAATCATGTCTTTGGTCAATAGTTGGGTTGCCTGGCTCCTGTGCTTGCTACCCTATGTTCCGCTACATCGGCTAGGGTAGTAAAGGGAGAACTGCTGCGATTGTGCCCTGGCCTAAACCGGATGAGCACCTCAATAGAGAAAGCCGAAAACTGACTGTCATGATGCGGAGAGAGCCGGTCAGCTGTTCAAGGGTTACAAATCGTTTCAGATTTTTTCCGCATTTGCGAAGGATCGGTACTTCTCGATCAGATGCTGACAGCACCCTGGTCCGCATACCAGGGGCTGCGCCCGTGTTTTATTATAGAACTCCTATGGCTAAGTGAGGGTGTTTAAGCCGCATAGTCCGATTGCCTGGTTCATCGCACTAAACAACTCCTTCAAGGACCATATAATTGGATCAAGATTGTTTAGATTCCATCCCGAACACCTCAGTACTACCTCCGTGAGGGTAGAAGCCGACGACTGGCCAGCCCTCAAATTCTACACACCACGGCCGCACAGGAGGAAACAATCAAAATATAACAAACATTATATTACAAACAAACTTTGTTTTAGTCATACAAAGCAAAGACAACACGAATGTTTTCATTCAAAAATAATTTCCTGCCCGCACTGCACTGCTGCAAGTCGAGACCCTTCTATGACACCCGCAAAATATCGCTCGGGTGTGCGGTGCTCCTTGCCCTCCGGCGGCGCTTTGGCCACTTCAACATCGTTCATCTTCGCCCACCACATCTTGCAACGGGCGAAGGCCATGCGGGCACCTTCGATGTAGACTGATTGCTCGATGGTGTCCAGCCGCGGACATGCTTCCACCAGCCGCTTCACGAGGCCCAAGTAGCTGCCGGGCATAGCTTCTTCTGGCCACAGCCAGATTATCAAATCCTTCATGGCTAGTTCGGCCACCCTATGCAGCTCCACCAACTGTTTCAGCTGGTCGGTAAAAGGCATCGGATGCTCTGGCACAGCGTACTGTGACCAGAACAGCTTCTTCGTGGAGCTCCCTTCTCTGGCTCGGAAGATGTCACGACCGGTTTTCCAATAAAAATATTTATTGAGAAACCAATCTTTATAATCCAGTTTGAGACAAAACCTCCTCACTGGTAGACAAACACTCGATACAATAAGCCAGCAGCATAAAATATATTACAGGGTTGAGCTGAGGATGCTCAACAATTTTATTACAAACACGCCAATAATTATACATAAAGGCGGATATGACACAAGGAGTGGTGGCATACTACTGACTCGGAACTCGGGGAGTGGTGGAATAACACAGTGGGGTGGATAAAATGGCTCTCAAACTAACATCCCATCGAGCGTCGAGGTGAGGCTCGATGAAATTATTCGGGTTGCGGAAGCGGGTATTATACAGTGACCAAGTCCAGGGTCGCACGAGACTGACTGGGATTCCTCTAGCCGTCTGACTCGCTATCGAACTCTTCATCCATGAGATCACCTTCATCAGCATCTGGCCAAATCAACAAACCAGTGAGTACTTTGAAAGTACTCGCAAGACAGTTCGGACGTAAGATATAACAAATGCATGCATGTGTGCGTCATGATTAATTCACCAAGGCATATTTGAAATATTAGTAGGCAAGGTAAGTGAAAAGGGAATCGGCGGTAGTCCGCCTGAAATCCCAACAGAAAATAAAAGAAAACCGATCGGGTGTCTGTAGCGATGCCTCGAAAGGTGAACAGATAAATAAGATAAAAACATCATGCCACAGTCGGGCGTCTTAGCGACACCACATAAAGGGCTTTAAAAGAAATGCCACAGTCGGGCGTCTTAGCGACACCACATAACGGGCTTAAAAGAAATGCCACAGTCGGACGTCTAAGCGACATCGCAGAAAAGGGCTTTAAAAGAAATGCCACAGTCGGACGTCTAAGCGACATCGCAGAAAGGGCTTTAAAAGAAATGCCACAGTCGGACGTCTAAGCGACATCGCAGAAAGGGCTTTAAAAGGAATACCACAGCCGGATGTCTAAGCGACATCGCAAAAAGGGCTTTAAAAGAAATGCCACAGTCGGACGTCTAAGCGACATCGCAGAAAGGGCTTTACTATCAAGGAAATAATGCTCATAATAAATGTTCAACTCTTGAAAATAAATGGGCTAGTCCATCCACAGGAATAAACATTTAACCGGACATAGCACTCATGCGTCCCACCGAAAAATATGTCACCAAAGCTGGCACTTGTCAGAATAAGTTAGCACGGAACTCGGATATGAATAAGATGATTTTAAGATTTATGACTCTGCAGAGTTTGTACAAAATTTTCCCACAGTTAATGGATTTCCGTAGTCACGAGGACTGGTTCCGTTTACGGTATTTCGGAAGAAAACACAGCTAACCAGTACACACCCATCCAACCTCTCGATGCCAGGAATCACCCTATACATCGTCCAAGAAAAACTTTTGAGACGGGGAGATCACAATCTCGAATAGCATGGGATCAAAATTTATATACGCGCGCTCTAAGGGGTGCCCCCCTCTCGGTCCGAACCGGTAACACCCATGCCCCCTGACCGGATGACTGGCTTTAATCCAGGGCCATGGAACCATCATCCCGACCTCTCCTTTTTGGTGTGTACCAGGAAAGCGGTTTGCAACTTACTAAACCATATCCCTTGTGAGAAACATGTGGTAGTACAGGGAGGGAAATGGATAGGAGCCAAACCGATACGGGCTGGTACTGAAGTAAATTTGTATGGCATAAGACTGGCATGCTACAACACCGCCATCTTACCCATCTTCATGCCAACACATGGCCATGCACACTCACATCCAACAACGTATGGATCATCGAACTCACTTGCCTCAACAATGTATGCAAAATAACGTTCATCGGTATGCTCACCATCATGCCATGAAACTAACTAAATGCAAAACATGCCAAGACACTCATCATATCAAAAGTTCAAACATGCTTGCCTGGTTCAGAGTAGTCGGAGCCTAGCTCGGTGAAGTTTGCGGTCCCGTCACCTCCTTCGGTATCTACGGTATAAAGAGAATATACGCACTATCATAAATACCAAGAGGTGCACAGAAATTATTCCAAATATTTTTCAAATAAATCTGATAAAAAACTAGACAAAATCTTGAAGAGAACAGAAAAAGAATCACTCAAAAATATGCTTTTGTTAAAAAGTTATAAAGGTTTTTGTCCAGGGACCCATCTGTAATGAAACAGAAACTTCCCAGGGTTCTTTTTATAAAAACAGAAAACGCTTCAGTCCCGAATACGCCGGCTTAGAGGAGAAAGTGTATTTTGCCCGAAGGCGTTTTCAGAAAACGGTTCGAAAATAATAGAAATCTGACGGGGCGGTCCCACCCGTCGGGTTTCAAAACGGCGGCAGAGCTCTTGGCGCCAGAGAGCCGCGGCGATCGCCGGCGGCGATCCACGGCGGTGCAGGGGGATCGGAGGTTACCTACGTGCTCAGGGTGCTATTCCGCGTCGATTGGTGGTGGTGGTGGCGGTCGGCGAGCACCACGTCGGCGGTGGCTTCTGCTCCGGCGGACGGCGGTTCGGGCGTGGATGGAGTTCGTCGGAGAGGGCTGCAAGGTGCACATTGATGAGGGGGTTAGAGTGCTACATGTGGAAGAAGGCTGCAGACGAGGTTTGGGCGCCGGAGATGGCCTCATCGCAGTGAACGCTGCTGGGGCCCGAGGCAGACGGAGGTGGCCGGAGTCGAGGAAGAAAGGCTCCTCGAGGCCCCTTCAGTGGCCAGGCAGGGTTTAGTGAGGTGGTGGAGCCGTGCGGGAGTGAGAGCTGGCACGGGGGCGCTATATATAGCCGGCCCGAGGCGGTTGCCGAGAACGGGGTTCTCCGGCGAGGTGATTACGGCAGTGCGGTGGTTGCACGAGAGGGTTCGGAGGTTGAGCGTCGTCGTGGGTGCTCCCTGGTTCCGTTTAGGTGCTAACAGCGTCGGGATTAGGTTGCTTAGGGGGAGCTCGACGGAACGGGGCGGCGCGGGCCCGTCGGCGACAGAGAGCATGCTCTGTGCGTGCCGCGCCACAGCGACGGTGCTGCATGCGTGCGCTGGCAAGGAGATGGCCACGCAGAGCCACCAGGGGGTTTGGGCAGCGCTGAACGGCGTTGTGCCGCCGTTCTGCTCCCTGTCGGCCGCTACGGTGGTTCGGCCGCCGCATGACACGCCGGTGCAGGCGGGCCAGGGCGCCACCGACGCCAGGAAGGTGCCAAGCGCGCGTGCGAGGCTCCGGACAAGCAGGCCGGGCGGCGAGCAACGTGCCAAGGGCACTGTGAGCATGTGACTGAATTAACTGACGAAGATCGACACTGAACTCTGAACTTAACTGAAGATGAACTGAAACAGTGTATGCAAGGTGTTCGACGGGATGATCTAGGCATGTAGGGATTTTTCCTTGAGCTGATTTTTGGTGGAGTGGCTCCTCATTGCTCCAGTAGGCTGCCTGATTTTTGGTGGAATTTTTGGAGAAGTGAAAATATGAATTTCACCAAATTTGGCAAATCTGGTCCAAACTTGCAGGGAGTGGAAGTTGAAATATTTGAACAGAAGATGAGTGGATCAAGATGGTTCCAGGTTGAGGGTACCAAGGGGTGTGCCAGTAGAGTTGGTCTGAGGTCCAAATACAAATGTTATAGGGTACTTGCTTTGTAAATGACTCAGGCTCAAAGTAAAAGTCAGAAAAGATTTGAGAGATGAAATAATTAAAATAAAATCCAAAACTTGTTTGGATTAGTTGGGACAGAGAACTTAGGTTGTTTACAAGGAGGAGGGGATGTTTTGGAGGGGTTTTACCACAAAAAAATGCAAGGTCATGGGTGGTTTCAAGATATGAAAATCCCCCAATTCTTATAGAGTTTTTCTTTAAACGAAAAAAATGATTAAACTCCCAAAACAATTTGAGAAGGGAACCAACAGAGAAGAAGTTTTAAAAGATCAAACACCAAAGTTTGAAGAAAGACAAAAATCCTTGTCAAATGACAAGGAAGTTTTCAAAGAGGAATGTTTCTCTGAAAAGAATTTTTAAATGGCCTCTTTTCAAAACCAACAAAGATTTTTGCCAAAACCAGAATGAAAATTTTTGGAGTGTCACAACACCTACCCCCTTAGGAAAAATCTCGTCCACGAGATTTTAGCTGATCCTTAAATAAGTGTGGATGCTCTGCCCGAAGAAAATCTTCTCTTTCCCAAGTTGCTTCATTATCGGTGTGATTGCTCCACTGAACTCTGAAAAGTTTGATGGTCTTTTGTCGGGTTCTCCTTTCAGCCTCCTCTAATATTTTTACTGGACGTTCCCGATAGGTGAGATCTGGTTGCACATCGATGTTCTCATGGGACACTTGTTTCTCTGGTTTGCTCACGCACTTTCTTAACTACGAAACGTGGAATACGTTGTGGATATCTGATAGTTCCTCAGGTAAGTTTAGCTGGTAGGCTACCGTGCCTCTTCGTGCCATTATACAGAATGGTCCGATGAATCTTGGTGCTAGCTTTCCTTTAATGTTGAACCGTTGTAGTCCTCTCATAGGGGATACTCGTAGGTACACAAACTCTCCGGGTTCGAAGCTGACCCCACGATGCTTCTGATCGTAATAACTCTTCTGTCGGCTTTGAGCGATGTTGAGCCTATTTCTGATTAGCTTGACTTTCTCCTCGGCTTCTCTGAGCATGTCTGGTCCGAAGATGCGGCTGTCTCCGGTCTCTGACCAATTTAACGGGGTACGACATCTCCGTCCATATAAAGCCTCAAACGGTGCCATTTGCAGGCTGGCCTGGTAACTATTGTTGTATGCGAACTCGGCGTATGGCAGGCTCTCTTCCCAACTGGTTCCATATGTGAGGACACATGCTCACAGCATGTCTTCTAAGATCTGGTTTACGCGTTCTGTTTGCCCATCTGTCTCGGGGTGGTAAGCTGTACTGAAGGCTAGTTGAGTTCCCAGTGCCTGTTGTAAGTGATCCCAAAATCTTGAAACGAACTGAGTGCCCCTGTCGGATATTATAGTTTTTGGGACACCGTGTAGACAAACTATGCGGGAGAGGTAAATCCTGGCAAGTTTCTGAGTGGTGTGGTTCGTCCTTACTGGAATAAAATGTGCCACCTTGGTTAACCTGTCGGTGATGACCCATATGGCATCATTCCCGTGTCGGGACCGAGGTAGTCCGACAATGAAATCCATCCCTATTTCATCCCATTTCCACTCAGGTATTTTGTTTGGTTGCAGTAGTCCGGCTGGTCTCTGATGCTCAGCTTTTATGCGTTGACATGAGTCACAACACGCAACGAAGGTGTCTATGTCCCTCTTCATACCGTGCCACCAAAATCTTTCCTGAATATCTTTATACATTTTTGTCCCTCCAGGGTGGATTGAATATGGGGCGGTGTGGGCTTCAGCTAAGATTTGTTGTTTAAGGTCTTCTATGTTTGGCACGCAGAGTCTTTCTCCGCACCATAATATCCCTTCATCGTCTATGACGAATTCCGAGGCCTTGCCCATACTCACTTTTCTTTTTATACCTTCTATGCTGGGGTGACCAGGCTGAGCTTCTTTAATTTTCTCCACAAGGTCGGGTTGTATCTCCAAATTTGTTATGGTGCCTTCTGCTACCATCAACAAGTTGAGTTTGGTAAATTCTTGTTGGAATTCGGGTCTCAAGCCTTGCAGACTGCTTTCGTTGGAGCTGGGGTTCCGACTAAGAGCATCAGCCACCACATTTGCTTTACCTGGATGGTAATGGATACCAACATCATAATCTTTTACCAATTCCAACCAGCGTCGTTGCTGTAAATTTAGTTCTGGCTGGGTTAAAATATATTTGAGACTTTTATGGTCCGTATATATTTCACATCGATTTCCAAGTAAGAAATGCCTCCATTCCTTAAGTGCATGAATGACCGCTGCCATTTCTATGTCATGAGTGGGATAATTCTCCTCATGCTTGTGAAGCTGCCTTGAAGCGTAGGCGACTACTTTGCCTTCTTGCATCAATACGCATCCGAGACCCTTTCTGGATGCGTCACAATATACTTAAAAATTCTTGTGTATGTCTGGCACAATTAATACGGGTGCTGTTGTTAATTTCCTCTTTAGCTCTTGGAAACTTTTCTCGTAGGCTTCTGTCCATTCAAACTTCTTGTCTTTCTTGAGTAACTGTGTCATAGGCTTGGCGATGGTGGAGAATCCTTCAATAAATCTGCGGTAATATCCTGCCATTCCCAAGAAACTCCGTATGTTCGTTACACTGGCTGGTGACTTCCAGCCAAGTACGGCCTTGACTTTTTCCGGGTCCACTGCGATACCGTCTTGGGTCAGCACGTGGCCTAGAAAGCCCACTTGTTTTAGCCAAAACTCGCACTTGCTGAACTTGGCATACAATTGATGTTTCCTGAGTTCGCCTAGTACAATTCTGAGATGTTCTGCGTGCTCTTCTGGTGTCTTGGAATATACCAGAATATCGTCGATGAATACCACAACGAACTTATCCATAAACTTCATAAATACTTTGTTCATGAGGTGAACAAAATATGCGGGGGCGTTTGTTAACCCAAATGGCATTACTGTGAACTCATACAGTCCATATCTGGAGGTGAAGGCTGTCTTGGGGATATCTTCTGTTCGTACCTTCAGTTGATGGTATCCTGACCTTAGGTCAATTTTTGAGAATACCTTGGCCTGAGCGAGTTGATCAAACAAATCGTTTATCCTTGGCATTGGGTACTTGTTCTTGACTGTGACCATGTTAAGTGCCCGATAGTCAATACACAATCTCAGTGTTCCGTCCTTCTTTTTGGCAAATAAAATTGGTGATCCCCAAGGTGAGGAACTGGCTCGAATGTATCCTTTGTCCAGCAATTCCTTTATTTGTTTCTTCAATTCAACCAACTCGGATGGTGCCATTCTGTATGGTTTCTTGTATATGGGGGTGGTTCCTGGTGCTAACTCAATGCTAAATTCTATCTCTCGGTCTGGTGGCATGCCTAGTAGCTCTTCGGGAAAAACTTCTGGAAATTCACATACCACTGGCACCTTGTTTAGCTCAGAAACATCCACCTCATTCAATCTCGGTTGCCGGGGTATCTTCTGTTCCTTGGCCAATACCCTTATTGTCTTCCCGAGGTGATGCGTGAGGATTACGGTTCGGTTGAAACAGTCAATGAAACCTTTGTTGGTGGTTAGCCAGTCCATCCTGAGGATGACATCCAGTCCTTTATTTTCCAACACAATAAGGTTTGCATGGAACTTCAATCCTTTGAACTCAATAACCACACCTTGACAGTAACTCTGAGTGACTTGCTGAATCCTAGGGGAATTGATGATCATGGATTTCTCCAAAGGAAGCATCGAAAAATTATTTTGCAAAGCAAAACTTTTCGAAATAAAAGAGTGAGAAGCTCCAGAATCAAACAAAACCATTGCAGGTATTGTGTTGACAGGAAACGTACCGAGTACGATATCCGGAGCATTTTGTGCCTCCTCTTTGGTTACGTGGTTCAGATGACCCTTCCTGTGGTTGTTGTTGGGATTGAAATTGTTTCGCTTGGGCGCTGAATTATTGCTGCCGTTGTTTGTTTTTGGGGCTGAGTTCCTAGGCTTGGGACACTGTTTAGCATAGTGCCCTTCCTCTCCACAGGCGTAACAAGTAATGCCGGGGCGATATGTGAACTCCTTGTCCCTTGCATGGAAATTCTTGATTGGGTGTGAGGCGTTGGATGCAGACTTGTGTGTCCCACTCTTTTGAAAATCTGCCTTGCTTCGATGATTGCGAGCATGGTTGGTCTGGTCCCTTTTTCGCTTGTGGAAATCTTCCAAACTGCGCCTTTCATTTTCCAGAGTAATGGCTTTGTCCACTAGTGTCTTAAAATCTGGAAAAGTGTGCACAACTAGTTGGCATTTAAGTGCGGGCGCTAGACCGTCAAGGAATTTCTCCATCTTCTTGCTTTCAGACATACGATCTTCATTGGCGTAGCGAGATAATAGAGTAAATTGACCGTTGTAATCTGACACTGTCATGTTCCGTTGTTTGAGGTCCTCGAACTCTCACTTTTTGATTTTCATAATACTCTTAGGAATGTGTGCGCCACGGAAGCCTTCCTTGAAATCATCCCAGGTTATATTATTTTCGTTGGGATGCATGTGCAGGAAATTCTCCCACCAAGATGCGGCTCCTCCTGTGAGATAGTGTGGAGCATAAAGTACCTTTTCGGGGCCTGAACATTGTGCAATATTTAATTTTCTCTCCACGCCTCGAAGCCAGTCTTCGGCCTCAAGAGGCTTATCAGTATGAGAAAATGTTGGGGGACGCATCTTCTGTAGATCAGATAACTTGGAATGCTGCTGATACTGCCCATGGTGATTTCTCATGTTGATGATTTGGTTCATCATTTCCCGATGTTGTTGCTGACTTTGTTCATAAAGGCGGAACATTTGAGAAAGTGTCGTTTCACTGCCCTGTTGACTTGATTTACCTTGAGTGAAATTGTTGCCTGGTTGAGTGTCATGATATTGACTTGACTGCCCTTGTGCAAAATTGTTGTCCGGTTGAGTGCCATAATTTTCCTCTGGCGGAGCTGGCATGGAGCGAGTCCAAGGACGAGACATTTTTTTCACTCTGGGGATATATTTTGTAAAACCCATAATAAAAACGAAAAGGGGCGCAAAATAAATCCATAAATGCACAAGGTTGGCAAATAAATCAAATAGCCAAGATCACTAGGGAAAACAATTCAATTTGCGCACGGAGAAGGACTGCTCATTACGTATCTTACACGCGGGCGATAATTATACAATACATCACTCAGGATATGCGTACATAATCCTGACATGTTATTTAGGCTAGTGCACTTCTCCACTTCCTACATGATGCGCAAACATGCTACTTCCCATATCTTACATGGCGGTACATCGCTTGACGGCTAAGCGTACTTAGTCGGAGATGTTGATGATGTCCTTGGCCCTGCCAAGGGTGAGGCATAGCGAGGCTGGGGACTCAACTTCCTCCTCGCTAATAGGTTCCATACGAGTAGTGCTGCGCCGAGTAGATGGAGCCAGGGGCGGAATAACACGAATAGGAGTTGGCGTGAGGGGCGGTGCAGTGCGTGCTGGAGTGGGCGCAATGACTTGGTTGAACTCCTCAGTAGAAGGCAGGCGACGAGCAGGTGCATAAGATGCTGATGATGAGGCAAAAGTCAATGGCGGTGCTATGGGCAGGAGCTCCCTCCTGTTGGCAGCACAGCCATGGACTGAGTCCATGCGGGCGGCCATGAAGTCGTCCACCAAGTTGTCGAAGGCGGCCTCCAGGGCCCGAAGATACTCAATAAGCATCTCAAAGGCCTCTTCTCGTTCTCCTCTGGGGCAGGAGTATGCGTAGTGACAGGTGTAGGGCACATGGCATGGAAGATAGCGGTAACGACGAGTCTTCATCACAGGAAGGACATCCCTGAGGCGAGCTATCGGCTCGCGGGCTGCCATCTGGATAGCATGCTTCTCCATGGGCATGGCTCTTCCCACGAACCGGAAGCGGCGTACCTCACCACGCCCTCCCCTGAATTGCACCGAGGCCTGGTGCATGGTCAGATTGTCGTTGACTTTGTGCTGGCAGAGAGAGACGACTGGGCGCACAGATGGCCCCATCGCGACCTGAACGATGAAGGATAGAAGCTTGACGAACCCATCGGGTACGTTGGCGAAGGACTGAGACTCGTAGCCATTGTCGGCCATCTACAAAAGTAGGCAAGAATTCTGAATGGTCAGATCATAAATATATGCTGACTGTCAGAAAAATGACTACAGTTGCAGAAAAATTACAAAGTAGCTCTAACATGCTAACAACCAATTAGCGATCGCACCTAGTGGCTTCCTACAGTCAGCCTAGCTCTGGTACCAAGCTTGTCCCGACCGGTTTTCCAATAAAAATATTTATTGAGAAAAGAATCTTTATAATCCAGTTTGAGATAAAACCTCCTCACTGGTAGACAAACACTCGATACAATAAGCCAGCAACATAAAATATATTGCAGGGTTGAGCTGAGGATGCTCAACAATTTTATTACAAACGCGCCAATAATTATACATAAAGGCGGATATGACACAAGGAGTGGTGGCATACTACTGACTCGGAACTCGGGGAGTGGTGGAATAACACAGTGGGGTGGATAAAATGGCTCTCAAACTAACATCCCATTGAGCATCGAGGTGAGGCTCGATGAAATTATTGGGGTTGCGGAAGCGGGTATTATACAGTGACCAAGTCCAGGGTCGCACGAGACTGACTGGGATTACTCTAGGCGTCGGACTCGCTATAGAACTCTTCATCCATGAGATCACCTTCATCAACATCTGGCCAAATCAACAAGCCAGTGAGTACTTTGAAAGTACTCGCAAGACAGTTCGGACGTAAGATATAACAAATGCATGCATGTGTGCGTCATGATTAATTCACCAAGGCATATTTGAAATATTAGTAGGCAAGGTAAGTAAAAAGGGAATCGGCGGTAGTCCGCCTGAAATCCCAACAGAAAATAAAAGAAAACCGATCGGGTGTCTGAAGCGATGCCTCGAAAGGTGAACAGATAAATAAGAGAAAAAAATCATGCCACAGTCGGGCGTCTTAGCGACACCACATAAAGGACTTTAAAAGAAATGCCACAGTCGGGCGTCTTAGCGACACCACATAAAGGGCTTAAAAGAAATGCCACAGTCGGACGTCTAAGCGACATCGCAGAAAAGGGCTTTAAAAGAAATGCCATAGTCGGACGTCTAAGCGACATCGCAGAAAGGGCTTTAAAAGAAATGCCACAGTCGGACGTCTAAGCGACATCACAGAAAGGGCTTTAAAAGGAATACCACAGCCGGATGTCTAAGCGACATCGCAAAAAGGGCTTTAAAAGAAATGCCACAGTCGGACGTCTAAGCGACATCGCAGAAAGGGCTTTACTATCAAGGAAATAATGCTCATAATAAATGTTCAACTCTTGAAAATAAATGGGTTAGTCCATCCACAGGAATAAACATTTAACCGGACATAGCACTCATGCGTCCCACCGAAAAATATGTCACCAAAGCTGGCACTTGTCAGAATAAGTTAGCACGGAACTCGGATATGAATAAGATGATTTTAAGATTTATGACTCTGCAGAGTTCGTACAAAATTTTCCCACAGTTAACGGATTTCCGTAGTCACGAGGACTGGGTCCGTTTACGGTATTTCGGAAGAAAACGCAGCTAACCAGTACACACCCATCCAACCTCTCGATGCCAGGAATCACCCTAGACATCGTCCAAGAAAAACTTTTGAGACGGGGAGATCACAATCTCGAATAGCATGGGATCAAAATTTATATACGCGCGCTCTAAGGGGTGCCCCCCTCTCGGTCCGAACCGGTAACACCCATGCCCCCTGACCGGATGACTGGCTTTAATCCAGGGCCATGGAACCATCATCCCGGCCTCTCCTTTTTGGTGTGTACCAGGAAAGCGGTTTGCAACTTACTAAACCATATCCCTTGCGAGAAACATGTGGTAGTACAGGGAGGGAAATGGATAGGAGCCAAACCGATACGGGCTGGTACTGAAGTAAATTTGTATGGCATAAGACTGGCATGCTACAACACCGCCATCTTACCCATCTTCATGCCAACACATGGCCATGCACACTCACATCCAACAACGTATGGATCATCGAACTCACTTGCCTCAACAATGTATGCAAAATAACGTTCATCGGTATGCTCACCATCATGCCATGAAACTAACTAAATGCAAAACATGCCAAGACACTCATCATATCAAAAGTTCAAACATGCTTGCCTGGTTCAGAGTAGTCGGAGCCTAGCTCGGTGAAGTTTGCGGTCCCGTCACCTCCTTCGGTATCTACGGTATAAAGAGAATATACGCACTATCATAAATACCAAGAGGTGCACAGAAATTATTCCAAATATTTTTCAAATAAATCTGATAAAAAACTAGACAAAATCTTGAAGAGAACAGAAAAAGAATCACTCAAAAATATGCTTTTGTTAAAAAGTTATAAAGGTTTTTGTCCAGGGACCCATCTGTAATGAAACAGAAACTTCCCAGGGTTCTTTTTATAAAAACAGAAAACGCTTCAGTCCCGAATACGCCGGCTTAGAGGAGAAAGCGTATTTTGCCCGAAGGCGTTTTCAGAAAACGGTTCGAAAAGAATAGAAATCTGACGGGGCGGTCCCACCCGTCGGGTTTCAAAACGGCGGCAGAGCTCTTGGCGCCAGAGAGCCGCGGCGATCTCCGGCGGCGATCCACGGCGGTGCAGGGGGATCGGAGGTTACCTACGTGCTCAGGGTGCTATTCCGCGTCGATTGGTGGTGGTGGTGGCGGTCGGCGAGCACCACGTCGGCGGTGGCTTCTGCTCCGGCGGACGGCGGTTCGGGCGTGGATGGAGTTCGTCGGAGAGGGCTGCAAGGTGCAAATTGATGAGGGGGTTAGAGTGCTACGTGTGGAAGAAGGCTGCAGACAAGGTTTGGGCGCCGGAGATGGCCTCATCGCAGTGAACGCTGCTGGGGCCCGAGGCAGACGGAGGTGGCCGGAGTCGAGGAAGAAAGGCTCCTCGAGGCCCCTTCAGTGGCCAGGCAGGGTTTAGTGAGGTGGTGGAGCCGTGCGGGAGTGAGAGCTGGCACGGGGGCGCTATAAATAGCCGGCCCGAGGCGGTTGCCGAGAACGGGGTTCTCCGGCGAGGTGATTACGGCGGTGCGGTGGTTGCACGGGAGGGTTCGGAGGTTGAGCGTCGTCGTGGGTGCTCCCTGGTTCCGTTTAGGTGCTAACAGCGTCGGGATTAGGTTGCTTAGGGGGAGCTCGACGGAACGGGGCGGCGCGGGCCCGTCGGCAGCACAGAGCATGCTCTGTGCGTGCCGTGCCACGGCGACGATGCTGCATGCGTGCGCTGGCAAGGAGATGGCCACGCGGAGCCACCAGGGGGTTTGGGCGGCGCTGAACGGCGTTGTGCCGCCGTTCTGCTCCCTGCCGGCCGCTACGGTGGTTCGGCCGCCGCATGACACGCCGGCGCAGGCGGGCCAGGGCGCCACCGACGCCAGGAAGGTGCCAAGCGCGCGTGCGAGGCTCCGGACAAGCAGGCCGGGCGGCGAGCAACGTGCCAAGGGCACTGTGAGCATGTGACTGAATTAACTGACGAAGATCGACACTGAACTCTGAACTTAACTGAAGATGAACTGAAACAGTGTATGCAAGGTGTTCGACGGGATGATCTAGGCATGTAGGGATTTTTCCTTGAGCTGATTTTTGGTGGAGTGGCTCCTCATTGCTCCAGTAGGCTGCCTGATTTTTGGTGGAATTTTTGGAGAAGTGAAAATATGAATTTCACCAAATTTGGCAAATCTGGTCCAAACTTGCAGGGAGTGGAAGTTGAAATATTTGAACAGAAGATGAGTGGATCAAGATGGTTCCAGGTTGAGGGTACCAAGGGCTAGCCAGTAGAGTTGGTCTGAGGTCCAAATACAAATGTTATAGGGTACTTGCTTTGTAAATGACTCAGGCTCAAAGTAAAAGTCAGAAAAGATTTGAGAGATGAAATAATTAAAATAAAATCCAAAACTTGTTTGGATTAGTTGGGACAGAGAACTTAGGTTGTTTACAAGGAGGAGGGGAGGTTTTGGAGGGGTTTTACCACAAAAAAATGCAAGGTCATGGGTGGTTTCAAGATATGAAAATCCCCCAATTCTTATAGAGTTTTTCTTTAAAAGAAAAAAATGATTAAACTCCCAAAACAATTTGAGAAGGGAACCAACAGAGAAGAAGTTTTAAAATATCAAACACCAAAGTTTGAAGAAAGACAAAAATCCTTGTCAAATGACAAGGAAGTTTTTAAAGAGGAATGTTTCTCTGAAAAGAATTTTTAAATGGCCTCTTTTCAAAACCAACAAAGATTTTTGCCAAAACCAAAATGAAAATTTTTGGAGTGTCATAGAAGAACTCCGCAGCATCGGACACGCTGCGTGGTAGATCCGCAAACTCCCCTGGGCAACTCCAAATCCGGGTTAGTAAAAGGTACTTCCTCTCCGCATACTTGCTTTGCATGTTAAATAGCTTACCCGCTGCGATCTTCTTGGCCTCCTGGATCTCCTGGAGAGCGCCCCGGGCCTCATTCTATGCGGCCTCTGCACCCTGGCGAACCTTGGCAAGTTCGGTCTCTTGGAACGATGCCTCGCGCTCCAAGGTTTCGCACTTCTTCACCGCGTCCGGGAGCTCCTACTAGACCTCCTTGACCCGGGCCTTGAGCTTTCTACGGGCGGTTTGCTGTTGGATAGCCTTCCCCTCGGCTCTAACCAGGGCCTTTTTCAGGGCCTCGACCTCGGTCGCGGCTCCTGCACATATTATGACACTACGGTCAATATACAGAGCATACTCTTTCCGAACACACAGCAAGTCGTCACTCACCTTGTTTCTCCTGGAGCCAAATCTTAACCTCGCCGAGCTCGTTCTCGGTCAGCTCCAGCCTCTGCTTCAGTTCAGAGACTTCGGCAGCATGCGAGGATGCGGCCAACAACGTCGCCTGCTTATTCATGCATATCAAGTTAGTCTCCTATAACAAAAGATTGATTGTCGGATTTTGGGTTCTGGTAGACCCTTGAGGTTCGAACACTGTGGTGCGCGCGGAGATCTCTCCCTACCAATCTACGTCCGATCTCCTCGCGTGATCTAAGCTGGAAACGATGAACAACACAAGGGACACGAGGTTTATACTGGTTCGGGCCACCGTTGTGGTGTAATACCCTACTCCAGTGTATGGTGTGGTGGATTGCCTCAGGGGCTGACGATGAACGGTACAGGGGAAGAACAGCCTCGCGAGAGGTGTTCTAGAGCTGGTGCGATGAACTATGGGGTGCCACTCAAGTAGAACAAGTACTTAAAGCTCAAAAAGAAGTGCTTGATGAAATGAATAGTAAGAAAAATGATTATGCTGTTAGAGTGGCTACTAGAACTGGTAGAATGACTCAGGAACCTTTGTATCCTGAAGGTCACCCTAACAGAATCGAGCAAGATTCTCAGAGAAATAATACTGATGCACCTAGTTCTTCTAAAAAGAAGAAAAAGAAAAATGATAGAACTGTGCAAACTTCTAGTGAACCTATTGCTGAACCACCTGATAATCCAAATGATATCTCTATGTCTGATGCTGAAACACAATCTGGTAATGAACATGAACCTAGTGAAAATGTTAATGATGATGTTCATGATGATGCTCAACCTAGTAATGATAATGATGTAGAAATTGAACCTGTTGTTGATCTTGATAACCCACAATCAAAGAATCAACATTATGATAAAAGAGACTTTGTTTCTAGGAAACATGGTAGAGAAAGAGAACCATGGGTTCAGAAACCCATGCCTTTTCCTCCGAAACCATCCAAGAAAAAGGATGATGAGGATTTTGAGCGCTTTGCTGAAATGATTAGACCTATCTTTTTGCGTATGCTATTAACTGATGTGCTCAAAACAAATCCTTATGCTAAATATATGAAGGATATCATTACTAATAAAAGAAAGATACTGGAAGCTGAAATTTCTACCATGATTGCTAATTATACTTTTAAAGGTGGAATACCAAAGAAACTTGGAGATCCCGGAGTACCTACTATACCTTGCTCCATTAAAAGAAATTATATTAAAACTGCTTTATGTGATCTTGGAGCCGGTGTTAGTGTTATGCCTCTCTCTTTATATCATAGACTTGACTTGAATAAGCTAACACCTACTGAAATATCTTTGCAAATGGTTGATAAATCAACTGCTATACATGTCGGTATTTACGAGGATGTGCCTGTTGTGGTTGCAAACGTTACTACTTTAACGAACTTTGTTATTCTTGATATTCCAGAGGATAATAGTATGTCTATTATTCTTGGAAGACCGTTTCTTAATACTGCAGGGGCTGTTATTGATTGCAACAAAGGCAATGTCACTTTTCATGTTAATGGTAATGAGCATACGATACACTTTCCGAGGAAACAACCTCAAGTTCATATTATCAACTCCATTGGAAAAATTCCATCCGTTAAATTTGGAGGTTTTGAATTTCCTCTTCCTACTGTCAAAAAGAAATATGATATACTTATTATAGGGGATGTGCATATCCCTGTTGAGGTAACTTAGTGTTATTCAAAATTTCTCCGGTTTCATGATTATCGGAATGTGTTTGTTAACAAGACTTGATCAACTTTGTTAGTGGATTCTTTTTTATGAGCATGAGATGGATGAAACTAGAAGCACAACCTTCTGTACCCTCTCTATACTTTCTTTTATTTAGTAGAAATAAAGTAAAAATAGTATTTTTTTTGTCTGTTTCCTGGCTTATACGTGCAATATAAAAATATCCCGAAAATAAAAGTCCTCAGAATGACATGCCAATTTAATATGATTTTTGGGGGAATATTTGAGGATTTTTAGTGCAAAAATTACCGCGGGAGGAGCTGCCACCTGGACACGAGGGTGGAGGGCGCCCCCCTTAGGGCGCGCCCCCCTGCCTCGTGGGCCCACGGTGGCCCTCCTCCACTTATCCCAGCTCCCATCTTCTTCATCTGCCTCACACAAACCCGAAAAACAAACTCAAGCACGAGTTCCAGCCACTTTTGCTGTGATTTTCTATCTCCTTGCTCAAAGCACCTCTCGCAAAACTGCTTGGGGAGATTGTTCATTGGTATGTGACTCCTCCATTGGTCCAATTAGTTTTTGTTCTAGTGCTTTATTCTTTGCAAATTTGTGCTGCATAGGTGACCATGTTCTTGAGCTTGCATGTCAAATTTATATGGTTCCAAGTAGTTCTAATGCTTGATATAGGCTCTAGGCACTTGTGGGAGTAGTTGCTATCAATTTTATTGAAGTTGGTTCCCTTTTGTTTAAAGTTACTAAAAATTTCAGACTTTTTTCAGAGAAAAACAATATGCTTAGGAAGATGTGCCAAGGTGGTTCTTCTAAGAAGCAAGGACCCAGAATTGCTATACGCGATGCTGATGAGGACCCACCAAGAGACGCTCCCGTACGACCTTGCGAATGGCCGTCGGAAAATTTTATGGACCGTGCGGGAATTAAAGAAGAATTCAAAGGATATTTGCGCAATGCCAGTCTTGAGGATTTTGAGGCTGACAAATGCCCCCAATATCATGATCTCACAAGTTCATTTGTGAGGAGGTTGAGTATTCATCTTTGCGTAATTCTCCTTCAGTCATGTTTGATCTTTATGACAAATCTTATAGGATGGACTTAGAGGATTTCACTTTTGCTTGCAAACTTCCATCATGGGGTAGTATTAGGGATCCCCCTAAATCTGAATTTAGAAACTTTCTTGCTAGTATAACTGTAGGGGAATCTAGAGATACAACGCAGGCTACCATAGGGAGCATTCACTTTCCTGCTATACATTACTTAGCTCTCTTCATCGGTAGATGCATAAATGCTAAGGATGAAGCATGTCACATGTGTGTCCCTGACCTTAGCATTCTTACGAGTGATGTGTCAGGAGACCAATCTTATCATATGGGAGCCATTGTAGCTCGTAGGTTGCATCATAATAGACATAATGGAGATTTCTTTGGAGGAATTTATGCAACCCGCTTAGATATTTTTCTTGAGATAGACATTCGTGAGGGTAATACGGAGTTGCCTCCTCCATATTTATATTATAACTCTATGGCTTCGCACCAGTTTGTCAAGATGCCTGAATCACCTCTCTTATATCGTTTAATTTTTAACAAACGACACGTTGTCCGTATTACTCTCCCTGCTCAGGCGAAACGAAGATACACTATCACCAGAGAGGAGGCAGATGAGTACGAGAGGAGAGCGGAGGCAGCTCGACTCCACACTGCAGCTCAGCAGGCGATAACCGCTGCATCACAGTATGATTCCAACTATTCTTCGTCGCAGTACGACCCCAGCTACACCTATGGGTATCCGCCAGCTTATCCCAGGCAATAAACCAACTTAGGCCAAAAGCCTAAGCTTGGGGGAGTACGTATTTCTCACCGACATTACATTTATGTTCACACACACTCATTGCTAGATGTCGGTGCTCATACTTTTTCACTGCAATATCCATGCTAGTTTATTTTATTTTTCCTGCTTTCTTCTTGTGTGTTTGTTAAACCTTAAGAAAAAACAAAAAATTAGTAGTATTTTATTTTTCTGCTGTAGTAGTAGTAATTAAAAAGAAAACCCAAAAATATTTCCCGTTCTTCTTTTTGCTTGTTGGGAGCTTTCCCATGTAAATAGTTTTATTTCTTTTCTTTTCTCTGGGGGTCGATAGGAGAAGACCATGATTAAATTGTTGAAGTGGCTCTTATATGCATTATTGTTGATTTAACCCAGAGCCCATATTGCCTTGTCTTCTCCTGTTTATTGAATGCTCGCAGATTCCAGCTTAGTCCAATGCACGTGCACTCTTATTATTATTCACACCGTTCGGTCGTGCAAGTGAAAGGCAATTATGATGATATATGATGGAGTGACTGAGATGGGAAATGCTGGTATGAACTCGACCTCTTTTGTTTTTATAAATATGATGAGTCCCTCGTTCTTGATTCAGCTTATTATGAATAAACATGTTTGCAATGACAATTAGAGATCATAGTTGCTTGTGCCATGCTTGATTAGCTATGAGTTATAATGGTTTACCTTGTGTGCCAACATGCTATTGAGATGATTATGATGTGGTATGATGGGGTGGTATCCTCCTTTGAATGATTTAAGTGACTTGACTTGGCACATGTTCACGCATGTAGTTGAAACAAAATCAACATAGCCTTCACGATATTTATGTTCATGGTGGATTATATCCTACTCATGCTTGCATCCAGTGTTTATTAATTTTAATGCATGTACATGGCTGTTGTCGCTCTCTAGTTGGTCGCTTCCCAGTCTTTTGCTAGCCTTCACTTGTACTAAGCGGGAATACTGCTTGTGCATCCAATCCCTTAAACCTCAAAGTTGTTCCAGATGAGTCCACTATACCTTCCTATATGCGGTATCTACCTGCCGTTCCAAGTAAATTTGTATGTGCCAAACTCTAAACCTTCAAATAAACATTCTGTTTTGTATGCTCGAATAGCTCATGTATCAACCAAGGTTGTCCTTATCTTCCGTGTTAGGCGGGTTATTATCAAGAGGAGTGGACTTCACTCCTCACTCACGAGAAAATGGCTGGTCACTGGGATGCCCAGTCCCATACTTTATGCAAACTAAATCAAAATTAATTGCAAACAAAACTCCCCCTGGGACCTGATGTATGTTGGAGACACTCATTGTTTCGAGCAAGTCATGGATTGATGCTTGTTGGTGGAGGAGGAGTATAAACTTTACCATTCTGTTTGGGAACCGCCTATAATGTGTTTAGCATGGAAGATATCGCCATCTCTTAGTTGCTACGTTGACAATGAAAGTATACCGCTCAAAATACAATTTATCTCTATTTCAAAACCGAGCTCTGGCACCTCTACAAATCCCTGCTTCCCTCTGCGAAGGGCCTATCCATTACTTTTATGTTGAGTCATCACCCTCTTATTAAAAAGCACTAGATGGAGAGCACAGCTGTCATTTGCATTCATCACTATTAATCTATGTTGGGTGTGACTATGATTGGATCTCTTTTATCATGAATTACAATGTCTAGTCAGTCCTTGATCTTTAAAGGTGCTCTGCATTTATGTTTTGCGGTCTCAAAAAGGGCTAGCGAGATACCATCTTGTTATATTATATTATGATTGTTTTGAGAAAGTGTTGTCATCCAAGATTTATTATTATGGCTTGCTAGTTGATTATGCTATTGATATGAGTAATTATGAGACCTGAGAATTATTGCAAATGTGGTTAGTTATGATATTTGCTGAAAACTTGAATGCTGACTTGACATAGTTACAACAACAAGAGCAAACAGAGTTTGTAAAAGTTTTTCTTTCTTTCTTTCAGTTTGTCAACTGAGTTGCTTGAGGACAAGCAAGGGTTTAAGCTTGGGGGAGTTGATACGTCTCCGTCGTATCTACTTTTCCAAACACTTTTGCCCTTGTTTTGGACTCTAACTTGTATGATTTGAATGGAACTAACCCGGACTGACGCTGTTTTCAGCAGAATTGCCATGATGTTGTTTTATGTGCAGAAAACAAATATTCTCGGAATGACCTAAAACTCCACGGAACATCTTAGAAAAAACAATAAAAAATCCTCACCAAAGATGAAGACCAGGGGGCCCACACCCTGTCCACGAGGGTGGGGGGCGCCCCCCTTAGGGCGTGCCCCCTACCTCATGGGCCCCCGGGATGCCCTCCGACGCCAACTCCAAGTCTATATATCTGCTTTCGGAGAGAAAAAAATTAGAGAGAAGAAATCATCGCATTTTACGATACGGAGCCGCCGCCAAGCCCTAAAACCTCTCGGGAGGGCTGATCTGGAGTCTGTCCGGGGCTCCGGAGAGGGGGATTCGTCGCCGTCGTCATCATCAACCATCCTCCATCACCAATTTCATGATGCTCACCGCCGTGCGTGAGTAATTCCATTGTAGGCTTGCTGGACGGTGATGGGTTGGATGAGATTTATCATGTAATCGAGTTAGTTTTGTTAGGTTTCGATCCCTAGTATCCACTATGTTCTGAGATTGATGTTGCTATGACTTTGCTATGCTTAATCCTTGTCACTAGGGCCCGAGTGCCATGATTTCATATCTGAACCTATTATGTTTTCATGAATATATGTGAGTTCTTGATCCTATCTTGCAAGTCTATAGTCACCTACTATGTGTTATGATCCGGCAACCCCGAAGTGACAATAATCGGAACCACTCCCGGTGATGACCATAGTTTGAGGAGTTCATGTATTCAATATGTGCTAATGCTTTGTTCCGGTTCTCTATTAAAAGGAGGTCTTAATATCCCTTAGTTTCCAATAGGACCCCACTGCCACGGGAGGGTAGGACAAAAGATGTCATGCAAGTTCTTTTCCATGAGCACGTATGACTATATACGGAATAAATGCCTACATTACATTGATGAATTGGAGCTAGTTCTGTGTCACCCTATGTTATGACTGTTACATGATGAACCTCATCCGGCATAATTATCCATCACTGATCCGGTGCCTACGAGTTTTACATATACTGGTTTACGCTTATTTACTTTCCCGCTGCTACTGTTACAATCACTACAAAATACCAAAAATATTTACTATTGCTCGCACTACTCTTTTGTTACCGTTACCACCACTATCATATTACTTTGCTACTAAACACTTTGCTGTAGATACTAAGTTTCCAGGTGTGGTTGAATTGACAACTCAGCTGCTTATACTTGAGAATATTCTTTGGCTCCCCTTGTGACGAATCAATAAATTTGGGTTGAATACTCTACCCTCGAAAGCTGTTGCGATCCCCTATACTTGTGGGTTATCAGTGGCGTGCGCTCAGGCAAGGCCCGGGCGTAGCCCCCATGTCCAGCCCCCTCGCGCGGCACTCCCGAGGGGAGGCGTTGCGACGGTGCCGGACACTGAGCACTGGGCTCCCTGAGGTTGGTACGGCCGTGGGCCGCCCTAAGTTGTTTATCACCAGCGCGGAGCATAGCGCTTCCGTATGTGTACGGGCATAGCAGCACCTCGGCAGTGTCGTCAGCCAGCGCGAAGCATGGTGCTTCCACTGGTACGTGTGAGGGGGCTCCCCTCTGGGAGGAGCCCCCGGGGTGTTTACAGCCCCGCCCTGACACGTGGCCGGCACGGTAGGGCTAGGAGAGGTGTATCTGGGCACTCGTGAGCCAGCACAAGACTCACGAGGCCCTACCTCAAGGCGGGTAGCGCCTGGCTCTGGGCCTTTATCAATGGTGTGTTCCTGCAGGGTGGTTAGAATGCAAATGCTCTACGTCCTTAGGTCCTGGCCCTCGAGCGAGCTCAGCCGCCGCTGGTATGACAGGTCGCGATGCCATGGGTCAAGGCCAGGGGGTGAGGGCTGGAGAGCTAGTAGAGCCCATGAGTCGCGATGCTCAGGTACCCCCCTTTAAACGTGCAAGCGCTTTGCATGAGAGCGGAGAAGTCCGCGATAAGCTGCAGGCGATAATCATGGGAGCTAGACTAAGCGCGAAAGAGCAAATTCATTTTAAGTAGATGTGAGAAACGCCGCTGGGCCAGGCCCGAGCGGCTTGGGGATGATGCATCCCAAGGGGCGCCCCCAACAAGGTAAGTAAAGAGCATAAGCAAAACGGATACATGCCGAGGGGACAAACCCGCGCGGCCTAGGAATGATGCGGCCCTATGGGCGCTCCCAGCTAAACATGAAACTTTGAAAGATGTCACCTGATGCTGTTGAAGATGAAGTGATGCTGAAGAAGCGAGCGATGCACGGTGAAGACGCCGGTCCTCACGAGCCCCTAGCCCAGGAGCCTCGGGAGGCTCCGGGGGCACGGGTAGGTCTTCGAGGGCCATCGCCAGCTCCTCCAAGACCGCGTGATGCCTGACCTCCCGAGCCTCCAGAATGCTCCTTGGCAGGCGCTGATGAGCGGCGACTGCATTTGGCAGGCCGAAGGGCATGCGAACATAGCTGTGAGGTGGTCCCTCGCAGCGCCCCACGCGCGAAGGCCAGAGGTGCTCTAGAGACGCGACTCGGTTGAGCCCTGGTACGTCGATGCAGACGCGCAACCCACCATCCTCGCCTGGATGTGGGGCTACAGCGGGCAAGCGGCGGCTGCCGCGCATGACTCTCGACTCCTGCAGCTCCTTGGTGTTTCTTGCGATGAACTCTTGAGGGTTCGGTCTTCCTTGCCTTGTACCTTCCTAAGGGAAATGTGCCTGGAAGCACCCCTCCAAGTGGTGCCCGAGCGCCTCCCTCGTGACCTTGGCAAAGTCGATGGCTTTCCAAAGAAGAGCACCCGAGCCCTGCCTGAGGAGGACGCTGGGCGCGCCTTCCTATGCGAGAGAGGGTGGCGCTCCCTGATCGGGCGTGAAACCTGACGCAACACCTCCGGAGGCGCCTGCCTCCTTGTGGCTTGGGCCAGGCGAGGCCTTCTTCTTGAGGGTCGCCTCGGGAAGCCTTCCGCTCTTGTGATCTGGGTCTTCGATTGCTGCGGCTTGGAACACACGCTCAAGCGAACACACTGCGTCCCTTTCTTCACAGGGTACGGTGATGACTCCACCGCTTCCAGGCATCTTGAGGACATTGTAGCCATGGTGAGTCACTGCCATGAACTTGGCTAGGGCCGGGTACCCAAGGATGGCGTTGTACGGCAGGCGAATGTGGGCGACGTCGAAGTCGATGAGCTCGGTGCGGTAATTGTTGCGCTGCCTGAAGGTGACTGGGAGGCGAACCTGCCCTATCGGAACAGTGGAACCATCAGTGACTCCTAAGAAAGGCTTGGTCGGCTGAAGCTGATCATATGGCACTTGGAGATTGTCGAACGTCTTGACGGACAGGACGTTGAGTCCTGCTCCACCATCAATGAGGGTCCTGGTGACCTGCACATTGCTGATGAATGGGGAGGAAAGCATCGGGAGGACTCCGACCGTTGCCGCGCACTTGAGCTGATCCGCTGAGCTGAACGTGATAGCGCACGTAGACCACCTGAGAGGGCGAGTGGCCTCAAGCTTGGGTAGGACTGCATTCAAATCGCGAGCAAACTGCTTGAAGATGCGCTGTGAGGCTGGGGCCTGGGCGCCACCCAAGATGCAAGAAATTACGCGTGGCTCCTGAAAGCCCGCAGCCCCATCGTCTTGATGTTGGTCTTCCTTCCTCCTTGGCGGTGGCGGTAGAGGAGGAAGGCCTGCATTGCCGTGTGGGCGATCCTCACGAGGCTGGTCTCTCTAGCCTCCCTCGCGAGGCTGGTCCTGCCAGCGACCCTCGCGAGGTCGGTCACGCCACCCTTGGCGAGGGCCACGGTCTTCCATCGTCCTCCACCTCTTCCTCCTCCTCGGCCATAGCCCCTGTCGTTGCGCTCGGGGCGTCGGCCGATTCGCCCATCTCGCACGGCCCTGAGGTCTTGACATTCATTGGTGTTGTGGGTGTGGAGGTCGTGGTACACGCAGTATCAGCTGCCCTTGGGTGACTCAGGCGGATCCCTGCCTCGCTTGGTGTCTGGTTCCGCTGCAAGCACAGCAGCCCCCTTGCGCTTCACGTCCTTGGCCTTGAGCTTCTTCTCTTCTGGGTCGGCTGCCGGGAGCTCGAGGAGGGAGAGGCGCCCTTCCTCAGCCCTAGCACACTTGGTCGCCAAGTTGAACAGCTCCAGGGATGTGCACAGGTCTTCATGGATTGCTAGCTCCTCCTTCATCTTGACATCGCGCACACCGTCGGAGAAAGCTGAGATGATGGCTTCCTCAGTCACCTTGGGGATCTTGAGGCGAGCGTAGTTGAAGCGCTGGATGTACTTCTGCAGGGTTTCCCCTGGCTATTGCTTGATGCGGCGCAGGTCGCTCATGGCCGGGGGACGGTTGCGAGTGCCCTGGAAGTTGGCGATGAAGCAGGTGCGCATCTCGTCCCAGGAGGAGATCGTGCCGGGAGCCAGGTTCAGGAGCTAGGTGCGGGCGTCGTCCTTGAGCACCATGAGAAACCAGTTTGCCATGACCTTTTCGTCTCCGTTGGCGGCTTCGATGCCCAGCTCGTAGAGCTATAGGAATTTCGCGGGGTCCGCCATGCCGTCGTAGCGAGGGGGCAGGTCGGGCTTGAACTTGCCCGGCCATGTGACGCCACACAGCTCGGGGGTGAAGGCGAGGCAGCCTGATGTGGCCACCGGCGCCCTTTGCTGGTGCTGGGCTTGCTCCTGGGGATCACCACGCACCGCCGCTTGGAGCAGCGCGGGGTCTTGGCGTGGAGGCGGAGGGACGCGATCTTGGCAGCTCCCTTCTTGTTGCGCAGGCGCCGGACGTGGAGAGTCTCGCCCTTGGGGCTGCACGCCTTGGATCCAAGGCGCCTTGTTGAGGAGGAGGTGGCGGAGGCGCCTCCTGGTCCTCGCCCCCTGCGCGAAATGGAGGGCGAGGCAACGAGAGGGACGGCAAGGGGGAGCCCCTTGCGGCGCTGACGAGCTCGGTGATGCGGGCGAGCCAGTCCTCGTAGAGTTCGTTGATAGGGCGGTAGTGCAGGAGCTCTCTTGCCAGGAGCAACACAGCGTGTGCATCCGTGGGGGCGCGACGGGCGTGGGACGATGAACCAGCTGGAGTCAGTGACGGGGTGGCGGTGCGGCCATCCCGCCACACCGAAGGATGCTGGGACGAGGCCTGCTGCTCGTTCCCCGCCGGGCCGATGGCGGCAGGCGACGGGGAACGACGGGGCGGGCCGCCGACGGGCGCCGTCTGGGTGACGCGGGTGGCGCGAGCAGCCCGGTGCTCGGCGCGAGCCCGACGAGCGTCAGCCATGGACACGACGGAAGATCACACGCGAACAGTGGAAGAAAGATTCCGGCGCACCCCTGGCGCGCCAAATATCGGATTTCGGGTTCCGGCAAACTCTTGAGGTTCGAACACTGGGGTGCGTGCGGAGATCTCTCCCCTACCGATCTACATCCGATCTCCTTGCGTGATCTAAGCTGGAAATGATGAACAACACAAGGGACACGAGGTTTATACTGGTTCGGGCCACCGTTGTGGTGTAATACCCTACTCCAGTGTGTGGTATGGTGGATTGCCTCAGGGGCTGACGATGAACGGTATAGGGGAAGAACAACCTCGCGAGAGGTGTTCTAGAGCTGGTGCGATGAACTGTGGGGTGAGTTCGATCGCCTCTCTCTCTTTCCTAGGGCTCTATTCGATCTGGTCAGATTGCCCCTACTTTGTGGTGGCTAGCTCTATATATAGAGGCCCTGGGCCTCTCCCAAAATAATGAGCGGGAAGGGCGCCAACAATTGGCCATTTTGAAGGGGAAAATCTAGTACAAGTTATCCTGACCAAAGGTGGTCTTCGGCTGCCAAAAGCACTGGTGATGATGCCGTCTTGGGCTCCACGGTGACCTCCGTCCTGCCGCCCGGCTGGTCTTGGTCTCGTTGCACCGGAATGGTATCCTTTGCCTGATGCCTTGGCCTGTGCTTGCCCCCTTTGCACCGAAGGGGAAACAAGGACACTGTGCAGGCCGGCGCCCGCCTGGCGCCCGCTTGGTCTCGATCGTCATGGCTTGCATCACGGGCTCCTCGCGAGGTACCCCTGCCCCGATCTCTCCACCTCCTCGCGAGCCTGCCTGATGAGGCTGCCTCTGAGGAAGCTTCCTGTCGTCCGCCACGCGAGGCTTGGCCCCTCGCGAGGGTCTTGAGCTTGAGCTGATGAAGATGCGCCGCGCTGGGCCCCCACTTGAGCCACACTGCAGGCCGCAGGCAGGCAAGTCTGGGGACCCCCGTTCCCAAAACGCCGACATTGATCCTCTGTCCGGTCCTTCTCGCTGAACAACGGACAGTGTCTCAGGGGCTACTGACTACATGGGGTTTCTCTCTTTCTAAGTCAGTTACCTCGAAACCTGTCAACAGGTTGCTACAGGATTCGTGCAGTCCACTCTTGGCGGACTGATCCTTCTCGATCACCGCACCCATAAGGACACGGTGCTCGCCCACAACGGAGGCACCTCGTAGCGCCTCCATCAGGTTATCTGGCGCCCCTGGATGGACAGGGGCCACCGGTGGAATCGGCACACCCCCCTCCTTTGAAGGGGGCTGCTCGCCCAATTCCGGAGCCATATGGGTCTCCGGAATCATATACGGCTGAGGGCCGAACTGAATATGGCCCTCTTTGCCAGTCTCCATGGGGATCTGCTCCCCCATGTGTCCAGGCAGTGGAGGTCTTGCCTTGTGGCGCCTCCCGGACAGCATCCTGGGCTCCTCCCCAGCTCGGAGTGGCCCTTCAGGACAACACTTTGGTGTCATCCCTGGCTCCGGGGGAATAAGCAGGCGGTGGCGACATGCTGGTCATTTCCGCCGAACCCAACGAACTTCCAGGTGAGGATCGCTAGATATGGTCGCGAGCCGGGCTGCAATAATACAGTTAACCATATCAAGATGATGAAGAGAAAGGGCTGGACATGCGCATGTACGAGTCATGACACTTACGATGCGGCCTGGGGCTTAGTGCGGGGGCGTCATTCCGGACTGTTGTCAACATCCCACGCGGTGTTGACCACTGGGACTCCCTTTCCCTTCTTGGGCGTTTCCGCCTCCACATGCGCATAAATCGCCCTCTTATTCTTTCTCCCCCTAGGGGCAGGGTTGTACTCCTCCTCCTCCTCCTCCTCTTCCTCGTCATTGTCCTCAGGGACAGAGGAATGGGCTTCGTCGTCTTCGGACGTCACGTCCGAAGTGCCCTTGCAACGGGGGCCACTCTTGGCCCCCTTGGCCTTCTTTTTCGGCACCTTATAGGGCGCCGGCACCA
Source organism: Aegilops umbellulata (assembly GCA_032464435.1). Classification (NCBI taxonomy): domain Eukaryota; kingdom Viridiplantae; phylum Streptophyta; class Magnoliopsida; order Poales; family Poaceae; genus Aegilops; species Aegilops umbellulata. Next base: position 345,123,378 of record CP136055.1, on the reverse strand, counting down.
GCATTTTCGCCAGACATGGGATGGCCGGTTCTTCGGGCAGCGGAGCCGGACCACTGGATTCGCTTCGTCCTCTCCATCCAGTCCTGAAAAAGCAATAATAAAAACTCAGGCATCATCCTTGAAACAAACAAGTAGGAGATACAAATGACATACCTCATTGGCGAGGTGTTTAACGTCGTGCCCGCGGTCTAAATCCGTAGCCGGCGGTTTCTTGTTGCCCTTAAAGAGCAACTTCCATGCACCTTCATGAGTAGTCTCGAAGAGCCTCACCAGGGTTTGGTGCTTCTTCGGATTGAACTCCCACAAGGGGCGGCTTCGACGCTGGCACGGGAGAATCCGGCGAATTAACATCACCTGGATTACATCGACGAGCTTAACCTTCTTGGTTACCATGCTTTGAACGTGCGTCTGCAGCGCTATCAGCTCATCAGGTGAACACCAGCCCGAAATCTTCTCGACCCACGAGGTGAGTGGCATGGGAGCACCGGAGCGGAATTCGGCAGCTGCGGCCCAGGTGGTGCCACGAGGTTCTGTGATGTAGAACCACTGCTTCTACCACTCCTTTACTGTGTCCACAAAAGCGCCTTTGGGCCAGAAGACGTTGGACGACTTACTCACCATGGCTCCTCCGCACTCCGTGTGTTGGCCATCCACCACCTTCGGCTTCATGTTGAAGACTTTGAGCCACAACCCGAAGTGGGGTTGGATGCGGAGGATGGCCTCACACATGACGATAGACACCGAGATGTTGAGGAAGGAATTCGGGGACTGATCATGGAAATCTATCCCATAATAATACATCAGCCCGCGGACGAAAGGGTGGAGTGGAAACCCTAGCCCGCGGAAGAAATGGAAGATGAATACTACCCTCTTGGTGGGCTTCGGCGTGGGGACGAGTTGTCCCTCGGCCGGCAGACGGTGAGCGATCTCCTTTGCTAAATATTCGGCCGCCCGAAGCTCAGTAATGTCCTCCTCCTTTACGGAGGAGACCATCCACTTGCCCTGACCTCCGAACATGGTTGCTTGAGTGGAAAGGAGATGAGAACTTGGGCGCTGGAGCTCGAGATTGGAAAGGCGGAGACAGAGAGAAGGCGTGAGAGAGGAAGAGGGAATCCTTATCCCCTTATAAAGGCAGCGAATATTAAACGCCTCCTCACTCGCCTTAAGATTCGCCTATTCCCAAGGGTTGTATAAACGGCACGGTTGGGTTACCCATGCCCACATTGATGAGAATCCCGCGATAGGGGGACACGATCTCTGCTTTGACAAGACTTGCCAATGGCAACCGCGTCTCGGGACGTCGGACATCAAACACAAAAATGGTTTGGAATTATGACCGGTCGAACATATTGTTGTGCTCCGAAAAGTTGTCAGCGGATGGAACTCATGTAAAAATATATTCTCTCTGCGGTTGTGTATGGTGTGTGTGACAGGTACGGATACTATCATCGCATCCGAAGACTATCTTGGAGTTTGGAAAAAGGGGAACCCGCCTTGCAATGCCGAAGACAATTTGCGCACCGGACTCCTCGTCATTGAAGCCAGGTTTAGGGGCTAATAAGGGAGTCCTGGACTAAGGGGTCCTCGGGCATCCGGCCTGTTATCCATTGGGCCGAACTGATGGGCTGTGAAGAGATGAAGGCTGAAGACCGTACCCATGTCCGGATTGGACTCTCCTTGGCGTGGAAGGCAAGCTTGGTGACCAAACTATGAAGATTCCTTCTTATGTAACCGACCCTATGTAACCCTAGATCCCCCCGGTGTCTATATAAACCGGAGGGGTTAGTCCCGAAAGGATATACTCATTACCATAGTCATACAGGCTAGGCTCCTAGGGTTTAGCCATTACGATCTCGAGGTAGATCAACTCTTGTAATACTCATATTCATCAAGATCAATCAAGCAGGAAGTAGGGTATTACCTCCATAGAGAGGGCCCGAACCTGGGTAAACATCGTGTCCCCCGTCTCCTGTTACCATCGATCCTAGACGCACAGTTCGGGACCCCCTACCCAAGATCCGCCGGTTTTGACATCGACAGTGGTGAAGAACCATCGGATGAGCGTAGCGTCGATCGCAGTCCACTTGGAGTCGTCCACCATGGCGTGGGAGTCGACGGATCCATTGACGTGATCCACGAGATTGTTCTCGCGGCAGAGGAGCGAGAAGTAGGCCTCCCACGCGTAGTACGTGGAGTTGGTTGCATCGAGGATCATGGCAACGCGGTCATGTATGTTGATGTCGCGGATGTCAGCGGGGTCCGGATCGGCGGAGGGGTTGGTGGAACTGGAGATGGATGAGTGGACGAACATGGTGCGGGAAGGTGGTGGCTTGCGGTAGGTGGGAGGAAAGAGGCGGCGGCTAGGGTTATAGATGGGAGGGAGGAGCGGCGGCGCGGCAGGAGAAGAAGGGCGGCGCGATGGATGTTGGGGTGGAGCGGCTGCAAGAGGGAGGAGCAACGGCGTGGGAGGGTGGTGGTGGCGGCGGCTAGGGTTGCGAAAGGTGTTTTAGGCAGGGATTGATATGGTACCTGATACGATGTAAGTTAGGGAGAAAGGGATTGTGTGCATCGATAATTCTCATTGATCGTGCACTAGGCACATATAGACACAAGGGGTGCGCCTGGTGTCTTGTCTCCCAACATACAACAAGTTACAAAGGGGAGAGAGACGCGACAGGTGCAACATACAACATCCAGACCTATATATGTATATGCATGTTCAACAAAAATAATTGGCAATGGACTTGCTGCGGCGCCCTCGATTCAATCGTACACTAATCATACACGCAAATGTGTACGATCAAGATCAAGGACTCACGGGAAGATATCACAACACAACTCTAGACACAAATTGAAAATAATACAAGCTTTATATTACAAGCCAGGGGCCTCGAGGGCTCGAATACATAAGCTCGAATACAAAAGAGTCAGCGGAAGCAACAATATCTGAGTACAGACATAAGTTAGACAAGGATGCCTTAAGAAGGCTAGCACAAAAGCAACATCGATCGAAAAGGCAAGGCCTCCTGCCTGGGAGCCTCCTAACTACTCCTGGTCGTCGGTGGTCTCCACGTAGTATTAGGCATCGGCTGTGGCATCTGGCTCCTGGGCTTCGACATATGGTTGCATCAACGGGAAAGAAGAAGAAAGGGGGAAAGGGGGAGCAAAGCAACCGTGAGTACTCATCCAAAGTACTCGCAAGCAAGGATCTACACTACATATGCAACATTATCGAAGGAAGGCTGTATATCTGGACTGGGCTGCAGAAAAGCCAGAATAGAGAGAAGGCCTAGTCCTATCGAAGACTAGCATCTTCTAGAAATCACCATCTTGCAGCAACATGAGGGAGTAGAGTAGCATAAGGTAAAGTAGTAGGAGTGTTATCAACCTCAGCCAGAGATCCTTTCTCGACTCCCTGCGAGAAAGGCACCCCAGAGCCATACTATCCAGTTATCATCACAATCCAATCCTCATCACCATCCAGTTCTCATCACAAGTATCTAGTTCTAGTTGTATCGATCGGGATACAACTCCAAGTGTCCGTTACCGTAGGACAGGCTATCGATAGATGTTTTCTTCCCTGCAGGGGTGCACCAACTTACCCACCACGCTTGATTAACTCCGGCCAGACACACTTTCCTGGGTCATGCCCGGCCTCGGCCAAACAATACGCCGCAACCCGACCTAGGCTTAATAGAGAGGCCAGCATGCCGGACTAAACCTATGCCCCCAGGGGTCATGGGCCATCTCCCCGGGAACTCCTGCACGTTGCGTACGTGGCCGGTGAGCAGACCTAGCTACCTCCCTAAAAAGGCAGGAGCTTACTAGTCCAACCCGGCGCGCCGCCGCTCAGTCGCTAACGTCTATTAAGCTTCGGCTGATGTATACGACGCAGAACGCCCATACTATGCCCACGTGATGGTTAGTGCTATCAGGCCAGAGGCCCCTCGGATCAAATATCCAAATCGTAGTGGATTGGGAACGCGCGGTAACAAGCAGAGACTCACGAAAGACGTGACCCCGTTGCCCCGTCTCGAGGACTTGCAGCAAGGGCTAGGAATGCCCGGCCATTCCTCGTAATTATCTCGCGGGCACCTTCCAGGTCCGCCCGACTCCACATCACTCGCAATTAAGCTCGCGCGGGTACCCCTCAGGGCCAACCCGTCTTTAGTAACAGGGTCCAGTGCAAAGTCATAGTAACCATAGTAACCGTGTGTCTAACACCAAGGGGGAATACCTGAGGAATCACCCTTGTCGGATTCCCACTCGATGTAAACATCAAGGTGAACGTAAGAGGAACCACCCTCGAGGTTCACACTTGAGGGGTTGCACGACAGGGTCGTATTGGAAGTGGTTAAGGAGGAAATCACCCTCGATGACCATGACCGAATAGCTAGTCTACAGAGATCTCATAAGAAGTGATGTATGAGGTTCCACCCTCGGCACTCGATGGTAACTTTGCAGAGTCGAGCAAAAAAGGGGCGTGATGTGACGTGAGGTGTCGGGGCCTGGTCTTCAATCCCATTGATCGGGTCTTCTGATAATCCAGCGGGGCAGTCGGGTCAAGTGGGGGGGGGGGGTCATTGATGGGCCTCTAACCAACCTATACTAAGTAGTTTAGAATAAGCAGGTAGGTAACAATAGCAGGTTACAATAAACAGGCTATGCAGCAGAATAGGAGCAAACAATAACAATAGAAAAATCTAATGCAAGCATGAGAGAATGGAATGGGTCATATCGGGATGATCAAAGGGGGGGGCTTGCCTGGTTGCTCTGGCAAGGAGGGGTCGTCGTCGACGTAGTCGATCACGGCAGCATGCAGCCGTCACGGGGTCTACCGAAGAGAAGAGGGGGGAGAAACAGTAAATACATAGCAAGCAAGTGCATAACAGGACAACAGGCAGAGCTAGACGTGTTCTAACGCGGTGCTACACGTTACCGGCGAAGGGGATAACATCCGGGAATGCTTTCCTGAAGTTTGGCATTTTCGGACAGAGAAACCAGAGGGGAAAGGTTCGATGTTCGCTATGCTAGGAATGTGTGGCGGACGAACGGACCGCCTATTTGGATTCGTCTCGTCGTTTTGAGCAACTTTCATGTATAAAACTTTTTCATCCGAGTTACGGTTTATTTTATATTAATTTCTAAAGATTTAAACATTTTCTGGAATTTGTGGAATTCTATTAATTCGAAAATAAAACAACAAAAACTTTTGTTACCTAGTGCCACCCTAGCCTATGTGGATGACAGTGGGGCCAGTACGGTGCTGAATCAGCAGGGTCAACAGTCAACATTGACTGGGTTGACTGGTCAAAACTGGGTTGTGGGGCCCAGGTGTCATTGGGTCATTTTTCTTAACAGATTGTTTATGTAGTCTAGTTAGTGGTGGGCCCATAAGTCATACTCTATGTAGGTTAGTACTAATTCCTGTTTTAGGTAGTTAAATAAGACTAATCCTAGTCCAATGGCGGGCCCGTTTGGTAGTGGCTCAAGCCATGCGTTTGGCTAGGCAAACTAGGGGCAGCATGCACGGCACATAGGCCACGACGGCCATGTCCAGGAGTAGCCGCAGCGGCAAAGAACAGCGGCAGTAGCTAAGTAGCAGCAGTAGTGCAGCCAGCAACCCAGCAGCAGGGGAGCGACCAGCTTAGGCGACGAGCAGCAGTACAGGAGGTGGCGGCGGCGCTAGCGTCAGTAGGAGCATCGAGCGGCAAAGGCGAGGCGCGGGTGCGCGCGCACGGGCACCACCAAGGCAACATGCGCGCGCAGCAGTAAGCAGCAGCAACACGTACATAGGAGCTCGGGCTCCGGCCATGGCGACTACAGACGACCACGGGAGCGGCAACAAACGACACAAATCGAAGGGGCAAAGCGAGGGATCGGCAGAGAGGCTCACCCCGGTGCTTGTGGACGAGGTTGGGAGGTCGGGGGAGGCCCGGAGCAGCGGTAGCCGGCGATGGACATCGGCAACCGTGGGAGAAGATGAGGACGATGGCGAGGCCGCACGGCGTTCCGGCACGGGTTCTTCGGTGTAGTTGAAGGAGACGACCGCAGGGAGGCTCCTGGGCATGCTAGCCAGCGACGGGGAGGCCGGTGGCCGCGGGATCGACGAGGTCCATGGCGACCATGATGCGGTTGTTCGCAGGAGAGAGGGATGAGGCATGAGGAGGGCGGAGAATCTAGGGTTTCGGTCGAGTGGGGGTCGAGGGCTCGGTCTTAAACAGCCAGGGGACCGGGGGATGGCCGGCACGTCACCTAGTGGGCGCGGCCATGGTAGGATGGCCGCCACGATCCCCTCCTCCTGTAGCGGGAGGAACAGGATGAGTGGGGGAGGTGGGCTACTAGGCCAGCTGGCCAGCTGGGCCAAGTGGCTCAGGGGAGGGGAGGGGCCTTTCTCTTTTCTTTTTTTTACAGAAAAAATGCTATGCAATATTTGAGCTGCCAAAAGGAGTTCTGTAAAATGTGAAACTTGGCCAAATAAATACATTACAATATTTGGCACCTGCCACAAAAAGTTTGGGAGGAGTTTGAATTGATTTGGATTTTTCACAAATGGAAAAGCATTTAAAAATGCTGATTTGGGAACTGCATTAATTCCCAGGGGAAATTAGCTATCTCAAATGATGTCAAATCACTCATGACATTTAGTTAGTGAAAATTTGCAACACAGCGAACATTTTTGGTTTACTGTTTGGAGAAAATAATTTATTTGACTTTATTTTAAAATTTAAAATTTGAACTGGGTGGAATCAAAGGGGGATTTAGCCACAGTGAAAACGATGACATGGCACCATTAACGTGGGATTACTGTAGCTCAATTATCTGGGCGTCACAATTCTCCTCCACTACAAGAAATCTCGTCCCGAGATTTAAGGGATGGAGTAAGGTGGAAAAGACTCGGGAAGGACCTAGGTCAACACAAGATAGGTACCTGGGGGCTATCTCGGTGAACGTGGCATAGAGGCATTTCTCGAGTTGAAACTTAATAAAACATGGAGAGCAAAGTATGAAGGTACAATAGGAAGTTTCAACCGAATGGACAAATGAATGATACCTGAACGGAGTGAGAGAAAGGGGTTCAGAGCATCAGGAATAGAATATCTCTCGAAGGGTGGCTCGTGACAACACGCATAGCCAAGAGAAAATGATACTTCAGAATAAAGGATATACAGGAGAGTCAGTTCCAATCCTGTGGAACTGTGGGTTATGGGCCCACCATGTGGGTTAAAAGTAGAAAGAGCGGTGACATGTTACACGGTTATGATAGCAAGGAAGGTCAGAGGATAGCCTGTCGATTATGTTGGCAATAGCGTTGGTACCAAGGGCGAGGGACGAAGAGAACCATTTTCCTGCTCGTAAGACGAGGCAGACCAATAGGCAAAGTTCTCGTCCATTGGTGGTTACCGGAATGTCATCAACAATAGTAACAGGGTCTTACTGACAGAGTTGTACACCGAGGTGCTAACTTAAGCAGGGATTTATCTCTGCTTAGACAAGTTAGATTACAAGAAAGGTGAAACAAACAATGAAAAGGAAAATGTGATTATTATGATAATCAGACCAATGGAAAGGAAAGATGTTTATACCCAAGTATTAGAGTATAACTTTCCCAAGGAAAGGCAGAGCATGATAGGACTCCAAGTATTAAACCATTTAGACAAAGGGTCAAGGAATTTATGAGGTTTACCCATACAACGGTGTTTGGATAATTGATCAAGAACAGTTAGCATTGCGCTCCCAATGTTCTTGTTGATATTCGGAATACCACAGTCATGCTTCGAGATAGCACTGATATGGTTTTTCAATTAAGGATTGGGTCTGTAGTTCATAAGAGATTCAAAGGAACATTTCCAATATTATCTCGGAACGTAAGGTATAACCAAACAAAATCAGGTCTGTGTTGGCAGGGAGTCAAGATGTCATCGATGATATCACAAATCATCGAGGGGCAGGGATGGTATTTCTGGCCATGAATTCAGTTGACATCTCTGAAGAAGCCAAAGTGTTGACGGTGGTCATGACAAATTTTGTCAAGAGACTCTATGAAGATGCCATCGAGTAGAAAAGGAAGGATGAAGTGAAAAGGCTATGAGAACCATGGATTCGACACAAGCTCGAAGTCAAGCTCGTTGTTCGAGGTGAAATGATAATATGAGGAAGATCAACGTAAGCTTAGCTCATCGTCGGAAGTTGCTCTGGGCATAAGGACCAGGTAGCATAGTTAGAATTAGCATGATAATGATTTAGTTGATCAGGCTAGGAATGAGATGACGGAGTATCACTCCAATTAAGAATTTACAATAGGTAGTGCAATGACACAATATCCTCGAGATAATAGGGGCAATACTCGAGGTAGATCAAAATAGAGATTGGACAGATGAAATGATCTGCAAAATACAAGTATTTTAACTTGTCCGGGAAATGGAATCAAGGAGAAAAATATGGTCGGAACCACGATTGCAAAGAATCAATTTACAGATGCAAGATGAGCTCATACCAAGGGAGCATTTGATTATAAGAGAAGCTTCCATGATAAGATCCACATCGTTTCTATGGGCATGAACACAAAGTTCAAGGTCGACTCCCACTTCTTCAATGCATAACCTTTCATTCACTCCTCGTTTTCGAAGAAATTGTAGTACAGAAAAATTATCTGGCGAAGTACTAGAAGAGTAAGGCTCGTGAGAACTTTTGGGTTCACACGGATTATGGAAGGCATAAGTTCAACCCGTAGGGGCATCTTAGGAACATCTGCAAAAACTTTAGAGGTAATTAACTCAAGCTCGGAAGCAGAGCATGGTTGACAAAAGGAGAGGATACAATTACCAAAGGTGTTATGTATCTGGGAAAGAACGTCACGAGATTCTTTGAATATGAAGGGCACTGTCGGATGATAATCCAATAATGGATCCGGTGATCCATAATGGAGCTGATGTGAGTAGCGATATTCAATCAGAAGAAGAAATAATGTAGAGGCATCGGATTTTGGAAACATCTGATAATTCCAAAGCTTAAATGTAAAGGAATTACGATTTCCAATTTAGGGGATCAGAAGCAGATGCTCTAATCAAAAGATAAGCAAGTTGAAAAGACATAGATCGACAATCATTCAAGGTTTGATTTGCCAAGAACCGGCTCATGTTTGAAGTGACGTCTGAGCAAAAAGGAAGAATTTCATAAGGATCAATTGATGATTGTGTGCATTCACAAACATGTTGAATCAATAGGATCAGAAAGTCAACCACAACGGATTTCAATGGATATTGCTAGACATATGGAATTAACCATCATGCAAGCAGGTAGTGAAGAACAAGAGCAATAAGCTACTGAGGATTTCGGGAGATCGAATAGTATTTCAAAGAATTTGGTGAAACACATGAACAACTAGGGATGAACGAATCCTCGGTAAGTGTGAGGAATTACTCGTAGGTGTATTCATGTGGAGAAGAGCTACAAGGCAGTAGCTCAAAGGATTCTCGAAACAAGGGAAGGTATTCTGGGGTATCTTGTGAAAACAAGGGCGACTGGGAATAAAGATACTAACAGCAAGGATCTGTAGTTATCCACAGGGATTTATGAGTGATAGGGAACTCCAAAAAAAGGGGGCTCAAGGGTCTCGGGAACTTCGAGGAGTATCTTCGAAGTCTTCTGATGATGACACGCCATCTTCTTGAATGAGGGGGGGGGGGCTCTCCGAGAGAAAGCGGTTTTGAGAACCTAGGGTTGGAGTTAGTAAAATATTTAACCTAAATAGACGATAGATCAGAGTCCCAGAGTAAAGGCGAGGAATAAAAGATCCTAATACCACCCAATGGCGACGTGGGCCCGTAAGCCACATAGCCATGTTAGTAAAAGTGTTTCACTAGACTCAACTTCGGCCAAGGAATTGGAAAGGGGGCTACCTACAGGCAGTCGGCTCTGATACCAACTTGTCACGCCCTCGATTTAATCGTACACTAATCATACACGCAAATGTGTATGATCAAGATCAAGGACTCACGGGAAGATATCACAACACAACTCTAGACACAAATTGAAAATAATACAAGCTTTATATTACAAGCCAGGGGCCTCGAGGGCTCGAATACATAAGCTCGAATACAAAAGAGTCAGCGGAAGCAACAATATCTGAGTACAGACATAAGTTAGACAAGGATGCCTTAAGAAGGCTAGCACAAAAGCAACATCGATCGAAAAGGCAAGGCCTCCTGCCTGGGAGCCTCCTAACTACTCCTGGTCGTCGGTGGTCTCCACGTAGTATTAGGCATCGGCTGTGGCATCTGGCTCCTGGGCTTCGACATATGGTTGCATCAACGGGAAAGAAGAAGAAAGGGGGAAAGGGGGAGCAAAGCAACCGTGAGTACTCATCCAAAGTACTCGCAAGCAAGGATCTACACTACATATGCAACATTATCGAAGGAAGGCTGTATATCTGGACTGGGCTGCAGAAAAGCCAGAATAGAGAGAAGGCCTAGTCCTATCGAAGACTAGCATCTTCGGGAATTCACCATCTTGCAGCAACATGAGGGAGTAGAGTAGCATAAGGTAAAGTAGTATGAGTGTTATCAACCTCGGCCAGAGATCCTTTCTCGACTCCCTGCGAGAAAGGCACCCCAGAGCCATACTATCCAGTTATCATCACAATCGAATCCTCATCACCATCCAGTTCTCATCACAAGTATCCAGTTCTAGTTTTATCGATCGGGATACAACTCCAAGTGTCCGTTACCGTAGGACAGGCTATCGATAGATGTTTTCTTCCCTGCAGGGGTGCACCAACTTACCCACCACGCTCGATTAACTCCGGCCGGACACACTTTCCTGGGTCATGCCCGGCCTCGGCCAAACAATACGCCGCAACCCGACCTAGGCTTAATAGAGAGGCCAGCACGCCAGACTAAACCTATGCCCGCAGGGGTCACGGGCCATCTCCCCAGGAACTCCTGCATGTTGCGTACGCGGTCGGTGAGCAGACCTAGCTACCTCCCTAAAAAGGCAGGAGCTTACCAGTCCAACCCGGCGCGCGCCGCTCAGTCGCTAACGTCTATTAAGCTTCGGCTGATGTATACGACGCATAACGCCCATACTATGCCCACGTGATGGTTAGTGCTATCAGGCCAGCGGCCCCTCGGATCAAATATCCAAATCGTAGTGGATTAGGAACGCGCGGTAACAAGCAGAGACTCACGAAAGATGTGACACCGTTGCCCCGTCTCGAGGACTTGCGACAAGGGCTAGGAATGCCCGACCACGCCTCGTATTTATATCGCGGGCACTTTCCAGGTCCGCCCGACTCCACATCACTCGCAATTAAGCTCGCGCGGGTACCCCTCAGGGCCAACCCGTCTTTAGTAACAGGGTCTAGTGCAAAGTCATAGTAACCATAGTAACCGTGTGTCTAACACCAAGGGGGAATACCTGAGGAATCACCCTTGTCGGATTCCCACTCGATGTAAACATCAAGGTGAACGTAGGAGGAACCACCCTCGAGGTTCACACTTGAGGGGTTGCACGACAGGGTCGTATCAGAAGTGGTTAAGGAGGAAATCACCCTCGATGACCATGACCGAATAGCTAGTCTACAGAGATCTCATCAGGAGTGATGTATGAGGTTCCACCCTCGACACTCGATGGTAACTCTGCAGAGTTGAGCAACAAAGGGGCGTGATGTGATGTGAGGTGTCGGGGCCTGGTCTTCAATCCCATTGATTGGGTCTTCTGATAATCCAGCGGGGCAGTCGGTTCAAGTGGGGGGGTCACTGATGGGCCTCTAACCAACCTATACTAAGCAGTTTAGGATAAGCAGGTAGGTAACAATAGCAGGTTACAATAAACAGGCTATGCAGCAGAATAGGAGCAAAAATAACAATAGAAAAATCTAATGCAAGCATGAGAGAATGGAATGGGCGATATCGGGATGATCAAAGGGGGGGCTTGCCTGGTTGCTCTGGCAAGGAGGGGTCGTCGTCGACGTAGTCGATCACGGCGGCATGCAGTCGTCACGGGTCTACCGAAGAGAAGAGGGGGGAGAAACAGTAAATACATTGCAAGGAAGTGCATAACAGGATAACAGGCAGACCTAGACGTGTTCTAACGCGGTGCTACACGTTACCGGCGAAGGGGATAACATCCGGGAATGCTTTCCCGAAGTTTGACATTTTCGGACAGACAAACCAGAGGGGAAAGGTTTGATGTTCGCTATGCTAGGGATGTGTGGCGGACGAACGGACCGCCTATTTGGATTCGTCTCGTCATTCGGAGCAACTTTCATGTATAAAACTTTTTCATCCGAGTTACAGTTTATTTTATATTAATTTCTAAAGATTTAAACATTTTCTGGAATTTGTGGGATTCTATTAATTCGAAAACAAAACAACAAAAACTTTTGTTACCTAGTGCCACCCTAGCCTATGTGGATGACAGTGGGGCCAGTACGGTGCTGAATCAGCAGGGTCAACAGTCAACATTAACTGGGTTGACTGGTCAAAACTGGGTTGTGGGGCCCAGGTGTCATTGGGTCATTTTTGTTAACAGATTGTTTATGTAGTCTAGTTAGTGGTGGGCCCATAAGTCATACTCTATGTAGGTTAGTACTAATTCCTGTTTTAGGTAGTTAAATAAGACTAATCCTAGTCCAATGGCCGGCCTGTTTGGTAGTGGCTCAAGCCATGCGTTTGGCTAGGCAAACCAGGGGCAGCATGCACGGCACATAGGCCACGACGGCCATGTCCAGGAGTAGCCGCAGCGGCAAAGAACAGCGGCAGTAGCTAAGTAGCAGCAGTAGTGCCGCCAGCAACGCAGCAGCGGCAAGGTAGCATCAACAGCAGCGCGACAACTACAACAGCAGAGGAGCGACCAGCTTAGGCGACGAGCAGCAGTACAGGAGGCGGTGGCGGCACAAGCGTCAGTAGGAGCAGCGGGCGGCAAAGGCGAGGCGCGGGTGCGCGCGCGGGGGCACCGCCAAGGCAACATGCGCGCGCAGCAGTAAGCAGCAGGAACACGTACATAGGAGCTCGGGCTCCGGCGATGGCGACTACAGACGACCACGGGAGCGGCGGCAAACGGCACAGATCGAAGGGGCAAAGCGAGGGAATCGGCAGAGAGGCTCACCCCGGTGCTTGTGGACGAGGTTGGGAGGTTGGGGGAGGCCCGGAGCAGCGGCAGCCGGCGATGGACGTCGACGAACGTGGGAGAAGATGACGACGATGGCGAGGCCGCACGGCGTTCCGGCACGGGTTCTTCAGTGTAGTTGAAGGAGACGACCACAGGGAGGCTCCTGGGCATGCTAGCCAACGACGGGGAGGCCGGTGGCCGCGGGATCGACGAGGTCCATGGCGACCACGATGCGGTTGTTTGCAGGAGAGAGGGATGAGGCACGAGGAGGGGAGAGAATCTAGGGTTTCGGTCGAGTGGGGGTCGAGGGCTCGGTCTTAAATAGCCAGGGGACCGGGGGATGGCCGGCACGTCACCTAGTGGGCGCGGCCATGGTGGGATGGCCGCCACGATCCCCTCCTCCTGTAGCGGGAGGAACAGGATGAGTCGGGGAGGTGGTCTGCTGGGCCAGCTGGCCAACTGGGCCAAGTGGCCTAGGGGAGGGGAGGGGCCTTTCTCTTTTCTTTTTTAAAAAAAATGATATGCAATATTTGAGCTTCCAAAAGGAGTTCTGTAAAATGTGAAACTTGGCCAAATAAATACATTACAATATTTGGCACCTGCCACAAAAAGTTTGGGAGGAGTTTGAATTGATTTGGATTTTTCACAAATGGAAAATCATTTAAAAATGCTAATTTGGAACTGCATTAATTCCTAGGGGAAATTAGCTATCTTTAATGATGTCAAATCACTCATGACATTTAGTTAGTGAAAATTTGCAACACAGCGAACATTTTTGTTTTACTGTTTGGAGAAAATAATTTATTTGACTTTATTTTAAAATTTAAAATTTGAACTGGGTGGAATCAAAGGGGGATTTAGCCACAGTGAAAACGATGACATGGCACCATTAACGTGGGATTTCTGTAGCTCAATTATCTGGGTGTCACACTTGCTACTCAGATATGGGACACAAACTAGATATCGAGGAAAGAAAATATGCGCCAACATCCTCAAAGATATCAAATGTCCCTCCACCAAGCCTATTCCAACATATGCAGGATATTGGAATTTATTTCTTCCAGTTTATACATACGTTTAGGGTGAGCTCATTTTATCTTCGAAATATTTATCACTGGTTACATTTCGCACACTATTGGTTACATATCTATTTTTACTTTGATGATTATCCGTATTGTCAACAGTTGTCCAAAAAGGGAGAGATTGTTGGTGCAATAATTTGTCTCCTTGTATTTTGAAGATTGTTGTCCTAAATAGTGAGGGAGTAATGTGTTTGCTAGTGCACACGGAGATTATAGGTCCCTGGAGTCATGTGGAGTTTGGAACAAACTCCGAAGATAATCTCCTGCGAGGCAGCGAAGATTATCACTGAAGATTATGCGTGATGAAATTGACCCCCAAAAAATAGTTGACACAAAGCATTTGGTTCAGTATCTGCAACTAAGAAGAATGAAGACGAAGAAATGTCATAGAATTTTCCTTCCTAGTTCATTTTCTCTTTATTGAGTCACCGCCTTACTATTAAGAGGGGTATAGTATTTGGAACTTATGTTTTTCTAATGCTTTCCGAAACCTATGAGAGTTGAGAGAAATATCTTTGTGTTCCGAAGCAATACTCGCCTGCAAGAGAAGCAATTCTTATTCTCCTGCAAGAGAGGTAGCACTCTTTTGTGTCTACTTATGTTATGCATCGCTTAATATGATGACATGCTACTTTATCGTCCTATTCACCAATTAGACTCCGAGTCAGGTCCAAAATAATGCTCAAACTTGAGTTTTTAAATGGTTATTGTACACAATGGTACTGAACATGTAGAGAAAAGAGAAGAGCATTGCATGGAAATAAAGTTTCATGCAGATGTCGCTCCATGGTGGGCGCAAAAGCAACCCCCTCTCCCCATTCTAGACTGTAATCAAGAGGAATAACTTCTCAGAGGGGGATTCAGAGGGAGCAGACCACTCCTATTTAACCCCCGAGGTCTTGATACGTCTCCAACGTATCTATAATTTCTGATTGTCCCATGCTATTATATATCTGTTTTGGATGTTTTATATGCATTTATATGCTATTTTATATGATTTTTGGGACTAACCTATTAACCTACAGCGCAGTGCCAATTTCTGTTTTTTCCTTGTTTTAGAGATTCGCAGGAAATGAATATCAAACGAAGTCCAAACGGAATGAAACTTTGATGATGATTTTTCTTGGACCAGAAGACATCCAGAGGACTTGGAGTACACGTCAGGAAAGCCACGAGGCAGCCACAAGGATGGAGGCCGCGTCCAGGGGGGTAGGGCGCGCCCCCACCCTTGTGGGCGCCTCGTGACTCCATCGACCTATTTATTCCGCCTATATATTCTCAAATATTCCAAAACCTTCGAGGAGAGCCACGAAATCACTTTTCCACCGCCGCAACCTTCTATACCCATGAGATCCCATCTAGGGGCCTTTTCCGGCGTCCTGCCAGAGGGGGATTCAATCACGGAGGGCTTCTACATCAACACCATTACCTCTTCGATGAAGCGCGAGTAGTTTACCACAGACCTACGGGTCCATAGCTAGTAGCTAGATGGCTTCTTCTCTCTCTTTGATTCTCAATACCATGTTATCCTCGATGTTCTTGGAGATCTATTCGATGTAATACTTTTTTTGCGGTGTGTTTGCCGAGATCCGATGAATTGTGGATTTATGATCAGCTTATCTATGAATATTCTCTGAATTCTTATATGCATGATTTGATATCTTTGCAAGTCTCTTCGAACTATCGATTTGGTTTGGCCAACTAGATTGGTTTTTCTTGCAATAGGAGAAGTGCTTAGCTTTGGGTTCAATCTTGCGGTGCTTGATCCCAGTGATAGAAGGGGAACCGACACGTATTGTATTGTTGCCATCGAGGATAACAAGATGGGGTTTTCATCATATTCCTTGAGTTTATCCCGCTACATCATGTCATCTTGCCTAAAGCGTCACACTGTTCTTATTAACTTAATACTCTAGATGCAGGCACGAGTCGGTCGATGTGTGGAGTAATAGTAGTAGATGCAGGCAGGAGTCGGTCTACTTGATACGGACGTGATGCCTATATTCATGATCATTGCCTTAGATACCATCATAACTTTGTGCTTTTCTATCAATTGCTCGGCAGTAATTTGTTGACCCACCGTAATATTTTCTATCATGAGAGAAGCCTCTAGTGAAACTTATGGCCCCGGGGTCTACTTTCCATCATATAAGTTTCCGATCTACAATTTTAGTTTCTGATTTACTTTCTTTGCAATCTTTTACTTTCTGTTTCATAAACCAAAAGTACCAAAACCATTACTTTACCGTTTATCTATCTCTATCAGATCTCACTTTGCAAATAACCATGAAGGGATTGACAACCCCTTTATCGCGTTGGGTGCAAGTTGGTGTTTGTTTGTGGAGGTATTAGGTGACTTGTGCATTTTATCCTACTGGATTGATACCTTGGTTCTCGAAACTAAGGAAAATACTTACTCTACTTTGCTGCATCACCATTTCCTCTTCAAGGGAAAAACCAATGCAAGCTCAAGAAGTAGCAGGAAGAATTTCTAGTGCCGTTGCTAGGGAGATCTATGCCAAGTCAAGACACACCAAGTACCCATCATAAACTCTCATCTCTCGCATTACATTATTTGCCATTCGCCTCTCGTTTTCCTCTCTCCCACTTCTAAAACGATTTTTGAAAAGATTTGCCTTTTCTTCGCCCCTCTTCCGTGCGTTATTTTCGCTTGCCTTTTGTGTGCTCGTGTGTTGGATTGCTTGCTTGTCATGATGACTCAAGAGAGTACCAAACTGTGTGACTTTTCCAACACCAATAATAATGATTTTATTAGTAGTCTGATTGCTCCCACTACTAATGCGGAATCTTGTGAAATCAACATCGCTTTATTGAATCTTGTTATGACAGATCAATTTTCCGGCCTTCCCAATGAAGATGCCGCATCCCATCTTAATAATTTCGTTGATTTATGTGATATGCAAAAGAAAAAAGATGTGGCTAATGATATTTTTATATTCAAGCTATTTCCGTTCTCACTTCGAGGTCGTGCTAAAACTTGGTTTTCATCTTTGCCTAAAAATAGTATTGATTCATGGAATAAATGTAAAGATGCTTTTATTTCCAAGTATTTTCCTGCTGCTAAGATCATCTCCCTTAGGAATGATATTATGAATTTTAAACAACTTGATCATGAACATGTTGCACAACCTTGGGAGAGAATGAAATTGATGATAAGAAATTGCCCTACACATGGTTTGAATTTGTGGATGAGTATATAAATTTATTATGATGGATTGAATTTTGCTTCTAGAAATCTTTTAGATTCGGCCGCGGGAGGTACTTTTATGAAAATTACTTTAGGGTAGCTATCAAACTCCTAGATAATATTATGGTTAATTATTCTCAATGGCATACCGGAAGATCTTCCACTTGTAAAAAAGTGCATGCAATTGAAGAGATTAATGTTTTGAGTGGAAAGATGGATGAGCTTATGAAATTATTTTCTAGAAAGAGTGATCCTATTGATCCTAATGATATGCCTTTGTCTAATTTGATTGAAAATAATAATGAATCTATGGATGTGAATTTTGTTGGTAGGAATAATTTTGGTAATAACGTGTATAGAGGTAATTTTAATCCTAGGCCGCTTCCTAGTAATTTCTCTAATAATTATGGTAATTCCTACAACAATTATTATGGATATTATAATAAGACACCCTCTAAATTTGAGAATAGTGTTAAAGAATTTATGAGTTCGCAATAGAATTTCAATGCTTTGATTGAGGAAAAATTGCTTAAGATTGTTGATTTGGCTAGAAACGTGGATAGAATTTCTCTTGATGTTGATTCTTTGAAACTTAGATCTATTCCACCCAAACATGATATCAATGAGTCTCTCAAATCTATGATAATTTCCATTGATGAGTGCAAAAAAAGGACCGCTAAGATGCGTGCTGAAAAAGATTGGTTTATAAAAGCGTGTTCTTCTAGTTTCCGTGAGAATACTGATGAAGATCTTAGAGTGATTGATGTGAATCCTATTGAATCTTTGTTTTCCAATGTAAATCTTGATAAATATGGGACTGGAGATGAGTCAACTTTAGTTAAAAGGTGTCCCAATGATTCAGAGTTTTTAGATCTTGATGCAAAAATTTATAAAAGTGGGATTCGAGAGGTCAAAACTTAAGGTAGCAATGAGCCCACTCTTCTGGATTTCAAGGAATTTAATTAAGATAATTTTTCTTTAATAGATTATATTTCCTTGTTGCAATCCATATTGAATTCTCCTCAGGCTTATAATCAAAACAAAGATTTTACTAAAGATATCGTTGATGCTATGATGAAATCCTTTGAAGAAAAGCTTGAATTAGAAGTTTCTATCCCTAGAAAACTTTATGACGAGTATAAACCTACTATTAAGATTAATATTAAATATTGTGAGTGCCATGCTTTGTGTGACTTGGGTGGTAGTTTTTCCACGATTCCAAAAACTCTTTGTGATGTGCTAGGTTTCTGTGAATTTGATGATTGTTCCTTAAATTTGCATCTTACGGATTCCACTATTAAGAAACCTATGGGAAGGATTAATGATGTTCTTATTGTTGCAAATAGGAATTATGCGCCCGTACATTTCATTGTTCTTGATATAGATTGCAATCCTACATGTCCTATTATTCTTGGTAGACCTTTCCTTAGAACGATTGGTGCAATTATTGATATGAAAGAAGGAAATATTAGATTTCAATTTCTGTTAAGGAAAGGCATGGAACGCTTTCCAAGAAATAAAATTAAATTGCCTTATGAATCTATTATGAGAGACACCTATGGATTGTAAGCCAAAGATGATAATACTTAGAAATATTCGTGTTTTATGCCTAGCTAAGGGCGTTAAACAATAGCGCTTGTTGGGAGGCAACCCAATTTTATTTTTGTTTTTGCTTTTTAGGTTCTGTTTTGCATTAAATAATTCATATAGCCTCTGGTTAGATGTGGTTTTGTGTTTTAATTAGTGTTTGTGCCAAGTAAGACATTTGGGCTAGCTTACGGTGATAGTTGATTTGATCTTGCTGAAAAACAGAAACATTTACGCTCAGGAAAATAATTCTCATTATTAATAGAAGAGTGCTTTTGAGTTTGTTCTTTTTGAAAAAGATTAATAAACAAATTCCTTAGGTCGTCCGAATTTTTCAGAATTTTTAGAGTTACAGAAGTACTCAAAATATCCAGATTGCTACAGACTGTTCTGTTTTTGACAGATTCTGTTTTCTATGTGTTGTTTGCTTATTTTGATGAATCTATGGCTAGTATCAGGGGGTATGAACCATGGAAAAGTTAGAATACATTAGATATTACACCCATATAAGTAAATAATGAGTTCACAACAGTACCAAAAGTGGTGATTTAGTTTCTTATACTAACGGAGCTTATGAGATTTTCTGTTGAGTTTTGTGTTGTGAAGTTTTCAAGTTTTGAGTAAGGATTTGATGGGCTATGGAATAAGGAGTGGCAAGAGAAAAACTTGGGTAAGCCCAAGGCACCCCAATGTAATACTCAAGGACAACCAAGAGCCTAAGCTTGGGGATGCCCCGAAAGGCATCCCCTCTTTCGTCTTCGTCTATCGGTAACTTTACTTGAGGCTATATTTTTACTCACCACATGATATGTGTTTTCTTGGAGAATGTTGTATGATTTGAGTCTTTGCTTTTTAGTTTGTAAAAATCATCCTTGTTGTACACACCTTTTGAGAGAGACACGCATGAATCATGATTTATTAGAATACTCTATGTGCTTCACTT
Source organism: Aegilops umbellulata (assembly GCA_032464435.1). Classification (NCBI taxonomy): domain Eukaryota; kingdom Viridiplantae; phylum Streptophyta; class Magnoliopsida; order Poales; family Poaceae; genus Aegilops; species Aegilops umbellulata. Next base: position 345,103,445 of record CP136055.1, on the reverse strand, counting down.
ATATCTTTTGAGCTAGGCAATATTGCTCTAGCGCTTCACTTATATCTTTTAGAGCATGGCGGTGGTTTTATTTTATAGAAATTGATGTACTCTCGTACTTCACTTATATTATTTTTAAAGTCTTTAAAACAGCATGGTAATTTGCTTTGGTTATAAATTTAGTCCTAATATGATAGGCATCCAAGAGGGATATAGTAAAAACTTTCATATAAAGTGCATTGATTACTACGAGAAGTTTGATTCCTTATGATTGCTTTGAGATATGAAGATGGTGATATTAAGTCGTGCTAAGGAGTAAATGTGAATTTTAAAAATACTTGTGTTAAAGTTTGTGATTCCCGTAGCATGCACGTATGGTGAACTGTTATGTGATGAAGTCGAAGCATGATTTATTTATTGATTGTCTTCCTTATGAGTGGAGGTCGGGGACGATCGATGGTCTTTTCCTACCAATCTATCCCCCTAGAAGCATGCGCATAGTACTTCATTTCGATAACTAATAGATTTTTGCAACAAGTATGTGAGTTCTTTATGACTAATGTTGAGTCCATGGACTATACACACTCTCACCCTTCCACCATTGCTAGCCTCTCTAGTACCGCGCAACTTTCGCCGATACCATAAACCCTCCATATACCTTCCTCAAAACAGCCACCATACCTACCTATTATGGCATTTCCATAGCCATTCCGAGATATATTGCCACACAAATTTCCACTGTTCCATTTATTATGACACGCTCCATAATTATCATATTGCTATGCATGATCATGTAGTTGACATCGTATTTGTGGCAAGGCCACCGTTCATAATTCTTTCATACATGTCACTCTTGATTCATTGCACATCCCGGTACACCGCCGGAGGCATTCACATAGAGTCATATTTTGTTCTAAGTATCGAGTTGTAATCCTTGAGTTGTAAGTAAATAAAAGTGTGATGATCTTCACTATTAGAGCATTGTCCCATGTGAGGAAAGGATGATGGAGACTATGATTTCCCCACAAATCGTGATGAGACTCCGACGAAAAAAGGAGGCCAAAAAAAATGAGAGAAGGTCCAAATAAAAAATAATAATAAATGAGAGAAAAGAGAGAAGGGGCACCATGATCTTCATGATAAAGCATTATTGTTGACGTTACCCTTGAGGTAAAAGGTTGGGAGGAGAAACTATAAGCCCCTATCTTTCTCTATGTCTGATTAAAACTTCACACCCATAAGTATTGTGTGAGTGTTAGTAATTGTGAAAGACTAAATGATAGTTGAGTATGTGGACTTGCTGAAAAGCTCTTATATTGACTCTTTCCGATGTTATGATAAATTGCGATTGCTTCAATGACTGGGATTATAGTTTGTTAGTTTTCAATGAAGTTTTCGATTCATACTTTACACTGTGAATAGATTGTTACTTTAGCATAAAAAATCATATGACAATATATATGTTGTTGTTTTAAGAATGATCAGGATGCCCTCATGTCCGTATTTTATTTTATCGACACCTCTATCTCTAAACATGTGGACATATTTTTTGATATCGGCTTCTGCTTGAGGACAAGCAAGGTCTAAGCTTGGGGGAGTTGATACGTCCATTTTGCATCATGCTTTTATATCGATATTTATTGCATTATGGGCTGTTATTACACATTATGTCACAATAATTTTGCCTTTCTCTCTTATTTTACAAGGTTTACATGAAGAGGGAGAATGCCGGCAACTGGGATTCTGGGCTGGAAAAGGAGCAAATATTAGAGACCTATTCCGCACCACTCCAAAAGTCCTGAAACTCCAGGAAAGTCAGTTTTGGAATATATTAAAAATATTGGTCATATAAGGCACCAGAGTGGGGCCACCTACTGTCCACGAGGGTGGAGGGCGCGCCCTACCCCCCTGGGCGTGCCCCCTGCCTCGTGGGCCACCTAGCAGCCCCCCGATGCCCATCTTTTGGTATAAGGTGTCTTTTGCCCTGGAAAAAATGAAAAGGAAGCTTTCGGGATGAAGCGCCGCCGTCTCGAGGCAGAACCTGGCGAAATCAATCTAGGGCTCCGGCGGAGCTATTCTGCCGGGGAAACATCCCTCCGCAAGGGGGAAATCGTCACCATCGTCATCACCATCGATCCTCTGATCGGGAGGGGGTCAATCTTCATCAACATCTTCACCAGCACCATCTCCTCTCAAACCCTAGTTCATCTCTTGTATCCGATCTTTGTCTCAAAACCTCAGATTGGTACCTGTGGGTTGCTAGTAGTGTTGATTACTCCTTGTAGTTGATGCTAGTTGGTTTATTCGGTGGAAGATAATATATTCAGGTCCTTTATGCATATTAATACCCCTCTGATTATGAACATGAATATGATTTGTGAGTAGTTACGTTTGTTCCTGAGGACATGGGAGAAGTCTTGTTATAAGTAGTCATGTGAATTTGGTATTTGTTCGGTATTTTGATGAGATGTATGGTGTCTTTCCTCTAGTGGTGTTATGTGAACATCGACTGCATGAAACTTCACCATTGTTTGGGCCTAGAGGAAGGCATTGAGAAGTAATAAGTAGATGATGGGTTGCTAGAGTGACAGAAGCTTAAACCCTAGTTTATGCGTTGCTTCGTAAGGGGCTGATTTGGATCCCCATGTTTCATGCTATGGTTAGGTTTACCTTAATTCTTCTTTCGTAGCTGCGGATGCTTGTGAGAGGGGTTAATCATAAGTGGGATGCTTGTCCAAGTAAGGGAAGTACCCAAGCACCGGTCCACCCACATATCAAATTAACAAAGCAACAAATGCGAATCATTTGAGCATGATGAAAACTAGCTTGACGATAATTCCCATGTGTCCTCGGGAGCGTTTTCCTTTATATAAGAGTTTGTCCAGGCTTGTCCTTTACTACAAAAAGGATTGGGCCACCTTGCTGCACCTTGTTTACTTTTGTTACTTGTTACTCGTTACGAATTATCTTATCATAAAACTATTTGTTACCGATAATTTCAGTGCTTGCAGAGAATACCTTACTGAAAACCGCTTGTCATTTCCTTCTGCTCCTCGTTGGGTTCGACACTCTTACTTATCGAAAGGATTATGATAGATACCCTATACTTGTGGGTCATCACTGTGCTGCGCCAGCTACCGCTTGGCGAGCTGCTTCATGGAGGCGAGCGGCCTCCTCTGCTCTCTCATACACATTTGCCTCCTCTCTGGTTATAAAATATCTCGCTTTTACCTGAAAGTTAAGGAAGGCAGGAGCAGGAAGGGTAATATGGACAGCAAGCCATTTTTGAAAGATTAGTCGGTGTTGGAGGGACTGTTCGTTCCTCTCAAGAAACCGGTAGCGTACCATAGTATTATAATCTAGAAAAGCAGGTGGCAACTCAATGTCATTCCCTCTTATGGGTATACCAAGATAATTAGCTAAACGAGTTGCATAAATACCACCAACTAAATCTCCATCTTTAGCATTAAGGTGTAACCTCCTCGCAATAATAGCCCCCAAGTTATATCGCTTATCACCTAACACCGCCCACTTGAGGACACTAAGATCTGGAACACAAAGGTGGCAATGATCAAGCTCACCGTTAATGCATCTAGCTATAAAAATAGCAAAATAATGTATAGAAGGAAAGTGAATGCTCCCTATGGTAGTTTGTGTGATATTTCTAGTTTCTCCCACGGTGATGCTAGCAAGGAAATCATTGTATTCAGCCTTGCGAGGCTCACTAAGAATACCCCATTGTGGAATTTTGCATGCATCACTAAAATCTTGTAGGTCCATGGTATAAGATTTATCGTAAAGATCAAATAGGACAGTATGAGTATTGCACTGGGATGTAAATTAAAACCTCCATACAAAGGAATCGATGAGGTGATAGTATTGTCGGCACTTATCTGACACGAATTCCTCAATGCCGGCATTTTGTACGTATGCATCAAACTCATCCTTGAAACCTGCATGAACCATGAATTCATCTGATGGCCACTCACAAGGCCGCACTTGAGCTTCCCTTGGTGGTTCAAGGTCCGGCTCACGTATCGTGAGCCTCGGTGCTTGCTTCCTCGAGGAACCACCTTGCTACATTTTCCTAAACATTTTTATTCCTTTGAAAAATTCTGAAATTTTTAGTGACTCAAAATAAAAGTGAACCAAACTCAACAAGATTGATAGCAACTACTCCTACAAGTGTCTAGAAGCTATATCATGCATAAAAACTACTTTGGACCAATTAAATTTGACATGCAAGCTCAAGAACAAGGTCACCATAGGAGAAAAAAATTGTAATAAATAAAGCACTAGAACAAAAACTAATTGGACCATTGGAGGAGTCACATACCGAAGAACAATCCCCTAAAACAGTTTTGCAAATTGAGCTTTGCACAAGGAGATCGAAAATAGCAACAAGAAGAGCAAGAACACGGGTTTGAGCAACTGGATGATTTTTTCTAGAGGAAGACGAAGTGGATGGGTGCTGGAATAAGTGAAGGGGACCCACATGGGACCCACAAGGCAGGGGGCGTGCCCAGGGGGTAGGGCGTGCCCTCCACCCTTGTGGCCCACTAGTGCAGCCCCTGGTGTATGTTTAGTGCCAGAAATTCTAAAATACTCTATAAAAAATCATACTAAACTTTCAGGGCATTTGGAGAACTTTTATTTTTGGGACATTTTTTATTGCACGGATAATTCATAAAATAGATAGATAATAGTATTTTTGCTTTATTTATTCTAAATATCAGAAAGTAAAAAGTGGGTACATAAAGTTTTGCTTTCTAAATCCATCCATCTCATGACCATCAAAAGGAATCCATTAACAAGGTTGATCAAGTCTTATTAACAAACTTCTTCCGAATGACATGGAACCAGAGAATTTTCGAATAACACTAGGTTACCTCAACGGGGATAGTCCCCAACAATAAGAATATCATATTTCTTTTTTATAGTAGGAAGATGAAATTAAAAACCTCCAATAGTAATAGTTGAAATTTTTCCAATAGAATTGATACTATGAACTTGAGGTTGTTTCTTTGAGAAGTGTACCATATGCTCATTACCATTAACATGAAGAGTGACATTGCCTTTGTCGCAATCAATAACAGCCCCTGTAGTATTCAAAAAGGGTCTACCAAGGATGATCGACATACTGTCGTCCTCAGGAATATCAAGAATAACAAAGTCCGTTAAAATAGTAACGTTTGCAACCACAACAGGCACATCCTCACAAATACCGATGGGTATAGCAGTTGATTTATCAGCAATTTGCAAAGAGATTTCAGTAGGTGTCAACTTATTCAATTCAAGTCTACGGTATAAAGAGAAAGGCATAACACTAACACCAGCTCCAAGATCACATAAAGCGGTTTTAACATAGTTTCTTTTAATGGAGAATGGTATAGTTGGTACTCCTTGATCTCCAAGTTTCTTTGGTATTCCACCCTTAAAAGTATAATCAGCAAGCATGGTGGAAATTTCAGCTTCCGGTATCTTTCTTTTATTAGTAACAATATCTTTCATATACTTAGCATTAGGAGACATTTCCAGCATATCAGTCAAACGCATACACAAAAAGATAGTTCTAATCATTTCAGCAAAGCGCTCAAAATCCTCATCATCCTTTTTCTTGGATGGTTTAGGAGGAAAGGGCATGGGTTTTTGAACCCATGGTTCTCTTTCTTTACCATGTTTCCTAGCAACAAAGTCTCTCTTATCATAATGTTGATTCTTCGATTGTGGGTTATCAAGATCAACAACAAGTTCAATCTCTACATCATTATCATTACTAGGTTGAGCATCAACATGAACATCATCATTAACATTATCACTAGGTTCATGTTCATCACCAGATTGTGTCTCAGCATCAGAAATAGAAATATCATTTGGATTCTCAGGTTTATCTATAATAGGTTCACTAGAAGCATGCAAAGTCGTATCAGTTTTCTTTTTCTTATTTACTAGGACTAGGTGCCTCGGTATTAATTCTCTAAGAATCTTGCTCAATTCTCTTAGGATGGCCCTCGGGATACAAAGGTTCCTAGGTCATTTTACCACCTCTAGTCATAACTCTAACAACATTATCATTCTTCTTACTATTCCACTCATTGAGCAAATCATCATGTGCCTTAAGTACTTTTTCTACTTGAATTTTAACCATGGAAGCATGTTTACTAATAAGATTAAGATCATTAACAGTTCTACTCATATAATCACCCAAGCAGTCAAGCATGTGAGCATTACGTTTCAGTTGTCTACTAACATAAGCAATGAAATTTTCTTGTTTAACAATAAAATTATCAAACTCATCCAAGCATTGACTATCAGACTTATTATGAGGAATTTCACCTTCATTAAATCTATAGAGAGAATTTACCTCTACTACCCGTGTCGGGTTATCAAGACCATGTATTTCTTCAATAGGCGGTAAATTCTTAACATCTTCAGCTTTAATATAATTTTCTTTCATAGATTTCGCCTCTTGCATATCTTCAGGACTGAGAAATTGAATACCTCTTTTCTTTGGAGTTGGCTTAGGAGTTGGTTCAGCAAGTGTCCAATCATTATCATTACTCAATATATTATTCAATAGCAATTCAACTTGCTCAACAGTTTGTTCCCTGAAAACACAACCATCACAACTATCCAGCTGGTCTCTGGAAGCATCGGTTAGTCCATTATAAAATATATCAATTATTTCATTTTTCTCGAGAGGATGATCAATCAAAGCATTAAGTAATTGGAGAAGCCTCCCCCAAGCTTGTGGGAGACTCTCTTCTTCAATTTGCACAAAGTTAAATATTTCCTTTAAAGCAACTTGTTTCTTATGAGCATGTTTTTTCCAGAGAAGTAGTAAATCATATCCTGGGGACTATGCACACAACCAGGAGCAAGAGAATTAAACCATAACTTAGCATCACCCTTTAACGAGAAAGGAAACAACTTAAGAATATAGTAATAGCGAATTTTTCCTCGTGAGCAAATAGGGTGTCTATATCATTCAATTTAGTAAGATGTGCCACAACAGTTTCATATTCATAACCATAGAAAGGATCATATTCAACCAAAGTAATTATCTCAGGATCGATAGAGAATTCATAATCCTTATCAGTAACAAAGATAGGTGAAGTAGCAAACTTAGGATCATATTGCATTCTAGCATTCAAAGACTTTTATTTCAGCTTAGCTAACAGTTTCTTAAGATCATTTCTACCATTACAAGCAAAAAAGTCTCTAGCAGTTTCTTCACTATAATATAACCCCCGGGTACAATAGGAAGTTCATATCTAGGAGAGCTAGTCTTATCAGGTGTTTCAAAGTTTTCAGTTTCAATAATTTCATTAGTTTCAGAAATATCATCATCTTCAGCATAATCATTAGTTCTAACTCTAGCAAGATGTTCATCAAGTAATTCACCCAGTGGCACAGTATTATCGAGCAAAGTAGTAGCACAATAAGCATCATTCATAGTAGAAGTAGCATCATCAATAACATGCGACATGTCAGAATCAATAGCATGTGTAGGTGTCGCGATCTTACTCAAAACAGAAGGTGAATCAAGTGCCGAGCTAGATGGCAGTTCCTTACCTCCCCTCGTTGTAGAGGGATAGATCTTGGTTCAAGTATCTTTCAAATTATTCATAGTGATCAACAGATATAAATCCCAAGTCACTCAAAGAATAGAGCTATGCTCCCCGGCAACGGCGCCAGAAAAAGGTCTTGATAACCCACAAGTATAGGGGATTGATACGTCTCCAACATATCTATAATTTTTGATTGTTCCATGTTGTTATATTATCAATCTTGGATGTTTTATAATCATTTTATAGTCATTTTAAATCATTTTTTGGTACTAACCTATTGACATAGTGCCAAGTGCCAGTTCCTATTTTCTACATGTTTCTTACATCGCAGGAAATCAATACCAAACGGAGTCCAAACGCAATGAAACTTTACAGAGAATTTTTTTGCACCATAAGACACCTAATGGGCCTTGGCTGCGCCTGGGGGTGCTCCGAGGAGAGCACAACCCACCAGGGTGTGCCAGGAGGCCCAGGCGCGCCCTGGTGGGTTATGCCCACCTGGGGTGCCCCCCGGACCGCCTCTTTGCTCTATAAATACCCCAATATTCCAGAAACCCTAAAGCAATCGACGAAAATCAATTCCAGCCACTGTAGAGTCTAGAACCACCAGATCCAATCTAGACACCATCTCGGATGGGGTTCACCACCTCCATTGGTGCCTCTTCGATGATCCGTGAGTAGTTGTTTGTAGACCTTCGGGTCCGTAGTTAGTAGCTAGATGGCTTCCTCTCTCTCGCTGAATTCTCAATACAATGGTCTCTTGGAGATCCAAATGATGTAACTCTTTTTGCGGTGTGTTTGTTGGGATCGATGAACTTTGAGTTTATGATCACATCTATCTTTTTGTATCCATGGAAGTATTTGAGTTTCTTTGATCTCTTTGATGCATGATTGCTTACAGCCTCATATTTCTTCTCTGATATTTGGGTTTTTCTTGGCCAACTTGATATATTTATCTTGCAATGGGAAGAGGTGCTTTGTAGTTGGTTCGATCTTATGGTGCTTGATCCCAGTGACAGAAAGGGAACAAACACGTATGTATCGTTGCTACTAAGGATAAAACGATGGGGTCTATCTCTACATAGATAGATCTTGTCTACATCATGTCATCGTTCATATTGCATCACTCTGTTTCTCCATGAACTTATTACACTAGATGCATGCTAGATAGCGGTCGATGTGTGGAGTAATAGTAGTAGATGCAGGCAGGAGTCGGTCTACTAATCTTGGACGTGATGCCTATGTAATGATCATTGCCTGGATATCATCATGATTATTTGAAGTTCTATCAATTGCCCAACAGTAATTTGTTCACCCGCCGTTTGCTATTTTTCTCGAGAGAAGCCACTAGTGAAACCTACGGCCCCCGGGTCTCTTTCTCATATTATTTGCCTTTGCGATCTATTTTCCTTTCCTTTTATTTTCAGATCTATTAAACCAAAAATACAAAAACGCCTTGCTTCAATTTATTCTTATTTATTTTATTTGGCGTTCGATCTATCAATCTACTACAATTTTATTCCTGTCCGTTTGCCCATCTTGGGGCTCCGCTACCCGAAAGGGATTGACAACCCCTTTTACACGTCGGGTTGCGAGTATTTGCTATTTGTGTGCAGGTGCTATTTACATTGTGTTGCTTGGTTCTCCTTGTGGTTCGATAACCTTGGTTTCACATTTGAGGGAAATACCTACCGCCGCTGTGTTGCATCATCCCTTCCTCTTTAGGGAAATAACGATGTAGCTTCAAGCCGCATCAAAAGGAATTTCTGGCGCTGTTGCCGGGGAGGATCTTCAACATATACCAGGCTCCTAATCTCAAATCTCATCTCCTTGCAATTTACATAATTTTCCATTTGCCTCTCGTTTTCCTCTCCCCCACTCACAAAAAATGTCGTTTTATTCGCCCATCTTTTTCGTTCGTCGTTTTCTTGTCGGATCTGTTTTTGAGCGCAATCTTGTTGCGTAGTCATCATGACTCAAGAGAACACCAAGTTGCGTGATTTCTCAAATACCAACAAAAATGATTTTATCGGCACTCCGATTGTCCCCCCCCCCCCACTAGTGCGGAGTCTTGTATTATAAATTCTGCTTTGTTGAATCTTGTTATGAAAGATCAATTTTCCATACTCCTAATGAGGATGCAGCGTCCCATCTTAATACCTTCATGGAATTATGCGATATGCAGAAGAAAATAGATGTGGACAATGATGTCGTGAAGATAAAATTATTTCCGTTTCTTTGCGTGATTCTGCAAAAAAATTGGTTCTCTTCTTTGCCTCGCAATAGTATCGATTCTTGAATAAGTGCAAAGACGCTTTTATCACTAAGTATTTTCCGCCCGCAAAAATTGTTTCCCTTAGAACCCAGATCATGAATTTCAAGCAACTTGAACATGAGCATGTTGCACAAAGGATGAAAATGATGCTAAGGAATTGGCCAACTCATGGGTTAAATCTTTGGATGATCATACAAATTTTTTATGCGGGGTTGAATTTTGCTTCTCGTAATCTTTTAGATTCTGGCGGGGGTGGTACTTTTATGGAAATTACTTTGTATGAAGCCACCAAATTGCTTGATAACATTATGGCAAATTATTCACAATGGCATACCGAAAGAGCTCCTACTAGTAAAAAAGTTAATTCGGTTGAAGAAATTTCTTCTTTGAGTGAAAAAGTTGATGCTCTTATGAAATTGGTTGCTAGTAAAAGTGCTCCTATTGATTTTAATGATATGCCTTTGTCTACTTTGATTGAGCAAAATAGTGATGCCATAGATGTGAATGTTATCTCTCAAAATAATTTCAATAACAATGCTTATAGAGGTAATTTTAATCCTAGGCCTTTTCCTAGTAATTCCTCTAATAATTGTGGTAATTCCTATGCAAATAAATCTTATAATAATAATCGGAACACCTCTTATCTTGAGAATAATATTAAAGAATTTATCAACACACAAAAAGTTTTCAACACTTCCATAGAAGAAAAGTTTAATAAGATTGATGATTTGTCTAGAAGTGTTGATAGAATTTCTCATGATGTGGAAAATCTCAAGATGAAAATTTTTGTGCCTGAAGTAGATGAATCAATTAAAGCTCTTTATGTTTCTATCGATGAAAGTAAGAAAAGAACCGCTATGCTTAGAGCTAAAAGAGAATTTTTAGAAGAAGCATTTTCTAGTGATTACTTTCGCAAAAGTGATGAAGATCTTAAAATGATTGGTGTTTCTTCTATTGATTCCTTGTTTAGTAAAATTAAGATTGATGAAAAAGGGACCGGAGAAGAGTCAACTTTAGCTAGAAGGCGTCCCAATATTTCAGAGGGTGAAAATCTTGTTGAGAAAATTGATGAAAGTGGGTTTGAAGAGGTCAAAACTTTAACTAGTGATGTGCCCACTCTTTTGGATTAAAAAGACTTTAATTATGATAGTTGCTCTTGGATTGATTGTATTTCTTTGTTGCAATCCATGATAAATTCACCCCATGCTTATGAACAAAATAAATCTTTTACTAAACATATTGTTGATGCTATGATGAAAACTTTTGAAGACAAGTTCGAATTAGAAGTTTCTATTCCTAGAAAGTTGCATGATGAATGGGAACCTACTATCAAAGTCAAGATTAAAAATTATGAGTTTTTTTCTTTGTGTGACTTGGGTGCTAGTGTTTCTCCCAATAAATTTTATTTTTGCCTTTTGCTTTATGTTCTTGAGTGTTAGCACAATTATTCTACTGTTATGATTGTGTTTTTTTGTGTGTTTTAATTAGTGTTTGCCTTTAGGATCTTCTTGGGTGATAGTTGTTTGATCTTGCTGAAAAACAGAAACTTTTTCTCTCACGAAAACAATTCTCATTTTTTACCAGAGCATGCTAAAATGCTAATTCTTTTTGCAGTAGATTAATATACAAATTTCTCAGGTCTCCCTATTTGTTTCAGAATTTTTGGGGTTCCAAAAGTTTTCGAAATAGTCGGATTGCTACACACTGTTTTGTTTTCTTTGTGTTGTGTGCTTGTTTTGATGGCTCTATGGTTTTCTTTGATGATTTTTTGCCATAGAAAAGTTGGAATACAGTAGATATAATGCAAAAAAATGAATTGGTTTGGTACAGTACTTATAGTAGTGATTTGCTTTCTTTTACTAACGGATCTCACGAAGGTTTTGTTGAGTTTTGTGTGATTGAAGTTTTCAAGTTTTGGGTTATCTTACGATGGATGAAGGAATAAGGAGTAAGAAGAGCCTAAGCTTGGGGATGCCCCAACATCCCAAGATATTATCCAAAAGAGATCAAGCAACTAAGCTTGGGGATGCCCCGAGTGGCATCCCCTCTTTCTTCTAACGACCATCGGTATTTTACTCGAAGCTATATTTTTATTCGTCACATACTATGTGTTTTGCTTGGAGCGTCTTGTATGATATGAGTCTTTGCTTGTTTATTTTGTGTTTTAAATCTTGATTCCTTGCTGGACACACCTATTTGAGAGAGACAAAATTATGTCATGACTTGTTAGAACTGCTCTCTATGCTTCACTTAAATTTTTATGAGCTATGGACTTGCTCTAGTGCTTCACTTATATCTTTTTGAGCACGGTGTGCTTTAGTATTTTTGAAGAAATGCTCTCTTGCTTCACTTATATTTATTTGAGAGTTAGTAAAATTTTCAAGAAATTCTCTCTTGCTTCACTTAAATTAATTTGAGAGAAAGAAAGAAATATTATCCTCATGATCTTCACTTATATTTGTTTGAGCTTATCAAAAGCAACATATAAAAATTAGTCCCAAAGAGATAGATATCCAAGAAGGATATAGTATAAACTTTCATGAAGATCATTGGACAAGATAAACTTGATTCTTAGTAATAGTTTTGAGATATGATGATGTGATATGTGAGTTATGTTGATGAGTAATTATGCTTTAGTAAGAATATTGGTGTTAAGGTTTGTGATTCCCTATGCAAGCACGAAAGTCAATAATTATGCAATGAAATTATATCCTACTTGTGGTGCATTATTCGGTGTTAATTATGCTTAATGCTTGCTTATGAGATTATTCGTTTCTTGGTTGGTCACTTCTCAATCTTTTGCTAGCCTTCATTTTGCACTAAGTATGGTCTCTACTTGTGCATCCAAAAACCTTTAAACCAGTTTTGCCACATGAGTCCACTATACCTACCTATATGCGGTATTCTTTTGCCGTCCGAAGCAAATTTGTATGTGCCATCTCTAATTTTCAAAATAAACTTCTCTTTTGTGTGTTCGTTTCGCTCGCGGAGCGGTGAGGGGTTGCTAATTTTTTCCATGCTAGATGTGTTATTCTCATGATGAGTGTTTATTCAATTGTCATTGCACAAGAGTAAGGAAAAGGTATTAGGGACGCCCAGTCCTAAAATGAAAAATGAATTTACTTTATGTTGTTAAATAATAAATTCCTTGGAAAGTGTTAGTATGGAAGGCAACCGTGGATACGGCTAGCCATGGAAAGTGAAAGTATGGTTGAAAAAGGAATAACCTTTATTTTCTGTTTGGGAACCGCCTATGATATATCTAGCATGGGAAGTGCTGGGAACTCTAAGTCATTTTTGTTGGTGGGAAGGATACACCTCCCAAAATGTTTTTATCTCTAAGTTTTTTGCTTTGAGCTCCGGCACCTCTACAAATCCCTACTTCCCTCTGCGAAGTGCCTCTATTTTACTTTATGCATCTTTTGTTTTTGAATTTGAGTCTCCATCTTATCTTATAAAAGCACCAACTAGGAGGCAATATGATCGTACTTGAGTATTGGGTGTAGCTAATATGTGAGTGTGCCTCATGAATGGATCATTGACTGAGCATGATGGGCTAGGGATAACTTATTTTAGCATTGATATTTTGAAAGACATGGTTGCTTGTTGATATGCTTGAGTATTTAAGTTATCATGTCAAAACTAGACTATTGCTTTGAAAAATATAAAATTCCAAATGTCCATGCTATAAAGAAAAGAAATATGATATGACATGATAGGCAACATTCCACATCAAAAATTCTGTTTTTATCACTTACCTACTCGAGGACGAGTGTCGGATTTCGTGTTCCGGAAAAACCCTTGAGGTTCGAACACTGGGGTGCACGAAGACCTCTCCTCCCCCTAGTACTCTCCCTCGCCGCAATCTCAAGGCTTAGCGCGTCGAGCTTGCAAAACAAAGGGACACAAGGTTTATACTGGTTCTGGCCACCGATGTGGTGTAATACACTACTCCAGTGTGGTGTGGTGGATTGCCTCTTGGGCTGAGGATGAACAGTTATAAGGGAAGAAAAGCCTCCTGAGGAGAGTGCTCTTGTTCTTGGTGAGTCTGTGTGGATGAGGATGATCTGAATATCCCCCAAATCTGTTGCCTCCTACTGTGGTGGCTAGCCCTATTTATAGAGGCCCCGGTCCTCTTCCCAAATGCTGGCGGGAAGGGATGCAACAACGACCAAATTTGAAGGGAGACATCTAGTACAAGTTATCCTAACTAAAGGTGTTCTTCGCCTGCCAAAGGCTCTGGTGGTGATGTCGTCCTGGGCTCCACGATGACCTCTGTCCTGTCGTCCTGCTGGTCTTGGTCTCGTTGCACTGATATGGAAACCTTTGCCTGATGCCTCGGGACTCCTCTCCTGTGCTTGCCTCTTTAGCACCAAAGAGGAAACGATGACACTGTGCACGTTGGCGCCCACCTGGCGCCGGTCGTCATGGCTTGCATCACAGAAACCTCGCGAGGTGCCCCTTGCCTTGATCTCTTCGCCCCTCGCGAGCCGGCCTGGTGAGGCCGCCCCCAAGGAGGTCTTGTGTCATCCGCCTCGCGAGGCTTGGCCCCTCACGAGGGTCTTGAGTGTTTGCTGATGAAGATGAGCCGTACAGGGCCGCTGGCAGAGCCACATCGTGGGCCACAGGCAGGCAAGTCTGGGGACCCCCATTCCCAGGACGCTGACAGTATCCCCCAGGCCCAAGGCGCGCTCGGACTTGGCTTCAAGGAGAAGCCAAAGGGAAGTGCGGAGCACCGCGGGGCCCAACAGCCTGCGCCCCGGTTGACGCGTGCCGATTGATGGGACGTGGGTGTCTCCGCTTCCCCACACTGCCTCGGCAACTACCCGACTTGACGAGTCCCTGCTGCATGCACAGAAAAATCATCATTACCTGTGATCGTGGGGATCGCCGGTTGGCCTTCTCTCGCTATAAATGAGGAGGGGAGCGGAGCCCCCGTCACTCATCTCTTCCTGCTCCGCTCGGTTCTTCTCCCTTGCTTCATTTCTAGCAGCGACACCCATGGCACCTATGAAGAGGTTCTCGGCCGCAGAGAAGGGAAAACCCCCCACGACGAGCCGGGGCCGCTCCCGCCGAGGAAGAGGCTGGCCCATCACCGCGACGTAGTCATGAGGCCGGAGGTGTCGAGGCCTTGGTGCGAACGGCCTCCTCCTAGGTATCCGCTACCTCTATACGCCCAAGCCGAGGGCTTCGGAGGGAGAGGCAGCAAGCAGCGCCACCCTCGCCGTGGCCGCGGTCGCCGCGCCGCGGCGATGCGCGCTGTCACGCCAGGAACCCACACTGAGGGCTCCTCGCGCGAACTCTTGATGTGCGCGGCGATGCCCCCGCGCACTTGAATTCGCTTTCCATAGTTCTTCTCTGCCAAGATGCCGCCGAGGGGCCCCCTTGAGCGCTGGCTGCAGCACACCAATTGCGATGCCCCGGCGACTGGAGCGGAGGTCGAAGTCGTCTCCCCAGGCAAGATCTTCATGACCCGCAGCTGGGACGAGATTGCCCGAGCCCTGTCGCACCAAAGGCGCCCTCGCTATCCATTTTGAATATGATGGCACTTCCACAATGTTCTTCAAGGTCTTCGACTAGGA
The DNA here is from genome assembly GCA_032464435.1 of Aegilops umbellulata. NCBI lineage: Eukaryota > Viridiplantae > Streptophyta > Magnoliopsida > Poales > Poaceae > Aegilops > Aegilops umbellulata. The sequence goes on along the minus strand of CP136055.1, from coordinate 345,088,038 downwards.
AGGCCGCCGCCTGGAGTGCTGCCCTGGAGGGGGTTGTTGGGATAGCGCGGCGGCCAACACCGGGCCGGCCACTGGCCTCGCCAGTAGCTTCTACAGCAGTAGCGGCAGCGCTTGGTAGTCCAGTGGCTCTCCTGAGCCCTACGAGACTCTGGAGACGAGCGACGACAACTACGTGCCCCCGAGCTCTCGCCGTGCCCCGGGAAAGGCCGCAACGTCCAGTCGTCGCCGTCGCTGATGTGGATGGGGTTGGCGCCAGCCTTCCATGGCCCACTGTTGATGATGGTGTCGGCGGCGCCGACGAGTGTACATAGGGCTCCTAGAAACTCCCTTCTTTTGTTTCCTGCGAGGAATCAAGACGGACCCCGGGGAGGGGCGTGTAAAGGGTATGTAATACCTTTTGTTGATATTAACCTTATTATGAAAATTTGCAAACGCATGTCATGCTTCGGCTCGGTCTCCCCTTTCCAGCTTCGCGGCAACTTGGTGCTCTACGCCGATAGGTCCCAGTCCCTAGGTAGGCTGCAACCGTTGCTGGTATGCCAAGCCGCGATGCCGTGGTCAAGGCCAGGAGGTGAGTGGTCCGAGGTCCAGTAAGAGCTCCTGAGGCGCGATGCTCAAGAGGTCCCCTTTAGCGCGCAAGCATTCACCTTGAGGTAGGAAAGGGGGCGACGTTGCCGTAACAGGGCTGCAGCAAGTGGGGACCCTATGTCGTAGCGCGTGGTCGACCTGGGCACGAGACTTATCTTGGCAGTCCAGAGTTGATTCCTTGTGCTGCGCCAGACTAGTGCATCGTCGGTCGTAGTGGAGCTAGGTTAGGCCCATGTGAACTTTCCTCTCTTTTCCACGCACTTCTATGTGCTCTACGTCCTCAGGTCCCAGCTCTCAAGCGAGCTCAGCCGCCGCTGGTATGCCAGGTCACGATGTTGTGGTCAAGGCCAGGGGGTGAGGGCTGGAGAGCCAGTAAGAGCTTCTGAGTCGCGATACTCAGGAGCCCCCCTTTTAACGCGCAAGTGAATTGCATGGGAAGAAGGGAGCCCGCGGTACCGCCCACTGTTGTCCTCAGGAGGTTCCTGTAGGTTAGCATGAGTAGGAAGACAAATTGCCACCGCGTTTGCCGATCTATCATTGGTCGCTCCGCAAGAAGACGAAGGCACTGAGGGCCTGGTGAGGTGACGTGTGCGGGGCGTGCCGCGAGCCAGAGCTCAACCGCTCAGATTTGCCAGCATTGCAGGGACGGACCCGAGCACAAGCGTCATGCCAGCGTGAGTAGCTCCCGTTGCAGGATGAGCATGAGGTAGATTAGCGACGCGGGCGGTCACGATGGGTGACAATAAAGAAGGCGATAACTATAGATAGATTATGCATGGGAAGTGAACTAGCTTAGATAGATGCAAGGAAGAAACGCCACCGAGACGGACCCGAGCGGCTTGGGGATGATGCAGCCCGAGTGGCGCCCCCAGCAGAGTAAGCTTAAGATGTAAAAAGGATACATGCCGTAGGGACAGGCCCACCCGGCCTGGGAATGATGCAGCCCGGGGGGCGCTCCCAGCTGAATAAACTTGGAAAATGTCACCTGGTTCTGTTGTCCAAGGGATGTTGAGGTATCTGAAGATGCATGGCGAAGGGGTTGCTCCTCATGAGCCGCTGGGGCCCTGAGCCTCGGGAGGCTCTGGGGGTCCAGGCGGTTCCTTGAGGACCATCTCCATCTCCGCCAGGACCGCGTGATGCCTGGCCTCCTGGGTCGCCAGGATGCTCCGCAGGTTGCGCTGGAAGGCCGCCGCCATGCTCGGTAGGCCGAATGGCGTGCGAACATAGCTGTGATGTGGGCCCTTGCAACACTCCATGCGCGAAGGCCAGAAGCACTCCTGAGATGCGGCCCTGTTGAGCCCTGGGATGTCGATGCAGACGCGCAACCCGTCATTCTCGCCTGGATGGGGAGCTGCGCTAGGTGGGCGGCTGTCACCGCGCATGGCTCTTGCATCCTGCAGCTCGTGAGTGGTCTTGGAGATGAACTCCTGAGCACTGGGCGCTCCTTGCCCGGGGTCCCCCTGAGGAAGACGTGCTGCAAAACATGCCTCCACGTGGTGCCCGAGCGCCTCCCTCATGATGTTGGCTAGGTCTAAGGCCCTCCAGAAGAGAGCCTTCGAGCCCTGCCCGAGGAGGGCACCGGGTGCGCCTTCCTATGCGAGGGAGGGAAGCGCCCCAGGTGCGGGCGTCGATCCTGATGTGGCACCGCTAGAGGCGCCGCTCCCCTGAGGAAATGTACGGAGTAGCTGCTTATTCTTCTTGGGGTGGCCTCAGGAGGGTACGCGCCCTTGCTGCCAAGGTTTTCGATTGCTGTGTCTTGGAAGGCGTGCTCGAGGGATCACACCACATCTCTTTCTTTGCAGGGGTCTATGATGATCCCGCCGCTTCCTGGCATCTTGAGGACGTTGTAGCCATGGTGAGTCACTGCCATGAACTTAGCTAGGGCCGAATACCAGAGGATGGCATTGTACGGCAGACGGATGTTAGCAACGTCAAAGTCAATGAGCTCGGTGCGGTAGTTGTCGCGTTGTCTGAAGGTGACAGGGAGGCGGACTTGCCCTATCGGGGTGGTGGAGCCGTCAGTCACTCCTAAGAAGGGCTTGGTGGGCTGATGCTGATCGTATGGCACTTGGAGGCTGTCGAATGTCTTGACGGACAGGACGTTAAGCCCTGCGCCACCGTCGATGAGGGTCTTGGTGACTTCTACGTTGCTGATGACGGGTGAGCAGAGCATCGGGAGAGCACCAGCAGTGGCCATGCACTTGAGCTGGTCCACCGAGCTGAAAGTGATGGCACACTTGGACCACCTGAGCGGGTGCGTGGCCTCAAGCCTGCGAAGGGCTGCGTTCACCTCGCGAGCAAACTGCTTGACGATATGCTGAGATGCTGGGGCCTAAGCTCTGCCCAACATGCAGGCGATAGCACATGGTTCTTGGAAGCCCCCAGCCCCCTCGTCCTGATGGTGGTCGTCATTCCTTCTTGGTGGTGGCGGCAATGGAGGAAGACCGGCATTGCCCTAAGGGCGGTCCTCGCGGGGCTGATCCCTCCAGGCGCCCTCACGAGGCTGGTCCAGCCAGCGGTCCTCGCGAGGCCGGTCGCTCCACTCCTGGCGAGGGCCGCGATCGTCCCAGCGTCCTCCGCCTCGTCCTCCTCCTTGTCCGTAGCCCCGGTCATTGTGCTCGGGGCGTTGACCGAAGTGTCCATCTCGAATGGCCCTGAGCTCTTGACAGTCATTAGTGTTGTGGCTGTGTATGTTGTGGAAGGCGCAGAACGGTCGACTGCTTTTGGACGACTCAGGATGGTCTCGGCCGCGCTTCATATCCGGCTCCGTCGCGAGCACGACCACCCCCTTGCGCTTCACGTCCTTGGCCTTGGCTTTCTTCTCCTTCGGGTCGGTAGTAGGGAGCTCGAGGAGGGAAAGGCGCCCCTCCTCAGCTCTTGCGCACTTGGTCGCCATGTTGAACAGCTCCAGAGCCGTGCATAACTCCTTGTGGATGGAGAGCTCCTCCTTCATCTTGACGTCGCGGACGCCATCAGAAAACGCGGAAATGATGGCCTCATCCGTCACCTTGGGGATCTTGAGACGAACGTTGTTGAAGCGTTGGATGTACTTCTGCAAGGTCTCTCCTGGCTGCTGCTTGATGCGGCACAGGTCACCCGCGACTGGAGGGCGGTCGCGAGTGCCCTAGAAGTTGGCGACGAAGCGGACGTGCATCTCATCCGAGGAGGAGATCGAGCCTGGAGGCAGGTTCAGGAGTCACGAGCGAGCACCATCCTTGAGAGCCATAGGGAACCAGTTCACCATGACATTCTCGTCGCCGTTGGCCGCCTCGATGCTCAGCTCGTAGAGCTGCAAGAACTCCGTAGGGTCGGGGGTGTCGTCATAACGAGGAGGCAGGTCTGGTTTGAACTTGCCTGGCCAGACTATGCTACACAGCTCCAGAGTGAAGGTGCGGCAACCTGTCGTGGCCACCGGGGCCCTTTGCTGATGTGGAGCCTGCCCTGGACGCCCGCGCACCACCACCGCAGGCGGCTGATAACCCACAAGTATAGGGGATCGCAACAGCTTTCGAGGGTAGAGTATTCAACCCAAATTTTTTGATTCGACACAAGGGGAGCCAAAGAATATTCTCAAGTATTAGAGTTGAGTTGTCAATTCAACCACACCAGGAAACTTAGTATCTACAGCAAAGTGTTTAGTAGCAAAGTAATATGATAGTGGTGGTAACGGTAACAAAAGAGTAGTGCGAGCAATAGTAAATATTTTTGGTATTTTGTAGTGATTGTGACAGTAGCAGCGGGAAAGTAAATAAGTGAGAACCAGTATATGGAAAACTCGTAGGCACCGGATCAGTGATGGATAATTATGCCGGATGCGGTTCATCATGTAACAGTCATAACATAGGGTGACATAGAACTAGCTCCAATTCCATATATAGTCATACGTGCTTATGGAAAAGAACTTGCATGACATCTTTTGTCCTACCCTCCCGTGGCAGCGGGGTCCTATTGGAAACTAAGGGATATTAAGGCCTCCTTTTAATAGAGAACCGGAACAAAGAATTAGCACATAGTGAATACATGAACTCCTCGAACTATGGTCATCACCGGGAGTGGTCCCGATTATTGTCACTTCGGGGTTGCCGGATCATAACACATAGTAGGTGACTATAGACTTGCAAGATAGGATCAAGAACTCACATGTATTCATGAAAACATAATAGGTTCAGATCTGAAATCATGGCACTCGGGCCCTAGTGACAAGCATTAAGGATAGCAAAGTCATAGCAACATCAATCTCAGAACATAGTGGATACTAGGGATCAAACCCTAACAAAACTAACTCGATTACATGATAAATCTCATCCAACCCATCACCGTCCAGCAAGCCTATGATGGAATTACTCACGCACGGCGGTGAGCATCATGAAATTGGTGATGGAGGATGGTTGATGATGATGACGGCAACGAATCCCCCTCTCCGGAGCCCCGAACGGACTCCAGATCAGCCCTCCCGAGAGGTTTTAGGGCTTGGCGGCGGCTCCGTATCGTAAAACGCGATTATTTCTACTCACTGTTCTTTCTCTCTTCGAAAGCAGATATATAGAGTTGGAGTTGGCGTCGGAGGGCATCCAGGGGGGCCACAAGGTAGGGGCGCGCCCTAGAGGGGAGGGGGGCGCTCCCCACCCTTGTGGACAGGGTGTGGGCCCCCTGGTCTTCATCTTTGGCGAGGAATTTTTATTATTTTTGCTAAGATGTTCCGTTGAGTTTTAGGTCATTCCGAGAATATTTATTTTCTGCACATAAAACAACATCATGGCAATTCTGCTGAAAACAGCGTCAGTCCGGGTTAGTTCCATTCAAATCATACAAGTTAGAGTCCAAAACAAGGGAAAAAGTGTTTGGAAAAGTAGATACGACGGAGACGTATCAACTCCCCAAGCTTAAACCCTTGCTTGTCCTCAAGTAATTCAGTTACAAACTGAAAGAAAGAAAGAAAAACTTTTACAAACTCTGTTTGCTCTTGTTGTTGTAACTATGTCAAGCCAGCATTCAAGTTTTCAGCATAGATCATAACTAACCACATTTGCAATAATTCTCAGGTCTCATAATTACTCATAGCAATAGCATAATCAACTAGCAAGCCATAATAATAAATCTCGGATGACAACACTTTCTCAAAACAATCATAATATAATATAACAAGATGGTATCTCGCTAGCTCTTTCTGAGACTGCAAAACATAGATGCAGAGCACCTTTAAAGATCAAGGACTGATGAAAGTGTGTTATATCGACTAGAGGGGGGGTGAATAGGCGATTTTTATGAAATTCTTCACTGAGGAATTTGCTCGTGAGGAAATTCCTTAGCGAAGAACTACTTGCAGCGGAATAAGTACTCAGAGGTAAACATAACAGAATACATGCATGGTCATCATGATGAAATGAAGACACAGATAGAGTACAGAAAGCGTAAACACAGGATAGCACGATATGAAGACAAACAGACTGAAGAAATTTAACTGGGGAAATTGAGAAAGTCTTCAGTCAAAGTCTTCAAACACAAATATGAACAAACACACAACACAGTAATGAGGAAATGAAAGTGTTGAGGAAATAGAACCAGTAAGCTTGGTGAAGACAACGATTTGGTAGACCAGTTCCAACTGCTGTCTCAGTTGTACATCTGGTTGGAGCGGCTGAGTATTTAAACTCGAGGACACCTAGTCCTGGACACACAGTCCTCACCGTATTCTCCTTGAGCTAAGGACACACAGTCCTCGCCCAATCACTCGTGGTAAGTCTTCAGGTGACTTCCAAACCTTCACAGACTTGGTCACTCGGTGATCCACAATTCCTCTTGGATGCTCTAGACCTTGACGCCTAACCGTCTGGAAGAAGCACAGTCTTCAAAGGTAACAAGCGTCGGATCCATGCAGGATCAATCTCTTCAGTGATGCTCAATCACTTTGGGTTTGTAGGTGTTTTGGGTTTGGGTTTGGATTTTCCTCACTTGATGATTTTCGCTCAAAGTCCTCAGAGGATGGGTTGCTCTCAAATGACAAGTGTCAAGTTCTCGCGGAGCAGCCAACCAGCTAGTGGTTGTAGGGGGCGGCTATTTATAGCCTAGGGAGCAGCCCGACATGATAAGACATAAATGCCCTTCAATGATATGACCGTTATGTGGATAAGATATTTTGGGACAGCTGGCGCGTAGCACAGCAACGGTCGGTAATTTGAGGTACAAATTCCTCAGGGCTATCATGTTCCTCACAGTGTAGGCAATTCGCACTGGCGAATTCCTAACTCCTCAGTCAGAGCAAAGTCCTCAGTGACCAGAAGAACTGCGTCTCTATCACTGAAGAAATTGACTGAACTGTATGAGATTTCCAATGGCTTCACTCGAAGGGATTGGTAGGTGTAGGATTTGAGATGACCATCACATGGAAATTTTCTCCTTAGTATTTCCTCGACCCCCTTTAACAGTACGGTGTTTCCTATGACTCAAGAAAGAGAAAATGAAACTACGAAAACAAAAGTCTTCACGCTTCATGTTCCTCGAATGAATACCAAGTCTTCAGGGTTACACCAATTTCTTCACTTTCAAAGTCTTCAGAAAGTCTTCAAAATATCAAAGTCTTCAGTCGAAGAACTTCATTTTTAGGGGTCGACTTTCTCTGTAAATATCAAACTCCTCATAGACTTATAGACCTGTGTACACTCATAAACACATTAGATACTTAACCTATAAGTCTTCAATCCACCAAAATCACTAAGGGGCACTAGATGCACTTACAACTGACTAGACATTGTAATTCATGGTAAAAGAGATCCAATCATAGTCACACCCAATATAAATTAATAGTGATGAATACAAATGACAGATGTGCTCTCCAGCTAGTGCTTTTTAATAAGAGGGTGATGACTCAACATAAAAGTAAATGGATAGGCCCTTCGCAGAGGGAAGCAGAGATTTGCAGAGGTGCCAGAGCTCGGTTTTGAAATAGAGATAAATTGCATTTTGAGCGGTATACTTTCATTGTCAACGTAACAACTAAGAGATGGCGATATCTTCCATGCTAAACACATTATAGGCGGTTCCCAAACAGAATGGTAAAGTTTATACTCCCCCTCCACCAACAAGCATCAACCCATGACTTGCTCGAAACAACGAGTGTCTCCAACATACATTAGGTCTCAGGGGAAGTTTTGTTTGCAATTAATTTTGATTTAGTTTGCATAAAGCATGGGACTGGGCATCCCGGTGACCAGCCATTTTCTCGTGAGTGAGGAGCGGAGTCCACTCCTCTTGAGAATAACCCGCCTAACACGGAAGATAAGGACAACTTTGCTTGATACATGAGCTATTCGAGCATACAAAACAGAATTTATTTGAAGGTTTAGAGTTTGGCACATACAAATTTACTTGGAACGACAGGTAGATACCGCATATAGGAAGGTATAGTGGACTCATCTGGAATAACTTTGGGGTTTAAAGGATTGGATGCACAAGTAGTATTCCTGCTTAGTATAAGTGAAGGCTAGCAAAAGACTGGGAAGCGACCAACTAGAGAGCGACAACAGCCATCTACATGCATTAAAATTAATAAACATTGGATGCAAGCATGAGTTGGATATAATCCACCATGAACTTAAATATCATGAAGGCTATGTTGATTTTGTTTCAACTACATGCGTGAACATGTGCCAAATCAAGTCACTTAAATCATTCAAAGGAGGATACCACCCCATCATACCACATCATAATCATCTCAATAGAGTGTTGGCACACAAGGTAAACCATTATAACTCATAGCTAATCAAGCATTGCACAAGCAACTATGATCTCTAATTGTCATTGCAAACATGTTTATTCATAACAAGCTAAACGACGGGCTCATCATATTTACAAAAACAAAAGAGGTCGAGTTCATACCAGCTTTTCTCATCTCAGTCAGTCTGCCTTTCACTTACACGACCGAATGATGTGAATAATAATAAGAGTGCACGTGCATTGGACTAAGCTGGAATCTGCGAGCATTCAATAAACAGGAGAAGACAAGGCAATATGGGCTCTGGGTTAAATCAACAATAATGCATAGAAGAGCCACTTCAACAATTTAATTATGGTCTTCTCCTACTGACCCCCAAAGAAAAGAAAAGAAATAAAACTATTTACACGGGAAAGCTCCCAACAAGCAAAAGAAGAACGGGAAATATTTTTTGGTTTTCTTTTTAATTACTACTACTACAGCAGAAAAGTAAACTACTACTATTTTTTTTCTTAAGGTTTAACAAACACACAAGAAGAAAGCAGGAAAAAGAAAATAAACTAGCATGGATATTACAGTGAAATAGTATGAGCACCAACATCTAGCAATGAGTGTGTGTGAACATAAATGTAATGTCGGTGAGAAATACGTACACCCCCAATCTTAGGTTTTTGGCCTAAGTTGGTCTATTGCCAGGGATAGCCTGGCGGATACCCGTAGGTGTAGCTGGGGTCGTACTGTGACGAAGAAGAGGACTCTGACTGCCACTGGCTGACAGTCGTCTCTGGATCCCAAGAATAAATAGATTGTCGTGGATTCTCATCTTGTGGTTCCGGTTCCGTGGCTGGTGCAGGGTTCTTGTAAGCTTGGAAGGCAGCCCACGTAACGAGATAGGGTCCTACAAAATTAAACAAAGAAGGAGCAGGCAACGTAATAGTTTCAGGATAATGTTTATCAAAGTATAACTTGTATTTGAGATCTCCATTCCTGTCCTTAACAAGAAAATCATGGGCTATCATGCTCTTATAGTCTAGATAAGCATTAGGCAGCAACTTTTCTTCTTTCTCATAATGCCTAATAGCTATGTTAAAGTGTGCAGCAAGGCGAGAAGCATAAATGCCTCCAAAGATGGGGCCTTTAGTACGGTTAAGACTCAACCGCCTAGCAATAATTCCACCCATACTGACAGTGTTGTCGGGGTATAAACCATGGAACAGAATAATAATATCAGGAACACTAAGGTTCCCACAGTTCCCACGACCAATCAAGCATCGACTAGCAAATAAAGCAAAATAGCGTAACACAGGAAAATGTATGCTAGTGATTCTTGCATCAGAAACCTTCCTAGTTTCTCCCACAGAGATAAGATTAATAAATGGTTCCAACTCTTTACGAGGTGGTTCCTCTAAGATACCCTCAGGGGGTATGTTGCAGACTGCGCAAAATTCAGACAATGGCATTTTCTTCACAACGTCATATAAATGAAACTCTACTGAAGGAGGTTATTCCTTAGGGTAAAAGTAGAAGTTTTGCACAAAAGTATTTGTGAGTAAGAGATACTGTGGACATTGGTCGCGGACGAAGTCGGTGAGGCCAGCATTTTCAATCAATGAATAGAAATCCTCATAAATCCCGGCCTCTCTCAAGAAATTATCAGAGGGCCATTCACACGGCCGGATTTCCGTGGTACAAGGCAAATTATATTTGGGCCTCTGAGCTTCTTCCTTTTGTTTATCCTTTGAGCTTCGGCTCGATGAACCCCTCAAAAGTCTCCTCATTATTTTCTGAAATAATCTGAAATTTTTAGTAACTTCAAACAAAGGTGAACCAACTTCAATAAAACTGATAGCAACTACTCCTACAAGTTCCTAGAGCCTATATCAAGCATTAGAACTACTTGGAACCATATAAATTAGACATGCAAGCTCAAGAACATGGTCACCTATGTAGTACAAATTTGCAAAGAATAAAGCACTAGAACAAAAACTAATTGGACCAATGGAGGAGTCACATACCAAGGAACAATCTCCCCAAGCAGTTTTGCGAGAGGGGGGGCGCCCACCACCCTCGTGGCCAGGTGCTAGCTCCTCCCGCGGTAATTTTTGCACAGTAAATCCTCAAATATTCCTGAAAAATCATATTAAATTGGCATGTCATTCTGAGGACTTTTATTTTCGGGATATTTTTATTTTGCACGGATAAGCCAGGAAACACACAAAAATATATACTATTTTTACTTTATTTCTACTAAATTACAGAGAGTATAGAGAGGGTGCAGAAAGTTGTGCTTCTAGTTTCATCCATCTCATGCTTATCAAAAAGAATCCACTAACAAGGTTGATCAAGTATTGTTAACAAACTCATTCCGATAATCATGAAACCGGAGAAATTTCAAATAACACTAAGTTACCTCAACGGGCATATGCACATCCCCTATAATAAGTATATCATATTTCTTTTTGACCGTAGGAAGAGGAAATTCAAAACCTCCAATTATAATCGATGGAACTTTTCCAATGGAGTTGATACTATGAACTTGATGTTGTTTCCTCGGAAAGTGTACTGTATGCTCATTACCATTAACATGAAAAGTGACATTGCCTTTGTTGGAATCAATAACAGCCCCTGCAGTATTAAGAAAATGTCTTCCAAGAAAAATAGACATACTATCATCCTCGGGAATATCAAGAATAACAAAGTCCGTTAAAATAGTAATGTTTGCAACCACAACAGGCACATCCTCACAAATACCGACAGGTATAGCAGTTGATTTATTAGCCATTTGCAGAGATATTTCAGTAGGTGTCAGCTTATTCAAGTCAAGCTACGGTATAAGGAGAGAGGCATAACACCGACTCCAAGATCACATAAAGCAGTTTTAATATAATTTCTTTTAATGGAGCAAGGTATAATACGTACTCCAGGATCTCCAAGTTTCTTTGGTATTCCACCCTTAAAAGTATAATTAGCAAGCATGGTGGAAATCTCCTCTTTCGATATCTTTCTTTTATTAGTAATGATATCCTTCATATATTTAGCATAAGGATTTGTTTTGAGCACATCAGTTAATCGCATACGTAAAAAGATAGGCCTAATCATTTCAGCAAAGCGCTCAAAATCCTCATCATCCTTTCTCTTGGATGGTTTGGGAGGAAAGGGCATGGGTTTCTGAACCCATGGTTCTCTTTCTTTACCATGTTTCCTAGCAACAAAGTCTATTTTATCATAACGTTGATTCTTTGATTGTGGGTTATCAAGATCAACAGCAGGCTCAATTTCTACATCATTATCATTACTAGGTTGAGCATCATCATGAACATCATCATTAATATTTTCATTAGGTTCGTGTTCATTACCAGATTGTGTTTCAGCATCAGACATAGATATATCATTTGGATTATTAGGTGGTTCAGCAATAGGTTCACTAGAAGTTTGCACAGTTCTATCATTTTTCTTTTTCTTCTTTTTAGAAGAACTAGGAACATCAATATTATTTCTTTGAGAATCTTGCTCGATTCTCTTAGGGTGGCCTTCAGGATACAAAGGTTCCTGAGTCATTCTACCAGTTCTAGTAGCCACTCTAACAACATAATCATTTTTCTTACTATTCATTTCATCAAGCGCTTCTTTTTGAGCTTTAAGCACTTGTTCTACTTGAGTGGTAACCATAGAAGCATGTTTGCTAACAAGTTTAAGTTGACCTTTAATAATAGCCATATGATCACCCAAGCGTCTAATCATATAAGAATTTTCTTTTAATTGTCTACCAAAATAAGCATTGAAGTCGTCTTGCTTAAACATAAAGTTATCAAACTCATCCAAGCACTGACTAGCAATTTTAGTAGGAGGGACTTCAGCTTTATCATATCTATAGAGAGAATTTACCTTTACTACCTGTGTCGGGATATCAGGATTAGGAGGTTCTTCAGTAAATAAAGAATTGAGATCATATGTTTCTTCGACAGGCGGTAGATTAAGACCATGTATTTCTTCAATAGGAGGTAAATTCTTAACATCTTCAGCTTTAATACCTTTTTCTTTCATAGATTTCTTTGCCTCTTGCATATCTTCAGGACTGAGAAATAGAACATCTCTCTTCTTCGGAGTTGGTTTAGGAATAGGCTCAGTAATTGGAGCAGGAGCTGGCTCAGGAGGTGCCCAATTATTTTCATTTGTCAACATATTATTCAATAGAATTTCAGCTTCATCCGGTGTTCTTTCCCTGAAAAGAGAACCAGCACAACTATCCATGTAATCTCTGGAAGCATCGATTAGTCCATTATAAAAGATATCAAGTATATCGGGTTTCTTAAGAGGATGATCAGGCAAAGCATTAAGTAACTTGAGAAGCCTCCCCCAAGCTTGTGGGAGACTCTCTTCTTTAATTTGCACAAAGTTGTATATTTCCCTCAAAGCAGCTTGTTTCTTATGAGCAGGGAAATATTTAGCAGAGAAGTAATAAATCATATCCTGGGGACTATGCACACAGCCAAGATCAAGAGAATTAAACCATATCTTAGCATCACCCTTTCACGAGAACGGAAATATTTTGAGTATATAAAAGTAACGCGATCTCTCATCATTAGTGAACAGGGCAGCTATATCATTTAACTTAGTAAGATGTGCCACAACAGTTTCAGATTCATAGCCATAAAACGGATCAGATTCAACCAAAGTAACTATATCAGGATCAACAGAGAATTCATAATCCTTATCAGGAACACAGATAGGTGAAGTAGCAAAAGCAGGGTCGGGTTTCATTTTATCTCTAAGTGATTCTTTGTTCCATTTAACTAATAACCTCTTGAGCTCATATCTATCCTTGCAAGCTAAAATAGCTAAAGAAGATTCTTTATCAAAAACATAACCCTCAGGAATAAGAGGCATATTTTCATCATCACTATCATCATCGTATTCATATTCAATAATTTCCTTTTCTCTAGCCCTAGCAATTTGTTCATCAAGAAATTCACTAAGGGGCATAGTAGTATCAGGCATAGAAGCAGTTTCATCATAAGTATCATGCATAGCAGAAGTGGCATCATCAATAACATGCGACATATCGGAACGAATAGCAGAAGCAGGTTTAGGTGTCGCTAGCTTACTCAAAACAGAGGGTGAATCAAGTGCAGAGCTAGATGGCAGTTCCTTACCTCCCCTCGTAGTTGAGGGATAAATTGTTGTCTTAGCGTCTTTCAAGTTCTTCATAGTGTCCAGCAGATATAAATCCCAAGTGACTCAAAGAATAGAGCTATGCTCCCCGACAACGGCGCCAGAAATTGGTCTTGATAACCCACAAGTATAGGGGATCGCAACAGCTTTCGAGGGTAGAGTATTCAACCCAAATTTATTGATTCGACACAAGGGGAGCCAAAGAATATTCTCAAGTATTAGCAGCTGAGTTGTCAATTCAACCACACCTGGAAACTTAGTATCTGCAGCAAAGTGTTTAGTAGCAAAGTAATATGATAGTGGTGGTAACGGTAACAAAAGAGTAGTGCGAGCAATAGTAAATATGTTTGGTATTTTGTAGTGATTGTGACAGTAGCAGCAGGAAAGTAAATAAGCGAGAACCAGTATATGGAAAACTCGTAGGCACCGGATCAGTGATGGATAATTATGCCGGATGCGGTTCATCATGTAACAGTCATAACATAGGGTGACACAGAACTAGCTCCAATTCATCAATGTAATGTAGGCATGTATTCCGTATATAGTCATACGTGCTTATGGAAAAGAACTTGCATGCCATCTTTTGTCCTACCCTCCCGTAGCAGCGGGGTCCTATTGGAAACTAAGGGATTTTAAGGCCTCCTTTTAATAGAGAACCGGAACAAAGCATTAGCACATAGTGAATACATGAACTCCTCAAACTATGGTCATCACCGGGAGTGGTCCCGATTATTGTCACTTCAGGGTTGCCGGATCATAACACATAGTAGGTGACTATAGACTTGCAAGATAGGATCAAGAACTCACATATATTCATGAAAACATAATAGGTTCAGATCTGAAATCATGGAACTCGGGCCCTAGTGACAAGCATTAAGCATAGCAAAGTCATAGCAACATCAATCTCAGAACATAGTGGATACTAGGGATCAAACCCTAACAAAACTAACTCGATTACATGATAAATCTCATCCAACCCATCACCGTCCAGCAAGCCTACGATGGAATTACTCACGCACGGCGGTGAGCATCATGAAATTGGTGATGGAGGATGGTTGATGATGACGACGGCGACGAATCCCCCTCTCCGGAGCCCCGAACAGACTCCAGATCAGCCCTCCCGAGAGGTTTTAGGGCTTGGCGGCGGCTCCGTATCATAAAACGCGATGATTTCTTCTCCCTGATTTTTTCTCTCCAAAAGCAGATATATAGAGTTGGAGTTGGCGTCGGAGGGCATCCAGGCGGCCCACGAGGAAGGGGGGCGCGCCCTAGAGGGGGGGTGCGCCCCCACCCTCGTGGACAAGGTGTGGGCCCCCTGGACTTCATCTTTGGCGAGGAATTTTTATTATTTTTTCTAAGATGTTCCGTGGAGTTTCAGGTCATTCCGAGAATATTTGTTTTCCGCACATAAAACAACATCATGGCAATTCTACTGAAAATAGCGTCAGTTCGGGTTAGTTCCATTCAAATCATACAAGTTAGAGTCTAAAACAAGGGCAAAAGTGTTTGGAAAAGTAGATATGACGGAGACGTATCACCGGCACACAGTCTTGTGGCAGTGGCGCTGGGAGCGCGGGAGCATTTTCCCGCGGCCGGGGAATCTCTTGGCAGCTTCCTTCTTCTCGCGCGGGTGCCCGGCGCGGTAGGTCACGCCGGAGGGCCGCGCGCCTTGGCGCCAGAGCACCGTCTTGGTGCAGAGGTGGTGGAGGCGCTCCGTGAGCTATGTCGCCCGCAGTTGTCGGAGGGCGTGGCGGCGAGAGGGATGGTGCGAGGGAGCCCCCTACGGTGCCGACGAGCTCGGCAATGCGGTCCAGCCAGTCCTCGTAGAGATCGTCAACCTGGCGGTAGCACGGGAGCTCACGTGCCATGAGCAGCGTGGCCTACGCGTCCGTGGGCGCGCGACGAGCGGGAGACGATGAGCCGACCGGCGTCAGCGGCGGAGTGGCGGTGCGGCCGTCCCGCCGCATAGAGGGGTGCAGTGAGGATGCTTGCTGCTCGCTTCCCACCGGGCCAATGGCGGCGTTGGCGGCGGGTGAAAGTGCAACTATCCCTGGGTGGTTTTGGTAATTCCTAACAACATATAGCTCATTGAGCTAACATTATTCCAAGATCAATATTTCAGGAAAAGCTCAATGGATGGCATGGCATGGATGAGGAAAGTGGATCCCTCAAAATTATAAGGACAAAGGATTGGCTCAAACTTCAAGATCAAGACTCTACATTTTATATTTTAGTGACCCAAGATCACATTGAGTCTATAGGACAAGCCAATACTATCAAGGAGGGATGAGGTGTTGCTTAATGAGCCTCTTGCTTCATGTGCTTAGTGATATGCTCCAAAACCCTCAACTATCTTCCCACATCAACATTTGACCTAAGCCAAAAATCAAACTCGGCCTCACCAATTCTTTCTATCCGGCGCCACCGAGTTTCACTTGTCATAGCCACTGCCACAAACCCTAGCAATTCGGTCTCACCGATAGGGATCTCGGTCTCACCGAGATGGGATTGCAATTTCTCTGTTTCCCTTCGTAATGTTTCGGTCTAACCGAAGTGAGTGATCGGTCCCACCGAGATTGCAATGTAAACTCACAGTTTCCTTTTTGTAACATTTTGGTCTCACCGAAAAGAGCGAATCGGTCCCACCGAGTTTGCCTGACCAACTCTCTGGTTAGCTTATTACCAAAATCGGTCCCACCGAGTTTGTGTAATCGGTCACACCGAGATTACGTTATGCCCAAACCCTAACCATATGGGTCCTACCGAGTTGCATCTCAGTCCCACCGAAAATCCTAACGGTCACTAGGTTTGCTAAATCGGTCCGACCGAGTTTAACGATTCGGTCCCACCGAGTTTGGCAGATTGTGTGTAACGGTTAGATTTTGTGTGGAGGCTATATATACCCCTCCACCCACTCTTCATTTGTGGAGAGAGCCATCAGAACACATCTACACTTCCAATACACATGTTCTGAGAGAGAACCACCTACACTTGTGTTGAGCTCAAGATATTCCATTCCTACCATATGAATCTTGATCTCTAGCCTTCCCCAAGTTGCTTTCATCTCAAATCTTCTTTCCACCAAATCCAAATCCTGTGAGAGAGAGTTGAGTGTTGGGGAGACTATCATTTGAAGCACAAGAGCAAGGAGTTCATTATCAACACACCATTTGTTACTTCTTGGAGAGTGGTGTCTCCTAGATTGGCTAGGTGTCACTTGGGAGCCTCCGACAAGATTGTGGAGTTGAACCAAGGAGTTTGTAAGGGCAAGGAGATCACCTACTTCATGAAGATCTACCGCTAGTGAGGCAAGTCCTTCGTGGGCGACGGCCGTGATGGAATAGACAAGGTTGCTTCTTCGTGGACCCTTCATGGGTGGAGCCCTCCGTGGACTCGCGCAACCGTTACCCTCCGTGGGTTGAAGTCTCCATCAACGTGGATGTACGATAGCACCACCTATCGGAACCACGCCAAAAACATCCGTGTCTCCAATTGCGTTTGAATCCTCCAAACCCTTCCCTTTACATTCTTGCAAGTTGCATGCTTTACTTTCCGCTGCTCATATACTCTTTTGCATGCTTGCTTGAATTGTGTGAGGATTGCTTGACTTGTGCTAAGATAGCTAAAATCTGCCAAGAACTAAAATTGGGAAAAGGCTAGATTTTTATTTGGTCAAGTAGTCTAATCACCCCCTCTAGACATACTTCCGATCCTAGAGCGGGTGACGAGGAACGATGGGGAGGCCTGCCGACAGGAGCTGTCTGAGCGACACGGGCGGCGAGGGCGGCTCGGCGCTCAGCACGGGCTCGACGCGCGTCCGCCATGGATGCGGTGGAGCGATGGGACGCGGATCGGCGGGAGGAAAGCTTCAGCACACCACTACCTGGCGCGCCAAATGTCGGATTTCGGGTTCCGGCAAAACCCTTGAGGTTCGAACACTGGGGTGCGCACGAAGACCTCTCCTCCACTAGTACTCTCCCTCACAACGATCTCAAGGCTTAGCGCGTCGAGCTCGCAGAACAAAGGGACACAAGGTTTATACTAGTTCGGACCACCAATGTGGTTTAATACCCTACTCCAGTGTGGTGTGGTGGATTGCCTCTTGGGCTAAGGATGAACAGTTACAAGGGAAGAACAGCCTCCTGAGGAGAGGTGTTGTTGTGCTTGGTGAGTCTGTGTGGATGGGGATGATCTAAATAGCCCCCAGATCAGTTGCCTCCTACTGTGGTGGCTAGCCCTATTTATAGAGGCTCCGGTCCTCTTCCCAAATGCTAGTGGGAAGGGATGCAACAACGGCCAAATTTGAAGCGAGACATCTAGTACAAGTTATCCTAACTAAAGGTGGTCTTCGCCTGCCAAAGGCTCGGGTGGTGATGCCTCATACGTCCATTTTGCATCATGCTTTTATATCAATGTTTATTGCATTATGGGCTGTTATTACACGTTATGTCACAATACTTATGGCTATTCTCTCTTATTTTACAAGGTTTACATAAGGAGGGAGAATGCCGACAGCTGGAATTCTGGGCTTGAAAATGAGCAAATATTAGAGACCTATTCTGCACAACTCCAAAAGTCCTGAAACTCCACGGAAGTTATTTTCAGAAAATAAAAAAATATCCAGTAGAAGAAGTTCACCAGAGGGAAGCCCACCTGTTCACGAGGGTGGGGGGCGCGCCCACCCCCTAGGGTGCGCTCCCTACCTCGTGGGCCCCCTGTTGGCTCTCCGATGCCCATCTTCTGCTATATGAGGTCTTTCATCGAGGAAAAAATCAGAGGCAACCTTTCGGGACGAGACTCCGCCGCCACGAGGCGGAACCTTGGCAGAACCAATCTACGGCTCCGGCAGAGCTGTTCTGCCGGAGACACTTCCCTCCGGGAGGGGGAAATCATCACCATCATCATCACCAACGCTCCTCTCATCGGGAGAGGGCAATCTCCATCAACATCTTCACCAGCACCATCTCCTCTCAAAACCCTAGTTCATCTCTTGTATCCAATTCTTGTCTCCAAGTCCGGGATTGGTACTAGTAGGTTGCTAGTAGTGTTGATTACTCCTTGTAGTTGATGCTAGTTGGTTTATTTGGTGGAAGATCATATGTTCAGATCCTTTATGCATATTATTACCCCTCTTATTATGAACATGAATATGCTTTGTGAGTAGTTACGTTTGTTCCTGATGACACGGGAGAAGTCTTGCTATTAGTAGTCATGTGAATTTGGTATTCGTTCGATATTTTGATGAGATGTATGTTGTCTAGCCTCTAGTGGTGTTATGTGAACGTCGACTACATAACACTTCACCATTATTTGGGCCTAGAGGAAGGCATTGGGAAGTAATAAGTAGATGATGGGTTGCTAGAGTGACAGAAGCTTAAACCCTAGTTTATGCGTTGCTTCGTAAGGGGCTGATTTGGATCCACAAGTTTCATGCTATGGTTAGGTTTACCTTAATACTTTGGTTGTAGTTTCGGATGCTTGCAATAGAGGTTAATCATAAGTGGGATGCCTGTTCAAGTAAGAACAGCACCCAAGAACCGGTCCACCCACATATCAAATTATCAAAGTACCGAACGCGAATCATATGAACGTGATGAAAACTAGCTTGACGATATTCCCATGTGTCCTCGGGAGCGCTTTTCCTTATATAAGAGTTTGTCAAGGATTGTCCTTTGCTAAAAAAGGATTGGGCCACCTTGCTGCACTTTATTTACTTTTGTTACTTGTTGTTCGTTACAATTTATCTTATCACAAAACTATCTGTTGCCACTTATTTCAGTACTTGCAGAGAATACCTTGCTGAAAACCGCTTATCATTTCCTTCTGCTCCTCGTTGGGTTCGACACTCTTACTTATCGAAAGGACTACAATAGAAACCCTATACTTTTGGGTCATCAAGACTCTTTTCTGGCGTCGTTGCCGGGGAGTGAAGCGCCTTTGGTAGGTGGAATTTGGTAAGGAAAAATTTATATAGTGTGCTGAAATTTACTGTCACTTGTTACTATGGAAAGTAATCCTTTGAGGGGCTTGTTCGGGGTATATTCACCCTGACCAGTAGAAAAAAGATTTGCTCCTCAACCTACTGAACCTATCGAATATGAAAATGTTCCCTTTGAATTGCCTTCGGGTATGATAGAAAAACTGCTAGCTAATCCTTTTCCAGGACATGGAACAAAGCATCCTGATGAGCACCTAATATATGTGGATGAACTTTGTGGATTATTTAAGCTTGTAGGTATACCCGACGATGTTGCTAAGAAGAAGGTCTTCCCTTTATCTTTGAAGGGAGATGCATTGACATGGTGTAGGCTATGTGATGATATGAGATCATGGAACTATAGAAGATTGAAATTGGAATTTCATCAAAAGTATTATCCTATGCATCTTGTTCATCGTGATCACAATTATATATATAATTTTTGGCCTCGCGAAGGAGAAAGCATCGCTCAAGCTTGGGGGAGGCTTAAATCAATGTTATATTCATGCCCCAATAATGAGCTCCCAAGAGAAACAATTATTCAAAACTTTTATGCTCGGCTTTCTGAAAACAATCGAACCATGCTCGATACTTCTTGTGCTGGCTCTTTTATGATGAAGACTATTGAATTTAAATGGGGTTTATTGGATAGAATTAAACGCAACTCTGAAGATTGGGATATCGACGAAGGTAAGGAGTCAGGTATGACACCTAAGTTTGATTGTGTTAAATCTTTTATGGATACTGATATTTTTCGTAAGTTTAGCACTAAATATGGACTTGACTCTGAGATAGTAGCTTCTTTCTGTGAATCTTTTGCTACTTATGTTGATCTCCCTAAGGAGAAGTGATTTAAATATAATCCTCACATAGAAGTAAAAGTAGCTGCACCTATTAAAGTTGAAGAAAAGACTGTCACTTATAATGATCCTATTGTTCCTACTTCTTATGTTGAGAAACCACCTTTCCCTTTTAGAATAAAGGATCATGCTAAAGCTTCAGCTATGGTTCATAAAAGCAATATTAGAACTTATACACCTCCTGAGCAAGTTAAAATAGAACCTAATATTGCTATTGTTAAAGATCTCTTGTCAGATAATATTGATGGGCATGTTATTCAGTTCTGCGGTGAAACTGCTAGAATTGCTAAACCTTGTGCTAAAGATAAACATAGACCTGTGGTAGGCATGCCTGTTATTTCTTTAAAATAGGAGATCATTGTTATCATGGCTTATGTGATATGGGTGCTAGTGCTAGTGTTATATCTTATGATTTGTATAAAGAAATCAAGCATGAAATTTCACCTGCTGAGTTAGAAGATATTGATGTCACAGTTAAACTTGCCAATAGAGATACTATATCGGCAATGGGAATTGTTAGAGATGTTGAAGTCTTGTGTGGGAAAACTAAATATCCTGCTGATTTCCTTGTTCTCAGTTCCCCACAAGATAGCTTTTGTCCCATTATATTTGGTAGACCCTTCTTGAACACAGTCAATGCTAAGATAGACTGCGAAAAGAATGTTGCTACTATTGGCTTGGATGATATGATTCATGAGTTTAATTTCTCTAAATTTAGTAAACAACATCGTGAAGAAGAATTTCCTAGTAAGGATGAAATTATTGGTCTTGCTTCTATTGCCGTACCTCCTAGTGATCCTTTAGAACAATATTTGCTAGACCATGAAAATGATATGTTTATAAATGAAAGACGGGAAATAGATGAAGTATTCTTTAAACAGGAACCTGTTCTGAAACACAATTTGCCTGTTGAAATCTTAGGTGATCCTCCTCCACCCAAGGGTGATCTCGTGTTTGAGCTTAAACCGTTGCCTGGTAATCTTAAATATGCTTATCTTGATGAAAACAAGATATATCCTGTTATTATTAGTGCTAACCTTTCAGAGCATGAAGAAGAAAGATTATTGAAAAGTCTGAAGAAGCAGCGTGCTGCTATTGGATATACTCTTGATGATCTTAAGGGCATTAGTCCCACTCTATGTCAACATAAAATAAATTTGGAAGCAAATGCCAAACCAGTTCGTGATCCTCAACGACGTCTGAATCCTAAAATGAAAGAAGTGGTAAGAAAAGAAATACTAAAGCTTCTGGTGGCAGGTATAATTTATCCCGTTGCTGATAGTCAGTGGGTAAGTCATGTTCATTGTGTCCCTAAGAAGGGAGGTATTACTGTTGTTCCTAATGATAAAGATGAATTGGTTCTACAAAGAATTATTACGGTTATAGGATGGAAATTGATTTCTGTAAATTAAATAAGTCTACTAAGAAAGATCATTACCCCTTACCTTTTATCGATCAAATGCTAGAAATATTGTGCAAACATACACATTATTGCTTTATAGATGGTTATTCTGGTTTCTCTCAAATACCTGTGTCAGCTAAAGATCAATCAAAGACTACTTTTACATGCCCTTTTGGTACTTTTGCTTATAGACGTATGCCTTTTGGTTTATGTAATGCACCTGCTACCTTTCAAAGATGCATGATGGCTATATTCTATGACTTTTGTGAAAAGATTTGTGAGGTTTTCATGGATGACTTTTCCGTCTATGGATCTTCTTTTGATGATTGCTTGAGCAATCTTGATCGAGTTTTGCAGAGATGTGAAGAAACTAATCTTGACTTGAATTGGGAAAAGTGCCACTTTATGGTTAATGAAGGTATTGTCTTGGGGCATAAAGTTTCTGAAAGAGGTATTGAAGTTGATAAAGCCAAGGTTGATGCTATTGAAAAGGTGCCATGTCCCAAGGACATCAAAGGTATAAGAAGTTTCCTTGGTCACGCCGGATTTTATAGGAGGTTCATTAAGGACTTCTCAAAAATTTCTCGGCCTCTGACTAGTTTATTACAAAAAGATATACCATTTGTCTTTGATGATGATTGTGTAGAAGCATTTGAAATACTTAAGAAAGCATTGATCTCTGCACCTATTGTTCAGCCACCTGATTGGAATTTACCCTTTGAAATTATGTGTGATGCTAGTGATTATGCTATAGGTGCTGTTCTAGGGCAAAGAGTTGATAATAAATTAAATGTTATCCATTATGCTAGTAAGACTCTGGACAATGCTCAAAGAAATTATGCTACTACCGAAAAAGAATTCTTAGAAGTTGTATTTGCTTGTGATAAGTTCAGACCTTATAATGTTGATTGTAAAGTAACTATTCACACTGATCATGCTACTATTAAATACCTTATGGAAAAGAAAGATGCTAAACCTAGACTTATTAGATGGGTTCTCCTGCTACAAGAATTTGATTTGCATATTGTTGATAGAAAGGGAGCTGAGAACCCCGCTGCAGACAACTTGTCTAGGTTAGAAAATGTTCTTGATGACCCACTACCTATTGATGATAGCTTTCCTGATGAACAATTAAATGTTATAAATACTTCCCGCAGTACTCCTTGGTATGCTGATTATGCTAATTACATTGTTGCTAAATTTATACCACCTAGTTTCACATACCAGCAAAAGAAAAAGTTTTTCTATGATTTGAGGCATTACTTTTGGGATAACCCACATCTTTATAAAGAAGGAGTAGATGGTGTTATTAGACGTTGTGTACCCGAGCATGAACAGGAACAGATCCTACGCAAGTGTCATTCCGAAGCTTATGGAGGACACCACGCTGGAGATAGAACTGCACATAAAGTATTGCAATCTGGTTTTTATTGGCATACTCTCTTCAAGGATGCCCGTAAGTTTGTCTTATCTTGTGATGAATGTCAAATAATTGGTAATATTAGTAGACGTCAAGAAATGCCTATGAATTATTCACTTGTGATTGAACCATTTGATGTTTGGGGCTTTGATTATATGGGACCTTTTCCTGCCTCTAATGGATATACACATATTTTAGTTGCTGTCGATTACGTTACTAAGTGGGTAGAAGCTATTCCAACTAGTAGTGTTGATCATAACACTTCTATTAAAATGCTTAAAGAAGTTATTTTTCCGAGGTTTGGAGTCCCTAGATACTTAATGACTGATGGTGGTTCACATTTTATTCATGGTGCTTTCCGTAAAATGCTTGCTAAATATGATGTTAATCATAGAATTGCATCTCCTTATCACCCTCGTCTAGCGGTCAAGTAGAATTGAGTAATAGAGAGCTCAAATTAATTTTGCAAAAGACTGTCAATAGGTCTAGAAAGAATTGGTCTAAGAAACTTGACGATGCATTATGGGCTTATAGAACTGCATATAAAAATCCTATGGGTATGTCTCCGTATAAAATGGTTTATGGAAAAGCATGTCACTTACTGAGGGAGTCCTGGATTAGGGGGTGTTCGGATAGCCGGACTATACCTTCGGCCGGACTCCTGGACAATGAAGATACAAGATTGAAGACTTCGTCCCGTGTCCGGAAGGGACTTTCCTTGGCGTGGAAGGCAAGCTTGGCGATACGGATATTTAGATCTCCTACCATTGTAACCGACTCTGTGTAACCCTAGTCCTCTCCGGTGTCTATATAAACCGGAGGGTTTTAGTCCGTAGGACACAACAAGAACAACAATCATACCATAGGCTAGCTTCTAGGGTTTAGCCTCCTTGATCTCGTGGTAGATCTACTCTTGTACTACCCATATCATCAATATTAATCAAGCAGGAGTAGGGTTTTACCTCCATCGAGAGGGCCCGAACCTGGGTAAAAACATCGTGTCCCTTGTCTCCTGTTACCATCCGCCTAGACGCACAGTTTGGGACCCCCTACCCGAGATCCGCCGGTTTTGACACCGACATTTGTGCTTTCATTAAGAGTTCCTCTGTGTCGTCACTTTTAGGACCGATGGCTCCTCCGATTATCAGCAGCGATGCGGTCCAGGGTGAGACTTTTCTCCCCGAGCTCTTCGTATTCGGCGGCTTTGCACTGCGGGCCAATTCGCTTGGCCATCTGGAGCAGATTGAAAGCTATGCCCCTGGCCATCAGGTCAGATTCAAAAGTCTGAACTACACGGCTGACATCCGCGGGGACTTGATCTTCGACGGATTCGAGCCACAGCCGAGCGCGCCGCACTGTCACGAAGGGCATGATTTATCTCTGCCGCCGAACAGTGTCCTGGAGGCCGCGCCCGCATCAGCTCCGACCCTTAGTTCGGAGCCGATTGCGCCGATCGAGGACGGGTGGTTGGACGCCGCCTCGGAGGCTGAAATCTCTATGGCGATCGAGACGAACACCAGCTTTGTCCCTTGCGAAGCCCGTGACTCCAAGGTGCCGGAATCCTCTCCGGACTCCGAGCCCCCCGCGCCCCTGCCGATCGAATCCGATTGGGCGCCGATTATGGAGTTCACTGCCGCGGACATCTTTCAGCACTCGCGCTTCGGCGATATTCTGAATTCACTAAAGTCTCTCTCTTTATCAGGAGAGCTGTTGGGAATATTACTACTGGCCGTAAACTGACCTATCTGTCCCGGGTTAACTCCGCCAATAGTTAAGTATGTTAAAGCCCAAGAAGGCAGATGAGGGCTAAGGGCCCATAGTCGGTTCAAGGCTTGTAGCCGTAAACCGGCGTTGGTATGTAACTTGTATTGTAAGTTAGGAATAAATAGAGACTAAACCGGACACGTTTATGAGCCGGTGTTGGGACTCTGTAAACCGACGGGAGTCACCCATGTATATAAAGGGATGACCCGGCGGTTCAAGGACAACAAACAACAGCTCGAGACTTAGGCGAAGCTTGTTTGCTCCCTAGTCATCGAAACCCCATCAATTCCATCACAACTAGACGTATGCTTTTACCTTCATCGAAGGGGCCGAACTAGTATAAACTCCCTTGCGTCCCTGTGTCTGCTTTAACCCCTTCAAGCTAACCCGTGGCGATGGCTCCATGACTAAGTCCTTTCATGAGGACATCTTCCATGACAAAACCACGACAGTTGGCGCCCACCGTGGGGCTATCGCACGATGGTTTCAAGTTCATGGAGGGCAACTTTGAAGGACTCAAGGGTTACGTTGTGGGCCGGATGACCAAGAGTCATCGCGGCAAGCTCTACATCGACGATGCAGGATGGGGCCCCGACGCCGGTTCAATCGAGTATGGGTACCAGGTCCCCTTTGGCGGCATACACGTTTTCATTGGCAAGATCGATGAAACGGGCCATGAGTCGGACATCTGCACCGACCTCGTCGAAACGGCTCAGCGTACGCA
This sequence comes from Aegilops umbellulata, assembly GCA_032464435.1. Classification (NCBI taxonomy): domain Eukaryota; kingdom Viridiplantae; phylum Streptophyta; class Magnoliopsida; order Poales; family Poaceae; genus Aegilops; species Aegilops umbellulata. The sequence goes on along the minus strand of CP136055.1, from coordinate 345,062,420 downwards.
GTCTGCCCAGGTTAAACCGGCCGCGAAGCGCGCCTTCGTGGGAGTCATCCATGGAGGAAGCCATGAGGATGGATCAGAATCTGGTGGCGAGACTGTCGTTTATTCCGGCGACGAGGCATCAACTGGAGAAACCGAATCTTTGCATCAGCTACAAGACGACCGGATTGGGGGCGGTTCCGATGGCGACAATATTCCGGACCCCTCTGATCTGCCCAGCCGGGTCAGAATATTCATGGCCAGTACGCAAGCGGTGCTTCACTCTTCGACTGCAGCAGCGATGATCTCCGGATCAGTAGCGGCGACGGCTGCCGGGGCAGGTGGCCCTGTGCGCCCGCCGGCTCAAGTTTTGTCCGATCTGTTTGATGCATTGGCTACACTTATGGCAGAGGCTAACCCGGCGGATCAGGACGCCCATGACGCGGAAATTGCGAAGGTGAGGGACCAGATCACTCAAGCCAAGGCCGACCTAGCAGCTGAGGATGCCAGGATGACTGCAGAGCGGGCCGCGTTGGATGCGCAAGCTTACAGACTTATGCTGGATCAGAACGCGTCGCATGAGGTCCTGAAGCGGAAATACCGGTCTCGTTTGCCTCAGGTTTTCGAAGCTAGAGATCTTTTCAACACCCCAGGAGCAGGAACCAGCAACCCGTCGGTGGTAAACCGGGCGGAAGCACCAGGGATGGGCGCGCCGGTTCACCCTCGCTTGACGGATTCGCCTCGTCAAAACGCTATGGTACCTCAGGCTGTCCCGACACCTCCGGGTCACTATTCCAACCCGATGGATAACCTTGTTGCTGCTGCGGCCCGGCTGGAGGCCATCCCAATTGAAGGTGATTCACCGCGGGCGGTAGAAACACGCCGGGTTAAGGAGCTTCTTCGGACAGCTTTGATCCAGCATGAAGCCCGTTAAGTATGCTGATTCTGATAGTACCAAGGATCCCGAGTCTGATGACGACAAGGCAGGGAAGGGAAAGAAGAACAACAACTCCAAAGGACAGCAGCATAACCCGGCAGGTCATGGAAACGGAGGCAAGCGCAAAGCGGATGGCAGCATGGACTTTGTGGCTAATACCAACACACAGGACAAGGGCTAGCGACGTAAAGGTAAAACGCCGAATCGCAGTGGAGCGCCTAATCCTAACCCGGACCGCCTATCTTATCTGTTGAACCAGCCCTGTCCAAAACATGGGACGAAGGAGGTGCCAGCCAATCATCTTTGGAAGGATTGTTACATTATGCAGGAGTTCAAGAACTCTAACGCTTTCCGGTATGACCATGGATCTGGTGGTGGCTCAGGATCCGTGCCGGGTTACGGCGGAGGAAATTCCGGTTCAGGGTTTAATGGTAATCAGGGCGGACATAACAATCAAGGTAATCAGAATAGTCAAGGTGGTTACAATCAGCAGCAGCAGCAGCAGTCGGCTTACCAGAGTCACCCGAAGCAGTTGAATAGTGGGCAATATCATGTCTTCACCACTAGCTTGGACAAGCGAGATCAGAAGCTTCATACGCGAGCAGTAAACTCTGTTGAGCCGGCCGTGCCCCATTATCTACGCTGGTCTGAACAACCAATCATATGGAGCAGAGAGGATCACCCTCCCCGGGTTGATAATTCGGGTCAGCTAGCGTTGGTAGTGGCGCCTCAGGTGGGAGGTTATAAGTTCACCAAGGTGCTCATGGATGGAGGAAGCAGCATTAACATCTTATATTATGAGACCTTCTGTCGTATGGGATTAACAGATAAAAATCTTAAACCCTCCAATATGGTGTTCCATGGTGTGGTGCCTGGTAAGTCAGCATATCCTGTTGGCAAGATAGCTTTGGAAGTAGCCTTTGGAGATGATCATGATTCCAGGTCGGAGACACTGACTTTTGAGGTGGTAAAAATCCAGAGTCCATATCACGCCCTGTTTGGGCGGCCGGCTTACGCCAAGTTTATGGCACGGCCCTGTTATGTGTATTTACAGCTTAAGATGACGGGTCACAAGGGAACGATAACGGTCCACGGAAGCCGCAAAATTTCTTTGGAGTGTGAAGAAGGTGAGGCGGCTTATGCAGAGTCGGTTTGTGCCACGGAGGAGCTGAAATATTACAAGGACAATATTGATCCGGCAAACATGACTCCATTGAAGAAGCCGACTACGGAGCATGATCCGGCCCTGAAGTTCAAATCGGCAGCTGAGACTAAGCTTGTTGACTTCATACCTGGCGATTTGTCCAAGCAGTTCAGTATCAGTGCCAACTTGGATCCAAAATAGGAAAGCGCGCTCATCGAGTTCATCCGTGAGAATCGGGACATTTTTGCATGGAAGCCTTTTGACATGCCAGGTGTACCGAGGCAACTCGCTGGGCACACTCTTAATGTGGATCCTAAGTACAAACCGGTGAAACAGTTCCTACGCCGGTTCAATGAAGAAAGGCGCAAGGCTATTGGGGAAGAAGTGGCCAGGCTCTTAGCGGCTGGCTTTATTGTTGAAGTCTTCCATCCTGAATGGCTGGCTAATCCGGTGCTGGTCCTTAAGAAAAATGGCACCTGGCGCATGTGTGTGGATTACACAGACCTTAACAAAGCTTGTCCAGCAGATCCTTTTGCCCTCCCCCGTATTGATCAAATTATTGATGCTACGGCGGGTTGTGAGCGTTTAAGTTTATTGGATGCATATTCTGGTTATCATCATATCAAGATGGCAGTTAAGGACCAGGAGAAGACGGCGTTCATAACTCCCTTTGGAGCCTTCTGCTATGTGTCTATGCCCTTTGGGCTCAAGAGTGCCCAGGCAACTTATCAACGGTGTGTACATAATTGCCTTCACAAACAGATTGGCCGTAATGTACATGCCTATGTGGATGATATTGTGGTTAAATCAAGGGAGAAGGAGACTCTGGTTGACGATTTGAAGGAAACCTTTGACAACCTAAGGGTGTACAAGATGATGCTCAACCTGGCCACATGTGTCTTTGGTGTACCGGCAGGCAAGTTATTGGGTTTTGTGGTGTCCAATAGGGGAATTGAGGCTAATCCGGAGAAGATCACAGCAATCACCTCCCTGGCTAAACCGAAGTGTATCAATGATGTTCAACGCTTGGCAGGCCGGATTGGCGCGTTAAGCCGGTTTATCAGCCGCCTTGGTGAGAAGGCAATCCCTTTGTATCAGATGTTGAAGAAGACGGATCAATTCATCTGGAGTTCTGCTGCTGATAAAGCGATTGAGGATTTAAAGCGGCAGTTGGCCAATCCGCCTGTGCTCGCCGCTCCGATTGACAAGGAGCCATTGCTGCTATATGTCGCCACTAATGCTCGTGCAGTCAGTGTGGCTATTATGGTGGAGCGAAAGGAGGCAGGCAAGGAGCATCCGGTTCAGCGTCCGGTTTACTATATCAGCGAGGTGCTTATTGAGTCCAAGCAAAGGTATCCGCATTGGCAGAAGCTGGTGTATGGAGTTTTTATGGCAAGCCGGAAGCTTAAGCAATACTTCCAGGGACATCCCATCACAGTGGTCAGTTCTGCTCCCTTGGGAGATATAATCCAGAACCGGGAAGCGACTGGCCGGATTGCCAAGTGGGCTATAGAGCTCGGGCCGCACGGATTGAAATACGTACCTCGGACGGCGGTCAAGTCACAAGCACTTGTTGATTTCATCAATGATTGGACAGAACTACAAGCACCTAAAGAGAAGCCGGATCACACATATTGGACTATCCATTTCGATGGGTCCAGGCAATTGGAGGGCTCAGCGGCTGGAGTCATATTAACTTCCCCACGAGGTGATAAGTTTTGTTATGTTCTCCGCTTAATGTTCCCTTGTACTAACAATGCAGCTGAGTATGAAGCCTTGCTCCATGGTCTCCGGATGGCTAAGGAGATGAATCTAAGCCGAGTTAAGTGCTTCGGTCACTCGGACCTGGTAGCTCAGCAGGTGTCTGGCACTTGGGATTCCAAGGACCCACTCATGGCAGCATATCGTCGTGAGGTGGATGCTGTTGCAGGTCACTTCAAAGGTTATCAGGTGGACCATGTGGACCGCCGGAAGAATGAAGCGGCAGACGCTTTAAGCCGGCTGGGCTCTCAATGCAAACCGATCCCGCCTAACGTTTTCTTGGATGTGTTGCATAACCCGTCGGTCAAGCTCCCTGGTGAAGAGGATTTGGCTATTCCTGATATGGAGGCTCAATTGGTGGCAGCTCTTCATGTTATTCCGGATTGGACGATTCCTTATCTTGCGTACTTGAACCGGGGCGAGTTACCAGAGGACGAGATTCTGGCCCGGCAGATAATCCGGCGATCCAAGTCCATGACTATTGTCAATGGCGAGTTGCATCGATGCAGTGTGTCAGGGGCGTTTCAACGCTGTGTGTCCCCTGAGGAAGGCTGTGAAATCTTACGTGAGATCCACGAAGGAGATTGTGGTCATCACGCCGGTTCAAAATCTTTGGTGGCTAAAGCGTTTCATCACGGCTTCTATTGGTTGACTACTCATGCTGATGCGGAAGATCTGGTCAGACGATGTGACGGTTGCCAAAAGTTCTCAACACGTGCTCATGTGCCGGCTCAAGAATTGAGGATGATTCCAATCACTTTGCCGTTCGCGACTTGGGGGCTGGATATGGTTGGGCCTTTCAAAAGGTCCAAGGACAAGAAAACCCACCTTTTGGTGGCAGTTGACAAGTTTATAAAGTGGGTGGAAGCAGAACCCGTTAGCAAGCGTGATGCGGCCACGGCGGTTCAATTCATCAAAAAGGTGATTTTCCGGTTTGGCTTTCCACACAGCATCATCACTTATAATGGTACCAATTTGTCCAAGGGTGCTATGAAGGAGTTCTGTCAACGTGAGCACATCCGGCTTGACGTTTCATCAGTGGCTCACCCCCAGTCCAATGGTCAAGCGGAGAGGGCTAATCAAGAGATCTTGCGAGGCATCAAGCCCCAACTTATGGTTCCTTTGCAACGAACGCCGGGTTGTTGGGTTGAAGAATTACCATCTGTATTATGGAGCATTAACACCACACCCAACAGATCAACAGGATACACGCCGTTCTTCATGGTCTACGGAGCGGAGGCGGTTCTCCCCAGTGATATCCGTCACGATTCACCTCGTGTAACGGCTTATGTTGAAGTGGACGATGAGGTAGCACGACAAGATGCTATGGACCTGTTGGATGAAGAGCGTGACATAGCAGCTGCCTGCTCGGCGATTTACCAACATGATCTTCGTCGTTATCACAGTCGCCGAGTCAGAACCAGGACCTTTCAAGAAGGAGATTTGGTACTTCGGCTCATCCAAGACCAGACTGATATGCACAAGTTATCCCCGCGTTGGCAGGGACCTTTCATGGTCAGCAAGAATCTGCACAACGGGTCATACTATCTGATCGACATTCGAGAGCATAAAGACTCACGTACATCAGAGGAGGAGACCAACAGGCCGTGGAACATAGCTCATCTTTGGCCTTACTATACCTGAGCCATTGGCTCTACCTATGTACATACTATGACAATGTATATATTATGATCAATATAATAAACCGGAGCCTCAGCTAAAGCGGGGTCTCTGTTCTTTTTACATCATGTGTGGTTACACGGAGTTTTATCTGTCCCAAAGCGGCCTCCGGTTTACCCCTTGAGTTAGCTTTTTAAAAGCTTCATGTTATATCACTTGGGGGCTTGGTCGTATCCGAACCAATGCAACACCTTTTGATAGGTGAAAGCCATGAGATCACTTGGGGACTTGGTCACATCTGAACCAGTCACACCTCTTGATCGGCCTAAGGCCACATAATCACTTGGGGGCTTGGTCGAACCTGAACCATCGCTACACCTCTTGATCGGCATAATGCCACTGCATCATTTGGGGACCTGGCTGACTTGAACCATAGCTACGCCTATCGGGGGCTTGGTCATGTCCGACCATGGTAATGCCACTTGATCGGCTCAATAGCCTCTTTTTTGCATATGGTTTTATCATTTCCTTTGCTTGAAATTTTCTTTGATAACTATTTCTTTTTGTTGCGTTTTTAAACCAACAATTCTTAAACCGGTTCAACTGTCAATTGACGGAACACGGGCCATTATTAATCCGAAGACTATTTGCCCGGTTTGATTTTTTAACATCCTATTTTGGGGTAACACGGTGTTTATCATAACACGACACGGTTTACATGGTAAACCGGCGTAATGTAAACAGGAGCAGTTTTCTCCTCTGACGGTATGGGTTCATAAAACCTCCGCTTTAAGATTGGCCAAGTCAACTCCATGCCCAACGATGGCAGGTATTATGTATCACAAGATTTGATCATGTGTTTAAATTTAAGATATTTGATTTTATGTATATAGAAGTCATAATCCGCCTGGCGGTACAACTGTGGCGGCGCTTTAAGATTTTTTTATTGCAGAAAATACTTTGGAAATTTCATCACCCAAAGGAAGCACAAGTTGCAATAATTATGCATGAAGGCATATCAAAATCAAGAGTATTGGCTAGCCTATTACAAGGCAACACAGGCCCAAATAAGAGCATTGTTTTTTCCACATAACATGAAGGAGCAGCAATTTAAACCGGATTCCGGTTCAAGTTTGGTCACCAGCCTGGCTTGATGGTTGCGAGTCATCTCGCGCTGCTTCCACTTCTGCTTCCCTGCCCAGTGGCTGGAAATCAATAGTTGTCCAGTCGATTCCCATTAATGCTTGAAAGACAGCTTCATCATGGATCAGCAGCGACAGTTCAATATCAGGAGCGTAAGTATGCTTACGGATTGGAGGGATAAGATTCTCCGCTTCAGGAATTGGTGCAGCTACTCGCTTGTTTTGGTCATCATATTGGGCTTGATAATGAGACAAGTCTGCTTCTTCAACCAATTGACAAGCTAGAGGACGCACCTCCCGGTTTATTGCTCGCAGATCCGCTTCACTAAATTGTGACCCGTCTTCCTTCAAGCTGGGATAGCCCAGAGCCGCTTCAACAGGATCGAAATCTGGCACCCACGCTTTTGCCTGGATCAAGGCATTTATCGCACCGGTTCGAGCAGCAGATTTTTTCAGCTCTTCAACCCGGGCAGGAAGCATAGACAACCTTTTAAGGGTATCTTGGATCAAGGTGGGCGCCGGGTTGTTATGGGATGCAGTAGAGATGATCCGCTGTGCACCAGTATACAATTGCTCTATCAATGTGTAGGCGGCTTTCAATTTCTTCCGCACGTCCGACCCCAAGTGACCAATGCGTGTCCCTGCAATATTACAAAGGATTAACAAACCGGCAACTCCATAAGAGAGCCGAGTCACTCCAGAAATCAAGACGGCTTACCAAAGATAGCAGTTGTCATGGCATGCACTTGCCACTTTATACTGGTTAGTTCGTCCACTAACGGTTTCAGTGCAGCCTCGGCGTTTTCTGCTTGCTTGGTTAAAGCGGATTTTTCAGTGGCCCAATCCGCCCGCTCCTTCCTGAAGCCCTCCTTAAGCTGTTCCATGGTGCTTAAAGCGCTGGTTAATTCCTCTTTGGTTTTCGAGGTTTCAGCTTGCTGGGACTTCAGATTTTCTTGCAGATCGGCGATTTGGTTTTCTCTTTTGCTCGTCTCAGCCTACATACAGACAATAATATGATTCAGATGAGGGTACAGAAGTGAAGTACCAACCACATAACAAGTTATGCCCTTGGTACTTGGGGGCTAATGCCTATTTGATCTTCATCTTACAATTTTTATGAAAGTCCCAAGCTCAATACAAGTATTCAACTTGGCACTTGGGGGCTAATGGCTATTTTCTCAATAATTATTGATACTTTTTACCTAAAGTCCCGGTTTAACTATGTTAAGTTGAACCGGCCCTTGGGGACTACATCAGCAAAATTCAGATACATTGAAGTTCACATTGAAAAGTCCCAGTTTAAGTTGATATCTTAAACCGTCACTTGGGGGCTATTGGAGTTGACGGATTACAAGCAGAGGAGTATATGGAAATTACCTCATATTTGTCCTTCATCATGTTAACCAGACCGGCTTCATAGTCACGGCTGGTGTATAACCGGTTCAGATAGCCGGAATGGAGATCCTAGGGAGACAGAGCGGCATAGGTTGACAAGTCGACGTTCCATTTGCCCTTACCAATTGCAGCAAATTCTCCTTTGGCAGTGTGTTTGGATAAAGCGACAGGATTGCTGGGCTCGGTACGACCAATGCCAGTAATAATAGCATCATCATCTTTGCCTTCACCGGTTTGCTTTGGAGTCGCCGGTTTATCAGCTTGCTTCGACGGGCTGGGTGTTCTATCAATCCTGACCGGGCTTGTGGGCTGATCAACAGGACCTGATGTGTCAACATGTGGTTCTTCAGCAACAAAATCATCATCTTGCGGTGGGGGTTCATTTGGCACATCCTCATGGATAGCCGCTTTAGGACCTGGTGTTCTGTCCGGTTTAGGAATAGTATCCTCTTCAGCCGCTTTGTCCAGGCGAGCCTTCTTGCTTGGCCTAGGCTTGGCCCAGAAAGAAATAGAGTGATCAATACAGCATATGTTATAGTGTAATGCATCAGAAACATCGTAAGAAATATGACTCATCCAAGCACCGTTTTGAGCGGTGGCAGCTGGGTGGCTGATGACTCGCCAGACGATGAATGGGAAGTGCACTGATAATCGGAGTCAGATGGATTAAGAGGTTGACGAAAACAACCCGCTTTAGGACAAGCATTGACAAGAGAATTAGAGACCTCTGAACGGTGTTTCCGAACCGGACTGTTTGGTAAACCGGCGGAGGTGACTACCTGGCCGCTGTGCCAGGTTCTGCGACGGGCTTCATGTTGTTGTTTCTTCATAAGAAAGTTTGGATCCAAATAAGCAAGAGGATGAGAAAATTTAATTTTCCGGTTTGCCCGACGGACTTTTAGTGAAGGTAAAGGGCTTGAATCAGAGGACAGAGTGATTACCTCTACAGCATCATCCTGATTGCCTTCCGCATCATCCTGACAATGGTCATTATCAATAAGACGTGTGAAAAATAATCCAAGTGAATCAAGCTCTACTTCTAGGTCCGGATTACCCACATCATCATCAGCTACCGGATCAGAAGACGCGGTGGTTTTCTTCCTATTAGCTGGCCTCTTAACAACTCTGGTCTTGGGCCGGTTTGGCCTCTCCGGTTTCTCTGGCTTCTCCGGTTTTTCTTGCGAAGGTTTCTTGCTCCAAAACGGATCGTCGCCCTGTTTGAAAATTTTGGATATTAGTAAATTGATAAAGTGAGCAGGTAGGATCAATAAAAATAAAAAGGTATAAGTCTTACAGCTGGCGGTTTGTTGATGGCACAGAAGGGAGCCAGGCCGGTTTTGGCGCAAACAGGTTCCGGTTCATTCAGTATTTTCTTCACAGCTTCTGTGACTTTGTCGTTGGTGAGCTGGATGTCAATATGTCGAAGAGGGTCTTTTTCACTCCCGGTGTATTCGCACATCAAACTAGAGCGCTGACTTAAAGGCCGTATACTCCATGATATCCAGCAGCGGGCAAGATCAACCCCTGTCAGCCCGTTAGCCATGAAGGCCCTGAGTTTGGATAATTGAGGAGCATATTTACTTCTTTCCTTAGCAGTCAGTCTTTGGGGGAAAGGATGGGTGTTGCTAAGCTGTTCTGGACGGTAACCCAGTAAAGGATTTTCGTCAGAAGGAGAGGTATCTTTACAGTAGAACCATGTTTGATTCCACTCTTTGGGATGACTGTGCAGTTTGGCGTGAGGAGGATAAGTGACCTCTTTTCTCTTTTGAATCGCCATACCGCCTAACTCCGTGTTGGCACCGTCAGTAAATTCAGTACGGCGGTTTAGATGGAAGCAGTCTCTGAACAATTCAACTGTGGGTTCCTCTTGAAAGAATACCTCACAGAGCACTTGGAAGTGACATATGACGTCACTCTGGTTTACGGCAATTGGAGAATATGACATCACGGCGGTTCACCAATTTATAAGAAGATGTTGAAGATGAAGTTTTTGCTAAGGATTGACATGAACCCGTTCAAATCAATCTGGGGCCTAATGTTGGGAATATTACTACTGGGCGTAAACCGTCCTATCTGGGCCAGGTTAACTCCGCCAATAGTTAAGTAGGTTAAAGCCCAAGAAGGCAGATGAGGGCTAAGGGCCCATAGTCGGTTCAAGGCTTGTAGCTGTAAACCGGCGTTGGTATGTAACTTGTACTGTAAGTTAGGAATAAATAGAGACCAAATTGGACATGTTTATGAGCCGGTCTTGGGACTCTATAAACCGACGGGCGTCACCCGTGTATATAAGGGGACGACCCGGCGGCGGTTCAAGGACAACAGACAATAACTCGAGACTTAGGCGAAGCTTGTTTGCTCCCTAGTCATCAAAACCCCATCAATTCCATCACAACTAGACGTAGGCTTTTACCTTCATCGAAGGGGCCGAACTAGTATAAACTCCCTTGCGTCCGCTTTAACCCCTTCAAGCTAACCCGCCGCGATGGCTCCACTACTAAGTCCTTTCATGAGGACATCTGCTGTGACAAAACCACGACAAGAGCCCTGGCCGGACTACGGTCAGCAAGGTTGGGATGCGGATGATGAAGAAATTCAAAGCCCACCCACCACCCACTTTGTAGCCACTGTCGATGATTTAACCGACATGCTCGACTACGACTCCGAAGACATCGACGGTATGGACACTAATGTAGGAGACGATCAGGAACCAGCGCCTATAGGGCACTGGAAAGCCACCTCGTCATATGACATATACATGGTGTACACCCCAAAAGAAGGCGATGGCGATGGAACAGCGAAGGATGACTCCTCCAAGAAACAGCCTAAGCGCTGGCCTCAGCGGCGTCGCTCGAAATCCCGCCAAAGCAAAAACGATGATTCCGGCACGGGAGATAAGAACACTCCAGACAATGCCGAAGAAAACCCCCTCCAACAAAACTCAGCATAGGAAGATGGAGAAGTCAGCCCTCATGAGAGAGCGGCATACAGAGAGGTCGAGGACGATAATTACATGCCTCCCTCCGAAGACGAGGCAAGCCTCGACGACGATGAATTTGTCGTGCCTGAGGATCCCATCGAACAAGAGCGCTTCAAACGCAGGCTTATGGCCACGGCGAGCGGCCTCAAGAAAAGACAGTTGCAGCTTAGAGCTGATCAAGACTTGCTACCCGACAAATGGACAAAAGTCCTTGCGGCCGAAGAGTATGAACTCAAACGCCCCTCCAAAAGCTACCCAAAGCGCAGGTTGCTACCACGATTAGAGGAGGAAGCACCCACATCACCAGCGCATAATGCGGCAGACCGGCCACCTCGTGGCCGCGACAGAGAGGCCTCTCGGTCCTCCACTCAAGCCGCACCCCAGCGCCGCTTTAAAAATACCAAGGCATGGGGAAATGCGCCAGACCTGCGAGATATATTGGAGGACAAGGCAAAGCAAACAAGGTCGATCTACGGATCGCGTGGGCGCCCCACGACACGAGACAGTAATCGTCACGCCGAATACAGTAAATCCAGCCGGGCCGAACACAGTAGACAAAGCTCGTTTGAGCTACGTCGTGATATAGCTCAATACAGAGGTGCCGCACACCCACTGTGCTTCACAGATGAATTAATGGATCATCAAATCCCCGAGGGTTTCAAACCCGTGAACATCGAATCATACGATGGCACAACAGATCCTGCGGTATGGATCGAGGACTATCTCCTTCATATCCACATGGCCCGCGGTGATGACCTACACGCCATCAAATACCTCCCACTCAAGCTTAAAGGACCAGCTCGGCATTGGCTTAACAGCTTGCCAGCAGAATCAATTGGTTGTTGGGAGGACCTGGAATCTGCATTCCTCGACAATTTCCAGGGCACTTATGTGCGACCACCAGACGCCGATGACCTAAGCCACATAATTCAGTAGCCAGAGAAATCGGCCAGGCAATTCTGGACACGGTTCCTAACCAAGAAAAATCAAATCGTCGACTATCCGGACGCAGAGGCCCTAGCGGCCTTCAAGCATAATTTCCGGGACGAGTGGCTTGCCCGGCACCTTGGACAGGAAAAGCCGAAATCTATGGCAGCCCTCACGACACTCATGACCCGCTTTTGTGCGGGAGAAGACAGCTGGCTGGCTCGTAGCAATAACATAAACAAGAGCCACGGTAATTCGGATACCAAGGACAATAGTGTCAGGTCGCGTCGCAACAAGCAAAAGCGCCGCATTAACGGCGACAATGCTGAGGATACGGCAGTTAATGCCAGATTCGGAGGCTCTAAACCCGGTCAGTGGAAAAAGCCATTCAAGAGAAATAGTCCGGGCCTGTCCAGTTTGGACCGAATACTCGACCGCTCATGCCAGATACATGGCACCCCCGAAAAGCCGGCCAATCACACCAACAGGGATTGTTGGGTGTTCAAGCAGGCCGGCAAATTAAATGCCAAAAACAGTGACCAGGGGCTACATAGCGACGACGAGGAGGAGCCCCGGCCGCCAAATAGTAGTGGACAGAAGGGATTCCCCCCACAAGTGCGGACGGTGAACATGATATACGTAACCCACATCCCCAGGAGGGAGCGGAAGTGTGTGTTAAGGGACGTATACGCGATGGAGCCAGTCACCACGAAGTTCAACCCATGGTCCTCCTGCCCGATCACTTTTGATCGAAGGGACCACCCCACTAGCATCCGTCATGGCGGATTCGCCACATTGGTTCTAGACCCAATTGTTGACGGATGTCACCTCACTAGAGTCCTTATGGACGGCGGCAGCAGCCTGAACCTGCTTTATCAGGACACATTGCAGAAAATGGGCATCGATCCCTCGAGGATTAAACCCACTAAAACGACCTTTAAAGGCGTCATACCAAGTGTAGAGGCCAACTGTACAGGCTCAGTCACACTTGAAGTGGTCTTCGGATCTTCGGATAATTTCCGAAGCGAGGAGTTAATCTTCGACATAGTCCCGTTCCGTAGTGGCTATCACACACTGCTCGAGCGAACCGCATTTGCCAAGTTCAATGCAGTACCGCATTACGCATACCTCAAGCTCAAGATGCCACACCCTCGAGGAGTCATTACGGTCAATGGAAACATCGAACGCTCTCTTCGTACGGAGGAGCATACGGCGGCTCTCGCAGTGGAAGTACAAAGCAGCCTCTCAAGGCAATTCTCCAGTCCGGCCATTAAACGTCCGGACACCGTCAAGCGCACCCGGAGTAACCTACAGCAAGACCGCCTGGCACGTTCCGAGCAGGCGTAGCAATGCGGCCCCAACCCCAGCCCTCGCGAAATTGCAAAACCAGTGCTGCGCGTACATAACGACGCTCTGGAAATACCATGGGCACAGGGGGAGGGGCACCATCACGGCACGCCCAAAACATGGCTTAAACCGCACTAGGGGCTACCGATTTCTTACTTTTATCTTACTTTCAGGACTCCATTCTTCGGAAGGCCTAACCGGCAGTACAATTGCCGCACAAACGATGCAAGAACCAAGGAAGCAGAAAGCCACGCCGCACTACAAAACTCTCAGGTGGTCTCTATAACGAGCAGTATACCTGTTTCGCATACCATTCCGCGGTCCGCCCTGGAAAGGACATGTCAAATAGTCCAACCTTTTGCTTATCGCACTATTTGTATCGTTCTGCTTTGTTCGCAGCTTTTTCAAATAAACAACACATAGCTTTTGTCTATTATTGTATTACTATTTTTTAAGAATATATGTTCATTAATGACATGCTGCACCCGTACACTTTGGTACGGCCAATACGCCAGGGGCTTAAGTACCCCACGACACGGTGTGAGAAGTCCGAACACTTTCACAAGTGCGGCACCCCGAACTTATAGCATTATATGCATCGGCTCCGAATCATGTCTTGGGTCAATAGTTGGGTTTGCCCGGCTCCTATGTTTTGGTACCTTACGTTCCGTTATATCGACTAAGGTAGGGCTAGGAGAACTACTGCGATTGTGCCCCAGTTGAGCTGGGCTAAGCACCTCAGTAGAGAAAGCTAAAACTGACCGTCATGATGAGGCGAGAGCTGGTCGCTGTTCGAGAGGTTTTCGAGTCCCTAAAGACTTATGCCGCTTAGAGCGAGGAGTCGGCTTTGTCCGGCCTAGGCATGGATAGCGCCCCAAACTCGGTCTTCCGAACACTAGGGGCTTTGCCAAAATTTAAAATTATAGAATTATATGGCTAAGTGAGAGTGTTCAAGCATTATAGTCCGATTGCCTTGTTCGTTGTGTTGAGCGCCTCCCTCGAAGGACCCAAGAATGGGAAAAGGAGCGCTCAAGTTTATCCCGAACACCCCAGCACTCGTGGCATGGGGGTAGAAGCCGACGACTCGCCATCTCTCAAATTTCATAAACGGCCGCACAGAAGGTAATATTTTAAATTCATAAAGCATTGCTTAGCGCACATGAACAAGTTTTCAGTGCATAGGACAAAATAAACAAGTTTTACTCAAAAATTACATCTTTCGAGCATTCGTCCGCCATAAGGCGGGCGCCCTTCAAGACGCCCTCATAGTACATCTCGGGGTGGCGATGCTCCTTGCCCGGCGGCGGCCCGTCCTTCACAAGCTTCTCCGCATCCAACTTGCCCCAGTGCACCTTAGCACGGGCAAGCGCCCTATGGGCACCTTCGATGCAGACGGAGCGCTTGATGACTTCAAGCCTTGGACAGGCCTCCACCAGCTGCCTCACCAGCCCGAAGTAGCTCCCAGGCAGAGCCTCTCCAGGCCACATCCGAACTATGAGGCCCTTCATGGCCTGTTCGGCCACCTTGTGGAGCTCGACCAGTTGCTTCAACTGGTCGCTCAAAGGCATCGGGAGTATGGCCTCGGCATACTAAGACCAGAACACCTTCTCCGTCGAGCTGCCTTCCTCGGCTCGGTAGAATGCGGCGGCATCGGACACGCTGCAAGGCAAATCTGCGAATGCTCCTGGAGAGCTCCGGATTCGGGTAAGTAACAAATAATTTACTTTCACATGCTTGCTTTGCATAAAGAAAGCCTTACCCACCGCTATCTTTTTCATTGCCTCAACCTCCTGGAGGCCCTTCTGGGCTTCGGCCTTGGCAGACATGGCATTCTCCATGGCCGCCGCGAGCTCGGACTCTCGCGTCTTTGAGTCAAGCTCCAAACTCTCATGTTTTTTCATAAGAGCCTGGAGCTCTTGCCGCACCTCGCCAACCTGCGCCTCATACTTCTCCCGCTCGGTGCGCTCCGCGGCCGCCCTCTTCTCGGCCTCGGACAACGCTTGCTTAAGGGTTGCCACCTCCGTTGTGGCCCCTACAATAGCCACGTTAATCCTGTCACTTTTTGCAATTGCACCTTTTATATATTTAAATAAGGTATTTCTTACCTTCCTTGTCCTCGAGCTGCTTCTTGGCAAGCCTGAGCTATTGCTCGGACTGCTCGAGGTTCTGCTTCAGTGCGTCCACCTCCGCAGTCAGTGCGGCGGACGCCAACAGCAAAGCCTGCATACGCATATTGACTTAATTTTTTTAGACTCCTGCGAATGTTATTAGATCCTCTATTCGGCTTTTCTTTACGAATGCCAAACAGAGCATCAGGGGCTACTGTCTATGTGGTAATATTTTTACATATCCTTTACTTACCTCAAAGCCTGTTAGAAGGCTGGCACAGGCTTCAGTCAGTCCGCTCTTAGCGGACTGAACCTTTTGGATCACCGTACTCATCACAGTACGGTGCTCCTCGTTGATGGAGGCGTCGTTAAGCACCTCCAGCAGATTGTCCGGCGCCTCCGGTTGGACGGGGGCCACCGGCTCAGTAGGCTTGCTCCTCTTGGAAGGAGGTCGCCTGCCGCAGTCCGGAACCGTTGAAGATTCCGGCGCGGTGTCCGGCTCAAGGCCGAACTTGGAGCCCTTGGGGGTTCTATCCCCTTTTTGCCTGGAGTCGGGAGGTTGCCTTGCGGCGCCCCTAGGACCACCTCCTCCTGGCTTGGAACCTGTTGGGACGCCACCTCGGCGTCATCCGTAGGGCGGGGGGAGGTAGCCGTTGGAAGCAAATTCACATCCGACGAGTCTAGGGAACCACTCGGCGACACGTCGAGCCGGTCTTTGGGTGGACTGCATAATCATATTCGACATAAGGAAAAGCTGTGCAATGAAGGAATACTATGAATCACTTTGGTATCCGGATACTTACGATTTTGCCAGGGGCTTGGCCCTGAGTGGCCACTCCTCTTCGCCGTCGTCGGCGTTGGTGGAGTAGTCCGGAGGAAGGGTTTTCCCGTTCTTGGACCCTTCGGCCTCCCCAGTTGGGGTGGCCTTCCTTTTCTTTCCTCCCCCCGCTGGAGGGGGAGAGGCTTCTTCTTCCTCCTCCTCGTCTTCACGGGAGGAGTGCATCTCGGAGTCGTCGGACGATGAATCCGACGCCATGACACGATGGGCACTCTTTCAAGTCCCCGTGGCCTTCTTCTTGGCCTTCTTCTCCGGCACCACGTAGGGTGCCGGAACGAGCAGCCCTGTAAAACGGGCGTCCGCTGGGTCTTCAGGCAAAGGAGCCGGATAGCTGATCTGTCCGGACGTCTCCTGCCAATCCTGTCAAAGGTAAGGGAGTTTAGATCCCGCATAGAGTCAAACTATGAAAAACTAATACCCTGTAAAAGGTAAAAACAGCTTACCGCACTAGCATGACGCTGCGTGTTGAATCCGCGATCCTCGGTAGCGGATGTGGGGGCCTCGGCGCCCTTGAATAGCACCTTCCGGGCATCTTCGTACGTCGTGTCGAAGAGCCTGCTCAGAGTTCCGTGCTGCGCCGGGTTGAACTCCCACAGGTTGAAGGCCCGTTGTTGACACAGGAGGATCCGACGGATGAGCATAACCTGGACTACGTTGACAAGTTTGAGCTTCTTGTCCACCAGGGTTTGGACACATGTTTGGAGTCCGGTCAGCTCTCCTTTTTTACCCCATGACAGGCCCGTCTCTTTCCAGGAGGTGAGCCGCGTAGGGGGTCCGGATCGGAACTCGGGGGCTGCGACCCATTCAGGGTCACGCGGTCAGTGATGTAGAACCACCCCGACTGCCACCCCTTCAGGGTCTCCACGAAGGAGCCCTCGAGCCATAGGACGTTGGGCATCTTGCCCACCATGGCGCCTCCGCACTCCGCCTGGTTGACGTGCACCACCTCTGGCTTGACATTGAAAGTCTTGAGCCATAGGCCGAAATGGGGGCGGATGCAGAGGAAAGCCTCGCACACGACGATAAACGCCGAGATGTTGAGGACGAAGTTCGGGGCCAGATCATGGAAATCTAGGCCATAGTAGAACATGAGCCCTCGGACAAATGGGTGGAGGGGAAAACCTAGTCCGCGGAGGAAATGGGTGAGGAACACCACCCTCTTATGGGGCCTAGGGGTGGGGACGAGCTGCCCCTCTTCGGGAAGCCAGTGCGTGATGTCGTTAGACAAGTATCCGTCCTTCCTCAGCTTTTTGATGTGTCCCTCCGAGACGGAGGAGACCATCCACTTGCCTCCCGCTCCAGACATGGCTGGAGAAGGTTGAGGTGGGGAGTGCGGACTTGGGCGGTGGAGCTCGAGTGCGCGGAAATGGATGAGCAAAGGAGGAAGAAGGCATGGATGACAAAGGTGGATCCTTATCCCCTTATATGGGCGGACGCAACTACGCATCCCCACCAGCCTGGTAAAACTCGCTTATCTCCCAAGCGTCATAATCAATGGCACGGTTGGGTTACCCATGCTCGTATTGATGAGAATCCCGGAATAAGGGGACACGATCTCTGCTTTGACAAGACGTGCCAAGGAAACCGCCTCGCATAACACGCTGAGGTGGGACAATAAAACGATTCGAATAAAGGCTTGGCCGTGGTGTGATGTCACGCTACGGAATACGTCAGCAGATTAGATTTGTATAAATATTATTCTCTCTATGGCAATATGTGGAAACTTATTTTGCAGAGTTGGACACTATCCTTGTGTTCAAAATCTTCTATGAAGTATGTGGAGGAGGAACCCGCCTTGCAATGCCGAAGACAATCTGCGCGTCGGACTCGTCGTCATTGAAGCCTGGTTCAGGGGCTACTGAGGGAGTCCTGGATTAGGGTTGTTCGGATAGCCGGACTATACCTTCAGCCGGACTCCTGGACTATGAAGATACAAGATTGACAACTTCGTCCTGTGTCCGGAAGGGACTTTCCTTGGCGTGGAATGCAAGCTTGGCGATACGGATATGTAGATCTCCTACCATTGCAACCGACTCTGTGTAACCCTAGCCCTCTCCGGTGTCTATATAAACTGGAGGGTTTTAGTCCGTAGGACACAACAAGAACAACAATCATACCATAGGCTAGCTTCTAGGGTTTAGCCTCCTTGATCTCGTGGTAGATCTACTCTTGTACTACCCATATCATTAATATTAATCAAGCAGGAGTAGGGTTTTACCTCCATCGAGAGGGCCCGAACCTGGGTAAAAACATCGTGTCCCTTGTCTCCTGTTACCATCCGTCTAGACGCATAGTTTGGGACCCCCTACTCGAGATCCACCGGTTTTGACACCGACACTTACCTCTCGAACTAGAACATAAGGCATATTGGGCTATTAAAGAGCTCAATTATGATTTCAAACTTGCTGGTGAAAAGAGGTTATTTGATATTAGCTCACTTGATGAATGGAGAACCCAAGCTTATGAAAATGCCAAGTTTTTTAAATAAAAGTTAAAAGATGGCATGACAAAAGGATACAAAAGCGTGAGTTTAACGTAGGTGATTATGTATTGCTATACAACTCTCGTTTAAGATTTTTTGCAGGAAAACTTCTCTCTAAATGGGAAGGCCCTTACGTTATCGAGGAGGTCTATCGTTCCGGTGCCATAAAAATCAACAACTTCGAAGGCACAAATCCGAAGGTGGTAAACGATCAAAGAATTAAACATTATATCTCAGGTAATCCCATAAATGTTGGAACCAATATTATTGAAACTATAACCCCGGATGAATGCATAAGGGACACTTTCCAGACCGTTTCAGACTCCGAAAAGGAATAGGTATGTGGTACGGTAAGTAAACCGACTCCAAAACAATTTTTAAGGCAATATTTCTCTCTTTTGGACTATTTAGAAAAATAGAAAAATAAGTAGCAGTCCGGGAGAGACACGAGGGCTCCACGAGGGTGGAGGGCGCGCCCCCTACCTCGTGAGCACCTCGTGTGCCTTCCGGACTCTGTTTTCTTGCACGATACGTATTTTGGTCGGTAAAAATTCATTATATATTCTCCCGAAGGTTTTGACTCCTGTATCGCGCAATTATCCTTTGTTCTTGTTTCGAGCTGTTGCTGCTGTAGATTGGAGCAAGATGTCTTCTCAAGAGTGAGTCGGGGAGAGCCGGGTGTCTCACCCTGCATCGGAACCAAAGGAAAACAGCGACGCTGACCACTTTGGGCCAGCAACGGAGGAAGAGATGGAGGCTGACTTGATGAGGGTAGATGCCATGGAGGATCAAGAAGTCACCTCTCGCTTTCGAGCTGGGTTCACGATGGGGGAACTACAGAGCTCGGCTATTCCAAACTCGGTTATCCCTTCCAATGTTAGATTTATTTCTTATGAAAATATGAAGAGGAGTGTCACTTGTTCTCCCGCAGCTATGAAACATCCTTGGGGTGCAAGGAGCCTTAGCAGTTACAGGAAAGCTTCGTAAGGAAATAATGGACCTCAAGCAGCAAGTCAATAAGCTTGAGGAGGAGAATCGTATCCTGAGGGGCATCATCGCCAAGAATATTTCACCAACAACAAAGAAGGAGATATAACCACATGGGTATGGGCACTCCCCTTGGCAACTGCCAAGCTCGGGGGAGGTGCCCCGATATCATATCACCATCACACTCCCATCTTTACCATTTTTCTTAGTTAGATCCTATCAATAGTATCTTGATCTAGTAGAATAATGTTTATGGCATGATCTAGTTTTGAGTTTTGCTTTATGATCTCTCTATGTAATCGAGTCCGTGAGCTATATATATATAATGAAGATTAATGTTGAGTCAAGGGACTGATTATTTTGCCATGATCTTGAGTGAATACAAGAAAAGAAGAAAGAGAATAAAAAGAATCAAATAGCTCATATTGATCTTATTGAGAGTAATGACTTCACATAGAAAGAGTATGATGATTAAAAGTTGTTTGGAGTTGGCAGACATAGCTTTAGTCATCGTTGCAATTAATAGGAAGTAATAAGGAAACAGGGGTTCACATATAAATATATTATCATTGACATCCTTTATGATTGGGAGCACTCATTAAAATATGACATGCTAAAGAGTTGATGTTGGACAAGGAAGACAACGTAATGAGTTATGTTTTCTTATATATGAGATAAAGTATGTTGTCATGGATCCTCCAACATGTTGAGCTTGCCTTTCCCCCTCATGCTAGCCAAATTCTCAGCACCAAGTAGAGATACTACTTGTGCTTCCAAACACCCTTAAACCAGTTTTGCCATGAGAGTCCACCATATCTACCTATGGATTGAGTAAGATCCTTCAAGTAAGTTGTCATCGGTGCAAAGCAATAAAAATTGCTCTAAATATGTATGATTGATTGGTGTGGGGGAAATAAGCTTTATACGATCTTGTGATGTGGAAGTAATAAAAGCGACGGACTGCATAATAAAGGTTCATATCACAAGTGGCAATATAAAGTGACGTTCTTTCGCATTGAGATTTTGTGCATCCAACCATAAAAGCGCATGGCAACCTCTGCTTCCCTCTGCGAAGGGCCTATCTTTCATTATTATCTTCTACCTTATGCAAGAGTCATGGTGATCTTCACCTTTCCTTTTTCATTTTATCCTTTGGCAAGCACAGTATGTTGGAAAGATCCTGATATATGTACCTAATTGGATGTAGGGGAGCATGAGTTATTATTGTTGATATTACCCTTGAGGTAAAAGGTTGTGGGGCGAAACTATAAGCCCCTATCTTTCTCTGTGTCCGATTAAAACTTCATAACCACAAGTATTGCGTGAGTGTTAGCAATTATGAAGGACTAGATGATAGTTGAGTATGTGGACTTGCTTTGAAGCTCTGACATAGACTCTTTCGGACGTTATGATAAATTGCAATTGGTTCAATCACTGAGATTACAGTTTGTTGGTTCTCAATAAAGTTTATGATTTGAACTTTTGCATTGTGAATGCATTATTACTTGAATATAAGAAATCATATGACAATATCCGTATATGTTGCTGTTATGAGAATAATCATGATGCCTTCATGTCCGTATTTTATTTTTATCGACACCTCTACCTCTAAACATGGGGACATATTTATCGTTATCGGCTTTCGCTTGAGGAAAAGCAAGGTCTAAGCTTGGGGGAGTTGATACGTCCATTTTGATCATGCTTTTATATCGATGTTTATTGCATTATGGGCTGTTATTACACGTTATGTCACAATACTTATGGCTATTCTCTCTTATTTTACAAGGTTTACATAAGGAGGGAGAATGCCGACAGCTGGAATTCTGGGCTGGAAAAGGAGCAAATATTAGAGACCTATTCTGCACAACTCCAAAAGTCCTGAAACTTCACGGAAGTTATTTTCAGAAAATATAAAAAATATCCAGCGAAAGAAGTTCACCAGAGGGGGGCCCACCTGTCCATGAGGGTGGGGGCGCGCCCACCCCCTAGGGCGCGCCCCCTACCTCGTGGGCCCCCTGTTGGCTCTCCGATGCCCATCTTCTGCTATATGAGGTCTTTCGTCGAGGAAAAAATCAGAGGCAACTTTTCGGGAGGAGACTCCGCCGCCACGAGGCGGGACCTTGGCGGAACCAATCTAGGGCTCCGGCAGAGCTGTTCTGCCGGGGACACTTCCCTCTGGGAGGGGGAAATCATCGCCATTATCATCACCAACGCTCCTCTCATCGGGAGAGGGCAATCTCCATCAACATCTTCACCAGCACCATCTCCTCTCAAAACCCTAGTTCATCTCTTGTATCCAATTCTTGTCTGCAAGTCCGGGATTGGTACTAGTAGGTTGCTAGTAGTGTTGATTACTCCTTGTAGTTGATGCTAGTTGGTTTATTTGGTGGAAGATCATATGTTCAGATCCTTTATGCATATTATTACCCCTCTGATTATGAACATGAATATGCTTTGTGAGTAGTTACGTTTGTTCCTGATGACACGGGAGAAGTCTTGCTATTAGTAGTCATGTGAATTTGGTATTCGTTCGATATTTTGATGAGATGTATGTTGTCTAGCCTCTATTGGTGTTATGTGAACGTCGACTACATAACACTTCACCATTATTTGGGCCTAGAGGAAGGCATTGGGAAGTAATAAGTAGATGATGGGTTGCTAGAGTGACAGAAGCTTAAACCCTAGTTTATGCGTTGCTTCGTAAGGGGCTGATTTGGATCCACATGTTTCATGCTATGGTTAGGTTTACCTTAATACTTTTGTTGTAGTTGTGGATGCTTGCAATAGAGGTTAATCATAAGTGGGATGCTTGTTCAAGTAAGAACAGCACCCAAGCACCGGTCCACCCACATATCAAATTATCAAAGTACCGAACGCGAATCATATGAACGTGATGAAAACTAGCTTGACGATATTTCCATGTGTCCTCAGGAGCACTTTTCCTTATATAAGAGTTTATCCAGGCTTGTCCTTTGCTACAAAAAGGATTGGGCCACCTTGCTGCACTTTATTTACTTTTGTTACTTGTTGCTCGTTACAAACTATCTTATCACAAAACTATCTGTTACTACTTATTTCAGTACTTGCAGAGAAAACCTTGCCTAAAACCGCTTATCATTTCCTTCTGCTCCTCGTTGGGTTCGACACTCTTACTTATCGAAAGGACTACGATAGAACCCCTATACTTGTGGGTCATCAATGCCATCCTGGGCTCCACGGTGACCTCCGTCCTGCCGTCCAGCTGGTCTTGGTCTCATTGCACTAATATGGAAACCTTTGCCTGATGCCTCTGGACTCCTCGCCTGCGCTTGCCTCTTTAGCACCAAAGAGGAGACAAGGACACTGTGCGCGCTGGCACCCGCCTGGCGCCGGTCGTCATGGCTTGCATCACAAAAACCTCATGAGGTGCCCCTTGCCTTGATCTCTCCGTCCCACGCGAGCCAGGCTGGTGAGTCCGCCCCCCAGGAGGTCTTGCATCGTCCGCCTCGCGAGGCTTGGCCCCTCCCGAGGGTCTTGAGTGTTTACTGATGAAGATGGGCCATACAGGGCTGCTAGCGGAGCCATGTCGTGGGCTGTAGGTAGGCAAGTCTGGGGACCCCCGTTCCCAGGACGCCGACAACGAGTAGGAGTTAAGCTTGGGGATGTTGATACGTCTCCAGCGTATCTATAATTTTTTATTGTTCCATGTTGTTATATTATCAATCTTGGATGTTTTATAATCATTTTATATCATTTTTTGCTACTAACCTATTGACATAGTGCCAAGCGTCAATTGTTGTTTTCTGCAAGTTTTTTACATCACAGGAAATCAATACCAAACGGAGTCCAAACGCAACGAAACTTTATGGAGATTTTTTTGAACCAGAAGACACCTAATGGGCCCTGGCTGCGCCTGGAGGGTGCTCCGAGGAGAGCACAACCAACCAGGGCACACCAGGAGGCCCAGGCGCGCCCTGGTGGGTTGTGCCCACCTCGGGTGCCCCCTGGACCGCCTCTTTGCTCTATAAATACCCAATATTCTTGAAACCCTAAAGCAATCGACAAAAATCAATTCCAGCCACCGCAGAGTCCAGAACCACCAGATCCAATCTAGACACAATCTCGGATGGGGTTCACCACCTCCATTGGTGCCTCTCCGATGATGCGTGAGTAGTTCTTTGTAGAGCTTCGGGTCCGTAGTTAGTAGCTAGATGGCTTCCTCTCTCTCGCTGAATTCTCAATTCAATGGTCTCTTGGAGATCCATATGATGTAACTCTTTTTGCGGTGTGTTTGTTGGGATCGATGAACTTTGAGTTTATGATCAGATCTATCTTTTTATATCCATGAAAGTATTTGAGTTTCTTTGATCTCTTTTATGCATGATTGCTTATAGCCTCGTATTTCTTCTCTAACATTTGTGTTTTGTTTGGCCAACTTGATCTATTTATCTTGCAATGGGAAGAGGTGCTTTGTAGTGTTGGGTTCGATCTTACGGTGCTTGATCCCAGTGACAGAAAGGGAACCGACACGTATGTATCGTTGCTAATAAGGATAAAACGATGGGGTCTATCTCTACATAGATAGATCTTGTCTACATCATGTCATCGTTCTTATTGCATGACTCCGTTTCTCCAGGAACTTAATACACTAGATGCATGGTGGATAGCGGTCGATGTGTGGAGTAATAGTAGTAGATGCAGGCAGGAGTCGGTCTACTAATCTTGGACGTGATGCATATGTAATGATCATTGCCTGGATATCATCATGATTATTTGAAGTTCTATGAATTGCCCAATAGTAATTTTTTCACCCACCGTTTGCTATTTTTCTCGAGAGAAGCCACTAGTGAAACCTACGGGCCCCCGGGTCTCTTTCTCATATTATTTGCTTTGCAATCTATTTTCCTTTTCTTTTATTTTTAGATCTATTAAACCAAAAATACAAAAACTCCTTACTGCAATTTATTCTTATTTATTTTATTTGGCGTTCGATCAATCGATCTACTACAATTTATTCATGCCTGTTTTCCCATCTTGGGGCGCCGCTACCCGAAAGGGATTGACAACCCCTTTTACACGTCGGGTTGCGAGTAGTTGTTATTTGTGTGCAGGTGTTGTTTACGTTGTGTTGCTTGGTTCTCCTACTGGTTTGATAACCTTGGTTTCACATCTGAGGAAAATACATACCGCCGCTATGCTGCATCATCCCTTCCTCTTTGGGGAAATACCGACGTAGCTTCAAGCCGCATCAAGGATCGCAACAGTTTTCGAGGGTAGAGTATTCAACCCAAATTTATTGATTTAGCCCAAGGGGAGCCAAAGAATATTCTCAAGTATTAGCAGTTGAGCTGTCAATTCAACCACACCTGAAGGACTTAATATCTGCAGCAAACTATTTAGTAGCAAAGTAGTATGGAAGTAACGGTAACAGTGGCAAAAGTAACAATAGTAGTTTTGTGGCAATCATAACAGCGGCAATGGAAAAGTAACTTAGCAAAGATCAATATGAAACGAACTCATAGGCAATGGATCAATGATGGATAATTATTTTGGATGGCATTCATCATACAACATTTATATCATAGGGTGACACAGAACTAGCTCCAATTCATCAATATAATGTAGGCATGTGTTCCGAATATAGTCATACGTGCTTATGGAGAAGAACTTGCATGACATCTTTTGTCCTACCCTCCCGTGGCAGCGGGGTCCTAATGGAAACTAAGGGATACTAAGGCCTAGTTTTAATAGAGAACCAGACCAAAGCCTTAGCACTTAGTGAATACATGAACTCCTCAAACTACGGTCATCACCGGGAAGTGTCCCGACTATTGTCACTCCGGGGTTACTAGATCATAACACATAGTATGTGACTATAACTTGCAAGATGGAATCAAGAACACAAATATATTCATGAAAACACAATAGGTTCAGATCTGAAATCATGGCACTCGGGCCCTAGTGACAAGCATTAAGCATATCAAAGTCATAGCAACATCAATCTCAGAACATAGTGGATACTAGGGATCAAATCCTAACAAAACTAACTCGATTACATGGTAAATCTCGTCCAACCCATCACTGTCCAGCAAGCCTGTGATGGAATTACTCACGCACGGAAGTGAGCATCATGAAATTGGTGATGGATGATGGTTGATGATGACGATGGCGACGATTTCCCCTCTCCGGAGCCCAAAACGGACTCTAGATCTGCCCTCCCAAGGAAGAACAGGAGGTGGCGGCGGCTCCGTATCATAAAACGCGATGAATCCTTCTCTTTGATTTTTTTCTCCCCCAACGTGAATATATGGAGTTGGAGTCGAGGTCGGTGGAGGTCCAGGGGACCCACAAGGCAGGGGGTGCTCCCCCACCCTTGTGGACAGCCGGTGGGTCCCCCTTTGTTGATTCTTTCGCCAATATTTTTTATTTATTCCAAAAATATTCTCCGTGAAGTTTCAAGTCATTCCGAGAACTTTTATTTCTGCACAAAAATAACACCATGGCAATTCTGCTGAAAACAACGTCAGTCCGGGTTAGTTCCATTCAAATCATGCAAATTAGAGTCCAAAACAAGGGCAAAAGAGTTTTAAAAAGTAGATACGATGGAGACGTATCAAGTTTCTATATCATATATGTGAATCATGAAGTGCCATCTTGTTTAGTCAGGCATCATATATGTGAATTTTGTAATGCCATCCTGGTTAGCCAATCATCTTATATGTGAATTATATCATGCCATCCTTTTTTTATTACATATTAAATTTGTCAACAATGTAAGTACATTCAATTACTCTTCCTATGCATCAACCATTCGACACGGTCATGGAAAAATCTGGAGTGAAAACAAGGTCTTCAAAGTAGACAATGCTATCTTACGAAGTGCATGTCTTGTTGGTTACGGATAGCTCCTCAGAGGAGGATTCAGAGACAGATGACCAGTCCTATTTATCCCCCGAGGTGCATGCTCTAACTTGGCAGGGTTATATTGCTCATATCGTGCATATGGTGTCTTGCATTGGCACGTCATTTGCTTAGTTTAGACATGCTTTGTGTGAATGCCACCTGTTTAGTTTCTAAGTACCATATATGTGAATTATGCAATGACATCTTGTTGCAAGACATTATATATGTGAATTATGCAATGCTATCTTGTTGCAAGGTATTATGTATGTGAATTATGCAATGCCATGTTGTTTAGCCAAGCATCATATATATGAATTATATCATGCCATCCTTTTTTTGATTACGTATTTCATTTGTCGATAAGGTTTGTATATTCAACTACTCTGCCTGTGCATCAGCCATTTGAATTGGTGATGAAAAAAATCTGGAGTGAAAACAAGGTCTTCAGAGCAGACAATGCTACCTACTGAAGCAGATATCTTGCTGGTTACAGATAGCTCCTTAGAGGAGGATTCAGAGACACATGACCAGTCTTATTTGCCCCCTGAGGTGTATGCTCAAACTTGGCAAGGTTATATTACTCATATCATCCATATGTTGTCTTGCAATGCTTACTTTTTACAACATATACACAATATTGAATGCCATCTGCTTAGTTGACACATCATATATGTGATTGCCCTCTGCTCACTTGCTTAGTATATAAATCATATATTTGAATTATATCATGCCATGATGTTTACATAGACAGCATGTGCTACCTCTTGAGCTTGCGTTGGTTTTCACTGAAGAGGAAAGGATGATGCAGCAGAGTAGCGTAAGTATTTCCCTCTGTTTTTGAGAACGAAGGTATCAATCCAGTAGGAGGCCACGCGCAAGTCCCTCGTACCTACACAACACAAAGAGCTCAACGCAACCAATGCGATTAGGGGTTGCCAATCCCTTCACGGTCACTTACGAAAGTGAGATCCAATAGATAATATTTTTGGTATTTTTCATATAAAGATGCAAAGTGAAAAGTAAAAGGCAAAGTAAAAACAAAGCAAGATTGAAGTGATGGAGATTGATATGATGAGAATAGACCCGGGGGCCATAGGTTTCACTAGTGGCTTCTCTCAAGAGCATAAGTTTTCTACGGTGGGTGAACAAATTACTGTTGAGCAATTGACAGAACTGAGCATAGTTATGAGAATATCTAGGCATGATCATGTATATAGGCATCACGTCCGTGACAAGTAGATCGAAACGACTCTGCATCTACTACTATTACTCCACTCATCGACCGCCATCCAGCATGCATCTAGAGTATTAAGTTAAAAACAGAGTAACGCTTTAAGCAAGATGACATGATGTATAGAGATAAATTCATGCAATATGAAATAAACCCCATCTTGTTATCCTTGATGGCAACGATACAATACGTGTCTTGCTGCCCCTTCTGTCACTGGGAAAGAACACCGCAAGATCGAACCCAAAGCTAAGCACTTCTCCCATGGCAAGAACTACCAATCTAGTTGGCCAAACCAAACGGATAATTCGAAGAGACTTGCAAAGATAACCAATCATACATAAAAGAATTCAGAGAAGATTCAAATATTGTTCATAGATAGACTTGATCATAAACCCACAATTCATCGGTCTCAACAAACAGACCGCAAAAAGAAGAAGATCACATCGAATAGATCTCCACAAGAGAGGGGGGGAACTTTGTATTGAGATCCAAAAAGAGAGAAGAAGCCATCTAGCTAATAACTACGGACCCGAAGGTCTGAGGTAAACTACTCACACTTCATCGGAGAGGTTATGATGATGTAGAAGCCCTCCGTGATGACGGCCCTCTCCCGCGGAGCTCCGGAACAGGCCCCAAGATGGGATCTCGTGGATACAGAAAGTTGCGGCGGTGGAATTAGGTTTTTGGCTCTTGTTCTGATCGTTTGGGGGTACGTGGGTATATATAGGAGGAAGAAGTACGTCGGTGGAGCTTCGGTGGGCCCACGAGGCAGGGGGGCGCGCCCTAGGGGGGCGCGCCCCACCCTCGTGACCGCCTCTCCGATGCCTTGGCATAGGGTCCAAGTCTCCTGGGTCTTATCCGGTGAGAAAATCACGTTCCAAAAAGGATTTTTCTGTTTGGACTCCGTTTGATATTCTGTTTCTTCGAAACACTGAAATAGGCAAAAAAAACAACAATTTTGGGCTGGGCCTCCGGTTAATCGGTTAGTCCCAAAAATAATATAAAAGTGGAAAATAAAGCCCAATATAGTCCAAAACAGTAGATAATACAGCATGGAGCAATCGGAAATTATAGATACGTTGGAGACGTATCAGGCATCCCCAAGCTTAATTCCTGCTCGTCCTCGAGTAGGTAAATGATAAAAGAGAATTTTTGATGCGGAGTGCTACTTGGCATAATTTCAATGCAAAATTTCTTAATTGTGGTATTGAATATTCAGATTAGAAAGATTCAAGACAAAAGTTCATATTGACATAAAGAATAATAACACTTCAAGCAAACCAACAAAGCAATTATATTTTCTCAAAGTAACATGGCCAAAGAAAGTTCATCCCTACAAAATCATATAGTTTAGTTATGCTTCATTTTCGTCACACAAGAATGCTCTCATCATGCACAATCCCGATGACAAGCCAAGCAATTGTTTCATACCTTAATAATTTCAAACTCATAAACTTTCACGCAATACATGAGCGTGAGCCATGGATATAGCACTATGGGTGGAATAGAATATAATGATGGGGGTTATCTGGAGAAGACAAAAAATAAGAAAGTCTCACATCAACGAGGCTAATCAATGGGCTAGGGAGATGCCCATCGATTGATGTTAATGCAAGGAGTAGGGATTGCCATGCAATAGATGCACTAGAGCTATAAATGTATGAAATCTCAACAAAAGAAACTAAGTGGGTGTGCATCCAACTTGCTTGCTCACGAAGACCTAGGGCACTTGAGGAGGCCCATTGTTGGAATATACAAGCCAAGTTCTATAATGAAAAATTCCCACTAGTATATGAAAGTGATAACTCAAGATACTCTCTATATGAAGAACATGGTGCTACTTTCAAGCACAATATATGAGACTTGCTATATCATGGTGCTACTTTGTAGCACAAGTGTGGAAAAAATGATAGTAGCATTGCCCCTGTTTTTGGGCCTTCTTTTTTTCTTTGGCCTTTCTCTTTTTTTCTTTTTTTGGGGCAATGCTCTATTGAATGATGATCATCACACTTCTAGTTATTTACAAGTTAATGATTACAACTCGATACTAGAACAAAGTATGACTCTATATGAATGCCTCCGGCGGTGTACCGGGATATGCAATGAATCAAGAGTGACATGTATGAAAGAATTATGAACGGTGGTTTTGCCACAAATACTATGTCAACTACATGATCATGCTAAGCAATATGACAATGATGAATGTGTCATGATAAACTGGATGGTGGAAAGTTGCATGGCAATATATCTCGGAATGGCTATGGAAATGCCATAATAGGTAGGTATGGTGGCTGTTTTGAGGAAGATATAAGGAGGTTTATGTGTGAAAGAGCGTATCATATCACGGGGTTTGGATGCACCGGCGAAGTTTGCACCAACTCTCAATGTGAGAAAGGGCAATGCATGGTACCGAAGAGGCTAGCAATGATGGAAGGGTGAGAGTGCGTATAATCCATGGACTCAACATTAGTCATAAAGAACTCATATACTTATTGCAAAAATATACAAGCCATCAAAAACCAAAGTATTACGCGCATGCTCCTAGGGGATAGATTGGTAGGAAAAGACCATCGCTCGTCCCCGACCGCCACTCATAAGGAGGACAATCAAATAACACCTCATGTTTCAAATTTGTTGCATAATGTTAACCATATGTGCATGCTACGGGACTTGCAAACTTTAACTCAAGCACTTCTCAAATTCACAATTACTCTACTAGCATGACTTTGATATTACTACCTCCATATCTCAAAACGATTATCAATCATCCAACTTTTCTTACTATTCAACGCACTCAAAAGAAAGTTTGACAAATCTTGAATACCAAGCAAGTTATTATTAAGCAAATTACCATGCTATTACGACTCTCAAAAAATTTAAGTGAAGCATGAGAGATCAATAGTTTCTTTAAAACAAACCACCACCGTGCTCTAAAAGATCTAAATGAAGCACATAGAGCAAAATTACAATGCTCAAAAGATATAAGTGAAGCACATAGAGCAAAACTACATAGCTCAAAAGATATAAGTGAAGAACATAGAGTATTCTATCAAATTCCAATTTAAGTATGGCTCTCTCAAAAGGTGTGTACAGCAAGGATGATTGTGGTACACTAACAAACAAAGACACAAATAATACAAGACGCTCCAAGCAAAACACATATCATGTTGATGAATAAAAATATAGCTCCAAGTAAATTACCGATGGAAGTGGACGAAAGAGGGGATAACTTCCGGGGCATCCCCAAGCTTTGACTTTTTGGTGTCCTTGGATTATCTTGGGGGTGCCATGGGCATCCCCAAGCTTAGTCTCTTGCCACTCCTTGTTCCATAATCCATCAAAAGAATTCACCCAAAACTTGAAAACTTCACAACACAAAACTCAATAGAAATCTCATGAGCTCCGTTAGAGAAAGAAAACATAAAACCACTTCAAGGTACTGTAATGAACTCATTGTTTATTTATTTTGGTGTTAAACCTACTTTATTCCAACTTCTCTATGGATTATAAACTATTTTACTAACCATAGATTCATCAAAATAAGCAAACAACACACGAAAAACAGAATCTGTCAAAAATAGAACAGTCTGTAGTAATCTGTAACTAACGCAAACTTCTGGAACTCCAAAAAATCTACCAAAATTAGACGACCTATACAATGTGTTTATTGATCAGTAGCAAATGGAATCAGTATTTTATCACATTCTTATGATTTTTAATAATTCAGGCACTGAACGCAAAGTTTCTGGAAATTACAGCAAGATCAAATAACTATCATCCAAGAAGATCCAATAGGTCTAGCTTGGCACATACACTAATTAAAACACAAAACCACATCCAAACAGAAGGTAGATGGGTTATTTATTCCCTAACAGAAGAAAAACACAAAAAACTAAAAATAAAATTGGGTTGCCTCCCAACAAGCGCTGTCGTTTAACACCCCTAGCTAGGCATAAAAGCGAGGATAGATCTAGGTATTTCCATCTTTGGAAGGCAATCCATAAGTGGCTCTCATGATGGTTACATATGGCAATTTTATTTTCTTTCTTGGAAAGTGTTACATGCCCTTTTTTAATGGAAATTGGAATCTAATATTCCCTTCCTTCATATCAATAATCGCACCAACCATTCTAAGGAAAGGTCTACCAAGAATAATAGGGCAAGAAGGATTGCGATCTATATCAAGAACAATGAAATCTACGGGCACATAATTCCTATTTGCAACAATAAGAACGTCATTAATCCTTCCCATAGGTTTCTGAATGGTAGAATCCGCAAGATGCAAGTTTAAAGAGCAATCATCAAGATCGCGGAAATCTAGCAAATCACACAAAGTTTTGGGGATAGTGGAAACACTAGCACCCAAATCACACAAAGCATAAAACTCATGATCTTTAATTTTAATTTTAATAGTTGGCTCCCACTCATCATAGAGTTTTCTAGGGATATAAACTTTCAACTCAAGTTTTTCTTCATAAGATTGCATCAAGGCATCAACAATATGTTCGGTGAAGGCTTTCTTTTGACTATAAGCATGTGGAGAATTTAGCACGGATTGCAACAAGGAAATACAATCATTCAAAGAGAAACTTTCATAATTAAATTCCTTGAAATCCAATATAGTGGGTTTAGCAACATCTAAATTTTTATTTCTTTCAATCCCACTTTCATCAATTTCATCATAAAGATCTAAATACTCCGAATTTTTGGAACGCCTTCTAGGTAAAGGAAGATCATATTCAGTTTCATCAAGATTCATACTGCAAAACAAAGATTTGATAGGGGACACATCAATAACTTTTAGATCTTCATCTTGATTTTCATAGGTATTGGAAGAACACACTTTAATAAAGGCATCTTTTGAAGCACGCATCCTAGCGGTTCTTTCCTTGCACTCATCAATGGAGATTCTCATAGCTTTGAGAGACTCATTGATATCATGCTTAGGAGGAATAGATCTAAGCTTTAAAGAATCAACCTCAAGAGAAATTCTATCAACGTTCCTAGCCAAATCATCAACTTTAAGCAATTTCTCTTCAAGCAAAGCATTAAAATTCTTTGGTGAATTCATAAACTCTTTAACACTATTCTCAAATTCAGAGGGCATCTTATTATAATTTCCATAAGAGTTGTTGTAGGAATTTCCATAATTATTAGAAGGATTACTAGGATATGGCCTACGATTAAAATTCCCTCTATATGCGTTGTTACCAAAATTATTTCTACCAACAAAATTCACATCCATAGATTCATTGTTATTCTCAATCAAAGTAGACAAAGGCATATCATTAGGATCAGAAGAAACACTCTTAGTAGCAAATAATTTCATAAGTTCATCCATCTTTCCACTCAAAACATTGATTTCTTCTATTGCATGCACTTTTTTTAGTAGAAGATCTTTCAGTATGCCATTGAGAATAATTAACTATAATATTATCTAGGAGTTTAGTAGCATCTCCTAAAGTGATTTCCATAAAAGTGCCTCTCGTGGCCAAATCTAAAAGATTTCTAGAAGCAAAATTCAATCCGGCATAAATTTTTTGTATAATCATCCACAAATTTAAACCATGAGTAGGGCAATTACGTATCATTAATTTCATTCTCTCCCAAGTTTGTGCAACATGTTCGTGATCAAGTTGCTTAAAATTCATAATATCGTTTCTAAGAGAGATGATCTTAGCGGGAGTAAAATACTTAGAGATAAAAGCATCTTTGCACTTGTTCCAAGAATCAATACTATTTTTAGGCAAAGACGAAAACCAAGCTTTAGCAGGATCTCTAAGCAAAAAAGGAATTAGCTTCAATTTAACGACATCATTATCGACATCTTTTTTCTTTTGCATATCACATAAATCAACGAAGCTATTCAGATGAGTAGCGGCATCTTCACTAGGAAGGCCGGCGAATTGATCTTTCATAACAAGATTCAACAAAGCAGTATTGATTTCACAAGATTCAGTATTGGCAAGAGGAGCAATCGGAGTGCTAAGGAAATCGTTATTGTTGGTATTGGTGAAGTCACACAATTTGGTAGTATCTTGAGCCATCGCGACAAACAAGCAATCCAACACACGAGCAAACAAAAGGCAAGCGAGAAAAAGGCAAACGGAGAAGGAGAAGGAGAATGAGAAGGAGAAAGAGAGGGCGAATAAAACGGCAAGGGTGAAGTGGGGGAGAGGAAAAGAGAGGCAAATGGCAACTAATGTAATGCGGGAGATAGGGATTGTGATGGGTATTTGGTATGTTGACTCTTTGCGTAGACTCCCCGGCAACGGCGCCAGAAATTCTTCTTGCTAGCTCTTGAGCTTGTGTTGGTTTTCCCCGAAGAGGAAAGGATGATGCAGCAGAGTAGCGTAAGTATTTCCCTCAGTTTTTGAGAACCAAGGTATCAATCCAGTAGGAGGCCACGCGCAAGTCCCTCGGACCTACACAACACAAAGAGCTCAACGCAACCAACGCGATTAGGGGTTGTCAATCCCTTCACGGTCACTTACGAAAGTGAGATCCGATAGATAATATTTTTGGTATTTTCGATATAAAGATGCAAAGTGAAAAGTAAAAGGCAAAGTAAAAACAAAGCAAGATTAAAGTGATGGAGATTGATATGATGAGAATAGACCCGGGGGGCCATAGGTTTCACTAGTGGCTTCTCTCAAGAGCATAAGTTTTCTACGGTGGGTGAACAAATTACTGTTGAGCAATTGATAGAATTGAGCATAGTTATGAGAATATCTAGGCATGATCATGTATATAGGCATCACGTCCGTGACAAGTAGATCGAAACGATTCTGCATCTACTACTATTACTCCACTCATCGACCGCTATCCAGCATGCATCTAGAGTATTAAGTTAAAAACAGAGTAACGCTTTAAGCAAGATGACATGATGTAGAGAGATAAATTCATGCAATATGAAATAAACCCCATCTTGTTATCCTCGATGGCAACGATACAATACGTGTCTTGCTGCCCCTTCTATCACTGGGAAAGAACACCGCAAGATCGAACCCAAAGCTAAGCACTTCTCCCATGGCAAGAACTACCAATCTAGTTGGCCAAACCAAAAGGATAATTCGAAGAGACTTGGAAAGAGAACCAATCATACATAAAAGAATTCAGAGAAGATTCAAATATTGTTCATAGATAGACTTGATCATAAACCCACAATTCATCGATCTCAACAAACACACCGCAAAAAGAAGAAGATTACATCGAATAGATCTCCACGAGAGAGGGGGAGAACTTTGTATCGAGATCCAGAAAGAGAGAAGAAGCCATCTAGCTAATAACTATGGACCCGAAGGTCTGAGGTAAACTACTCACACTTCATCGGAGAGGCTATGATGATGTAGAAGCCCTCCGTGATGACGGCCCTCTCCGGCGGAGCTCTGGAACAGGCCCCAAGATGGGATCTCGTGGATACAGAAAGTTGCGGCGGTGGAATTAGGTTTTTGGCTCATGTTCTGATCGTTTGGGGGTACGTGGGTATATATAGGAGGAAGAAGTACGTCGGTGGAGCTTCGGTGGGCCCACGAGGCAGGGGCGCGCCCTAGGGGGGCACCCCCCCCCCCCACCCTCGTGACCGCCTCTCCGATGCCTTGGCGTAGTGTCCAAGTCTCCTGGGTCTTATCCGGTGACAAAATCATGTTCCAAAAAGGATTTTTCTGTTTGGACTCCGTTTGATATTATGTTTCTTCGAAACACTGAAATTGGCAAAAAAAACAGA
This sequence comes from Aegilops umbellulata, assembly GCA_032464435.1. Classification (NCBI taxonomy): domain Eukaryota; kingdom Viridiplantae; phylum Streptophyta; class Magnoliopsida; order Poales; family Poaceae; genus Aegilops; species Aegilops umbellulata. The sequence continues at coordinate 345,026,940 of CP136055.1, read as the reverse complement.
AATTCTGGGCTGGGCCTCCGGTTAATAGGTTAGTCCCAAAAATAATATAAAAGTGGAAAATAAAGCCCAATATAGTCCAAAACAGTAGATAATATAGAATGGAGCAATCAAAAATTATAGATACGTTGGAGACGTATCAGCATGTATCTGAATTATGGCTGCCAACCCATTTTCTGAAGACATAATGTAGTTATATCATCTCATCCTGTTTACATAGTCATTATATTTTGAATTATGTCATTATATCCGTGAATTATATCATGCCATCATGTTTCCATCGGCGGCATGTATGTGAATTATGGCATGCCAACCACTTTAATAGACACATCGTATAGTTATATCATGTCATACTATTTACATACTTATCATATTTTGAAGCATGTCATTCTATCATGTTTAGTTAGCCATCATATATGTGAAATTGTGTCATGCTATCATGTTTAATTAGCCATCATATATGTGAAATTATGACATGCTATCCTGTTTGGTTAGACAACATAAATGTGAATTATTTCATGCCCTATCTTCTTCCCTACTATTCATTGCACTTGTCTATCATACAATGTCTGTACATTCAATTACCTTTCCTTTTTATCAGCCATTTTAATTGGAGGGGTGATGGCAGTATCCATGGGAGTAAAACCACGGTCTTCAGAAAAGATCGTGCTACCCATTGATGCAGATAGAACCATGTTTGTACTTTCCCAAGAACCAGCCCCACCACACATAACCCAGAGTCACGCAGATTGCACCCCTACCCAGTTGGACGGAGAAATGGCTACGCCCCTTCTAACCCCAACCCCAGCAGATAGTAACCCAGTTCCAGTTGACACATCACCGTCTCCACCACAGAGCACCCAAACACGAGCAGTTAGTAAGGCAACTGTAGTGCCCAAAGCACGAGGACCACCACTCTGAACCCCAGGTTAACGCTTAAAGGAGAAGAAGAATTGTTGTCAGGTCAGGTTCCGTAGCTATGGTTCATACTCGTTTGCTCTTGCATCACTACATCTACTCATACCAACTAATTTCAAATTTGAAGGATGCAATTGAAACTCCAATGGCGCAACAGGTATGTTTTAAACATGTTTCTTTAACGTGTTTGTTGTTGTAACTTGCTCTATGTTGATTTCAGTTAATTGAATAAACAGTTATGTTGTCATGCCATGCACATTACAAGTGTTGTTGGTGTTGTGTAGTTTCCCACACTTATATTCTGTCTATGCTGCTTTGTCTTAAACAAATATGATTTGAACTGTCTCTATCTTGATTTGGCAACATAAACTAGAATGATATAGACCATGCAGTGACCATACTGTTTCATGCCGTTATCCTGTCCACCTTACTACTGAACTGGTTTACCAAAATGAGTTTCATATACAACATGGTAAACCTGTGATGTGTCTGCTTGTTTCTCTTTTAGAATGCGGACAAAATATTGGAGAAGAGTACCCTATTACGCAATGGTGAAGGAAGTAATCCAGATAAGGTTCAAGATAGCAAGACATCCATGTTGGTCTCCAAGAAAGCTGATAAAAACTATCCTTAAGACAGTGAGACAACCCCAAAGTCATGTTGTCGGTGTCAAAACCGGCGGATCTCGGGTAGGGGGTCCCGAACTGTGCGTCAAGGTCGGATGGTAACAGGAGACAAGGGACACTTTATTTTACCTAGGTTCGGGCCCTCTCGATGGAGGTAAAACCCTACCCCTGCTAGATTAATATTGATGATATGGGTAGTACAAGAGTAGATCTAGCACGAGATCAAGGAGGCTAAACCCTAGAAGCTAGCCTATGGTATGATTGTGTATGATGATGGTTGTTCTACGGACTACAACCCTCCAGTTTATATAGACACCGGATAGGGTTAGGGTTACACAGAGTCGGTTTATAATGGTAGGAGATCTTGAATATCCGCACGCCTAGCTTGCCTTCCACGCCAAGAAAAGATCCTTCCGAACACGGGACGAAGTCTTCAATCTTGTATCTTCATAGTCCTGGAGTCCGGCTGAGGGTATAGTCCGGCTATCCGAACACCCCCTAATCCAGGACTCCCTCAGTAGCCCCCGAACCAGGCTTCAATGACGATGAGTCCGGTGCGCAGATTGTCTTCGGCATTGCAAGGTGGGTTCTCCTTCAAACTTTGTGTACCTGCGGGTATAACGTCCGATTTTTATAATGCAGCGCTCCTTGGCTTTCACGCCCAATAATGGCCGCCTTCCACGTGTCAAACGAATGCGAAAAGCTGGGGCGGTTTTACATCCAAGCCCCTAGCCATATAAACGAGCCGCCTATTTAACAAGATGGGGATTCAGATCCAAATCACACCTTCCCCTTCCGCGAGAAATCATCAGAGCGTCTCCAGCAAAGATCCATTCCAACATGGCCAGCCGCCGTAGCTCCTCCTCTCGCCCCTCCAGTCCTATCCCTGGAGACTGGGAGAGTTGTTCCATCCCGCATAGCAAATTAGTGTCGCTCCAAGCCAAGGGATTTCTCCCTCAAGCCTATATGGTCTCGGTCCGAGCCGGACTCACCACTTATCAAGGCGGAAAACAAGCGGAGAACTCACCTAGTCCCTCTAAAGGGGAGCTGGTGTGCCTGGTCCCTTACCTAATAAGGGGACTGGGATTTCCAATCCATTCCTTTCTCCGCGGGCTTCTGGAGCTCTATGGCCTCCAGCTGCACCACCTTACGCCCGGCTCCGTGTTACACATCGCGGGCTTCGTTGCTCTTTGCGAGCTATTTTTAGGCGTCGAGGCTCATCTCGCGTTGTGGAGGAAGATATTCTGCCTGGTGCCCCGTTCCCAAGAGGGGTCCATATATCAAGTGGGCGGAGCCGAAGTATGGTGCATCGCCGGGACCGGATACCCGTCCGGAACCCCGAAGAAGGCGTCCGAGGACTGGCCTTCAGAATGGTTTTACATAGACGACGTCCCCCTGCCGGACCCTATCCGGGCCGGTCTCCCTGAGTTCAACAATGCTCCCCTGAAGAAACGCCTGAGCTGGCGCCCTCGGAGCTCTCAGAGAGAGAATGACAGAGACGTCCTTTACTTAATGGGTCGGATTAAGCTACTGGCTCATTCAGGATTAACCATGATTAAAGTCATGGCCATATGCATTATGCGGGGGGTGCAGCCGCTCCAATACAGAAGCCACCCCATGTGGGATTTCAACAGGGAAGATGACGCCACCCGTTACGGCCGTAAAGGGCCGGACTCGCCTGCCGCTCTAATGAAGATCTTACCCTCTTTGTACAAGGGGGAAGAAGAGGAATTCCTCCGCCTCGACCCGCAGGGCGGATTTTCCATGTATAGTCCTCCGAATTGGGTAAGCGGACAATCGTGCTTCCCTGTTCATTCTACATGCTCATGATTAAATAGGCAGTCTAACGACTTCAACGCAGGACCTGCGTCAGGAGGTAAAAAACATAAACAGCCGTCCTCCACAGCCAGAGGACCCAGAACGGTCCCTCAATCCGGACTCCGAAGAGGATCCGGACTTAGCAGTGGAGCTTATCGACGGAGTGTTTTATCAGCTAAGCAAGGACGATACCTTGGTGGCTATTATAGCTGATTACCCAGGGTTAATCCCGGCCTCCCAGGTGACAAATACCAGAGCTTTACCCCCTTAAGAGGGGTTCCGTTTTCACGGGTTTGGTTGTTTTGACAGCAACCATGCTTTGTAGGGCAGATTCCCGAGGCAGGAAGCCGACCCCGCTGCAGCTAGCCAGCGGGGGGCCGTAGGGCCCCGTGGGGCAAAAAGGAACGTAGTCCGGACTGAGGTGCCAGAGCAAAGGTATGGCGTACCTTCTCTTTTTCCCTGGTGTTTTACTCCTCCAGGGTATATTAACATCCGGGCTATCTTCAGGACGAAGAGACCTCGCCGGACTATATCCGGAGAGGTTGCCAATCGCGCCTCCACCAGCCAGACTCCAACGCCTGGCCCGGAAGCGGAGGCCCGCGCAAGGCACGCACCAGACGCTCCTCCATCAGAGGATGCGGACAGGCTGTCTGCCACCCATTCCGAGGTGGAGAGTGCCATGAACCGTAGGCGTCGCCGGACAGTTCTTCGCGACGCTTGTTTCTCCCAGGAGGCTTTAAATGCCTTCAATTCAGGAGATGCGTACCTCCGTGCTGCTCAAAATGGTTTAGCCAGAGCCACGGAGCAGTATGTAAAAGACATACGGGTATTTTTTTTGGTAAATATAGATATGCCAGTAGCCCTCGAGACTTGAAGCAGTGGAAATAACTGATTCGAGAATCATATAACATGCAGTTTCTTATCGAGAAGAACACCGCGCTGTCCCAGGAGCTGGAAAGGTGCAGGGCCCAACTAGAGGCGGCACTAACGGCAGCAGGGGGGTCTAAAGAGACCCCTGCAGGTAAACAATACACCAGAATATTTAGTATTGTGCGGATTTAAGTGCCAATCTGACAAATGGAATTGCAGATGGCGCCGAACTCGATCCGGACAGGCAACAACTTCTACGCCAGTTAAAGGCTGGTGAAAGCGTGCTAACAAAGGTGAGGCGGGAGAAGAATGATCTCCAGGGTGCCAACACCAGGCTGGATGTTGAACTAAAAGATGTTTGTGGCCAGCTGTCGGACTCCAATAAGGAGAATCAGCGACTTCGATGCGGCATTTTTAGTAAGTGCTTAAGCGAACTCTTGAAAAAGGAGTTCGGCGAGGAAGACGACTAACGGAGTTATGTCTGTAGGTATGCTGACAGGTCGTCCTGTAGAGGAGATGCCCGGTTCAACGGGCGATCGTCTTCCCGAACTCTCGCAACTGCACGAACGAGTTCGGCAGGCGATGCGAGGTATTGCCCAAGCCTTGTGGCCTACCCACTCCATACCTGACGGCCTTGGAGAACTTGCGGAGAAGTTGAAGGGAGCTCAGCGGCGCTTCCGGTTGTGGAAGATATCGGCCTGCTGGTAGGGCGCTAGGGAGGCCTGGGCCATGGTGAAGACCCGCTTTACGAAGTCTGACCCCAATCACATGGCCGAGGTCGGACCGGTGGGGCCTGACGGGAAGGAGATCCCTGTGAGCTTAGTGTATGGCCAGGTAGAATTGGCCGCAAAGTATTCCCAGCAGGACTGTAAATTAGACAGCCTGTTAGATGGTATAGAGGAGGGGTACAATCAGTCAGGATGACTGTGTAATTTATAATTGACATGTGTAATGCCTTCTAGCCGGATTGTAGATCGTTTGTCGTTGCCGACCTTTTCGCTTCGACCTCGGGACCTGACGGTCCGGAGTGTGTCCGGATACCATAACGGTTATATAAGAACCGAGTTATACATGGAGACCAGGCGTAGGGGTCATTAGTGCTTTATCAGACAAGTGCCCAACTAGTTATGTTATATTACATGGTTAGTAAGAAACATCTTCTAGAGAGAATAGTTCCGTTAAGGGTTCCTTTCGCTGGGGTGGCGTGCCCTGAAGTGCACGTCCAGACTGCAAATGCAGGAAAACATCTGGGGACATGTATAAGTAAAAAAGGTTCATCTTTAGTTCACCGACCGAATATTCCCTTAAGAACGCTAGCTTTCGGCTTCACCCAGTCTGAGGTACACATCCGGCTTATCTGGCAGTAGCAATCACAGAGGTGCTCCCTTTACCGCCTAGCCGAACAATCGGGAACGTAGGGGTAAGCACAGGAGCCAGGCAACCCAGCTTGGCCAAAACTTAAGTCATATCGATGCATATAATGGTGAAGAAAAGGTGCATGCGGAAGTCTGACGCATGCGTTGGGCGTGAAACCCATATAAACAAGCTTCTGTTAAAGAAGCCCCCAGGTTTAAGGAGCGCGGGTAGCGCGTCACATGATGAGCCTTTAAGGGCTATAAAATGAAAGAGTGGGAGGAGACAAAATAAAAACAGAAAAATATATATATAAATGGACAGAGGAAGGAGACAAACCCAGAGTTCGGCGCTAGGCATAGAATCTCCGGAGACGTGCGGCGTTCCATGGGTTCGGCTCGAGTCGGTTATCCGACGCATCTCGCAGGCGGTACGCTCCACCAGTCAGGACTTGGTCAATTATGAAGGGACCTTCCCATTTGGGATTGAGTTTGTCCTTTTTCTTATCCGGCAGGCGTATAACTAGTTCGCCAACGTTGTAATTTTTGGCCCGTACTTCTCTGCTTTGATATCTTCGAGTCTGCTGTTGATAAAATGCGGAACGGGCTTTAGCCACGTCGCGCTCCTCCTCTAAGGCGTCCAGGTTGTCCTGCCGATCAAGCTCAGCTTCTCTTTCTTCGTACATGCGCACTCGAGGTGAGTCATGGATTATGTCGCAGGGCAGAACTGCCTCTGCACCGTACACCATAAAGAATGGTGTGAATCCGGTGGTACGATTCGGCGTGGTTCGCAGCCCCCAGAGTACGGAGTCGAGCTCCTCCACCCAGTGCGTATTAGATTCCTTGAGGGACCGCACTAGTCTGGGTTTAATGCCGCTCATGATGAGACCATTTGCACGTTCGACCTGACCGTTAGTTTGTGGGTGATAGACAAAAGCATAGTCGAGCTTAATGCCCATGTTTTTGCACCACAGCTTTACTTCGTCGGAGGTGAAGTTTGTGCCGTTATCGGTGATGATACTGTGGGGGACACCGTAACGGTGTACGACCCCGGATATGAAGTCTATCACAGGTCCGGATTCGGCCGTCTTAACAGGCTTGGCTTCTATCCATTTGGTGAATTTATCCACCATGACCAATAAGTATTTTTTCTTGTGGGTTCCACCTTTAAGGGGTCCCACCATATCAAGCCCCCAGACTGCAAAAGGCCAAGTGATGGGGATAGTTCGGAGGGCGTTGGGCGGCATATGGCTTTGGTTTGCAAAAAGCTGGCAACCGACGCATCGTTTGACTAAGTCATGAGCGTCTGCTCGGGCCGTCGGCCAACAAAAGCCCGTACGGAAAGCCTTGCTTACAGGGGACCGAGCTGCGGCGTGGTGGCCACCGAGTCCGGCATGAATTTCAGCCAACAGACTCCGCCCTTCCTCTTCAGAGATACATCTTTGAAGGACTCCTGTAGTGCTTTTCTTATATAGCTCTCCCTCGTGGACTTTATAGGATTTAGATCGCCGCACTATGCAGCGTGCCTCGTTTTGGTCCTCTGGCAGTTCCTGCCTAGTAAGGTAGGCTAGGAATGGTTCTGTCCACGGGGCGATGACCGCCATTATTGCGTGGGCTGAAGGTGTGATTTCGGTGGCAGGGCCTCCGATTATGTCGGATTGTTCGGCGTCGGGTTGTGCGGTTGTGTCCGGACTGTTATCCGACGGTTCCCCCTCCCATGCTACAGATGGCTTGAATAATCTTTCTAAGAAGATGTTGGGGGAGACTGCATCTCGTTTTGCTCCGATGCGTGCCAGGACGTCTGCTGCCTGATTATTTTCTCGGGCTATATGGTGAAACTCTAGTCCCTTGAACCGAACTGACATTTTTAGGATGACATTGCGATAAGCTGCCATTTTTGGGTCTTTGGCGTCGAAGTCGCCATTTATTTGGGATATCGCGAGGTTTGAGTCCCCGCGTACTTCCAGGCGTTGAATGCCCATGGATACTGCCATCCGGAGACCATGTAGAAGGGCCTCGTATTCGGCTGCATTGTTGGAGTCCGTGTACATAATTTGGAGTACATATTGGACTGCGTCTCCTGTAGGGGACGTCAAAACGACGCCAGCCCCCAGTCCGGCCAACATTTTGGAGCCGTCGAAATGCATGATCCAGTTTGAATATGTGCCGTACTCTTTAGGGAGTTCGGCCTCTGTCCATTCGGCGATGAAGTCGGCTAGGACTTGCGATTTAATGGCTCGCCGTGGTTTGTAGGTTATGTCGAACGGGAGTAGCTCTATGGCCCATTTTGCTATCCGGCCCGTTGCATCGCGGTTGTTAATAATATCGTTGAGTGGTACTTCCGAGGCTACTGTTATAGAACACTTTTGAAAGTAGTGTCGTAGCTTCCAGGATGCCATAAACACCGCGTATGCAATCTTTTGGTAATGCGGGTACCGTGATTTGCATGGTGTGAGGACAGTGGACACGTAGTAAACCGGCCTTTGAAGGGGGAGTTTGTGTCCGTCCGTTGCCCGCTCGACGACGAGTACTGCGCTAACAACTTGATGAGTTGCGGCAATGTACAATAGCATGGGTTCGCCGGTGTTCGGGGCGGCCAGGACTGGGTTTGTTGCCAAGATGGCCTTTATTTCCTCGAGTCCGGCCGTGGCAACGCCTGTCCACTCGAAGTGTTCGGTGCGCCTGAGGAGGCGGTAAAGGGGCAATGCCTTTTCTCCCAGGAGGGAGATAAAGCGGCTTAAAGCCGCCACGCATCCGGTGAGTTTCTGTATTTGTTTGAGGTCTTTTGGGACATCCAATTGTGACAAAGCTCGGATTTTAGCTGGGTTTGCCTCAATTCCTCTACCGGATACAATGAAGCCCAGGAGCTTTCCGGCTGGAACGCCGAAAACGCAATTTTCTGGATTGAGCTTAATGTCGTATTTTCGGAGGTTGTCGAATGTAAGCCTCAAGTCGTCTACTAGAGATTCGACATGTCTTGATTTAAAGACCACATCATCTACATACGCCTCCACTGTTTTGCCGATCTGGTTTGCCAGGCATGTTTGAATCATTCGCTGATATGTTCCGCCGGCGTTTTTTAGCCCAAAGGGCATTGTGTTGAAGCAGAATGGGCCGTATGGTGTGATGAATGTTGTTGCGCCTTGGTCTGATTCTGCCATCTTGATTTGATGGTAACTGGAGTATGCGTCGAGGAAGCACAGCGAATCGTGTCCTGCAGTGGCATCGATGATTTGATCTATTCGAGGGAGGCGGAAAGGATCCTTTGGGCAAGCCTTATTAAGGTCTTTGAAATCGACACACAGGCGCCAGGATTTGTCCTTCTTTGGTACCATCACCAGGTTTGCTAGCCAGTCCGGGTGTTTTATGTCTCTAATGAATCTGGCCTCCAATAACTTGGCTAGCTCCTCTCCCATAGCTTGTCTCTTTGGTTCGGAGAAACGCCGAAGGGCTTGTTTGACAGGTTTGAATCACTTCTGGATATTTAGGCTGTGTTCGGCCAACCTGCGTGGGATTCCTGGCATGTCTGAAGGGTGCCAAGCGAAAATGTCCCAGTTCTCTTGTAGGAACTCTCGCAGTGCGGCGCCTACATCAGGGTTCAGTCTTGCCCCGATGGAGGCTGTTTTATTGGGGTCCGTTGGGTGGACCTGGAATTTGACTATTTCGTCCGCTGGTTTGAAGGATGTGGATTTGGATCTCTTATCGAGTATCACATCATCCCTATTGACCGTGGATCGCAGCGCAGTCAGTTCTTCGGCCGCTAAGGTTTCGGATAGTGCCTCGAGGGACAATGCGGTTGTCTTGTTCTCGGCGCGGAGTGCTATGTCCGGATCACTAGCGAGAGTTATAATTCCGTTTGGCCCAGGCATCTTAAGCTTCATGTACCCGTAATGGGGTATAGCTTGGAAAACTGTGAAAGCCTCCCGTCCTAGTATAGCGTGATATCCGCTTTTGAACGGGGCCACCTGGAACGTGATCTGTTCAGACCTGTAATTATCCGGCGTGCCGAATACCACATCTAGTGTGATCTTTCCGGTGCAGTGCGCTTCCTGACTGGGGATTATTCCTCTAAAGGTTGTGCTGCTTCGCTCAATGCGGTTCCAGTCTATTTCCATCTTTTGGAGGGTTTCCTCGTAAATGAGGTTCAATCCGCTGCCTCCGTCCATGAGTACCTTTGCGAGGCGACAGCCGTCCACTATGGGACTGAGGACCAATGCAGCTGGTGCTCTGGCTGTTCGAAATTTATGTTCATCACTCGCGTTGAAGGTGATAGCAGTATTACTCCATGGGTTTTGTAACATCCCAAAATTCTAAATTTTGGAATGTTATAATAAATAGATAGTTTTGATTGATTGTTTGATTGATTGACTGAAAATGGGTGAATTCGAAACTTTTGAAAGTTAAATGAGAGGGAATAAAAGGACTTTCCCAAACTTTCATATTTGCTTTCTGATCTCCATGAATTCAAATTCTTTTCAAATACAAAACCCTTGAGCGAAGATGACATGACTTCTTCCATTTATTAAAATGACAAGGGGTGTTGAAAATATTTGAATCTCATTTGAAAATATTTCAAATTCATAAACTTCAAGCAACTCAATGATTTTCATGAGAGAAGATAATATGACTTCTTTAAAATATATGACATATGAGTTGGGAGTTTCAAAGAATTAAATTCAAAGTTCTTTTGAATTTTATTTTCAATTTGGAGTTATTTGAGTTTTATTCAATTTATTTTTCTCCAAAAATAAAATATATGGAAATTAGGGTAACATGATTCCCTACAACAGAAAATTAGAGAGAAATAAATTTGAAATCATTTTTTGATATTTTTAAAATGATTTTTATTGGATTTTATTACACCAGTGGCACTCTTTGAATTATCTGAATTTGTGTGAACTTTATTTAATGCTAGGAAAATGTTCACGTTGTAGATAATCTTTTTCTGAAAATTTTGATACATTATATGCCTATATAATATTTTTATTATTTTGCTTTTATTATTTTATTTGTCTAAAAAATGTTTTATTAAAAAAACCGACTGGGCCGGCCCAGCCAACCGGCCAGGCCAAGGCCCAGCTCCGCGCCGCCTTCCCCGTCGTCCCCGACCGGGACTCCTCCCGGAGTCCGGCGCCGCCCCGCCTCTGGCCGACCCCTTCCCCACGCCACACCTTCCCCCTCCCTCTTAAAAGGCGCCGCCCGGGCCCCTGGACCCCGATCCGCCGCCGCCCTCTCTCTCCCGCAGCCGCCGCCTGCCCTCCCGCAGCCCAGCACCCACCGCCGCCACAGATCACCGCCGCCGCGTAGCTCCGCCGCTGCCGCCGCGCCGCAGCCCTCGCCCCGCAACCCCGCCGCACCTTGCTGCCGCCGCCGCACCCTGCCGCGCCGCTCGCTGCTGCCGTGCCGCTCGCCGGAGTCGCCGCTGCCGCATCGCCGGATCTCGCCGGAGTTGCCGCCGCCCGGTTTTTGATAGAAAACCCCCGAACCGGTAATAAAACCGCCCGGTTCGGCGGTTTTTGTTAGTTTAGTTTTCGTTTTTTATAAGCCCGTTTTGTTTTATTCAGATTAGTTATTTAACGAACGGTTATTGTTTAGGACTATTTAACAAACGTTCGCTTTTTAGTTTTTTTCTTTTCTGTTATTTACGGCTAGGGACCCATCCGTGAATATTTTCTTTACAGATCAGCCCCTCGATTTCAAACGACTACAACTTTTTACTCGTTTATCTAAATTCAACGAAACCAACGCCCACTTCTTCGTTATGATCGCCTCTATCCAGTAAAACAACTTAAACATGTTTTTGAAAATTTAAAATATGATTTCAAACAGATTTGAATTTGAATCTTCTTTTGTTCATAACTTGAGTTTTACAACTCCGTTTTAGTTGATTCTTTTTGCTAATCGAAGCTCTTGACCCAAACTTTCTGATAAGGCCAAATTCACATAATTTTGGTGCTGTTAGAAATGGTTTTATGTTGCAAGAGTTATTTGCTTGGTTTTGATGTTTACCGAATTGTTTTCTTCGTTCTTTTCGATCTTTGAGTGATTGCTTATGTGTGGTTACTATTGCTTGCTTACGATAGATTGACCGGAGTGTGACGAGTAGATCTATCAAGTGTGTTGAGTGCGAATCATCTTCATCAACATTGCAGGCAAGTAACACTTTGATCATACCTTCTCATTGCCCAGTTTTTACTGCATTAGATCAATCCTCACACATTGCATGATTAGGATCTAATTAAACTGTGGGATGGGAAGTAGTTGAGGTAGTACCTATTACCTATTTTACTTATGAAACCTTTGGGAGTTACTTCTACGTTTGCTTATTATGCCATGCTATGCTAGTAGACGTGGATTGGGTGAGTGATATCCATGACAGATGTGAGTATTGTTAATTAATGGTTTATCTAAGGTGGCAACTTAAACACACATCTGGGTGGATTGAGACACCTGGTTTCTATCAGGACTTGCCTGTTTTTCTTTGGACCGCCACCCAGGCTCAAAGGGATCATAAGATCATTCATGCTAGTAACTTCCGTGTGCAGCCACAACCCATTATGGGCTCTGGCATAGTTGACTAAGTCGTGCGAACTCTTACAGGGTTGTCGGTGTACTAAAGTAGGGGTACCTTAGTACCCCGAACTTGTGCATGGGCAGTAGTAGCGTCCCGCGGCAAGGCTTGCCAGGGGAGCGACAAGAGTCTCCACGGCCCTTTCTGGGCCGGACGAAGGCCAAGTGATCGAGCCGAGAAGACCAAGCCCCGGCAAGAGGAGCTTGCCGGGCCAAGAAGGCGAGGTCCGGAAAGAGGAGCTTGCCGGGCCAAGGCGACAAGGCCCCGGCAAGAGGAGCTTGCCGGGACGACTAAGCCGAAGCACCAAGGCCCCGGCGGGAGGAGCTCGCCGGGACGGCCAAGCCAAGGCACCCCAAGAGAAGCCCGCCGCGGCGCGCCGCGCGCCCCGGCAAGGTCTGGCGAGCGGCAAGCTCTCAGGTGCGGCAAGACGACCACCGCGGCAAGCCACTTGCCGCGGCGAACCACCACCTCAGGCGTGCGCTCCAGCTCACCTGCCCACGCGTCACTCTGGAGCTTCCCCAGAGACACATGGCGGGGCGCCGCGCAGCCTGGGGCGCGCGCATGGCATGCGACGTTGGCGGAGTCGCCCCCGTGGCAAGCGGAGGCGCCCCTAACGGTCCGCCTCGGCACTGTTCAGGCGATCCAGACGGGCATTTAATGCCTTTGTCCCCCGCCGTCAGAGTTAGGTGCGATAGCACTGTGCGGCCACTGTTCGCACAGTTCCTTGCCATTTCTACCCTCACCTGCGTCGCTACCTGTGGAAAACCCCTTTAGCATATAAAAGGAGGCCCATGCGCACGTAGGGAGGGGGGGAAGGAGGACACCCAGTAGACCCTCGTCTACGTCCAGCTCCGACTTACTGTAGCTTCTTGCGCTCCAGAGCAAGAACTCGAATCAACCAGACAAGCAGCAGTAGGGTTTTACGCATCCGTGCGGCCCGAAGCTGGGTAAAATCGTTGTGTGTGTGTGTCGCCTCGATCTGCTCTTTGTGCAACCTACGCCCCCCGCCGAAACGACAAGGGGCTCCATCCCCATAGGTGCTCGTGGAGGCCGATATCCCCCGACATCTTTGGCGCGCCAGGTAGGGGGTGCGTCGAGGTTGTGTGAACCAGATCCGGCGTCCACGCGAGCCAGACTCTCATTGTGTGCGCCAGCATGGCGCCGAAGAAGAAAGCTCCAGAGGTGACCGGTCCGTCAGCGTCAAACCCATCGCCCCTGGAGCAGACGGGTGGTGGGGAGGACGCCGGCGGAGGAACGGGCGCCGTCGAACCAGTTCTTGGTCCCGCGACGTCCGAGTTCGCCCCGCGCCCTTCTCAGGAGGCGCGAAACCAGCAGCGTCATGGTACCCATGGTACCATACGCTCGCTGGACCCAGACCGTGCTGGTGGCTCCCAAGGCGCTCAGAACTAGCATGCGATCCAGCGTGCCGGAACGAGCGTCGCGCGGCTGCCTGGACCGGGTGCTGCTCCTTCTAACATAGTTAGGAGTTCGAGCACATCCCGCTCCTCGCGCCGTTCGCCGCCTCTGCCCGCCACCCCAGTGGAAGCTCTCGCGCGAGCTCAGCTGCTCCTAGACTACCCTCCAACGGCGGGCAAGCTCGACGACTGGAGGGCAACCATCCAGAGCCTCATCGGTTTCGCCAACGGCGACACTCCGCGGCAGCACAGCGCGTCGCAGCCGCGGCTAGTCACCCAGGCGAGAACCGATGGTGCCAAGAATGGCGGGGGTGCGACCACCGTGCACTCCCCGCCCCAGAAGCGGCGGTCGCCGACTCGCCGGGCTCACCTCGACAACGACTCCACCGCGTCGTCGAACCCGCGAACTCGCCGCGACCAATGCCAAATCCTTCATGAATGAAGGGAAGAAGACGCTCGAACCCGCATCGAGCGCAGAAGAGGATGGTGCAGCGCCCAGTTTACTTCGTCAGTTCCCTCCTGCAGGGGGCTAGGTCGAGGTACTCTGGTGTTCAGAAATTGCTCTTCGGCCTCCTCATGGCCTCGAGGAAGCTGCGCCATTACTTCCAATCACACGAGATCACAGTGGTCACTCGCTTTCCGCTTAAGAGGATACTGCAGAATCCCGAAGCAACAGGCAGGATTGTCGAGTGGGCACTAGAACTGTCAAGCTTAGGCCTCAAGTTCGAGAGTACATCGACCATCCAGAGCAGAGCATTGGCAGAGTTCATAGCAGAGTGGACGCCGACACCGGACGAAGAAATTCCAGAGACGAGCATCCCCGGCAAGGAAGCAACCAAAGAGTGGCTGATGTACTTTGATGGTGCCTTTTCGCTGGAAGGCCCCGGTGCCGGCGTGCTGCTCATCGCGCCCACCGGAGAGCACCTCAAGTACATCATCCAGATGCACTTTCCCAAGGAGCAAGCGACCAACAATACGGCAGAGTATGAAGGTTTGCTCGCCGGTCTCAGGATCGCGGCGGAACTTGGGATCAAGAAGCTCATTGTCAGGGGTGACTCGCAGCTCGTCGTCCGCCAAGTTAACAAGGATTACCAGTGCCTGTTGATGGAGGCTTACGTTGATGAAGTGAGGAAGCTGGAAGAGCGCTTTGACGGCCTGCAAATGGAATACGTTCCAAGAGCAGAGAACGACATCGCCGACGGCCTGTCAAAATGCACCGCACTAAAGCTACCTGTGGAACCAGGGACTTTTGTGCTCAAGCTGACTCTGCCATCCGTGACACCATCGACTGGGCCAAGCAAGAAGGGAAAATCGGTCTCTGGTGACTATCTCCCGGCAGAGCTTCCCGAAGCCGCCACCAAGAGGGTCCCCAAGATCGACGCCAAGAGTGCTGAGGAGCTGCCCGCTCCGGCAAGCCCCAGGGTTTGTCCCGACGAAGCAGGCGCTCCCGGCAAGCCATGCCCCGGCAAGCTTGCCGGGGAACGTCAAGCTCCGGCTGAGCCCCAAGTCCTCGCCGTAGAAGCTGATGTTCCCGCAGTTGCCGACATGCCTTTGGTCCTCGTCGTCGAGCCACAGGCTCCGACGTGGGCACAGCGGATCGTCCATTTCCTCCAGACAGGAGAACTTCCCGAAGAACAAGAAGAAGCGGAAAGAGTAGCCCGGCAGTCCAGTATGTACCAGTTCGTCGACGGCGCACTGTACAGAAGAGACGCAATGGGGTGAAATTGAAGTGCATTCACCGGGAAGACGGACAGGAGCTGTTGGCAGAGATACACGGAGGCATATGTGGACACCACATTGGCGCCAGGGCACTTGCCGGCAAAGCGTTCCGGCAAGGTTTCTTCTGGCCCACAGCCCTCCAGGATGCAACTGCACAAGTAACCAAGTGTGAAGCGTGCCAGTTCCATTCCAAGAAGATACACCAGCCAGCTCAAGCTCTCTAGATGATCCCTTTGTCTTGGCCCTTCTTGGTCTGGGGGCTCGATATCCTCGGCCCCTTCCCCCGATCCGTCGGGGGCTTTGAGTACTTGTTCGTTGCCATCGACAAGTTCACAAAGTGGCCAGAAGTGGAACCGGTGAGGAAGGTGACTGCCCAGTCCGCGATCAAATTCTTCAGGTCGATTTTTTGCCGCTTCGGGATCCCCAACAGGATCATCACCGACAACGGTACGCAGTTCACAAGCCACGCATTCATGCAGTACACCCAAAACCTCAGCACCAAGGTCTGCTTCGCTTCTGTTGCTCATCCCCGGAGCAACGGTCAAGCGGAAAGGGCCAACACCGAGGTACTGCGCGGGCTCAAGACCAGAAGTTTTGACAAGCTGCTCAAGCGCGGACGGAACTGGATCGAGGAGCTGCCGGCGGTTCTTTGGTCGGTCAGAACGACGCCAAATCGAGCCACCGGCCAGACACCATTTGCTCTAGTCTATGGAGCAGAAGCAGTTACCCCCACGGAACTCGTATACGGGTCACCTCGAGTGCTCGCTTATGATGAGCTTGAGCAAGAGCGGTCGCGTGAAGATGACGCACTGCTCCTCGAGGAGGATCGTCTCCAGGCCGCTGTGCGATCCGCTTGCTACCAGCAAGCTCTGCGTCGCTATCATAGCCGCAAAGTTAAAGCCAGGAGCCTCGAGGAAGGCAACCTTGTTCTTCGGCGCGTTCAGTCGGCCAAGATACACAACAAGTTGACGCCGAAGTGGGAAGGCCCTTACCGGGTGAAACGAGTCACGAGGCCCGGCGCCGTCCGCCTCGAGACTGAAGATGGTACTCCGGTGAGCAATTCCTGGAACATTGAGCATCTTCGCAAGTTTTACCCGTAAGGCGCGGTTGTCGGACCCCGTCCGGCAACCAACTCTTTGTACAAAAGTCTTGCCGCAGTTGGATGTAATCCTTTGTACAAAGCCAGGCGCAGACCCTGGCAGCAATGAAGCGCTGGCGCCCCCAAGTTTTAGCATGCATGCTGAGTCGAGTCTCGTCCTTGGTTAGGGTTGATAGTGCCTAACAGTCGCTAACCCCTAACTTAGAGGTCGAGTCCACGTCTTTTTCCCGTCCTTTCCCTTTGGCTCGCAGGAGTTGCATACCCTAGCCGAGCCGCTCAAGGACGAAGAAGGGGAGAAGGGCGAGCCAGCACCCGCGCCCCGGCAAGCCAGAGTTGCCGGGGGCGGCAACCTCAGATAAGTCTTTACATCCCTTATCATGCATTCTCTCGTGAGCTGCGGAATGCGAAAACCTTGCTTCCTCCTAAAAGCTGTCGTGCTCTCTTAAGCGACAAACCCCGGAGCGCGTTCCCGGGGCCCTCTTCTGATAGTAGCCGCGGCGGCAAGTGGAGGAAGCAAGGGGCCAGAACCCGCCTTCTCCCTGCCTCCGCCAAGAGCGCGAGGAGGGCCAAGGGGCGCCGGAAGACGGCAGGGTCCGTTGCCGGGCGGGGAAGTGTCTATCTTAACGATGCAAAGGGTTCGCTCCTTGTCGCGGGATGTACCCGCGAGACAAATGGTCCGGCAAACACTCCCTTTTCATTAAAAACATTCCACTCAGGTACAGCTCAGAGAGAATGAAAAACATGAAAGTTGGGATTACAAGATTTAAACACAATTAAGGCCCGAGGGCTTACAAGATAGAAAGAGATAAGGTGCCCGTAATCCCTTTCTTGTCTCTCTCCTCAGGAGGTAGGGCAAGGAGGCGAGAAGGGCAAAAGGGGCGCCTAGACGAGCTACGGGTGGCAGAAGACGCCAAGAGAGCATCCGGGGCTCCGCCCCGAGGCTCCAGAGGCCGGATGAAGACGGCGACGCCGGAAGCGGAGCTCGAGAAGGAGGCTGCGGGACGTCAACATGCTGTCGAGGGCATCTAGCCCTCGTACTCCGAGTTAACGGCCTTGCCGCCAGCCTCTTCCGCAGCCTTGCCACTCCGGCTGCCCGAGAAGACGAAGCCCCGGCAAGAGGAGCTTGCCGGGCCGGAAAGAAGACCCCGGTGGTCGTCGCCGCGCGCGGGGGTGGTGACGGCATCTGGGGCGAAGCTGGAAGACGAGGCAGTGGCCTTGCCGCCCGCCCTCTTCCTCTTCCGCAGCCTCCCTACGCCAGCCGCCCAAGGAGACGACCTCGGGGAGTTCACGGCGCCAGCGACGCGGATGATGGGGGCCGCCGGTGCCACGCGGAGCTGCGACCGGCACCTAGTCGGACCCGTCATCCCGGCGGCCGCTCCCCTTGTCGTCGTTGTCGCTCCCCTCCTCGCCACTCTCGCTCAAGGAGGAGCCTTCGCTGTCGGAGGAGCTATCCACGCAGCACCGGGCCCGGGTGCCGAGGTCCCCGAAGGCCTTGACGGAGAGGAGATCACCCTCCATCAGCTTAAAATGGAGGGTGAACCCCTCCATCAAGTTGTGGATCCGGGCGAACGTTTTCCACCCTCGGCCAAGACACACCACGCCGGGGGCTCGGGATTCGACGTGGACTCGCGTACCACTGATCCCGTAGCCCCTCATGCGCAGTCTCAGCGTCTCGTGTTGTTCCGCCTCCAAGACGTCCGCGAAGGGAGCCAGGAGGCGGAGGCGACGGCGAGGCGCCCGGCGCAGCCTGATGATGAACTCGCAGGGGTCGTCCCCGAGATGAACCGCCGGGGGAAACGGAGCCGCCGGCGGAGGCGAGGCCGGCGCGCCGCCCCGCCCGCCTCGAGCGCCTCGGCCCCGTCCACGGCCTCGTCCACGACCTCGCCCCCTCCCCCTTCCCCTTACGGTTGGCTCCGCCGCCGCGGGTGCAAGGGGAGGAGGGGCGCGCTGCCTGACGGCAACCCTTGCCGCCACCGAAGAAGGACCAGGGTTCCCTTCCTCCATGACAGTTGGGGAGAGGGGACCAGGGATCTGAGAGAAGAAAGAAGGAAGGAGTGCGGACCCTCATCATCCCCTTTTGCTCCTTATAAAGGGGCGGAGTGGGGGCTCGGCCACCCTGCCCAACCAATCAAAGCAGAGGAAGGGCAGGCGACAGGGCCGACCCTCTACTTCGACCCGCGTCGGCCCGGCTTCCTGCCTCCACCACCGCGACCCCAAGCGCATGGAGGACGCGTGGCGGGCGAGCAGGGCCGAGGCGACAGATGAGGCAACCTCTCCCCCCCCCCACTCGAAAGTGGGGGAGGACGTTTCGCTTTTCCAAATAAAGGAATCGTGCCCGACGTGACGCATGCCTGCGGGCCTCAAGCCCCGCGCACGCCACCCACGTCACGCACGTCTCGCACGCCTCGCCCCCCACGACGCCGCGATAAGCGCGCGCCACTTGGGGAGGGCGCGACGAGCACGGAGTTAAGGAGCAGCGCAACCCAGGCCACGCGTGCCCGTGCACTGTTAGGGCCTGGCCCAACAACGCTCGGCACCGTGTATGGCCCAGACCCGGGGGCTCCTGTCGGTGTACTAAAGTAGGGGTACCTTAGTACCCCGAACTTGTGCACGGGCAGTAGTAGCGTCCCGCGGCAAGGCTTGCCAGGGGAGCGACAAGAGTCTCCACGGCCCTTTCTGGGCCGGACGAAGGCCAAGTGATCGAGCCGAGAAGACCAAGCCCCGGCAAGAGGAGCTTGCCGGGCCAAGAAGGCGAGGTCCGGCAAGAGGAGCTTGCCAGGCCAAGGCGACAAGGCCCCGACAAGAGGAGCTTGCCGAGACGACTAAGCCGAAGCACCAAGGCCCCGGCGGGAGGAGCTCGCCGGGACGGCCAAGCCAAGGCACCCCAAGAGAAGCCCGCCGCGGAGCGCCGCGCGCCCCGGCAAGGCCTGGCGAGCGGCAAGCTCTCAGGTGCGGCAAGACGACCACCGCGGCAAGCCACTTGCCGCGGCGAACCACCACCTCAGGCGTGCGCTCCAGCTCACCTGCCCACGCGTCACTCTGGAGCTTCCCCAGAGACACATGGCAGGGCGCCGCGCAGCCTGGGGCGTGCGCATGGCATGCGACGTTGGCGGAGTCGCCCCCGTGGCAAGCGGAGGCGCCCCTAACGGTCCGCCTCGGCACTGTTCAGGCGATCCAGATGGGCATTTAATGCCTTTGTCCCCCGCCGTCAGAGTTAGGTACGATAGCACTATGCGGCCACTGTTCGCACAGTTCCTTGCCATTTCTACCCTCACCTGCGTCGCTACCTGTGGAAAACCCCTTTAGCATATAAAAGGAGGCCCATGCGCACGTAGGGAGGGGGGAAGGAGGACACCCAGTAGACCCTCGTCTACGTCCAGCTCCGACTTACTGTAGCTTCTTGCGCTCCAGAGCAAGAACTCGAATCAACCAGACAAGCAGCAGTAGGGTTTTACGCATCCGTGCGGCCCGAAGCTGGGTAAAATCGTTGTGTGTGTGTGTCGCCTCGATCTGCTCTTTGTGCAACCTCCGCCCCCCGCCGAACCGACAAGGGGCTCCATCCCCATAGGTGCTCGTGGAGGCCGATATCCCCCGACAAGGGTAGACTAGCAGATGTAGGGGAAAGTAGGTGTACCGGTCTATCCAAACGTAAGGTGCTAGCGCTTCTGAAAGACTATGTCTCGGTCATCCGTTTCTCAAAGACCATGTAGTGCGAGAAACCAAACGGAGGCGATCGAGTCTTGTGGGAAAAGTGCGCAAACCTCTGCAGAGTGTACAATCTGATCATGATTAGCCGTGTCCCCGGTTATGGACAACTTGAGTATCTAGTTCTTGGATTATCCTGTTGATCTCATCATGTTACTTTAATTAATTTTGTTGGGTTTTAATGATTACTTTTAATTGGGATTGAGAATGCTGTCAACCATTCTCAATGTTTAACAACCACCATGATAGTTAAATAAAAATTATTCCTTTGAAGTAGGGAAAAATTGGCTTTTCGCAAAAACCTTATAACCATAGAGCTTTTCCACCAGCCATATATGCATGTAGTGATAGCCATTGTTCATCATTATCTCTATGGTGTGAATTTGCCAGTACATTCAATGTACTGACCCGTTTCGGGCTGCAATGTCTCATGTTGCAGGTTTTCTTACGACGAGTAAGTGATATGTTAGGGTTACGATTTCTACACTCAACTTTGCCGTTGGTGTTGATGGGAATCCACAACCTTGTTGCTTCCGCTATATTGGATTGAGGTAATAATATTTACGTTACTTTATACATGTGATTTACCTCTGATATAAATCCTTCGAGTACTGTGTGTGTCAGCATACCGATCCAGGGATGACACGTAAGCACAGAGACTTGTCCCATTCGGGTCGGGTCGCTACAGGTTTATTGTCGCTACTTGATAGACTTCAGTGAGGCTGCGGAGTGTTATTTTTCGCATGTTATTTGATGCGAAAGTCTCAAAGACTGTGAGGACGGAACTGAAATTCTCGGGTTGGTTTCCTTCGACCTCTGGAATTAGGAGGTCCTCGCCAATTTTGGCCACCTGTCGGAGTATCCAACATGCCCTGAGGCTGTGAGTTGGGGTGGCGTCCTCAGCACTATGAATCTTGCAGGGTCCATCTAGCCAATTTTCCAGTACGGTTCCATGCCCTCTAAAGGGTTTTGATTTTTTGGTATTTAGTCCGGGCGCCTTACTGTGGTGCGCCCTCTTAATTCGGACGGGATTGCTATTCAAGGCTGGATTATCCCAAAAAAATTCGGTTTTCCAAGCACTTTCCATCGCACAATATTTTTGTACTATGGACGCCAAGTCAGCAAAGCGTGTAATATTACGACGACTTACGACGTTGAGTATTCCCTTGTCCGTGCAGTTACTGCAAAAGATTGAAATTGCGTCTCCCTCGTGGCAGTCCTTTATCCTGTTCATAACCAGGAGGAATCTGGCCCAGTAATGATGTACTGTTTCTTCGGGCATTTGCCTGATTTGGGAAAGATCGCTTAAGATCGGGCGGGCGGGTGTTGTTGAATCTGAGACTTCGCCCAGTTTGCTGTTCGGAGGCCGAAGAACTTCCGGATTCTGAGATCCGGAGTCTTGGATGTTATCCGATTTGCCTGATTTTAAGCTCAGGTCTTGGATTGTATCCTCCCCTCCACGGATATCCGGGATGGAGGGTTCAGGAATTCTGACATAGCTAATCCTTAAGATAGATGAAGGGTCGTCGCATTGTGTCTCCACCACAGCACGTGGTGGGTGACTTGGGGAGAGTTAATTTCTCTTAGATCGGGTTTAAGCCCAACCTGTCGTAATTTGTAGCGACACCCAGTGCGGCGATGCGATCCAGGAGCTCGTTTACAGAAGAGAGCTCCATCGGATCCAATTGCTCGGCGAGTTCTGAGCCGATGTGGAGGTTGCTTTCGATGACCCGGGAGGTCACCGTTGGCGCAACAGTCGAACAGGTGGTTGCAAGAAAACCACCTAGACGGAGAGTTTGGCCGACAGCCAAGGCTTTTTTTTCTAATGGCGCCGTCTTTAAAGACGGGAAGAGGCATCCTTCCTGATCGCGACGGCACAGAGGAACTCTCGATGAAAGCACCAATGTCGGTGTCAAAACCGGCGGATCTCGGGTAGGGGGTCCCGAACTGTGCGTCAAGGTCGGATGGTAATAGGAGACAAGGGACACTTTATTTTACCCAGGTTCGGGCCCTCTCGATGGAGGTAAAACCCTACTCCTGCTAGATTAATATTGATGATATGGGTAGTACAAGAGTAGATCTACCACGAGATCAAGGAGGCTAAACCCTAGAAGCTAGCCTATGGTATGATTGTGTATGATGATGGTTGTTCTACGGACTACAACCCTCCGATTTATATAGACACCGGATAGGGTTAGGGTTACACAGAGTCGGTTTACAATGGTAGGAGATCTTGAATATCCGCACGCCTAGCTTGCCTTCCACGCCAAGAAAAGATCCTTCCGGACACAGGACGAAGTCTTCAATCTTGTATCTTCATAGTCCTAGAGTCCGGCTGAGGGTATAGTCCGGCTATCCGAACACCCCCTAATCCAGGACTCCCTCACATGTCTTGATGTAGTGTTTGAGTTATTGGCCACTACTGCTGGCACCAGCTCTTCGAACTCGCTGTCTGAATAAGTCCGGCTTCTTGAGTCTCAACTTCAAGTTGAAAGACATCAATCAGATGTGCTGCAACGGGAAGCCGAAGGAGTGAGGAAGTCCCTGCAGAATTCATATGCATACTTTTTGGTGCAACAACAAGCGCTGGAGGATTTAAGCACCAAACAAGAGAAAGCTAATAAGCTTGCTAAGCGTCTTGCCAACATGGTGGATACCCAGGATATTGTTTCTTAAGCTCTTGTGAAGTGGTTTCAGTGCTGGACTTGTTTTGCTGCGGCATTTATTTGCACTGGTTGCCAACTTTGACAACCAGTGTATGTAATATGCTGCTTTGTTCCGCATATTTGCACTGGTGGCGAACTTAGATGGAGTGTGGATGTAATACGTGTAATAGCCGTAATAGCCTAGCGTGAGTTGCTTGCTTATTTATTTCCTTGTTTTCTTGTTCATTTGTTTGCTTGTCGTCGGTGCAGTTATTTTTCCGCGGTTTGCTAGTGGCCGCAATAACCTATTTTCTAAAACTAGGCCATAATAACCATGGGCTACATACGGACCATTGCAACAATGGTCCTGCTATCTGCTGTAGTGACCATGGGCCTCCTACGAACCTTCTACGGGCCGTATGATTGAATGGCCAAAGATGGGCTAGAAACGGACCGCGTTATGGGCCATAAATGGGCTAGAGTGGGAATCGTCCATTCATGGGCCGACCATAACGGGTCGTTAATAGGCTGATGAGTATAACGGGTGATACACCCATTTTGCATCATGTTTACCTACTGTTATTTATAATTTTTTTATTCATAATAATGCTTTTTGGAGTAATTCTAATGCCTTTTCTCTCATAATACGCAAGGTTCACACAAAGAGGGAGAATTCCGGCAGCTGGAAATCTAGACCTGGAAAAGCTACGTCAGGCTACCTATTCTGCACAACTCCAAATGAGCTAAAACTTCACAAGGAATTTTATGGAATAAATAAAAATTGTTGGAGTGAATAACTACTAGAGGAGGCCCACCTGGGTGCGCCCAGGTGGGTTGTGCCCTCCTTGGCCCACCTCCGGTTCCCATCTTCTGGTATATAAGTCATTTTGACCTAGAAAATAAATAAGGATAGGACTTTCGGGATGGAGCACCTCTGTCTCGAGGCGGAACTTGGGCAGGAGCACTTATGCCCTCTGGCAGACTGATTCCGGCGGGAGAACTTCCCTCCCGGAGGGGGAAATCATCTTCATCATCATCACCAACAACAACCCTCTCATCTTGGGGAGGCCAATCTTCATCTACATCTTCACCAGCACCATCTCCTCTCAAACCCTAGTTCATCTCTTGTGTTCAATCTTTGCACCGAAACCTCAGATTGGTACCTGTGGGTGACTAGTAGTGTTGATTACATCTTGTAGTTGATCATTATATGGTTTATTTGGTGGAAGATTATATGTTCAGATCCATTATGCTATTTAATACCCCTCTGATCATGAACATGTTTATCACTTGTGAGTAGTTACTTTTGTTCTTGAGGTCACAGGAGAAATCATGTTGCAAGTAATCATGTGAACTTGATATGTGTTCGATATTTTGATAATATGTATGTTGTGATTCCCTTAGTGGTGTCATGTGAACGTCGACTACATGACACTTCACCATATTTGGGCCTAAGGCAATGCATTGTGGAGTAGTTATTAGATGATGGTTTGCTAGAGTGACAGAAGCTTAAACCCTAGTTTATGCGCTACTTCATAAGGGATCGATTTGGATCCAAAAGTTTAATGCTATGGTTAGATTCTATCTTAATACTTTTCTCGTAGTTGCGGATGCTTGCGAGGGGGTTAAACATAAGTAGGTGGTTTGTTCAAGTAAGAATAGCACCTGCGCAACGATCCACCCACATATCAAATTATCAAAGTAGTGAACAGAAATCAAGCCAACATGGTGAAAGTGACTAGAGTTAATTCCCGTATGCCCTCAAGAACACTTTGCTTATTATAAGAAACCATTTTGGCCTGTCCTTTGCCACAAAAGGATTGGGCTATCTTGATCCATATTATTTGCCGTTACCATTACGTGCTCGTTACAAATTATCCTGCTACCAAATTATCTGTTACTTACAATTTCAACCCTTTGCAGACATTACCTTGTTGAAAACCACTTGTCATTTCCTTCTGCTCCTTGTTTGGTTCGACACTCTTACTTATCGAAAGGACTACGATTCATCCCCTATACTTGTGGGTCATCAAGGATCTTTTCTGGCGTCATTGTCGGGGAGTGAAGCTCTCTTGGTAAGTGGAAATTGGTAAGGAAAAAATATTATTACATGCTGAAATTTATTGTCACTTGTTACTATGGAGAAAAATCATTTGCGGGGTTTGTTCGGGGTATCTTCACCTCGATCAGAACCACAATTAGTTTCCCCTCAACCCACTGCACCTACTGAAGATACAGAATATGAAATTCCTTCGGGTATGATAGAACAACTTCTAGCTAATCCTTATGCAGGAGATGGAACCGAACATCCTGATATGCACTTGATATATGTGGATGAAATTTGTGGATTGTTTAAGCTTGCAGGTTTACCCGGAGATGAAGCTAATAAGAAGTTTTTCCTTTATCTTTGAAGGGAATGGCATTGACAGGGTATAGGCTATGAGATGATATTGGATCTTGGAATTGGAATCGGTTGAAATTGGAGTTCAATGAAAACAATTATCATATGCATCTAGTTCATCGTGATCGGAATTTTATATATATATATATATATATATATATATATATATATATATATATATATATATATATATATATATATATACACACATATATATATAATGTTTGGCCTTGTGAAGGAGAAAGTATCGCTCTAGCTTGGGCGAGGCTTAAGTTAATGTTATATTCATGCCCCAATCATGAGCTCTCGAGAGAAATTATCATCCAAAACTTATATGCTCGACTTTCTCATAATGATAAATCCATGCTTGAAACTTCTTGTGCCGGTTCTTTATGAAGAAGACTATTGAATTCAGGTGGGACCTCTTGTAAAGAATTAAATGCAACTCTAAAGATTGGGAACTCGATGAAGGTAAAGAGTCAGGTATTAAGCTTAAGTTTGATTGTGTTAAATCTTTTATGAATACTGATGCTTTACAAAAGTTTAGCACTCTAAGATAGGGCCTCTTTTTGTGAATCTTTTGCTACTCATTTTGATCTCCCTAAAGAGAAGTGGTTTAAATATCATCCCCCTATTGAAGCAGAAATTAAAGAACCGATAGTTGCTAAAGAAGAAACTATCATCTAGAAACCACCTTTTCCTATTAAGATAAAAAAACATGCTAAGGTCTCAACTGTGGTCTGTAGAAGTAATATAAAAGCACCTAAACCCCCTAAGCAAATCAAAGTATAACCTAGTGTTGCTATGGTTAAGGATCTCTTGGTCAATAATATTGATGGGCATGTTATTTACTTCGTTGGTGAAGCTGCTAGAATTGCCAAACCCAATGGGAAAGATAAACATAGACCCGTTGTTGGCATGCCCGTTGTCTCAGTTAAAATAGGATGTCACTGTTATCATGGTTTATGCGACATAGGTGATAGCGTGAGTGCTATTTCTTTTACCTTATATCAAGAAATTATGAATGACATAGCACCCGCTGAAATAGAAGACATATATGTTACTATTAAACTTGCTAATAGAGACACCATCACACCACTTGGGATTGTTAGACATGTTGAAGTCTTGTGTGGGAAATAAAATACCCTGCTGATTTTCTTGTTCTTTGTTCCCCACAGGATGACTTTTGTCCAATTATCTTTGGTAGACCTTTCTTGAACACCGTTAATGCTAAAATAGATTGTAAAAAAATTGTCGGTGTTAGCTTTGGTGATGAGTCTCATGAGTTCAATTTTTCCAAGTTTAGTAGAAAACCTCATAAAAAAGAATTGCCTAGTAAGCATGAAATTATTGGTATTCCTTCTATTGTTGTACCTCCTACTAATCCTTTAGAACAATATCTGCTAGACCATGAAAATGATTTGCATATGCACGAAAGAAATGAAATAGATAGAATCTTGTTCGAACAACAACCTTTGCTTAAGCACAATTTTCCTATTGAAACTCTAAGAGGTCCTCCTCCACCTAAAGGTGATCCTGTGCTTGAATTAAAATAGTTACCTCACACTTTGAAATATGCTTATCTCAATGAGAAAAAGATTTATCCTGTTATAATTAGTGCTAACCTTTCAGAACATGAAGAAGAAAGATTATTGAAAGTTCTAAGGAAGCACCGAGCTGCTATTGGATATACTCTTGATGATCTTAAGGGCATCAGTCCCACTCTATGTCAGCACAAGATTAATATGGAACCTGATGCTAAACCCGTTGTTGATCACCAATATCGGTTAAATCCGGAGATGAAAGAAGTGGTCAGAACGGAAATGTTAAAACTTCTGGAAGCAGGTATAATCCATCCTATAGCCGATAGTAGATGGGTAAGTCTTGTCAATTGTGTCCCTAAGAAAGGAGGTATTACTGTTGTTCCTAATGATAAGAATGAACTTATTCCACAAAGAATTGTTACATGCTATAGAATGGTAATTGATTTTAGAAAAATAAACAAAGCAACTATAAAAGATCATTACCCTCTACCTTTTATTGATCAAATTCTAGAAATATTATCTAAGCACACACATTTTTGCTTCCTTGATGGATATTCTAGTTTTTCAGAAATACCTGTTTCTCAACATGATCAAGAAAAGACCACTTTTACTTGTCCTTTTGGAACTTATGCTTATAGACGTATGCCTTTTGGTTTATGCAATGCACCTGCTACCTTTCAAAGATGTATGACTGCTATATTATCTGACGTTTGTGAAAAGATTGTTGAGGTTTTCATGGATGACTTTTCTGTTTATGGGAAGTCTTTTGATTATTGCTTAAGCAATCTTGATCGAGTTTTGTAGACATGTGAGCAAACAAAACTTGTCTTGAATTGGGAGAAGTGCCACTTTATGGTTAATGAAGGTGTTTTGGGGGCCATAAAATATAAAAGAGGTTTTGAGGTGGACAAAGCTAAGGTTGATGCAATTGAGAAAATGCCATGTCCTAAAGATGTCAAAGGTATTCGTAGTTTCCTTGGTCATGCTGGTTTCTATAGGAGATTTATTAAAGACTTTTCTAAAATTTCTAGGCCTCTTACAAATCTTTTGCAAAAGCATATTCCTTTTGTTTTTTATGACGATTGTTTAGCAGCCTTCGAAACACTCAAGAAAGCCTTGATTTCTGCACCTATTGTTCAACCACCTAATTGGAACTTGCCTTTTGAAATTATGTGTGATGCTAGTGATTATGCTGTTGGTGCTATTCTAGGACAAATAATTGATAAGAAACTGAATGTTATTCACTACGCAAGTAAAACTCTAGACAGTGCACAAAGAAATCATGCTACTACTGAAAAAGAATTTCTAGCAGTGGTGTTTGCTTGTGATAAATTTAGATCCTATATTGTAGATTCAAAAGTAATTGTCCACACTGATCATGTTGCAATAAAGTATCTTATGGAAAATAAATATGCCAAACCTAGGCTTATTCGATGGGTTCTCTTGCTACAAGAATTTGATTTGCATATCACTGATAGAAAAGAAGCGGAGAACCCCGTAGATGATAACATGTCTAGGTTGGAGAATGTTCTTGATGACCCACTACCTATTGATGATAGTTTTCCTGATGAGAAATTTGCTGCAATAAATGTTTCTAATAGTACACCTTGGTATGCTGACTATGCTAATTATATTGTTGCTAAATACATGCCCCCTAGCTTTACTTACCAACAAAATAAAAAATTCTTCTATGATTTAAGACATTACTTTTGGGATGACCCACATCTTTATAAAGGAGTAGATGGTATTATTAGACGTTGTGCACCTGAGCATGAATAGGAACAAATCCTACGGAAATGTCACTCCGAAGCTTATGGAGGACATCATGCAGGAGACAGAACTGCTCACAAGGTATTGCAATCTGGGTTTTATTGGCCTACTCTCTTCAAGGATGCTCGTAAGTTCGTATCATCTTATGATGAATGTCAAAGAATAGGTAATATCGGTAAGCGTCAAGAAATGCCTATGAATTATTCACTTGTTGTTGAACCATTTGATGTTTGGGGATTTGATTACACGGGACCTTTTCCTTCCCCTAATGGGTATACACATATTTTGGTTGCTGTTGATTATGTTACTAAATGGGTAGAAGCTATTCCAACCAGTAGTACTGATCACAACACCTCTATTAAAATGCTTAAGGAAGTTATTTTCCCAAGGTTTGGAGTCCCTAGATATTTTATGACTGATGGTGGTTCACACTTTATTCATGGTGCTTTCCGTAAAATGCTTACCAAGTATGATGTTAACCATAGAGTTGCATCACCTTATCATCCTCAGTCTAGTGGTCAAGTTGAACTTAGCAATAGAGAAATAAAATTAATCTTGTAAAAGACTGTCAATAGGTACAGGAAGAATTGGTCTAAGAAATTAGATGATGCACTTTGGGCTTATAGAACAACATATAAAATCCTATGGGTATGTCTCCTTATAAAATGGTTTATGGAAAAGCTTGTCATTTGCCTCTTGAGTAACAACATAAAGCTTATTTGGCAATTAAAGAAATCAACTATGATTTCAAACTTGCCGGTGAAAAGAGGTTATTTGATATTAGCTCACTAGATGAATGGAGAACCCAAGCTTATGAAAATGCCAAGTCATTTAAAGAAAAAGTTAAAAGATGGCATGATAAAAGAATCAAAAAGCGTGAGTTCAAGGTTGGAGTATATGTTATTTTGTACAACTCTCGTTTCAGATTCTTTGCCGAAAAACTCCTCTCCAAATGTGAAGGACCCTATGTTATCGAGGGGGTTTATCGATCTGGAGCTATCAATAATGCCGAAGGTACTAACCCAAAGGTTGTTAATGGGCAACGAATAAAACATTATATCTCAGGTACGCCCATTAATGTTGAAAGCAATATCATCTAAACTATGACACCGGAAGAACACATAAAAGAAACCTTCTGGAACACCCCAGAATCGTGAAAAAAGGAGGTATGTGATACAGTAAGTAAACGGACTCCGAAAAATCTGCAAAAATATTTTCTGTCCGTTTTGGAATATAAAAATTAAGAAAATAAGAAACAACCAGGAAGGCACCCCTAGTGGGCACAAGACACCAGGGCTTGCCAGCCACGCGCCCAGGTGGGGTGTGCCCACCTCGGGTACCTTCCGGACTCCGTTTTTCTTCTGTTTGCTTGTTTACCAAGATAAAGAATCTTTATATACCCCCAAACCTATTGACCACCGTATCATGGAGAAATCTTCGGTTCTTCTTTCTTGTTGTTTTCCTGACAGATCTTAAAATATGTTGTCTCCAAATTCCGAGGAGGAGTGTCTGGTTTCTTATCAGCCCTTAGATAAAAACATCTTCAAGGACACCTATCCCTACATATGGTTCTCCTATGAGGAAGATGTAAATGAACCAGTCCCTCCTCATTTCAAGCACGAAAGCATCGAGGCATTATGCAAGAGGATAATAAAGCTCGAGATGGAGAACGATGAGTTGAGGATAGATAACTTTATCCCTCTACGTAAGCTGGAGGAAGAGAAAGACAAACCCTCTACTTCATCACCACCAACTCCTTTTTCATCACCAAAAGAAAATTGAGTGTCGGGTATGGGCACTCCCTTTGGCTTGCGCCAAGCTTGGGGGAGGTGCCCCGGTATCGTATCACCTCCACTATCTTTTGCCTTTATTTACCTTAGTTTGATCAATAGTTATCTTTTGCTTTAGATGAATAAAAGTTTAGTTCGATCCTGTATTTTCGAGAGTTGTGCTTAGTGATCTATCTTTGTAATCATATGCGAGATATATAATAAAGTTTAGTTGGAGTTTTTTTTCTTTACTTTAATGTTCAACAGAAAAAGGAAATAAATAAAAAAGATCATATGCTAAGTAATGACATCACATAAGGAAAAGTATAAGTAGAAAATTTTATTGGAGATTGACAAACGTAGCATTGGTCAATGATGCAATTCATGAAAGAATTAATAAGGGAAGAGAAGATTCACATGCAAATACACTATCTTGGAAATTTTTTGTGATTGTGAGCCCCCATCAAAATATTATATGCCAAAATTGTTGACGATGGACAAGGAAGACAACGTGATGATTTATGTTTGTTCATATTCACACAAAAGTTATATTGTCATAGATCCTTCAACATGTGGTTCTTGCCCCCCATCTTTGCTAGCCAAAAATTCCGCACCAAGTAGAGATACTACTTGTGCATCCAAAAACCCTTTAACCCAAATCTTATTTTCAAGAGTCCACCATACCTACAACCCTCTCATCTTGGGGAATAAAAATTGCTTCTAAAAGTGTTAGATCATTTAGCGTAAGAGAAAATTGAGCATTGAAATTGTGATGGAAAAGAATAAAAGCGACAAACTGCATAATAAAGGTTGCTATCATAAGGGGCAATATAACATGACGTTCTTTTGCACTAAGGGATTGAGCATAAAAACAAAAAACACATGGCAACCTCTGCTTCCCTCTGAAGGGCCTATCTTTTACTTTTATGTATTTACTTTCATGCAAGAGTCAAAGTTTTTCTCTCTATTCCATTTTATTTTTCTCTTTTGGCAAGCATCATGTGGTGCGGAAAGATCTAGGAACATATATCCAGTTGGATATGGGTAGCATGAGTTATTATTGTTGACATCACCCTTGAGGTGAATATGTTGGGAGGCGAAATTATAAGCCCCTATCTTTCTATGTGTCCGATTGAAACGTTTTTCTCATGTGTATGCGGTGAGTGTTAGCAATCATAGAAGACTATATGATGGTTGAGTATGTGGACTTGCCTCCGATACGTGACCCATCCCGAAAAGATGATGAATTGTAGTTGGAAAGTTGACTGAGAACATAGTTTATTGGTTTTAATAGAGTTTTTGCTTTATACTTCGATTGTGTGATGAATTGTCACTTATTCATGAGAAGTCTATGATAAAAATTCTATGATGAAAGTCTTATGTTTAAATTTGTTGTTGTTATAATAATGAACATGATGCTTCTATGTCCGTATTTTGTTTTTATCGACACCTCTCTCTCAAAGCATGTGGACATGCTTTTCGATTTCGGTTTTCGCTTGAGGACAAGTGAGGTCTAAGCTTGGGGGAGTTGATATGTCCATTTTGCATCATGTTTTCTTACTGTTATTTATGATGTTTTTATCCATAATAATGCTTTTTGGAGTAATTCTAATGCCTTTTCTCCCATAATATGCAAGGGATACACAAAGAGGGAGAATTCCGACAGCTCGAAATCTGGACCTGGAAAAGCTATGTCAGACCACCTATTCTGCACAACTCCAAACAAGCTGAAACTTCACGGAGATTTTTTATTAAATATTTGAGGAATATTGGAGCAAATAACTACTAGAGTGGGCCCACCAGGTGGGCACAACCTACCTGGGCGCGCCAGGCAGCCCAAGCGCGCCTGGTGGGTGATACGTCTCCTACGTATCTATAATTTTTGATTGCTCCATGCTATATTATCTACTGTTTTGGACTATATTAGGCTTTATTTTCCACTTTTATATTACTTTTGGGACTAACCTATTAAGCGGAGGCCCAGCCCAGAATTGTTGTTTTTTGCCTATTTTAGTGTTTCGAAGAAACGGAATATCAAACGGAGTCCAAACGGAATGAAACCTTCGGGAACGTGATTTTCTCAACAAATATGATCCAGGAGACTTGGACCCTCCGTCAAGAAAGCCACGAGGCGGTCATGAGGGTGGAGGGCGCGCCCCCCCTAGGGCGCGCCCCCTGCCTCGTGGGCCCCCCAAAGCTTCACCGACGTACTCCTTCCTCCTATATATACCTACGTACCCCCAAACGATCAGATACGGAGCCAAAAACCTAATTCCACCGCCGCAACCTTCTGTACCCACGAGATCCCATCTTGGGCCCTGTTCCGGAGCTCCGCCGGAAGGGGAATCCACCACGGAGGGCTTCTACATCATCACCATACCCCTTCGATGAAGTGTGAGTAGTTTACCTCAGACCTTCGGGTCCATAGTTAGTATCTAGATGGCTTCTTCTCTCTTTTTGGATCTCAATACAATGTTCTCCCCCTCTCTTGTGGAGATCTATTCGATGTAATCTTCTTTTTGCGGTGTGTTTGTTGAGACCGATGAATTGTGGGTTTATGATCAAGATTATCTATGAGCAATATTTGAATCTTCTCTGAATTATTTTATGTATGATTGGTTATCTTTGCAAGTCTCTTCGAATTATCAGTTTGGTTTGGCCTACTAGATTGGTTTTTCTTGCAATGGGAGAAGTGCTTAGCTTTGGGTTCAATCTTGCGGTGTCCTTTCCCAGTGACAGTAGGGGCAGTAAGGAACGTATTGTATTGTTGCCATCGAGGATAACAAGATGGGGTATTTATCATATTGCATGAATTTATTCCTCTACATCATGTCATCTTGCCTAAGGCGTTACTCTGTTTCCTTGAACTTAATACTCTAGATGCATGCTGGATAGCGGTCGATGAGTGGAGTAACAGTAGTAGATGCAGGCATGAGTCGGTCTACTTGTCTCGGACGTGATGCCTCTATACATGATCATACCTAGATACTCTCATAACTATGCTCAATTCTGTCAATTGCTCAACAGTAATTTCTTCACCCACCGTAAAATACTTATGCTCTTGAGAGAAGCCACTAGTGAAATCTATGGCTCCCGGGTCTATTCTCATCATATCAATCTCCATCACTTTATTATTGCTTTGCTTTTTTACTTTGCCTTTTATTTTACCTTGCATCTTTATATCAAAAATACCAAAAATATTATCTATCATCTCTATCAGATCTCACTCTCGTAAGTGACCGTGAAGGGATTGACAACCCCTAATCACGTTGGTTGCGTTGAGCTATTTGTTTTGTGTAGGTACGAGGGACTCGCGTGTGGCCTCCTACTGGATTGATACCTTGGTTCTCAAAAACTGAGGGAAATACTTACGCTACTTTGCTGCATCATCCTCTCCTCTTCGGGGAAATCCAACGCAGTGCTCAAGAGGTAGCAAGAAGAATTTCTGGCGCCGTTGCCGGGGAGGTCTACGCAAAAGTCAACATACCAAGTACCCATCACAATCCCTTATCTCCCGCACTACATTATTTTCCATTTGCCTCTCGTTTTCCTCTCCCCCACTTCACCCTTGCAGTTTTATTCGCCCTCTCTTTTCCGTTCGCCTTTTTCGTTCGCTTATCTTGTCGTCATGGCTAGTCTTATATCTTCTCCGTTGTCTCCTCAGAATGAAGTTCTAATTTTAAACAAAGGGAGGGAGAAAATCTGAAAGACGCTTGGTATAGAATTTACAATGCTCAAATAGATCTACCAGGAAGCAATCTACTTCAGTTCTTCTCCGTAATTTTTATGTAGGTGCTAATCCTTGGTATAGATATATCCTTGATACCATTACCGGAGGGAATTTCTTGGGTAGCCATACTTTTGATTCTTATAATGCTATGATAGATTTATTTGGCTCACCACCTCTTCTAGTCAATGGAACTATGTTAACTTTGGAGCATGTAATGCAAAGACTTGAAATTATTGAAAATAAAGTTGCTACCGGTGGATCTAAGGTAGGAGTAACTTTGAAAAACATTAAGGAGAAGGAACCCATGGTTAATGAGAAAATAAATCAAGATTCCACTAGAATCGATAAACTTGAGGGTATCATTACCAATTTGGGAACCGCTTTTTCTTCCGTAAAGAACACTCCAAGTCCTTCTACTAAAAATGTTAAGCTTATGTATGTTCCTAAGAATAAGGGTGAATCCTCTAGTAAGGAAAACGCGGATCATAAATCTATAAGTATTCATCCCAATCTTTTTGCTTTCATTAAGTAACCATTTGCTACAAATGAATTTTTTAATCTTGTGCCTAGAAGTTTGATAATTACTAGAAATAAAGAAATTCCTAAGGAAGGTAGATGCCTCATTGAAGAGTTGCCTACCAAAGATGGCAATACTTATATATATCCTTGCTTTTATGCCTAACTAGGGGCGTTAAACGATAGCGCTTGTTGGGAGGCAACCCAATTTTATTTTAGTTTTTTGTTTTTGTTTCTGTTTAGGAATAAATAATCCATCTACCTTCTGTTTAGATGTGGTTTTATCTTTTAATTAGTGTTTGTGCCAAGTTAAACCTATAGGATCTTCTTGGAGATAGTTATTTGATCTTGCTGTAATTTCCAGAAACTTTCGGTTCAGGAAAACAATTATTAAAAATCATCAGAACGTGATAAAATAGTTATTCCAATTGCTGATGATCAATAAACAAATTTCCTAGGTCGTCCTATTTTGGCTGTTTTTTTGGAGTTCCATAAGTTTGCGTTAGTTACAGATTACTACAGACTGTTCTATTTTTGACAAATTCTGTTTTTCGTGTGTTGTTTGCGTATTTTGATGAATCTATGGCTAGTAAAATAGTTTATAATCCATAGAGAAGTTGGAATACAGTAGGTTTAACACCAATTTAAATAAAGAATTAGTTCATTACAGTACCTTGAAGTGGTCTTTTGTTTTCTTTCTCTAACGGAACTCACGAGATTTCTGTTGAGTTTTGTGTTGTGAAGTTTTCAAGTTTTGGGTGAAAGATTTTTGATGGATTATGGAACAAGGAGTGGAAAGAGCCTAAGCTTGGGGATGCCCATGGCACCCACAAGATAATATAAGGACACCAAAAAGCCAAAGCTTGGGGATGCCCTGGAAGGCATCCCCTCTTTCATCTACTTCCATCGGTAACTTTACTTGGAGCTATATTTTTATTCACCACATGATATGTGTTTTGCTTGGAGCGTCTTGTATGATTTGAGTCTTTGATTTTTAGTTTACCACAATCATCCTTGCTGTACACACCTTTTGAGAGAGCCATGCATGGTTTGGAAATTGTTAGAATACTCTATGTGCTTCACTTATATCTTTTGAGTTATATAGTTTTGCTCTAGTACTTCACTTATATCTTTTAGAGCACGGTGGTGGATTTGTTTTATAGAAACTATTGATCTCTCATGCTTCACTTAGATTATTTTGAGAGTCTTAAATAGCATGGTAATTTTATTAATAATAATATGCTTGGTATTCAAGATTTGTAAAACTTTCTTTTGAGTGCGTTGAATACTAAGAAAAGTTTGATGCTTGATAATTGTTTTGAGATATGAAGGTGATAATATCGAAGTCGTGCTAGTTGTGTAGTTGTGAATTTGAGAAATGCTTGTGTTGAAGTTTGCAAGTCCCGTAACATGCACGTATGGTAAATGTTATGTAACAAATTTGAAGCATGAGGTGTTATTTGATTGTCCTCCTTATGAGTGGCGGTCGGGGACGAGCGATGGTCTTTTCCTACCAATCTATCCCCCTAGGAGCATGCGCGTAGTGCTTTGGTTTTTGATGGCTTGTAGATTTTTGCAATAAGTATATGAGTTCTTTATGACTAATGTTGAGTCCATGGATTATATGCACTCTCACCCTTCCATCATTGCTAGCCTCTTCGGTACCGTGCATTGCCCTTTCTCACATTGAGAGTTGGTGCAAACTTCGTCGGTGCATCCAAACCCCGTGATATGATACGCTCTTTCACACATAAACCTCCTTATATCTTCCTCAAAACAGCCACCATACCTACCTATTATGGCATTTCCATAGCCATTCCGAGATATATTGCCATGCAACTTTCCACCATACCGTTCATCATGACACATTCATCATTTTCATATTGCTTAGCATGATCATGTAGTTGACATAGTATTCGTGGCAAAGCCACCGTTCATAATTCTTTCATACATGTCACTCTTGATTCATTGCATATCCCGGTACACCGCCGGAGGCATTCATATAGAGTCATACTTTGTTCTAGTATCGAGTTGTAATCATTGAGTTGTAAATAAATAGAAGTGTGATGATCATCATTCAATAGAGCATTGTCCCAATAAAAACAGAGAAAGGCCAAAGAAAAAAAAAACAAGGCCCAAAAAAAAGAAGAAAAAGAAAAAGGGGCAATGCTACTATCCTTTTTTCCACACTTGTGCTTCAAAGTAGCACCATAATCTTCATGATAGAGAGTCTCTAGTTTTTTCATTTTCATATACTAGTGGGAATCTTTCATTATAGAACTTGGCTTGTATATTCCAACAATGGGCTTCCTCAAATGCCCTAGGTCTTCGTGAGCAAGCAAGTTGGATGCACACGCACTTAGTTTCTTTTGTTGAGCTTTCATACATTTATAGCTCTAGTGCATCCGTTGCATGGCAATCCCTACTCCTTGCATTAACATCTATCGATGAGCATCTCCATAGCCTATTGATTAGCCTCGTTGATGTGAGATCTTCTCCTTTTTGTCTTCTCCACATAACCCCATCATCATACTCTATTCCACCCATAGTGTTATATCCATGGCTCACGCTCATGTATTACACAAAGGTTTATAAGTTTGAGATTACTAAAGTATGAAACAATTGCTTGGCTTGTCATCGGGGTTGTACATGATGAGAGCATTCTTGTGTGACAAAAATGGAGCATGACTAAACTATATGATTTTGTAGGGATGAACTTTCTTTGGCCATGTTATTTTGAGAAGACATAATTGCTTAGTTAGTATGCTTGAAGTATTATTATTTTTATGTCAATATAAACTTTTGTCTTGAATCTTTTGGATCTGAATATTCATACCACAATTAAGAAGAACTACATTGAAATTATGCCAAGTAGCACTCCGCATCAAAAATTCTCTTTTTATCATTTACCTACTCGAGGACGAGCAGGAATTAAGCTTGGGGATGCCTGATACGTCTCCAACGTATCTATAATTTGTGATTGCTCCATGCTATATTATCTACTATTTTGGACTATATTGGGCTTTATTTTCCACTTTTATATTACTTTTGGGACTAACCTATTAACCGGAGGCCCAACCCAGAATTGCTGTTTTTGCCTATTTCAGTGTTTCGAAGAAACGGAATATCAAACGTAGTACAAACAGAATGAAACCTTCGGGAACGTGATTTTCTCAACAAATAAGATCCAGGAGACTTGGACCCTCCGTAAAGAAAGCCACGAGGGTGGAGGGCACGCCCCATACCTCATGGGCCCCCCGAAGCTCCACCGACGTACTCCTTCCTCCTATATATACCTACGTACCCCCAAACGATCAGATACGGAACCAAAAACCTAATTCCACCGCCGCAACCTTCTGTACCCACAAGATCCCATCTTGGGGCCTGTTCCGGAGCTCCGCCGGAAGGGGAATCCACCATGAAGGGCTTCTACATCATCACCATACCCCTCCAATGAAGTGTGAGTAGTTTACCTCAGACCTTCGGGTCCATAGTTAGTAGCTAGATGGCTTCTTCTCTCTTTTTGGATCTCAATACAGTTCTCCCCCTCTCTCATGGAGATCTATTCGATGTAATCTTCTTTTTCTGGTGTGTTTGTTGAGACCGATGAATTGTGGGTT
This sequence comes from Aegilops umbellulata, assembly GCA_032464435.1. Classification (NCBI taxonomy): domain Eukaryota; kingdom Viridiplantae; phylum Streptophyta; class Magnoliopsida; order Poales; family Poaceae; genus Aegilops; species Aegilops umbellulata. The sequence continues at coordinate 344,988,855 of CP136055.1, read as the reverse complement.
TATGATCAAGATTATCTATGAGCAATATTTGAATCTTCTCTGAATTCTTTTATGTATGATTGGTTATCTTTGCAAGTCTCTTTGAATTATCAGTTTGGTTTGGCCTACTAGATTGGTTTTTCTTGCAATGGGAGACGTGCTTAGCTTTGGGTTCAATCTTGTGGTGTCCTTTCCCAGTGACAGTAGGGGCAGCAAGGAATGTATTGTATTGTTGCCATCGAGGATAACAAGATGGGGTATTTATCATATTGCATGAATTTATTCCTCTACATCATGTCATCTTGCCTAAGGTGTTACTCTATTTTCTTGAACTTAATACTCTAGATGCATGCTGGATAGCGGTTGATGAGTGGAGTAATAGTAGTAGATGCAGGCAGGAGTCGGTCTACTTGTCTCGGACGTGATGCCTATGTACATGATCATACCTAGATACTCTCATAACTATGCTCAATTCTGTCAATTGCTCAACAGTAATTTGTTCACCCACCGTAAAATACTTATGCTCTTGAGAGAAGCCACTAGTGAAATCTATGGCCCCCGGGTCTATTCTCATCATATCAATCTCCATCACTTTATTATTGCTTTGCTTTTTTACTTTGCCTTTTATTTTACCTTGCATCTTTATATCAAAAATACCAAAAATATTATCTATCATCTCTATCAGATCTCACTCTCGTAAGTGACCGTGAAGGGATTGACAACCCCTAATCGTGTTGGTTGTGTTGAGTTATTTGTTTTGTGTAGGTACGAGGGACTCGTGTGTGGCCTCCTACTGGATTGATACATTGGTTCTCAAAAACTGAGGGAAATACTTACACTACTTTGCTGAATCACCCTCTCCTCTTCGGGGAAATCCAACGCAATGCTTAAGAGGTAGCAGTGGGTTGTGCACACCCAGGCCCACCTCTGGTGCCCATCATCTGGTATATAGGTCATTTTGACCTAGAAAAATAAGGAGAAGACTTTCGGGACGGAGCGCGCCGTCTCGAGGCAGAAATTGGGCAGGAGCACTTTTTCCCTCCGGAGGAGCGATTCCGCTGGGGGAACTTCCCTCCCGGAGGGGGAAATCATCGACATCATCATCACCACCAACTCTCCCATCTTGGGGAGGGCAATATCCATCAACATCTTCAACAACACCATCTCCTGTGTACGCGATGAGTGTTAGCAATCACAGAAGACTATAAGCCCCTATCTTTCTATGTGTGTGGTTGAAACATTTTGCTCATGTGTACGCGATGAGTGTTAGCAATCATAGAAGACTATATGATGGTTGAGTATGTGGACTTGCCTAAAGGCTCCGATACGTGACCCTTCCTAAAAAGATGATGAATTGTAGTTGCAAAGTTGACTGAGAACATAGTTTGTTGGTTTCTAATAGAGTTTATGATTTATACTTCGATGTTGTGATGAATTGTTACTTATTCATGAGAAGTCTATGATAAAAGTTATATGATAAAAGTTTTATGTCAATGTTTGTTATTGTTATAATAATTTACATGATGCCTCTATGTCCGTATTTTGTTTTTATCAACACCTCTCTCTCTAAGCATGTGGACATGTTTTTTGATTTCGGTTTTCGCTTGAGGACAAGCGAGGTCCAAGCTTGGCGAGTTCATACGTCCATTTTGCATCATGTTTACCTACTGTTATTTATCATGCTTTTATGCATAATAATGATTTGTGGAGTAATTCTAATACCTTTTCTCTCATAATATGCAAGGTTCACACAAAGAGGGAAAATTCCGGCAGCTGGAAATCTGGACCTGAAAAAGCTACGTCGGGCTATGATGACCCACAAGTATAGGGGATCAATTGTAGCTCTTTTTGATAAGTAAGAGTGTCGAACCCAACGAGGAGCAGAAGGAAATGACAAGTAGTTTTCAGTAAGGTAATGTCTGCAAGTGCTGAAATTGTAAGTAGCGGAGTAGTTTGATAGCAAGATAATTTGTACCGAGCAAGTAACGATAATAGTAAGAAAAGTGCAGCAAGGTAGCCCAATCCTTTTGAGGCAAAGGACAGGCCAAAACGGTCTCTTATGATAAGGAAAGCATTGTTGAGGGTACATGGGAATTTCATCTAGTCACTTTCATCATGTTGGTTTGATTTGTGTTCTCTACTTTGATAATTTGATATGTGGGTGGACCGGTGCTTAGGTGTTGTTCTTACTTGAACAAACCTCCTACTTATGATTAACCCTCCCACAAGCAACCGCAACTACGAGAAAAGTATTAAGAATAAATTCTAACCATAGCATTAAACATTTGGATCCAATCGGCCCCTTATGAAATAGCGCATAAACTGGGGTTTAAGCTTCTATCACTCTCGGAACCCACCATCTAATTGCTACTCCACAATGCATTGCCTTAGGCCCAAACATGGTGAAGTGTCATGTAGTCGACGTTCACATGACACCACTAAGGGAATAACAACATACATACTATCAAAATATCGAACACATATCAAGTTCACATGATTAATTGCAACATGATTTCTCCCGTGACCTCAAGAACAAAAGTAACTACTCACAAATGATAAACATGTTCATGATCAGAGGAGTATTAAATAGCATAATGGATCTGAACATATAATCTTCCACCAAATAAACCATATAGTAATCAACTATAAGATGTAATCAAGACTACTAGTCACCCACAAACACCAATATATAGTTTCGATAACAATATTAAACACAAGATATGAACTATGGTTTGAGAGGAGATGGTGCTGTTGAAGATGTTGATGGAGATTGGCCTCCACAAGATGGGAGAGTTTTTGGTGAGGATGATGACGATGATTTCCCCCTCCGGGAGGGAAGTTCCCCTGGCGGAATCGCTCCGCCGGAGGGCAAAAGTGCTCCTGCTCAAGTTCCGCCTCGAGACGGCGGCGCTCCGTCCCGAAAGTCTTCTCCTTATTTTTTTTCTAGGTCAAAATGACTTATATACCAGAAGATGGGCACCAGAGGTGGGCCGATGAGGCCACAACCCACCAGGGCGCGCCTGGGGGATAGGCGCGCCCAGGTGTGTTGTGCCCACCTGGTGGCCCCCCTCTGGTGTTTATTGGCTCCAATATTTCTCAAATAATCCATAAAAAATCTTCGTAAATTTTCAGCTCATTTGGAGTTGTGCAGAATAGGTGGCCTGACGTAGCTTTTCCACGTCCAGATTTCCAGCTGCCAGAATTCTCCCTCTTGGTGTGTTCCTTGTAAATTATGAGAGAAAAGGCATTAGAATTACTGCAAAAAGCATTATTATGGATAAAAACATTATAAATAACAGTAAGGAAACATGATGCAAAATGGATGTATTAGGCTACCTATTCTACACAATTCTAAATGAGTTGAAACTTCACGAGGAATTTTTATGGAATAAATAAGAATTATTGGAGTGAATAACTACCATAGGGGTCCCACCAGGTGGGCACAATCCACCTGAGTGCGCCAGGGAGCCCAGGCGCGCCCTGGTGGGTTGTGCCCATCTTCTGGTATATAAGTCATTTTGACCTAGAAAAAAATAAGGAGAGGACTTTCAGGATGGAGCACTGCCGTCTCGAGGCGGAACTTGGGCAGGAGCACTTTTGCCCTCCGGCGGAGCGATTCCACCGGGGGAACTTCTCTCCTGGAGGAGAAAATCATCGTCATCATCATCACCAACAACCCTCTCATCTTGGGGAGGCCAATCTTCACCAACATCTTTACTAGCACCATCTCCTCTCAAATGCTAGTTCATCTCTTGTGTTCAATCTTTGTACCGAAACCTCAGATTCATACCTGTGGGTGACTAGTAGTGTTGATTACATCTTGTAGTTGATCACTATATGGTTTATTTGGTGGAAGATTATATGTTCAGATCCATTATGCTATTTAATACCCCTCTGATCATGAACATGTTTATCACTTGTGAGTAGTTACTTTTGTTCTTGAGGTCACAGGAGAAATCATGTTGCAAGTAATCATGTGAACTTGATATGTGTTTGATATTTTGAAAATATGTATGTTGTGATTCCCTTACTGGTGTCATGTGAACGTCGACTACATGACACTTCACCATATTTGGGCCTAGGGCAATACATTGTGGAGTAGTTATTAGATGACGGATTGCTAGAGTGACAGAAGCTTAAACCCTATTTTATGCGCTACTTCGTAAGGGACCGATTTGGATCCAAAAGTTTAATGCTACGGTTAGATTCTATCTTAATACTTTTCTCGTAGTTGCGGATGCTTGCGAGGGGGTCAAACATAAGTAGGAGGTTTGTTCAAATAAGAACATCACCTAAGCATCGATCCACCCACATATCAAATTATCAAAGTAGTGAACACAAATCAAGCCAACATGGTGAAAGTGACTAGATGAAATTCCCGTGTGCCCTCAAGAATACTTTGCTTATTTTAAGAAACCGTTTTGTCCTGTCCTTTTCCACAAAAGGATTGGGCTATCTTGCTGCATATTATTTGTCATTACCGTTATGTGTTCATTACAAATTATCCTGCTACCAAATTATCTGTTACTTACAATTTCAGCGCTTGCACACATTACCTTGCTGAAAACCACTTGTCATTTCCTTCTGCTCCTCGTTGGGTTCGACACTCTTACTTACCGAAAGGACTACGATTGATCCCCTATACTTGTGGGTCATCAACGGGCTTGATTTTATCGACAGGCATAATGAGTCGTTAATGGGCCGTATTTGATGACGCTATGGAAACGACCCAACGGATTAACGGGCCACAAACGGGCCGACTTTAACCATGGGTTGAATTTGGCCCACAACCGGAACATGCCAGTAATGGACCGTAAGTAATCGAATGCTGCAAATCAGACCATGAATAAATGCGCCCTTAGAAGGCCGAAAGATAACACGAGCTGGAAATGACCCAATGGAATAATGAGACGTTAATGGGTATAAAGTGATACATTGTTCATTACGGGCCAGTTTCACCACGGGCCGTTAATGGGCCAAGAGTTACGAAGGGCCTCATATGGGTCGAAAGACGTCATGGGCCATACACGGGTCGGAAGTTACAACGGTCTGGAATCATATTGGACGGCCTAGATGATGCTACTGGGCCTAATTCGGATAGGCCATAATGGGCCATGAGTTAGCGGGATTTAAAATGGGCTATATGTGAACAGGCCATTAACAGGCTTTAAGTGGGTCGGTCGTTACCTTTTGACCAGGTCAAACGGGCCGGCCATTTGACCTGAATGAACCACTGTTGGGCCGAGCCATGTGTCGACGTATCATAGGTGCTTCCCGTCCATTCACTGGATGACAACTGTCCAAACGCTGAGCCAACACGTGGATCCGCCGACGAATGAGAATTTTACACGTGGAAAATCCCCATTGGTCCAGGTTGTTAACAGGTTATCAGATCCAAACCAACACTCGATAGCTTAATGGCGACCCGTTATGGTGGATGCCATGTGTCGATTACCCTTGACGAAAGTGCTTCCATGACGCGCCATTTATCGTCATGGAAGTGGACACTTCCATGATGATAATGTTGGTATTGTCATGGAACACTTCTACGACAACACAAGTATGATTGTCTTGATTATGTCATAAATCGTCATGGATGTACATGCATGACAGAAAACATGACCTACTATGACAAACACGTGTCATCATGGAAGTGGCTTTTTTGTAGTGAATGCAGTGCATGTCCGTGTCCAACACGAACCCTTCAGTTCAAGGACACCTAGTAGCACCTCAATTTTATGAGCACACCACTAGGCGTACTTGACGTGCAAAGGTGCAACATCGGGAATGGAAATTTCTTGATATTAACGAGGGATCTTTCTATCATTCTAACATGCATAGAAAACAAGTAGCATAACAATCACAAGTAAACATATATTGTGAAATAGTATGGCTCCTTCATGGATGTTCTTCCAGGTCGACTCCGAATCCGATGACCATCTAGGAACTCCATCTTGTTTGTCATGCCGGGACGCCAAGCCACCAACCTGATCTCTGTTATCCAACTACTACAACTAGTAATGAATTTTACATAGAGTCACAAGTCGACACGCAAGTCATTATACATTATAATGACAACACTTTGGCTCCTGCCGGCTAACAAACATGACACGCATGCCATGTATAATTTACACACATGCATCACATACACATGAGCCATACTATTCACATCAAACCCTGCAACATAAAGTTCTGCATAGAATCGCTTTCTACCGGTTTGAGTGATCGTGTACGAAATACAAGGCGCAACGCAGACAGTGGTTTTTGGAAATCACATATCACATTTGCACTCCGATCATGCCGAATTTTCTGATCTGACCGATCTTATCAATCATCGTAAATCCAGATCAGATTTACATTTCACTTTTAACCACGATGGCAGATACCGACCGATAGGGGTAGATTGTGTCACGACCTCATCCATTCCGATCATCAAAAAACATAGCCACATCAATCCCCATGTGCAGTTGATCTCATCAACCGTGCACACAACCGACTCATAAACGACAACACATCTCATTTGTCGCCTACACATATCTAATATGCATACGATCTGAGTCCAAATCCTATATCAGAGGCTCTGATACCACTGTTGAGTTATACAGTAGGGTGCATCGGCTGCAAATTAAAATTTTCCTACGCGCAGAACAACCAAGAACATGCTACGGCAGATGGGTCACAGATCGTTATTGCTACTTCTTGAGCTTGCGTTGGTTTTTCCTTAAAGATTAAAGGGTGATGCAGCATAGTGATACGTCTACAACGTATCTATAATTTTTTATTGTTCCATGCTATTATATTAACTATTTTGGATGTTTTAAATGCATTAATATGCTATTTCATATTATTTTTGGGACTAACCTATTAACCTAGAGCCCAGTGCCAGTTCCTGTTTTTCCTTATTTTTGAGTTTCGCATAAAAGAAATACCAAATGGAATGAAACCTTCGCGATGATTTTCTTGGACTAGAAGACAACTAGGAGACTTTGAGATGAAGTCACAAGATCCACGAGGCGGACACAAGGATGGAGGGCGCACCCCCCGTGACCTTCCTGACCTAATTATTTCGCCTATATATTCCCAAATATCCCCAAACCACCAGAGGAGTCCATGAAAACACTTTTCCACCACCGCAACCTTCTATACCCGTGAAATCCCATCTAGGGACCTTTTCCGGCACCCTGCAGGAGGGTGATTCGATCATGGAGGGCTTCTACATCAACTCTATTGCCCTTCCGATGAAACGTGAGTTGTTTACCACAGACCTACGGGTCCACAGCTAGTAGCTAGATGGCTTCTTCTCTCTTTGATTCTCAATTCCATGTTCTCCTCGATGTTCTTGGAGATCTATTCGATGTAGTACTGTTTTGCGGTGTGTTTGCCGATATCTGATGAATTGTGGAATTATGGTCAGCTTAACTTTGAATATTATTCGAATCTTCTCTGGATTCTTTTATGCGTGATTTGATATCTTTGTAATTCTCTTCGAACTATCGGTTTGGTTTGGCCGACTAGATTGGTTTTTCTTTCAATGGGAGAAGTGCTTAGCTTTGGGCTCAATCTTGCGGTGTCCTTTCCCAGTGACAGTAGGGGCAGCAAGGCACGTATTGTATTGTTGCCATCGAGGATAAAAAGATGTGGTTTTCATCATATTGCTTGAGTTAATTCCTCTACATCATGTCATCTTACTTAATGCGTTACTCCGTTCTTTATGAACTTAATACTCTAGATACATGCTGGATAGCGGTCGATGTGTGGAGTAATAGTTAAGCACCTCTCCCATTGCAAGAAAAACCAATCTAGTTGGACAAACCAAACCTATAATTCAAAGAGAAATACAAAGATATCAAATCATGCATATAAGAATTCAGAGAAGATTCAAATAATATTCATAGATAAGTTGTTCATAAATCCACAATTCATCGGATCTCGACAAACACACCGCAAAAGAAGATTACATCAAATAGATCTCCAGAACATCGGGGAGAACATGGTATTGAGAATCAAAGAGAGGGAAGAAGACATCTAGCTACTAGCTATGGACCCATAGGTCTGAGGTAAACTACTCACGCTTCATCGGAAGGGCAATAGGGTTGATGTAGATGCTCTCCGTGATCGAATCACCCTCCGACGGGATGCCGGAGAAGGCCCCAAGATGGGATGTCATGGTGTAACGCTCGGATAATTATGCTACAGTAATCTCATGCTAATGATGCCATGTCATCACGATTCCTGTTGATAACCCCGCGATGATTCAATCAAATTCGGATTCAAATTTCAATTTAAACAAAAGGCAAAAGTAAAAAAGGGGGAAACAAGCAAACAAAATAAAACAAAGAAGAACCCCTGGGCCTCGGCCCACTCCCCTGGCCTATAGGCCACACCCGACCGAACCCTATCCCCATCTCCCCCCAGATCCACCCACGACCCCCACTCTCTACCTCGTTTCTCCCTTCCCACTCGCCTGCATCGGGGAGGAGCCCGATCCCACGCCTACGCCGCCGGCGCCCATCCCCAGCGTGGCCCTAGCCGCGCCGCCCGACGCCACCGCCCGCCTCTCCGTCTCCTCCCGCACGGCACCCCCCCCCCCCCTCGACCCGTGCTGGAACAGGGGCACAACCCTGCGGCGCCCCGATCCCAGACGCCGCACTATCGCCGGACTTCCTCGTCCCCGTCGCCGTCGTCTGCCTCGTCCTCTCCCTCGCCGGACCACCCCGAGCCACGCCGCCCCTCTTCCCAGCATTGAACGTGAGGACCCCCCCCCCCCGGTCTCCCCTTCCTCCTATCAACGCCGTGCGCGCCCGCGGACCTGGCTGTCGCCACTCGTCGCGGTCACCCGCACCCTCCCCTCGTGCACTCACGCTCCCGCGTCCCCGCAGCTCCCTCGCTCGCCGCGCCGTCCGTCGTCTTCCGCACCATCGCGGCCGCCCTCTCGCTTGCCCGCGCCACTGCCCCACGGCCCCGCTCGCTGCCTCCACCTGCCGCCCGCTGGTGGCGCCGCGCCGCGCCCCGGTGGCCACGCCCCGTTCCCCCTGGTCCGGCTCGGCGCCGCGCGGGTTACACCCGCAACCGCGCCCGGTGGCGCCCAGCACCCGCACCGCGCGCCCGCTATGGCCCCTTGGGCCAATGACAGTGGACCCCACCCTGTTAAAAAATAAAAAATAAATAAAATTAGTTAATTAATTAATTAGCGAATTAATTAATTAACTTAATATAATTGACCTACTTAATTAACCAAATTACCTAGTTAGTTAATTAAACCTGTAGTTAGTTCAAACAGACAATGACTGAACGGCCCCACACGTCAGGGTTGACCCTCGTCAACTATGTTGACTGCTGATGTCATGTTGACATCATGCTGATGTAATAATACTCCTTTTTCGAATTAACTTAAGTATTAATATTATTAGAAAATCAATTAAAACTTTGGAAATTAATATAAATTAATCCGTAACTCGGATGAAAAAGTTTTCTATATGAAAGTTGCTCAAAACGACGAGACAAATCGGAATACGCGCTCCGTTCGTCCGCCACACGTCCCTAGCATAGCGAACATGCAACTTTCCCCTCCGTTTCATCTGTCCGAAAAATGCCAAACTTCAGGAAAACATTCTCGGATGTTCTCCCCCTTCGCCTGTATCGGGTAGCACCGCGTTAGAACATGTCTAGCTCTGTTTGTTGTCCTGTTATGCACTTGCTTGCTATGTATTTATTGTTTCTTCCCCATCTTCTCACCGGTAGACCCCGAGACCGTTGATGCTGCCCCTGTGATCGACTACGTCACCGACGATCCTTCTTCCCTTTCAGGGGAGCTTCCAGGCAAGCCCCCCCTGATCATCCCGATATCACCCATTCCATTATCTCATGCTTGCATTAGATTTTGCTATTGTATTTGATTGCTCCTATTCTGATGCATAGCCTGCTTATGCACCTGCTATTGTTACCTACCTGCTGCTCCTAAACTGCTTAGTATAGGTTGGCTAGTGATCCATCAGTGACCCCCACTTGTCCTTGTTGCCCCTGCTTCATCATTGACGACTCGATCTACGTGATCGACGACCAGAGCCCGACACCTCACCTCACATCACGCGCCTTTTGTTGCTTGACTCTGCAAAGCTACTATCGAGTGCCGAGGGTGATGCCTCATAACGCACTCCTGATGATAATTCTGTAGTGTAGCTATTCGGTCATGGTCATCGAGGGTGATTTCCTCTTTCACCATTCCCGATACGGCTCTGTCGTTCAACACCTCAAGTGTGAACCTCAAGGGTGGTCCCTCTTATGTTCACCTTAATGATTACATTGAGTGGAATCCTCCGAGGGTGATTCCTTGGGTTTTCCCTTTGATGTTTGGACACACGGATACCTTGACATTACTTGAGACCTTTGGGAAAGTTGGGCGGGCCCGGAGAGCACCCGCAAGATGGTTACGAGGCACGGCCGGGCCGGCAGGCCGCCCCCAAGTGGGCTGGGCTAGCCCTTGCCGTATTTCCTCGAGACGAGGCGACGGGGTCACATTATCGTGAGTCTCTGCTCGTCTCCGCAAGCTAATAATACACTAAGGTTTGGGTATTTGTTCTGAATTGGCCTTTGGCCTTTACGCACCAACCACCACGCGAGAATAGTTATGGGCCTCGACGTCGTGGTATCAGCCGAAGCTTTGTCAGACGTCCAGTTCTGCATTGCGGCACGGCCTGGTCGGCGCCCGAGTGGAGGTGGCCTGTATCGCCCTGCGCGCGATGATCCGGAGTGCAACGGGCAATGGGCCCAGACCCCGGAGTGCTTAGGATGTAGACCGGCGGGGACCTCTCTGCGAGCCTAGGTCGGGCTGCGACATGTTGAGCTTCCAAGGCCGGGCATTGACCCAGAAAAGTGTGTTCGGCCAGAGTGATCGAGCGTGTTGGAAAACGTGGTGCACCCCTGTAGGGAAGATACATATTCGAATACCGAGTCCACGGTAATGGACGTTCAGTCTTATATCTTTATCTAATACAACTAGAAAGGGATACTTAAGTTATGTGGCTCCGGGATTGCTTTCTCGCAGGGAGTCGAGGAAGGATCACTGGGCATTAATGTTACAACATGCTTGTTAATTATAACTGCTATTCTTTACTCTTCTACATGTTGCAAGACGCTTGGAGCTGCTTGAAGATGCTAGTCTTCGATAGGCTAGGCCTTCCCCTCTATTCTGGCATTCTGCAGTTCAGTCCACAGATACAGCCCTTCCATTTGATACCAATGCATACTTAGCATAGATCTTATGCTTGCGAGTACTTTGGATGAGTACTCACGGTTGCTTTGCTACCCCTTTTCCCCCTTCCTTCTTCTTTCCGGTTGATGCAACCAGATGGTGGATCCTTGGAGCCAGATGCCACCATCGACGGATGCTACTACGTGGAGACCACCGACGACCAGGAGTAGTTAGGAGGTCCCGGGCAGGAGGCCTTGCCTCTTCGATCGTTGATTTTTGTGCTAGCCTTCTTAAGGCATCCTTGTCTAACTTATGTCTATACTCAGATATTGTTTCTTCCGCTGACTCTTGTGTATCGAGCTTGTAGTCGAGCCCTCGAGGCCCCTGGCTTGTAATATGAAGCTTGTATTATTTTATTTGTGTCTAGAGTTGTGTTGTGATATCTTCCCGTGAGTCTCTGATCTTGATCGTACACATTTGCATGCATGATTAGTGTACGGTCGAATCGGGGGCGTCACAAGTTGGTAGCAGAGCCGACTGCCTGTAGGATCCCCCTTTCCAACTCCTTGGCTGAAGTTGAGTCTAGTCTTTGAAAAAGTGATTTAATAACATGGTTTACTGGCCCATGTCGCCAATTGGGTGGTATTAGGATCTTTTACTCCTCGTCTATACTCTGAGACTCTGATATCTTTCCTCTATTCGGGTTAAATGATTTTGCTAACTCTATCCTAGGTTCTCGTGATCACATCCATCCGAAGTTTTGTAATATGCCTTTCTTGAATTGAGGGCCAGGATCTGCTACACATTGTTCACGGGCCGCAGGATCCTTTTATCGGGGGCACCCTGCATCGTCCCCTGCAGATTCCTCGCTCTAGCGGTTTTCTCCAACATGGATGTAGCCTTTGCTATGTCTTGTTGTTGTATCCTTCCATCACATGCCAGCGTGCCGCCTAGTATGTCTAGGATGATTCTCTTGTCTGAACTCATACTAACAACGTGTAAATGGCTCTGTATATGTATATGTATGTCTTTAATGACTACTGCTTTGTACATACTGCGCCCTTGCTCATTGTTCAAGTTACATCATGAATGACTCCATACACCCGCTCCACCCCTTGTTAAATGCTCCCTGATGTTTTTAGCAGGATGGCTGGTGATCCTCCACCTCCTCCCTATATTGCTGCAATGATGCAGCAGTTTGGGCTGAATCGTCAGTTTATGACTGGAGTAATGTCCCAGTTTCCGAACCAAAATGCTCATCAACAGCCTACCCCAATAACACTGCCAAAATTTGTGCACCTCAACCCGTCTGTTTTCGGCAACTCCACCAATCCTATGGATGCCGATGATTGGCTTCGTGACATCCTGTTTGAGATGGAGTCAGCTAATGTTGCCCCTGCCAGTTATGTCACCTTTGCGACATTTCACCTAAAGGGTTCAGCTGCTCAATGGTGGGAAAGCCGCAGGGGTATGCTGCCTGCAGAGACTATAACCACTTGGCAAGAATTTCAGTCAGCCTTTCGTGCACGGCACATTCCTCAAGGTCTGATAGACCAGAAGAAGAAGGACTTCCGCAAACTCTCACAGGGCACAATGATTGTGGATGAATATCAGAGGAAGTTCCTTGAATTATCTCGCTATGTTGCGGATGATGTCTGCACTGATGCTCGCAAGCAGGAGAAATTCCGTGAAGGACTGTGTCCTGATATAAATCTCGCACTTGTTGCTCATGATTGTGCCGACTTTGCGATGCTTGTTAGCCAAGCTTTTCGAACTGAAACTGGTCTGACTGAGTACCAGGAGTCGCTCAAGCGTACCAGAGATGTTGGCCCATCCTCGAGTCAGCCTGCTCAGAAACGTCGAGTCTGGATCCCACACAATGTTCATCACCGACCTGCTCCAACACCAAGGTCGTCTTATGTTGCACCTCGCCTGCCTCCGCCGCCGAGACAACTAAATATTCAGGTTGGACAGTCCAATGTTGTGGCTCCTCTCCATAATGATGGTTTATGCCGCAAGTGTGGACAGTCAGGGCACCTTGCTATCAACTGTCGCCAGGGTCAGCCGCTAAATGCTTCACGCCCTCCTGTTGGTCGTAAGAAGGGCCGTCGAACCCATCATACCGGAAGTTGTAGTGCTGGACCGCCTGCCATGAGTGCTGGTCAAGTCACCCATGTCAAGATGGAAGAAGCTCGTGAGTCCCCAAAAATTGTGATGGGTACCCTTCGCGTTAATTCAGTGCCAGCTTCTGTTCTCTTTGATTCAGGAGCATCGCATGCTTTTGTGTCCCAACAATTTGCTCAGTTGCATGGGTTAGATATGGAAAACTTGCCCACTCCTTTAGCGGTTCAATCTCCGGGATCCAAGTGGCAAAACACAATGTTAAGCCCTCGCAACCAAATTGAAATTGGAGGTCTATTATTTCCGGCTTCTCTCATTGTACTCTGACCTTCCAACATAGACATCATTCTTGGTATGGACTGGTTGACAGCCCATAATGCTTTGATTGAATGTGCTACCAAGACAGTCCAGCTCACTCATCCTTCTGGCCAGGCAGTCCAATACTTAGCCCGAGCAGCTCAGGATGCCGAGAATGAGATATATGTTCTGAATGCATTGAATGCTTCACCTCTTGAGGGAATAGAGAACATTCGAGTCGTTCGTGATTTCGAAGATGTCTTTCCAAAAGAACTTCCAGGAATACCCCCTGCTAGAGTTGTCGAATTCGTCATAGACTTGAAACCGGGCACAACTCCTATTGCCAAGCGACCCTACAAGATGCCGCCGCATGAACTCCTTGAGCTCAAGGAGGAAATCGACACTTCACTTCGTCAGGGTTTTATCCGTCCAAGTTCCTCAGCTTGGGGAGAACCTTCTCTCTTTGTCAAGAAGAAGGATGGAACTAATCGTTTGGTCCAAGATTACCGTCCTATCAACCAGGCAACAATTCAGAACAAGTATCCGCTTCCCAGAATCAACGATCTGTATGATCAGCTTGCTGGTTCCTCAGCATCTCAAAACTTGATTTGAGGTTGGGTTACCACCAGATTCGGGTTTGTGAAGAGGATATTCCCAAGACCGCCTTTGTTACTCGCTATGGTTCATACGAGTACACCGTCATGTCCTTTGGTTTGACAAATGCTCCAGCGACATTCTCTCGTCTGATGAACTATATATTCATGGAATACCTCGACAAGTTCGTCGTGGTTTATCTGGATGATATCCTTGTATATTCCAAGAACAAAGAAGAACATGCTGAACATCTTCGACTTGTTCTGGAAAAGCTTCGAGAACATCAACTATATGCTAAGTATTCCAAGTGTGAATTCTGGCTACCCAAAGTGACCTACCTTGGGCATGTCATCTCCAAGGATGGTATTGCCGTCAACCCCGAGCGAGTTTACTCTATTCTCGATTTGACTCCTCCGAAGAATGTCAAGCAAGTCGGAAGTTTTCTCGGACTCGCCAGCTATTGCCGTCAATTTGTCGAGAACTTCTCCAAGATCGCCAAGCCCCTGACTGGTCTGCTTCACAAGGGCATCAAGTTCGAATGGACAGAAAAGTGTCAGGAAAGTTTCCAAGAACTCAAAGGCAAGCTGACTTCTGCCCCAGTGCTTGCTCCGCCAGATACTAAGAAGGATTTCATCATTTACTGCGACGCTTCACGACAAGGATTAGGTTGTGTCCTAATGCAAGAGCGCAGAGTGATTGCTTATGCCTCTCATTAGTTGCGCCCTCACGAAGAGAACTACCCAGTTCATGACCTCGAGCTTGCTGCTGTCATACATGCACTGAAACAGTGGCGACATTACCTTCTTGGTAATCGTTGCGAGATCTTCACCGACCACCAAAGTCTGAAGTACCTGTTTACTCAGCCAGATTTGAACCTCCGTCAGCAGAGATGGATGGAGATTGTAGCAGACTTTGACATGGGTATTTCCTATACACCAGGCAAGGCTAATGTAATGGCTGATGCCTTGAGCCGCAAGTCATATTGCAACCATCTCGAGGTTTGCAAAGTTCAGCCTTCGCTTGTTGAAGAATTTAGAAAGATGAACCTCCGTATTGTTCCTCCGGGTGCACTCGCTCCCCCTCCTCCAGGGTACCGCAAAGTGAACCTCCACGTTGTTTCCCAGGGTTCTCTCAATACCCTGGTTGCTAAACCAGATCTCGTGGATAGCATCAAGGAACTGCAGAATTGTGACTCTCAAGTTGAGAAGATTAAGCGCTACCTCGCAGAAGGAAAGCCCTCATTCTTCACTTTTACTGATGATGGCACTTTGTACTTCAAAGGCCGCCTAGTGGTGCCGTGTAAGGAGAAAAACCTGGATATGACTACGGAGGTTATGGAAGAAGCTCATGACACTCCGTTGTCTATTCATCCTGGTAGTACCAAGATGTACCAAGACATTCGTCAGAGATTCTGGTGGTCTAATATGAAGCAAGACATTGCTCGTTATGTTGCTGAATGTGACGTTTGCCGTCATATCAAAGCAGAACATCAAAGGCCTGCTGGAACTCTGCAACCTATCTCTATTCCGGAATGGAAATGGGACCATGTTGAAATGGACTTCATCACTGGATTTCCCAAATCGCAGAAAGGTAATGATGCTATACTTGTCATCATTGACCGGCTTTCCAAAGTTGCACATTTTCTGGCCGTCAAAGAAACCATAACTGCTAGTCAGCTGGCAACCCTCTACATGTCCAGAATTGTTTCACTCCATGGTATTCCAATGGTTATCAGCTTAGACCGTGGCAGCTTATTCACTTCAAGATTCTGGGCAAGTTTCCAAGAAGCTTTGGGAACTCATCTGTCTTTCAGCACTGCATTTCACCCTCAGTCGCAGGGACAAGTTGAACGTGTCAATCAAGTTCTCGAAGACATGCTTCGAGATTGTGTTATTTCTTTTAGCAATAAATGGGAGGAATCTCTCCTGTATGCTGAGTTCTCTTACAACAATAGCTATCAAGCTAGTCTGAAGATGGCACCCTTCGAAGTGTTATATGGACAAAAGTGTCGAATCCCTCTGAACTGGTCAGAAACTGGGGAACGTCCACTCTTCGGTCTGGATATTATCCAACACGCCGAAGAACAAGTCCGCGTCATTCGCGACAATCTCAAGACTGCTGAGTCACGTCAAAAGAGTAATTATGACCGTCATCACAAAGACATGGTCTATCAACCTGGTGAAAAGGCCTATCTTCCAGTCACACCAATGAAGGGTGCACACCGCTTTGGTATCAAGGGCAAGCTAGCTCCTCGCTATATTGGTCCTTTTACTATTCTCGAGAGGCGTGGAAAAGTGGCATACCAGTTGGAGCTTCTGTCGAACATTTCTCAGGTTCATGATGTGTTCCATGTGTCACAACTCCGCCGCTGCTTCAAGGACCCAATCCGAGCATTGGATCATGAAGTGCTTGAGTTGCAACAGGACCTATCCGATAAAGAGCATCCGGTCCGCATTCTCGACCAAGCTGAACGTCGCACACGTTAGAAGGCGATCAAGTTCCTCAAGGTCCAGTGGTCGCATCACTCTGAAGACGAAGCCACTTGGGAATGCGAGGATCGCCTGCGTGATGAATACCCCGCTTTGTTTCCTTATACCTCCTAAATCTCGAGATGAGATTTCTTGTAGTGGAGGAGAATAGTAACGTCCGGATAATTATGCTACAGTAATCTCATGCTAATGATGCCACGTCATTGCGATTCCTGTTGATAACCCCGTGATGATTCAATAAAATATGATTCAAATTTCAATTAAACAAAAGGCAAAAGTAAAAAAGGGGGAAAACAAGCAAACAAAATAAAACAAAGAAGAACCCCTGGTCCTCGGCCCACTCCCCCGCTCCCCTGGCCTATAGGCCACACCCGACCGAACCCTATCCCCATGTCCCCCCAGGTCCACCCACGACCCCCACTCTCTCCCTCATTTCTCCCTCCCCACTCGCCTGGATCGGGGAGGAGCCCGATCCCACGCCTCCGCCGCCGGCGCCCATCCCCAGGGCGGCCCTAGCCGTGCCGCCCGACGCCACCGCCCGCCTCTCCGTCTCCTCCCGCGCGGCACCCCCCTCGACCCGTGCTGGAACGGGGGCACGACCCTACAGTGCCCTGATCCCCGACGCCGCACCGTCGCCGGACTTCCTCGTCACCGTCGTCGCTGTCTGCCTCGTCCTCTCCCTCGCTGGACCACCCCGAGCCACGCCGCCCCTCTTCCCAACATTGAACGTGAGGACCCCCCGTCTCCCCCTTCCTCCTATCACCGCCGTGCGCGCCACCGGACCTGGCTGTGGCCGCTCGCCGCGGTCACCCGCGCCCTCCCCTCGTGCGCTAACGCTCCCCGCATCCCCGCAGCTCCCTCGCTCGCCGCGCTGTCCGCCGTCTGCGGCGCCGTCGCGGCCGCCCTCTCGCTTGCCCGCGCCGCTGCCCCACGGCCCCGCTCGCTGCCTCCACCTGCCGCCCACTGGTGGCGCCGCGCCGCGCCCCGGTGGCCTCGCCCCGTTCCCCCTAGTCGGGCTCGGCGCCGTGCGGGTTACGCCCGCAACCGCGCCCGGTGGCGCCCAGCACCCGCACCGCGCGCCCGCTATGGCCCCTTGGGCCAATGACAGTGGACCCCACCCTGTTAAAAAAATAAAAAAATAAGTAAATAAAATTCATTAATTAATTAATTAGCGAATTAGTTAATTAACTTAATCTAATTAACCTAATTACCTAGTTAGTTAATTAAACCTGTAGTTAGTTCAAACAGACAATGACAGAACGGCCCCACACGTCAGGGTTGACCCTGGTCAACTATATTGACTGCTGATGTCATGTTGACATCATGCTGATGTAATAATACTCCTTTTTTGAATTAACTTAAGTATTAATATTATTAGAAAATCAATTAAAACTTTGGAAATCAATATAAATTAATCCGTAACTCGGATGAAAAAGTTTTCTATATGAAAGTTGCTCAGAACGACGAGACAAATCGGAATACACGCTTCGTTCATCCGCCACACGTCCCTAGCATAGAGAACATGCAACTTTCCCCTCCGTTTCATCTGTCCAGAAAATGCCAAACTTCGGGAAAACATTCCTGGATGCCCCCCCTTCGCCGGTATCGGGTAGCACCGCGTTAGAACACGTCTAGCTCTGTTTGTTGTCCTGTTATGCACTTGCTTGCTATGTATTTATTGTTTCTTCCCCATCTTCTCTCCGGTAGACCCCGAGACCGCTGATGCTGCCCCTGTGATCGACTACGTCACCGACGACCCTTCTTCCCTTTCAGTGGAGCTTCCAGGCAAGCCCCCCCTTTGATCATCCCGATATCGCCCATTCCATTCTCTCATGCTTGCATTAGATTTTGCTACTGTAATTGATTGCTCCTATTCTGATGCATAGCCTGCTTTTGTACCTGCTATTGTTACCTACCTGCTTCTCCTAAACTGCTTAGTATAGGTTGGTTAGTGATCCATAAGTGACCCCCACTTGTCCTTGTTGCCCCTGCTTCATCATCGACGACTCGATCTACGTGATCTACGACCAGAGCCCGACACCTCACCTCACATCATGCCCCTTTTGTTGCTTGACTCTGCAGAGCTACTATCGAGTGCCGAGGGTGATCCCTCATAACGCACTCCTGATGATAATTCTGTAGTGTAGCTATTCGGTCATGGTCGTCGAGGGTGATTTCTTCTTTCACCATTCCCGATACGGCTCTGTCGTTCAACACCTCAAGTGTGAACCTCGAGGGTGGTCCCTCTTACGTTCATCTTGATGATTACATTGAGTGGAATCCTCCGAGGGTGATTCCTTGGGTTTTCCCTTTGATGTTTGGACACATGGATACCTTGATATTACTTGAGACCTTTGGGAAAGTCGGGCGGGCCCGGAGAGCACCCGCAAGATGGTTACGAGGCACGGCCGGGCCGGCAGGCCGCCCCCGAGTGGGCTAGGCTAGCCCTTGCCGTATTTCCTCGAGATAGGTGTAACGCCCCGGATCTGATGCGCCAGGTGTCCGTCAGTTATTCGTCGTCGTTGCCATATCATGTGCTTGCGTGCCGCTCTTTGCCATGTCATCATCTGCATTTCATATCATGTCATCATGTGCATCGCATTCGCATACGTGTTCGTCTTATGCATCCGAGCATTTTCCCCGCTGTCCGTTTTGCAATCCGGCGCTCCTATGTTCCCCGGCGTCCCCTTTTACATTTCTTCGTGAGCGGGTATTAAACTTTCTCGGATTGGACCGAGGTTTGTCATGCGGCCTCGGTATAGCACCAGTAGACCGTCTGTCAAGTTTCGGGTCAATCGGAGGTCGTTTGGTACTCCAACGGTTAACCGGGTAACCGTGAAGGCCTCGTGTGTGTGTTGCAGCCCAACACCCCTTCAAAACAGCCCAATAACCCATCTAAGACACTCCCATGTCCACCGCCGTTCGATCACGATCGCGTGGCCGAAAACCGCTCTCCATTTGGAGCTTCCTAGCTCCTTCTACCTATAAAAAGGCCTCCCCCTCCTCCATTTGCGGGCAATCCACCCCTAACCCTAAAAAAAACCGCCCCGCCGCCGCCGGACATGTCCGCAGCCCGCCGAACGCTTCGCGCCGCCACCCCGGGCCAGTGACGGCCTGCCACGTGGCAGCCGCCGCCACCCCGAGCCGCCGGCCCGCGAGCCCGCGGCCGGCCCTCCCCGCGCCCGCTCGCCTCCGCCGCGCGGCCCGCGCGCCGCGAACCGCCGCCCGAGCCGCCGCCGTCGCCTCCTCGCCGCAGCTCGCCGGCGTCGCCCGCGCCACCGCGCCGGCCGCCGCCTCCGCCCGCTCGTCGCCGCCTCCCCGCGCCGCGCGCCGTCCCCGCGCGCCGCCGCGCCCGTCGCCGGCGCCGGATCCATCGGATCCGGCCGGATCTCCCCTCGCGCCGCCTCCCCGAGCTCACGCCGGCGAGATCCCGGCCGTCCTCGGTTCGCGTGCCACCGGGGTTGACTTCTTTCCCCCTCTGAAATTTCTCTAAATCTTGTTATTTTCACATCATCTTCGCATGTTCATTACATTGTAACTTTGCATACTTAGCTCCATTTCGTGCATATAATATGTCAAATTGTTCGCCTCGATGAGTACATCATTTATTTCCATTGCATCATTTTCATTGGAGGTCATTTTGATGCCCAAAATGCTGTTAGAAGAGGGCTACGTGATGTTAGTTGCTGGATCTTATCTGAACATGCACTTTTGTCATTTTTGCCACGATTGATGTGTGCACCCTATGAATTTGAGTCCTACATGAGTTTTGTAATATGCCATGTTACCTTTCCAGAGAATTATGCCATGTATTTTTGTGATATTTGTGGTGACTAGCACAAGCATGCAAACTAGGGCACTTGATGTTGCTGATTTCAGAGACTTATAAATTTCACTAAGTCCCTGCCTGCTGTTATTTTTATGCCATGTGTTCATGTTGTTTCAGAGAGATCTATGCATATTTTGAGCATGATCAGTAAGGGTGTTTTGGGAATATGGACTTAATCTATCCATCCATGCCTTTGTTTGTATTTATGGAGTGCCATAGCTTGAGTCAATCGAGCTCTACTTTTGCTATAAAATGTTGCTGGCAGATTGTTTACATGTTATGCCAAGCTTGGTGTAGTTGATCCTTGCATGCTATGATGTTATTCTTGCCATATATAGTTCCTATGCCATGCCTTCTTGATGTATGTATGCTTAGTTTATCATGCAATGCTCTGTAGTGAGTGCATCGAGCTCACGAACATGCCTACTCGTTATCTGTTTTGACATGTCCAGTTTTCCGCCAAGTCTGAAACCTGAAATGAAACTTGCTTAATTTACATGGGTGTTATCATATTTTCTGATCCTTTTTGGCCTATGGTCAGTAAGGGACTTTTGTCAAGTGCTTTGAGTAGATTCATGCCATGCCTTATTTTGCTATGTCCTGTTCCTGTAGCATGTTGTTTCATTGCTCTAAACATGTCATCCTGATGTTAGTTTCTGGCATGTTGTTATTTTCACCAAGTCTGGGAACCTGTTATCTTTTGCACTTTTGCCATGCTTGTTTGAACCTGTTATGGTGTGATTTAGCCGTAGCTCAGTATTCATCTTTTGTCGAGCATCTTGTGTACATTACTGTCAAATGCTTTGTTGATATGTTTGGGTGCAGTAGCTTAATTTCTTGTTGCTTGCTAAGTAGGATCATGCTGTTAATGGCAGATTATCGTCATTCTTGTATTGCTTGTCATTTGCAAACCGTGCATCCGATTCCGGTGATCTTTATATCGATTTCAACCGAAATCACCTCACCTATCAAGTGGCATACTTGGTTTGCCAAGATTATTCCTTGTTCATCCTTGTCCTTCCGGAGCATGCATATGCATTGCATATCACATCTCGCATATCATGCCTTGTTTTGCATCATGTTGCTTGCGCATTGCATCGTGGTTGATATTTGTTTCTTTGCTTGTGTTCTTGCTTTGGGTAGAGCCGGGAGACGAGTACGTGAACAAGGAACCTGTTGAGAACGCTTTCGAGGATCAAGCTTTCGACAACTCTGAGAACCTTGCAGGCAAGATGACCATACCCTCGAAATCACTTCTATCTTTGCTTGCTAGATGCTCGCTCTTTTGCTATGCCTATGATGCGATACCTACCACTTGCTATATCATGCCTCCTATATTGCCATGTCAGTCCCTAACCATCCATGTCCTAGCAAACCGTTGATTGGCTATGTTACCGCTTTGCTCAGCCCCTCTTATAGCGTTGCTAGTTGCAGGTGAAGATGAAGTTTGTTCCTTGTTGGAACATGGACTTGTTGTTCCTTGTTGGAACATGTTTACTTGTTGGGATATCACAATACCTCTTATTTAATTAATGCATCTATATACTTGGTAAAGGGTGGAAGGCTTGGCCTTTTGCCTGGTGTTTTGTTCCACTCTTGCCACCCTAGTTTCCGTCATACCGGTGTTATGTTCCCGGATTTTGCGTTCCTTACACGGTTGGGTGATTTATGGGACCCCCTTGACAGTTCGCTTTGAATAAGACTTTTCCAGCAAGGCCCAACATTGGTTTTACCATTTGCCACCTAAGCCTTTTTCCCTTGGGTTCTGCAGACTCAAGGGTCATCTTTATTTTAACCCCCCCCTCCCCGGGCCAGTTCTCCTTCGATTGCTGGTCCAAACTAGAGCCCTTTGCAGCGCCACCTCGGGGCAATTCGAGGACTGGTTTTAGTTGTACGGAGTGTTCATCCGGATGTGCCCTGAGACCGAGATATGTGCAGCTCCTATCAGGATTTGTCGGCACAACCGGGCGGCTTTGCTGGACTTGTTTTATTGCTGTCGAAATGTCTTGTAGTCCGGGATTCCGAGATTGATCGGGTCTTCCCGGTAGAAGGAATATCCTTCGTTGACCGTGAGAGCTTATCATGGGCTAAGTTGGGACACCCCTGCAGGGTTTTATCTTTCGAAAGCCGTGCCCGTGGTTATGAGGCAGATGGGAATTTGTTGATGTCCGGTTGTAGAAAACCCGAAGTTGACCTTAACTAAAACACATCAACCGCGTGTGTAACCGTGATGGTCTCTTCTCGGCGGGGTCCGGGAAGTGAACACGGTGTTGGAGTTATGTTTGACGTAGGTTGTTTTAGGATCACTTCTTGATCACTTCTAACTTCACGATCGTGCTTTACCTTCTCTTCTCACTCTCTTTTGCATTGTAGCCACCTTATATGCTAGCCGCTTGCTGCAGATCCACCTCACAATCCTTTCCTATCTATGAGCTTAAATAGTCTTGATCTCGCGGGTGTGAGATTGCTGAGTCCCCGTGACTCACAGATATTATCACCACAGTTGCAGGTTCCAACGATGCCAGTGCAGATGACGCGTCCGAGCTCACTTGGGAGTTCGACGAGGAACGTGGTCGTTACTATGTTTCTTTTCCAGATGATCAGTAGTGGAGCCCAGTTGGGGTGATCCGGGGATCTATGTAGCATTTGGGGTAGTCTTCTTTCATTTTGGTACCGTAGTCGGACCTTGAGTGTAATTTGAATGATGTATGTTTATTTATGTTTTGTGTGAAGTGGCGACTGTAAGACAACTATGTATCTTTCCCCTTATTTATTACATGGATTGTCTGAAGATTACCTCACTTGCGACATTGCTTTCAATGCGGTTATGCCTCTAAGTCGTGCCTCGACACGTGGGAGATATAGCCGCATCGAGGGCGTTACAACGGGGCGACGGGGTCACATTATCATGAGTCTCTGCTCGTCTCCGCAAGCTAATAATACACTATGGTTTGGGTATTTTTTCTGAATTGGCCTTTGGCCTTTACACACCAACCACCACGCAAGAATAGTTATGGGCCTCGACATTGTGGTATCAGCCGAAGCTTTGTTAAACGTCCTGTTCAACATTGCGGCACGGCCTGGTCGACGCCCCAGTGGAAGTGACCTGTATCGCCCTGCGCGCAATGATCCGGAGTGCAACGGGCGATGGGCCCAGACCCCGGAGTGCTTAGGATGTAGACCGGTGGGGACCTCTCTGTTGAGCCTAGGTCGGGCTGCGACGCGTTGATCTTTCGAGGCCGGGCATTGACCCAGAAAAGTGTGTCCGGCCAGAGTGATCGAGCGTGTTGGAAAATGTGGTGCACCCCTGCAGGGAAGATACATATTCGAATACCGTGTCCACGGTAATGGACGTTCAGACTTATATATTGATCTAATACAACTAGAAAGGGATACTTAAGTTATGTGGCTCCGAGATTGCTTTCTCGCAGGGAGTCGAGGAAGGATCTCTGGGCATTAATGTTAAAACATGCTTGTTTTTTATAACTGCCATTCTTTACTCTTCTACATGTTGCAAGGCGCTTGGAGCTGCTTGAAGATGCTAGTCTTTGATAGGCTAGGCCTTCCCCTCTATTCTGGCATTCTGTAGTTCAGTCCACGGATACAACCCTTCCATTTGATACCAATACATACTTAGCATAGATCTGATGCTTGCGAGTACTTTGGATGAGTACTCACGGTTGCTTTACTACCCCTTTTCCCCCTTCCTTCTTCTTTCCAGTTGATGCAACCAGATGGTGGATCCTTGGAGCCAGATGCCACCACCGGCGGATGCTACTACGTGGAGACCGCCGACGACCAGGAGTAGTTAGGAGGTCCCAGGCAGGAGGCCTTGCCTCTTCGATCGTTGATTTTTGTGCTAGCCTTCTTAAGGCATCCTTGTCTAACTTATGTCTGTACTCAGATATTGTTGCTTCTGCTGACTCTTGTGTATCGAGCTTGTATTCGAGCCCTCGAGGCCCCTGGCTTGTAATATGAAGCTTGTATTATTTTATTTGTGTCTAGAGTTGTGTTGTGATATCTTCCCGTGAGTCCCTGATCTTGATCGTACACATTTGCGTGCATGATTAGTGTACGGTCGAATCAGGGGCGTCACACAAGGGAACAGAAGGTTGTGGTGGCGGAAAAGTATTTTCGTGGACTCCTCTCAGAGTTTTGGAATATATGTGAATATATAGTACGAAGAAGTAGGTCAGGGGATTCCCGAGGGGGGCACAAGGTAGGGAGCGCCCCCCCCCCCCAGGGCGCGCCCTTCACCCTTGCCGGCTCCTTGTGGCTCTTCTAACTTCATCTCCAAGTCCTACGTTTGTCTTTTGGTCCAAGAAAAATCATCGCGAAAGTTTTATTCCGTCTGGACTCCGTTTGGTATTCCTTTTCTGTAAAACTCAAAAACAAGGAAAAACAAAAACTGGCACTGGGCTCTAGGTTAATAAGTTAGTCCCAAAAATAATATAAAATAGCATATTAATGCATATAAAACATCCAAAACAGATAATATAATGGCATGGAACAATAAAAAATATAGATACATTGGAGACTATCAATCATCCCCAAGCTTAATTCATGCTCGTCCTCGAGTATGTAAATGATAAAAACAGAAATTTTGATGTGGAATGCTACCCAACATATTTATCCATGTAATTTTCTTTATTGTGGCATGAATATTCAGATCGATAAGATTCAAAACAAAAGTTTAATATTGACATAAAAACATTAATACTCAAGCATACTAATAAAGCAACCATGTCTTCTCAAAATAACATGACAAAAGAAAGTTATCCCTACAAAATTATATAGTCTGGTTATGCTCTATCTTCATCACACAAGGTATTAAATCATGCACAACCCCGATGATGAGCCAAGCAATTGTTTCATACTTTTCATGTTCTTAAACCTTTTCAACTTTTACAGAATACATGAGCGTGAGCCATGGATATAGCACTATAGGTGGAATAGAATATGGTGGTTGTGGAGAAGACAAAAAGAAGGAGAAAGTCTCACATGAACTAGGCCTATTAACGGTCTATGGAGATGCCCATCAATAGATATCAATGTGAGTGAGTAGGGATTGCCATGCAATGGATGCACTAAAGCTATAAGTTTATGAAAGCTCAAAAAGAAACTAAGTGGGTGTGCATCCAACTTGCTTACTCATGAAGACCTAGGGCACTTTGAGGAAGCCCCCATCATTGGAATATACAAGCCACGTTCTATAATGAAAATTCCCACTAGTATATGAAAGTGACAAAATAAGAGACTCTCTATCATGAAGATCATGGTGCTACTTTGAAGCACAAGTGTGGAAAAAGGATAGTAACATTGTCCCTTCTCTCTTTTTTCTCTTTTTTTATGGTGGGCTTCTTTGACCTCTTTTATTTTTTTTCAAAGTCCAGAGACTCATCCCAACTTGTGAGGGAATCATAGCTTCCATCATCCTTTCTTCACATGGGACAATGCTCTAATAATGATGATCATCACACTTTTATTTACTTACAACTCAAGAATTACAACTCGATACTAGAACAAAATATGACTATATGAATGCCTCTGACGGTGTACCGGGATGTGCAATGATCAAGAGTGACATGTATAAAAAATTATGAACGATGGCTTTGCCACAAATACTATGTCAACTACATGATCATGCAAAGCAATATGACAATGATGTTGCGTGTCATAATAAACGGAATGGTGGAAGTTGCATGGCAATATATCTCGGAATGGCTATGGAAATGCCCTAATAGGTGGGTATGGTGGCTGTTTTAAGGAATGGTATATGGTGGCTGTAATGTACCGACGAAAGTTGCGCGGTACTGGAGAGGCTAGAAATGGTGGAAGGGTGAGAGTGCGTATAATCCATGAACTCAACATTAGTCATAAATAACTCATATAATTATCGCAAAAATTGATTAGTCATCGAAACAAAGCACTACAAGCATTCTCCTAAGGGGATAGATTTGTAGGAAAAGACCATCGCCCATCCCTGAACACCACTCATAAGGAAGACAATCAATAAATAAATCATGCTCCGACTTCATCACATAACGGTTCAACATACGTGCATGCTATGGGAATCACCAACTTTAACACAAGTATTTCTACCTGTCCACAATTACTCACTAGCATGAATCTAATATCACCATCTTTATATCTCAAAACAATCATAAGGAATCAAACTTCTAATAGTATTCAATGCTCTTTATATGAAAGTTTTTATTATATCCCTTTTGGATGCCCATCATATTAGGACTAAATTCATAACCTAAGAAAAATACCATGTTGTTTAAAGACTCTCAAAATAATATAAGTGAAGCATGAGAGTTCAACAATTTCTATAAAATGAAGCCACTGTCGTGCTCTAAAAAGATATAAGTGAAGCACTAGAGCAAAATGGCCTAGCTCAAAAGTGAAGCACATAGAATATTCAAATAAATCATGATTCATGTGTGTCCCTCTCAAAAGGTGTGTACAGAAAGGATGATTGTGGCAAAATAAAAAGCAAAGACTCATATCATACAGGACGCTCCAAGCAAAATACATATCATGTGGTGAATAAAAATATAGCCTCAAGTAAATTTACCGATAGACGAAGACGAAAGAGGGGATGCCATCCGGAGAATCCACAAGCTTAGATGCTTGGTTGTCCTTGAATATTACCTTGGGGTGCCTTGGGAATCCCGAAGCTTAGGCTCTTGCCAGTCCTTATTCAATAGTCCATCAAATCTTTAACCAAAACTTGAAAACTTCACAACACAAAACTCAACAGAAAACTCAAGAGATCCAGCTTTTCCATGGTTCATACTGTATAAGAAAATAAATAACCACTTTTTGGTACTATTGTGAACTCATTCTTTATTTATATTGGTGTAATATCTAATGTATTCCAACTTTTCCCTGGTTCATACCCCCCAATACTACCCATAGATTTATCAAAATAAGCAAACAACACATAGAAAACACAATCTCTCAAAAACAGAATAGTCTATAGCAATCTGTAAACTTCGTATACTTATGTAACTCCAAAAATTCTGAAAAATTAGGAAAACATAGGCAATTTGTATATCAAGCTTGTGTAGAAAAATCAGGATTTTATGACGCTTCTGTGATTTTTTACAATTCTGGCAATGGGCGCAAAAGTTTCTATTTTTTAGGAAGATCAAATCAACGATATACCAAAGTATCCCAAAGGCTTTACTTTGCACAAGCACTAATGAAAAACACCAAAACACAATTAATACAGAGGTAATAATGTGTATTTATTCAATAAAAGTAGCAAAACCAAAAAAACACAAAAATAAAATTGGGTTGCCTCCCAACAAGCGCTATTGTTTAACACCCCTAGCTAGGCTGGAAACATAGATTTAGGTATTGTCATAATAATATGGGAGATAATCCATGCTCATCTCATACTCCCTTCTTTCAGCGGCAAGTTTCCTTTGTGGTAAGCAAATAATCAAGTTTGGGAGGAATAGGTTCCTCCTTTGGCTCCTTGTATTTTATAATCAACTCGTCATTATAAGCGTTCCTTTAGTGGAACGGCATAAGCCTATCTCTTAATATGAACCCTAATCTATTGTTTTGTATAGCAAAATTATCATTGAGTTCAGAAATCTTATCTACCAAATCCTCGGTAGGGACCCTTTTTCTCAAATTTTCATTATAGGCAGCATAACTAGGAGATTGCAATCGCATTATTTCCTATTGATTAAACAGGATCTCCTCTATGGGGGGGACAACCGCCATTAATTTTATAATGCACAAAATTTTTACTAGCTTCTTTCATAATGAATCTAAACTCATGAGCTAGAAATATAGTGGCGACACGCTTAATAGAAGAATGTTGAATATTAGAGAACTCTAGAAAAATCTTTTGTATGCATGGATGCATATGGGTAAATTGTCTTTCAAGTTCAATTATAAGAAAAGTTATTGCATCCGCAAGGCTATTAGTTAATAATAGATCCCCCTAGCATAGGCAACGTACCGACACAATTAAAGAAATCTTATCACACATTTTCCAATAATATTACCGCTACCCACACGGAGTTTTTTAGTATGGATAATAGTGGGTTCTTCTTGAGGATCATTATTGGTAAAATCATTAAAACCTTCCTCAAGATTATTGCTATCTTTTTCAATGATACTCCCTAGATTCAGACATGATGGCAACAAGCCGATCTAGCAACCGAGCAAACAAAAAGCAAACAAAAAGACGA
Organism: Aegilops umbellulata; assembly: GCA_032464435.1. Taxonomy (NCBI): domain Eukaryota; kingdom Viridiplantae; phylum Streptophyta; class Magnoliopsida; order Poales; family Poaceae; genus Aegilops; species Aegilops umbellulata. The sequence goes on along the minus strand of CP136055.1, from coordinate 344,960,139 downwards.
ACGGAAGAAGGGCGAATAAAAAGGCAAATCTTTTTGTATTTTTCTGAAATCATTTTAGAAGTGGGGGAGAGGAAAATGAGAGGCAAATGGCAAATAATGTAATGCAAGAGATGAGAGTTTATGATGGGTACTCGGTGCCAGAAATTCTTCCTGCTACTTCTTGAGCTTGTGTTGGTTTTTCCCTTGAAGGGGAAAGGGTGATGCAGCAAAGTAGAGATAAGTATTTCCCTCAGTTTTGAGAACCAAGGTATCAATCCAGTAGGAGGTACACGCAAGTCTCCAATCTATGCACCTGCACAAACAATCAAACACTTGCACCCAATGCGATAAAGGGGTTGGCAATCCCTTCAGGTCACTTACAAGAATGAGATCTGATAGAGATAGATATAAAAGATTACTAAACCGTAAGTAAAAACAAATAAATTGCAGCAAGGTATTTTTGGGTTTTTTGGTTTATAGATCTGAAAATAAACGATAAAAAATAGACCCGGGGGCCATAGGCTTCACTAGAGGCTTCTCTCTTGAAAGAAAACATACAGTGGGTGAACAAATTACTGTTGAGCAATTGATAGAAAAGCGCAAAGTTATGACGATATCCAAGGCAATGATTATGAATAGAGGCATCACGTCTGTGTCAAGTAGACCGAAATGATTCTGCATCTAATACTATTACTGCACACATCGACTGCTATCCAGCATGCATCTAGAGTATTAAGTTCATAAGAACGAAGTAACGCCTTAAGTAAGATAACATGATGTAGAGGGATAAACTCAAGCAATACGATGAAAACCCCATATTTTTACCCTTGATGCCAACAATACAAATATGTGCCCCGCTACCCCTACTTTGTCACTGGGTGAGTACACCGCAACCCAAAACTAAGCACCTCTCCCATTGCAAGAAGAACCAATCTAGTTGGCCAAACCAAACCGATAATTCGAAGAGAAATACAAAGATATCAGATCATGCATATAAGAATTTAGAGAAGATTCAAATAATATTCATAGATAACCTGGTCATAAATCCACAATTCATCGGATCTCGACAAACACACCGCAAAAGAATATTACATCGGATAGATCTCCAAGAACATCGAGGAGAACATTGTATTGATGATCAAAGAGAGAGAAGAAGTTATCTAGCTACTAGCTATGGACCCGTAGGTCTGTGGTAAACTACTCACGCTTCATCGGAAGGGCAATAGAGTTGATGTAGAAGCCCTTCGTGGTCGAATCCGCCTCCGATAGGGTGCCGAAAAAGGCCCCAAGATGGGATCTCACAGGTACAAAAGGTTGCGGCGGCGGAAAATTATTTTGGTGGACGCTTCTGTTGGTTTGGGAATATTTGGGAATTTATAGGCCAAAGATTAGGGTTGGAGGAGCTCCGAGGGGCCCATAAGCCCTCAGGGCGCGCCCTATGCCCCCCATAGGGCGCGCCCCTGAGACTTGTGGCCGCCTCGAGACTCCTATGACTTCATCTTCAAGTCCTACGTGTGTCTTTTGGTCCAAGAAAAATCATCGCGAAAGTTTTATTCCATTTGGACTCCGTTTGATATTCCTTTTCTGTAAAACTCAAAAACAAGGGGAAAACATAAACTAGCACTGGGCTCTAGGTTAATAAGTTAATCCCAAAAATAATATAAAATAGCATATTAATGCATATAAAACATCCAAAATAGATAATATAATATTACAGAACAATAAAAACATTAGATACGTTGGAGACATATCACTCAACACTTGGGCCTTGCACGGACCCTAAAGCCCAAAATTTGTTCATCCGGGATCCGAGCCCGAGTAGGATCACATCTAACTTGTGGAGTCAGATCGGTCCTCACAGGTTCCTTCCCTTAAGCGTGCGGCCCCTTAGGTTCGAGTCGGCTTGGTCGCGGGTCGGATCACTTCCGACCTAATCGGTTGGTAGCGGCCTCTAGCAAGGCGTGTCGACCACCAAGTAGATCAATGAAGCCGGTTAGCGAACCTGTACAATATATCACACTTCTGTTCCCTTTGCCAAAAGATATATGTTGTCGGCCTCAAGGCGAGTCTGTCATCCTTGTGCTTGCCTAACCTCTTTCTTGTTCCAGTGATGCCGACCACAAACCGGATCACCTCGTAATCCTTGTCGCATGTCCATGCTTATCTTGGCTGGATCACACGAGGGGCCCCAGAGTATATCTCTCCTGATCGGAGGGGCAAATCCCATCTTGCCCGACCATGTCTCACAACATGGGTCTGGACAAGCCCGAAACCTACCTTTGTAACTATCCAGTCACGGAGTAGCGTTTGGTTGGCCCAAAGCAAGCATGTTACCATCCCGAGTACATGCGCCAGATCAGGTCTTAGGACATAGAATGTGTGTCGTACTAGAGACTCACAACATAGTTGGGTCTGTCCGACTCGGACCTCATCTCAACTCGGAACCGACTACGTCAAATCCGACCAGATCCTTCCGAGTCCATATTATCCAGTTAGCATCCAATGCCCCATGGCTAGTGAGACCAAGCCATTGACCGTGTCATATGCTAGTCTAGTCGGTTGCGTGCCCACACAACCCTAGGGACCTTTTAGGAGCATTGTTGAGGAAATTGTTAACTGGTAGCTGCTCGGTCGGCTGGCAAGTAGGGGATTGCTACTTCTTGAGCTTGCGTTGTTTTTTCCCTTGAAGAGGAAAGGGTGATGCAGCAAAGTAGAGATAAGTATTTCCCTCGGTCTGATAACCAAGGTATCAATCCAGTAGGAGACAACGCACAAATCACCGAATACTTGCACAAACAATCAAACAACTTTCACCCAACGTGATAAAGGGGTTGTCAATCCCTTCATGGTTACTTGCAAAAGTGAGATCTGATAGATATAGATAAGTGATAAAGTAAATATTTTTGGTATTTTTGGTTTATAGATTGGAAAGTAAAAGATTGCAAAATAATAGATCGGAAACTAATATGATGGAAAATAGACCCGGGGGCCATAGGTTTCACTAGAGGCTTCTCTCAAGATAGCAAATAATACGGTGGGTGAACAAATTACTGCCGAGCAATTGACAGAAAAACGTAAAGTTATGATGATATCTAAGGCAATGATCATGAATATAGGCATCACGTCCGTGTCAAGTAGACCGAAACGATTCTGCATATACTACTATTACTCCACACATCGACCACTATCTAGCATGCATCTAAGAGTATTAAGTTCATAAAGAACGGAGTAACGCATTAAGTAAGATGACATGATGTAGAGGAATTAACTCAAGCAATATGATGAAAACCCCATCTTTTTATCCTGATGGCAACAGTACAATATGTGCCTTGCTGCCCCTACTGTCACTCGGAAAGGACACCGCAAGATTGAACCCAAAGCTAAGCACTTCTCCCATTGCATGAAAAACCAATCTAGTTGGCCAAACCAAACCGATAGTTCAAAGAGAATTACAAAGATATCAAATCATGAATAAAAGAATTCAGAGAAGATTCAAATAATATTCATAGATAAACTGATCATAAATCCACGATTCATCGGTTCTCGGCAAACACACCGCAAAAAAGCATTACATCGAATAGATCTCCATGAACATCGAGGAGAACATGGTATTGAGAATCAAAGAGAGAGAACAAGCCATCTAGCTACTAGCTATGGACCCATAGGTCTGTGGTAAACTACTCACGCTTCATCGGAAGGGAAATAGAGTTGATGTAGAAGCCCTCCGTGATCGAATCCCCCTCCGACAGGGTGCCGGAAAAGGTCCCTAGATGGGATCTCACGGGCACAGAAGGTTGCGGCGGTGGAAAAGTGTTTTCGTGGATGCCTTTGGTGGTTTGGGGACATCTGTGAATATATAGGCGAAAGAGTTAGGTCAGGAAGGTCATCAGGGGCCCACAAGGGTGGGGGCGCGCCCTCCGTCCTTGTGGTCGCCTCGTGGCTCTTCTAACTTCATCTCCAAGTCTCCTGGTTGTCTTCTGGTCCAAGAAAAATCATCGCGAAGGTTTCATTCCGTTTGGACTCGATTTGGTATTCCTTTTCTGCGAAACTCAAAAATAAGGAAAAAACAGGAACTGGCACTGGGCTCTAGGTTAATAGGTTAGTCCCAAAAAATAATATAAAATAACATATGAATGCATATAAAACATCCAAAACAGATAATATAATAGCATGGAACAATCAAAAAATCATAGATACGTTGGAGACGTATCAGGGGTTAATAGGCTAATCGGCAATTTAATCGACCATTTAATCAATTAATCGGATGATTTATTGGTTTATCGGCTACTCGGCGACCCTACGAGTAGGGATTAATCGGCAAGTTAACTGGTTAATCGGATGAATTCTTGAACGGGGTTTAATTAGGATAGTCATCATACAATGCATAGTCCCACAAACAAGCCACATACTTGTTGATACATATCATTGATAATGTCCAAGAACTATCTTTATTCATAAACACATAGGAAATATCATCATACATGATTGCCTCTAGGGCATATCTCCAACGTAGCCTATATAAACGACCCCACCTCCACTTTTCTAGAGCAAAGGATTAGCTCATTTTAGAGACATAACTTTGCTCATCCACTTGATACATGCTCCATTGGAGACCGAGGCCTCCACAGAGAAGATCCCAAGTGGATTCAAGACCCCGCAAGGGAAGATCCCCTCGTGGATTCAAGACCCCGCCTCCAGATCGGGAAGAACTACTGCCTCTTGTATCGTCCTTTGTTGCGTTTGGATCTTGTTTCACTCTTTGTGTTCATGGATCTAGCACATGTGTGATTGTTCTCATTGATTTGAGTGTTTTCCCTCGTGTTTCCCCTTGTGTGTTCGTCGTGTTCTTCGTAGGATTCCCTCCAAATCGTGAAAGATCGGCCCTAAGGGTTCCACGCTACATCACTTTTGGAGAGTGGTGTCTCCTAGATTGGTTAGGTGTCACTTGGGAGCCTCCAAGATCATGTGGAGTTGAACCAAGGAGTTTGTAAGGGCAAAGAGATCGCCTACTTCATGAAGATCTACCCCGAGTGATGCTAGTCCTTCGTGGGCGTAAGCCATGGTGAAATAGACAAGGTTGCTTCTTCGTGGACCCTTCGTGGGTGGAGCCCTCCGTGGACTCGCGCAACCGTTACTCTCCGTGGATTGAAGTCTCCATCAACGTGGATGTACACTAGCACCACCTATCGGAACCATGCCAAAAATCACCGTGTCTTCATTGCATTTGATTTCTCCGGTCCCTCCATTACATTCATGTGCAATTTTTTTACTTTCTACTGCACAACTCTTAGACTTGCATGTGCAGGGTGTTGATGGACTTGGTAGAATTGCTAAAACTTGTCCATAAGTAAAATTGAGAAAATAATAAATTTTATTTTGTCAAGTAGTCTAATCACCCCTAGACATACTTTCTATCCGAGAGAGAGAGAGAGAGAGAGAGAGAGAGAGAGAGAGAGAGAGAGAGAGAGAGAGTGCGCATTGAAGCAAAGCGAGTGACAACCAAGGCCGAACAAGTTGTGCTTATGAGGATTATCGAGAAGTCGAGGATCATGTTGGCGGACATTAGTCTCATGGATGACGCTGCTAAGGAGTGGTTCACGTGATGCACAGAAACATCAACACAAATGTTTTTCTGTTAATTCAATTTATCAACTATGTTTGAATTATTAAATCATTTGTAAGAGGATCATGTCTGAATTGTTGATTTGTTTGACATGTTGATTATTGAATAATTGCATTTTATTTGTACTCAATTTCTATTGTTGAATGTGTGTAATATAATGGAAATATTGGAAATTTTGGACAAAATGGACCACACATATGGGAAAGGGAGAAATGGAGGACGCGGATGGACGTCCACTTTTTAGAGTCAGATGGTATTTATCCATGGACATGTCCTCGAACATACCAAGACTTAAATTTAACATTGCCCTTTGAGATGCCCTTATCAAGTTCATTTACAATGAAATTTGCAGCGAAAAATCTCATCTTATCAATAATAAAAGAAATATTACATCAATCCATCCTATTTTGACCTCTAAGGGCTCCTCTAGCGTGGCCCACCAAATCGTTTTTAATATTTGGATCAGCGGCCCAAACAATATTTGCTCTTCAACAGGAGTCATCAATGTTGCGGACACAGAAAAATGTCCAAAATTGCATAAACCAGTACCAAACATTAGTGATTTGGAGAAGTTAGGCACATTGCGGACACACCAACTTAGCCTTAGACCCCATCGCAAATCCATCATTTCCCCTTTCTCCCTTCTTTTTCTGTCTCCTCTCTTCATTGGACAAAAATATATATTTGATGAATATAGCTGGACGATGGGAACATCTAAGAGCGTTGATATACGGACGACATCCCGGGACGATTTCAAGACGACACAACATATCCCACTGTCCATTGGAAAGGCAGAACTGCACAACACCGTTGGATAAGCCATCGTTCGAGAATCGTGACAGCAATTGTCGTGTGTGAAGTAATTTCGAACATCTAATTCTATCTGTCCATAGGTAGTTCAATTATGTCACAAATATTTGATGGTGTCTGTTTTGGTGGACCGCCTAGGAGTTACCTAGCCCACCTATACTCAGTTTACTGATCTCCTCCCTTTGAATGCGAAACGCCACCGTGCACCCGCAGTCCAGTACCCCCGAATCCCGAACCCACGAGCTCCCAGAGGCGCGCAAGGGCGTCGATCCGTTGGAGCAGACACGCGTCGCACATCAGCTCCGCCGATCCGCGGCGTGGGTGGGGCATCTCCATTGCTACAAGAGGTTAGCTCAGCTCTTGTGAGCCGGATGTGCGCTTCTCCGCTCCTCCCCAATTCCATCCAAAAAGGGAACGGAAAACCCCAAAACAAACACGGCGAGTTGGTCGAGGGGCAAATCGCCGGCGATGAAGCGTCGGAACCCTCCGTCCGGCGCCGGATTCCCCGGAGGAGAGGGCCCGGGGTGGGAGGCGAAGAGGGAGCGGCCTAATGGGGGTTGGAGAGGGAGACAGCCGGCGCCCGTGGTGAAGTGGTCGCACGCCGAGGCCATGAAGAAGAAGCCCAAAGTTGGTGGCGGAGCAGCCTTGGTCGGAGATGGCGGAGGGTGGCGGATGGAGACGGAGGCGGAAATGGTGGGGCTTGATGGACGAAGCTGCGGCGGAAGAGGGTTTTTTGGAACGAGCTGGGCGGAGGCGGCGGAGAAGAGCGCGGATGCGGCCACCGGCGGAGAAGAGAACGAGTGGCGTTTGCCGGAGACGGAAAAGGCGAGTCCTTGCGAGGCCGTGGAAGGGGGCGGTGGAGGAGATGCGAGGGGCGATGAGGTCAAGGAGGAACTGTACGATTGGAGGTGGACGGAGGCTGTGAGCCCGGAGATAATGGCGCTGATACTGCGGGGCAGGTTCGCCGCCGACGAGATTGCGCGCGGGCCCTCGGCGGTGTGCAGGGCGTGGAGGGAGGCCGCTGCGTCGCCGGACATGTGGGGGGACGTGGACATCGAGGCCTGGTGCCGCCGCGTCAAATGCCCTGTCAGGGCCGACGCAGCTGTGCGCCGCCTTGTCGCCCGCTCCCAGGGCACGATCCGGCGGCTCTCAGCCTACCGTGTCGGCGACGCTGCGCTTGCCTATGTCGCCGCCTCGTAAGTCGCGCTGCCCCCTTTACCTTGCCCAAAAGGTTCATAATGCTAGTTGGAGAAGAAGCTGCCGTGATATGTCGTGTCGATGCCTTGTGATTTGTGGTGAAAGAAAAAACCACTGCTTGAACTATGAAATGCCCTTTCTGATTATCTTAGTTTTGTGCCACATTTATAACTGTGGTGCGATGACTGCTAATAAAATTTCCAATTTTGCATCAGTAGTTCACGAGACTCATAGTTTGGACCTCTGAGAGCTACTCTATATATTTGGGGTAGAAATTAATTAATTGCTTTCAAGCTGTAGAGTTCTGCCCTACGAGCTATTGTGCATTAGAGCTGCTGCTAGAGGTTTTTCAGTTTAGTGATCAGGCACCAGCGATGGCATTATAAATCCATGTTTATATGATAACCATTTGTAGGTGGCAGCTCACTTCTGTAAAGAAAAGAAGTTTTGCCAACACACCTCCTACGTTTTTAGTCTTACAGAATGAATCAGAGTTCAGAGTCATACTTTTTTTTCAGGGATTACACCGTCACACGCAGGCACACACCCACGCAAGTGCATTGGGGATAAACCTCCGCTAATTTGCTACTGAAGGGCATCTGCTTGTGTGCAAATGTGAACATCATGATCTGCTATTTTTGATTTGACAGAATGATAATCTGCCATTTTGATTCTATGATGTGTGGATATTGTTAGATGACACTAGGGCCAACCTTTGTTTTCTCTCAAAACAAAATGAGAACCACTAGTTTCAGAGGATGCTGGTCCTGGTTTTTCTGAGGTTTCTTGTCATGTGAAGAAAATCACAACCAACTAGCCAATCTATTTCTTGATACATATCACATATTGCTTAATTTGTACTGCTTCAGTTCAGAACTTGTATGTAGCATAGAAGATTAGGACTACAACGATACTTCTCTATGACATTGTGTGTAATGCCATTGCTCTGTTATGTGCCAGTCGGCTTAACGGTACTACATCTTTTCTTTCCTGTCATATGCTGCAAATTTGGCACCTAATTTACCATTGCTGCAACTACTTAAGTTCTGATTCTTTATCGAAAAAATTGAAGTTATGATTGTGATGGTTAATTTCCACTGGACAGTGGGAAGTTGCTTAATGTCCTCCAGATCCCGATGAGCGAGATATCTGACCAAGCCGTGGAGAAGTACGTGAAATGCTTTCCTGCCCTAAGAGTGTTGGACATCAGTTACTGCGTGGAAGTCACATCGAGAGGCATGGAAGCAATAGGCCGACAATGCAAGTCGCTTGCTCAGCTGAAGAGGAACATGCCTCCCCAAGGCAACAATGCATCACCTAAAGTGGCTGAAGACGAGGCCCTGGCGGTTGCGAATACCATGCCGATGCTTACACAACTTGAGCTTGCATATGGTTTGTTCAGTGATGTTGGCCTAGATGCCATCCTCAACCAATGCCCTCTGCTGCGTACACTGGACATACTTGGCAGCTTGAATGTCAGACTCGACGGCGACATCGAGGACAGATGCTGCGCTCTCGAGTCGTTCCGGGAGCCATGGGAGCCTGAGTACCACGAGTACTTGAGCAGTGGTGGCGATTGCGACTACGATGACACCGAAAGCGATGATTGACTCTATGTGGTGCAAAATCCAGGTGGCTAAACGGCTGGGTTTTCAGGATCCTTTTGGTTAGATGAAACTTCAATTTGAAATGCTTACTGTTGTCTGACCGAGTTAAGCATTGTTTTTAGCTTGGCGTGTGTCTCTGAGTTAATTGCTCTGTATGTGTGTTGTTGATTGTGTGGATTGATCCTGCAATGTTACTTTTGGAAAAAGAACGTGCCTTTGTGTTCTGGAGTTATTGACTGGGGATTTGGCATGTGCAATCTTGATTGTTCCAGAATGCTACTTCCGTTTAGTGTTTGTAGGAGTAAAATTTTTGGCCTTCTCTAATGGTTTGGTAGGTGCTGCTTTGTAGTCAAAGTAGCGGCTAACATAATGGTTTTGTTATATGGCGTTTTTGGAGATCAAATGTTTAAGAGTAAGTAAGCTCAGTTCCATTTTCAGATTCTAGAATAGAGTCATTCATAATTCATAATTCATGAACAAAAAGCAGCAACTATTTTCAAATTCATCAAATTTTCAATTCAAGAATTGGCAAGGACCGCGCGAACTCATACCCCATCTACCACAAATTATGACACCCACTCTCCCACTTGGGGAAATGGTAAGTCAGCGCATCCACCAAGTGCAATGTGGACCACTAGCCTAGGCCATAACTCTTCTTGATCAGCCATAGACCCCGTCCAGGTAAGTAATTTTCAAGGTCGCACCATGCCTTGGTTATATAGCACAGTCCCGGTTCTAACCTGCTCAGGCAAGCGATGTGGTACTAAACAACATGAGTAGCGACCTGATGACCAATAAATCGCGGATGGACATGCCATCACGCGTTGCCGATATCCATACCGCACGACGCCGCGAGATTCGTGCAACATTAATACGCTTCGGCTGTATAATCAGTTCACTTATTTGTATAGCACTCAGTATTCACGCAGTATTGTCGCTGACACATCCCGTGTATGCCCCACAAGGCAGCGCGAGCATTTAAATTGCTGGCGAGCATTTATGACCACATTGATCCCACACTATTGATTAGAGGAGTCATTCTCAGTGATTTGCAGCGTACAATAACGGCAACCTGCACCATCGCATGCATTTTCTTCCCATCCCTTGTTCATTCTGCAGCTCCTCTCTCATTCATCTTGCTTTTCTAGTTCTTGCTCTTCGTTCATGGCATGGCTAGCTAGAACTCATACATGGAGATTTAGAGTTTCTTTTCAGAAAAAATAGAGATGTGGAATTTTAGTTGCAGCAGTCCATCTCTCTCTCTCTTTCTCACAACTTTGATGGCCATGTGTCACTCAATGACTGTCTAGGAGCAGTCCATATTCCTCACCCTCTCTTTCTCTCAATCCTCTTAGCCGTGCCAACAATATTTTATGTCCATCAGGTTCTACAACACCAGCATTTTAGTTCATGTCCTAGTGTCATTTATGTGTTCATCAATGTCCTCCATCTTCTCCGGCTCTTCCCATGGGAGTTTACTTGGCTGAATCGTAGCTCACACTTCAAGTAATCCCGTGTAAATAAATTTGCCCTCTACCCAGCCATTCTGATGATAAGATTCAACACTGTTCTTCATACACCCACCCATGGTTTTCACTTTCAGTGAGATTCCATTGAAATTCACTGAATTTCAGTAATTTCAGTAGGCACTGAAATATTAAGTTTCAGCCAAAATATTTCAGGAATTTCAGTACAACACAGGAATTCAAATATTTTTCAAAATAGTTTTAAAATTTTTCAAATTTTTAATTAAATTCAAGTGAATATTCCAGTCATTTGACTGAAATGAAAACTGAAATCACTGAAATTCACTGAATTTCAGTGATTTCGGTTGGTGCTGAAAATTTTTCTGAAACTGAAATTGAAAACCATGCACCCACCTGCATGAAGCATATCTAAAATACATGCCCCGCACAAGCCACCCCAATTAATTCATATTGGCTGCATAAACACTAAATGACATGAAGGCCATCAAGTACTCACCAGGATTTAAGTCCAACACATCTGACAGGGTGCCTAAACTCAACTACCAGACAAAGTGCATACGAATTTAAAGTGGCATGGCCCACTCACGGTTGTGTATTCAAGGCATACAGGTTTGAGACAGCCACATTTAAACGTTGCAGATCAGTGTTTTAAATGGCCTGCACCACATTAACATGGCAGAACTGTCAAGACCGTATTTTGCATGCATATTCGCTTGTATCCAATTCCATTTAAGATGGCTAGCACCAACCCATGTACACGTATTTGCTGAATTAACCTGGCGTATTGTTTGGGTATTCATTCAATCACTATATTAATTGCTAATCTTATAGCATAGATAGACCGTCCAGATTTCATCCTCGCGCGCCATCCCAAAAATCCGCGTCGCCTGATGACCTGATCTGTAACGTGCTACAACTCGCGTGTTACCCCACCGGGCTGCCATGTTTTCGGGGCCGATACATGGGCCTCCAGTAGGCCCAGCCAGTTGTCCTCCAACTGTCCAGCCGTCCTCCTGGAAGAAGGCAGTAGGGAGGTATCCAATCAGAGAAGCGGCAGAGGCACCACCAACACGCACCGCCGATACGCAGACAATCTTTGATTCCGCCGGAGCAAGTGAGGGGAGGTAGACGAAGGAGGCGGCATGGTGATGTGGGTGTTCGGCTACGGCTCCCTGGTGTGGAACCCCGGGTTCGCCTACGACGCCCGCCTCGTCGGCTTCGTCAGGGACTACCGCCGCGTCTTCTACCAGGGTGGGTACCATTTTATAACTAACTGATTGGTCCGGTCGCGACTCGTCCGAGCTTCTCAGATCTATCTCGCTGACCCTCTGGTTTTTCTTCTTGGGTTTTTGTCGCCGGATCGACAGGGAGCACGGACCACAGGGGCACGCCGGAGTTCCCCGGGAGGACCGTCACGCTCGAGCACCAGCCCGGGTCCACATGCGTACGCCGCCCAACTCTCTGCTCTCTGATTAGGATGAACCCCTCCTGTGATGTTCAGATATCACTTCTTTTTCAGTTCCTCACTGTCAGTGAATGACTATTCGTGTCATTGATCAGATACTGATTGTATAGCATCGCATGATCAGATAGGATTGTCTGTGTCGGTGGTCTTGAACTTGAATATGGAAGCTAGTCTATCCTAACGCCGAAAGCAATTCATGATCGACAACTAGACTGAAAGTTGTCAAGCAAGATCAGTGAGTGCATTAGGACGGTGAATCCTACCTGCTCCGATTATCTCTGAAACTTATGAGAACCTAGATAGTAGTACATGCGAAATGGGTTAGTAAGTTTGTTAGTTCTCCACAGTGACATCTTTTCATTATGCTAATGCTCCCCAATATTGTTATGTTATTCTGTACTAGTATTTGTTTATTTCTCGTGGCTACTCTGTTAACGGAGTGTGAACATATTTTGCAATTGAATTTCTGTTGTACAACTGCAGTGGGGGGTTGCTTACAAAATTTCAAGGGAGCAAGATAAGCAGACAGCCCTGGAGGTAAAAAGAAGAAATGTGTATAGACTAAGTCAGATACGTGTAGTATGAGTATGCTTATCTTGCTTAGTCTATATATATCACAATGGAGATAAATAGATTGGTTAATGGTATGAGTATGCTTTATTATAATGGTATGAGTAGCTTGTTGAGATATTGATGATTCAGCCTTGAGCTAAGAAAAGTAAGAACTCTTCATTTGAACTCAGATACTTTGTCTAGATGCTACTTCTAACAGCCCGTTTGTTCATCAAAGTAATACTGCCTTTGATAGGTGTTTTCATAACTTTAAGTTGCTTGCCTGCGTCTAATATCAATTTGCCTTCAACCTTGAATTGCAGTATCTGGAGGTAAGAGAGAAGCAATATGATGAGAAGGTTTACCTTGACTTGTATACAGTAAGAAATGACTACCAATTGCTTGAATTATTTCTTATGTTCCAGATTGTTCGATATGTAATTACTCATTAATTTTGAAATGTTTCAGGACTCTTCCCTCAAAATACCAGCAGTCCAAGATATGATGGTGTAAGTGGTCTTAAAATGAGCTATTGGTAAAATTGCTTAAAAAAACTGATGGAACTGAATTCTACCAACAGATATTTAGCCACCACAAATAAGGAAGCCAACCAAAACTATCTGGGTCCCGCTCCGCTGGAAGAAATGGCCAAGTATAGCACCTCCTTAACTTCAGCTATGTTTTGTTTGAACTGAAAATGTGGTTAATTTCGATGATAATCTATGTTATGTTCAGGCAAATCTACCTAGCTGAAGGCCCAACTGGACCTAATACAGAGTATCTGTTCAAACTCGAGGACGCGTTAAACAAAATAGGTAAGGTTGTCACTTATGTTTTCTTTTTTCTTATAGAAAATCTGCAAGTGTGTGCATCAGTTATGTGTTCATGGCAGGTGTTGTGGATCAGCATGTTCAGGATTTGGCGAATGCTGTGCGCAATTATGCAGACACCATGTAATAATGCCATTATAGGATCACATGAACGTGCAATTGATTGTTGCGGAAACATCTTTATTCTTGTAAGATCTGAATAGCTTGTGAGTTGTGAATATATCATGCCCCTCTATAGATGACAGTATAAAAAATTACATAAGTGAGATGGTAATGGGAGCTATTGGGTCTCCTTCCATTTTACTCACACCGAGGACCAATGCAAGGAGCCTACAAAAGTAGAATGGGACAAATAAAAATTGAATTCCCTTGCGCGAACATAAAATTCCCATTCTTCGTAGATTCACGAATTTCATCCATTTACAATACCCAAAAAGGAAAAGAAAAAACATGCCCTTGGACCATCGTATCAATCCGCTTGACACATTTTCGATGATAATAGATATGCTGTAAAAATGCACTCACAAATTCAACGAGTGGTTGCTCCTTTTCTGTCCTCAGTGGCCAGTTCAGATTTCTGAATGTTCAGAGAAGCAGAGCTCAATGCTATACCGTACCTATCCTCTTGGATGTCTAAATTTGTTATGTGTCAAATAATATAGAGAAACACGCACGACGGCAAGGCCAAGTAGAGTATGGATCCTAGTGAGTCATGGATTCGCAGTTGGTCTTGACGAAGGTGATCCTCTCCCGGCGCAGGTTGTACATGACCTGAATGTTCTGCTGCTGGTAGTTGCCGAGGATTGACACCCCGTCCGTCTTGCCGATCATGAGGCACATCATCCCGCTCTCCCTGTCCTCCACGAACAGCAGCTCCTTCTCCAGCTTGAGCCACTCCCCGTCGAACGCCAGCGACATGGACGGCGCGTACACGCGGCTCATGGGCACCCCGTTGGGCAGGATGAAGCAGAGGTCCAGCCCCAGGCTCGACCCGGAACCCCGCGGCAGCCTGATCTCCTCCTCCAGGTCGTCCACCAGCTCCTCGTACAGCGACTCCTCCAGGAACGTGATCGTCGACGCGATGTCGATGATCATCCCGAACGCGTTCGGCCCCGTGCCGCCGTCGCCGTCGCCGGACACGGGCACGGGAGACGCCGCCACGTTGGGGTTGGGGTTGGGGTCTGAAGTAGCTGGAGTCGTCGCGTTCATGCTGCTCCTGAAGGAGGAGGACATGGCCTTGTCGCCGATGGACAGCCCGTTGAGGTTGAGGTAATAGTAGGACGGGTACCGCGGGTTGATGGACATGGGCACCACGATCCGGTCCGACGCGTTGCGCATGGCGGTGGCGTCGGCGCCGAGGACCAGCCTCCCCGCGCTCCTGGAGGCCGGCGGGGGCAGGCAGTACATGAACCTCCGCACCGACAGCTGGGACACCAGCGAGAGCGGTCCGCGGCCGAGGCCCACCACCCCCGACACCTCCGCGGGAGGCCCCCCGACGCTGGAGCTGCTGCAGCCGAAGACGACGCCGTGGAACGTGTCGTCGCCGATGGTCAGCTTGTCGACGGCCAGCGTGCCCCTCGTCGTCGAGTTCCCGCCGTACGTGTAGGTGTACTGGCACACGTCGTCGTCGTCGTCGTCGGTGCTGCCGCTGCGCCCGCACCGGTGGGTGTCCAGCTCGTCGCACGTGTCGCTGTTGCACGGCACCACGGCGTAGGTGGTCGAGGCCGTGGGGTTGAAGACGGGGTCCTTCTGGCGGTAGCACTTGACGCACGGCTGGCACTGCGTCCAGATGAGGTCGCTGGCCGTGTCGATGGCCGCCGTGAAGCAGTGCTGCGGCGTGCCCAGGCCGAGCTTCACCAGGTACTCGCCCCCGGCCGACAGCACCGGGGCCTCGCCCACCACCACCTTGCGGTTGCGGGTCGGGTACAGGCGGGGCGTGATGCTGGCCAGCCGGTCCCGGCTGCGCTGGATGGCGCGCCGGAGGAGCTCGTGGTCGCTGATGTTGAGGCTTCCCGTGTCCGCGGCGTCGACGCGGGCGAGTTCGAGGTGGTAGGACTGCCGCGGCGACTGCAGGCAGTAGGCCGGGAGGACGAGGAGGGCGAGGAAGAGCAGCAGCGGCATGGCCTCCATGGCGCTGTACGTTGTTGTACTATGGTGGACTGACATGCAGCACGGCGGCAATTTGCGTGTTCCTCAGTAGTTAAATGGGTTAAGTAGATCAAGCAGCGCTAATTCTTTGTTCCCGATTTGTTCGAGAGCACAGAAAGGCGGTGGAGGAAAGGTGAACTGGTTGAGGGTAGCACCGCTTCGTTGCATGACATCCTTGTGTTCTTTGCACGTATGTTGCTTTCATTAGTTTCGGAGTTTGCTAATTAGCACTAGATAGATCGTAATTATGTTCTGCTCCTTCGGTCTCAAAAGAAGCGTTGCTAATTTAGTACAAAGTTGAGGAGACAAACAACTGATATATCAAGGACCCCAATATCAAGTTGACGTTTGATCTGCGAAAACCCCAGCGAACGAGATTGTTCTAGGAGGAACCCCTAAATCACCCTACGAAAACATCATAAAAAAGATCCCCCTGGTGCTTTCCACCATAAAGCTTGGGCGATCATCAAAAATAACATCATGGTGGCGTTGTTTAAGTTGTTCGTGGTGATGGCAGGGGATTTCACAAGCTCAATTATGCCCACACCGAGCTAATCCCTAAGAAGGTTGAGGCCTTGGAGGCTGACGAATTTAGACCTATTAACCTCCCTCATAGCTTCTACAAGTTGTTCGCAAAGCTCCTTGCCACCCGTGCCCGTCGTCACATGTCAGAAATAGTAGGGATCAACCAATCTGCCTTCATTAAGGGGCGCAACATCCATGATAACTTCTTGTTGGTTCTTCAGGTTGCACGCAAGATCCATGCTAGAAAAGTGTCTAGACTCTTCTTGAAACTTGATATTACAAAGGCATTTGATTCTCTCCCATGAACTTTTTTGTTCTAGGTCCTCACGGCTGAAGTCTTTGGCTCAAGTTGGCTACTTGGATCGTCGTTTTCCTTTACTTGGCGAGTACCAAGATAATCATGAATGGTGTTTCGGGCAGGCACTTCCATCACGCTCGTGGACTGCAGCAAGGGGACCCGTCTCCCCTTTGTTGTTCGTCATTGCCATGGACGCGTTAACTGCGATTATCAATCGAGCTATGGTGGATGGAGTCGTCAGCTAATTCCAAGGTATCTCTGCCACCCAAAGGTTGTCGATCTATGGCGACGACATGATTCTTTTTGTCAGGCCATCAGTTCACGACCTACACTTTGTCAAGGAAGCTCTTGGGGTATTTGGTGAGGCTTCGAGTTTGTGGATAAATTACAGTAAATCATGTGATGTCCTAATCACAAGCAGCGACGAGGACAGTCATTGTGTTGCCAACCTTCTGCAATGCAGCACCGGGAGCTTTCCTTGTCGGTACCTTGGGCTTCCTTTGGCAATCAAGCATCTAGCAAGGGAAGATTGGCGGCCTTTATTGACCAGGCATGACAGTTCACACCAGCTTGGCAACATGGCCTCAACCAGCGTCTGGGAAGATTGGTTCTAGTGAAATCAATGATTGCTGCAAGGCAAATCCATCAACTCATGGTGGGATATGGGTCTTTCAAGAGATCGACAAATGGTGTCGTCCTTCTTTTGGGCTGTCAAGGATTAGACTAACGGTGGCCAATGCCTGGTTCCGTGGGATACCATTTATCGACCTACATGTTTCGGTGGTCTTGGAATCAAGAACCTTAAGTTGCAGTCGTTGGCTCTTCGCGTTTGATGCGAGTGGTTGCGCCGGACAGATCCGGAAAGACCTTGGCAGGGCGTGTCGATGATTGTGGATCAGCAGGCCAAGGTGGTTTTTGACAACCTGGTTAAGATCATAGTGGGAAAAGGGAACAATGTGCTTTTTCTAGAAGGATCGATGGATCCATGGATTCACGATCGTCCATATCGCTCCCATAATCCTGGCCGTGGTTAGCACGCGTGATCAGAACAGATGATCTGTCCACCAGGTCATGATCAACAATGCATGGGTGTTGGATGTTCAAGGAGATATTTCCTTTCTCGTGCACATACAGATTGCTCATCTCTGTCAGGCCATTGTGCCAGTGCAGCATAACACCCAGGATCTGGATTTGTTTGCTTGGCCTTGTGATGCATCAAACAAGTACACAGCTAATCTGTCCACAAGAGGCTTCACATTGGGTTAGTCCAATCTCCTACTGCCACATGCATCTGGAGAAGTTGGACCCGACAAGTGCAAAAAATCAACCTGGCAGGCGGTGCAATGCTAGCTATGGACTTCTGATAGACGAGCTAGCCATGGTCTGCAAGATGAGGCCAACCCGTGCTTCACCTACCTACAATGTGGACCACATCCTTGTCCAGTGTGTCTGGGCGAGGGAGGTTTGGCATTTATGCTTTGATTCACTGAAAATCAACATTCAATGCCCAAATGTGAACTTGGTATTCACTCAATGGTTTCTACAACAAAGAAACCATTTCCATGGATTGGCTAAGAGAGGTTTTAACTCTCTCATCATCGGGATTTCATGGTCTCCTCACAAGCAAAGGAATGCTAGGGTGTTTAATATATTTCATCAACAATGAACTTGCGGTTTGCTTGCTTCTCAAATACTAAAAGAGATCAATGATTGGAGGAAAGCTGGCATGGCCAGTGTTGGGGCTTAGATCATTTCGTGAGAGAGTGGCATAGCTTGTATTAGGGTGTTAGTACTGGTGTGTGTTCGTGTACCCTTGTTAGGATGTACGTGTCGGCGTCCTGGGAACGGGGGTACCCAGACTTGCCTGCATGCGGCCCATGGCGTGGTTCCACCAACGGCCTAGTACGGCCCATCTTCAGCAGCAACCACTCAAGACCCCCGCGAGGGGCCAAGCCTCGCGAGGCGGACGACACAAGACCTCCTCAGGGGCAGCCTCACTAGGCTGGCTCCTGAGGAGCGGAGATATCAATGCAAGGGGCACCTCGCGAGGTTCACGTGACGTGAGCCATGACAACCAAGGCCAGGCGGGCGCCAGCGGGCGCAATGTACCAGTTTCTTGGTGCTAAAGAGGCATGCGCAGACTAGGAGTCCCGAGGCATCAGGCAAAGCTTTCCATATCAATGCAACAAGACCAAGACCAGCAGGACGGCAGGACGGAGGTCACCATGGAGCCCACATCAGCATCACCACCAGAGCCTTTGACAGACGAAGACCACCTTTTGTCAGGATAGCTTGTACTAGTTGTCCCCCTTCAAAATTGGCCGTTGTGGGATCCCTTCCCGCCTAACATTTGGGAAGAGGACCAGGGCCTCTATAAATAGGACTAGCCACCACCATAGGAAAGGGGAGGGAGGACTGATCTTGAACTGATCGGGGACGGACGGATCATCCAGACCATCCTCACACACACCAGCTCACCGAGCTCAAGAACACCTCTCCTCAGGAGGCTGTTCATCCCTTGTACTTGTTCATCCTCAGCCTACAAGGCAATCCACCACACCACATGGAGTAGGGTATCACACCACAAGGGTGGCCCGAACCAGTATAAACCCTCGTGTCTCTAGTCCCTTGGGTTCGGCGAGCTAGGCATTGAGATCGTTGCGAGTGCGAGCTAAGGGGAGAGAGTTCTTCATGCGCACGCCAGAGTTCGAACCTCAAGGGTTTGCCGGAACCCAAAATCTGACATTTGGCACACCATGTAGGGGGGCGCTGAAGCCTTTCTTCCATCGACCCATGCTCCACTGCTCCGCCATATCCATGGCGGACGCTCGTCGAGCCCGTGCTGAGCGCTGGGTTGCCCTTGCCGCCCGCGTCGCCCAAACGGCGCCCGTTGGCGGACCTCCCCGCCGTTCCCCATCACCCGCTGCCAACGCCGCCACCAGCCCGGCGGGGAACGAGCAGCAAGCCTCATTGCTGCACCCCTCCATGCGGCGGGACGGACGCACCGCCACCCCGTCGCTGACTCCGGCCGGCTCGTCGTCCCATGCTTGGCGCGCACCCACGAACGCGCAGGCCGCGCTGCTCATGGTGCGCGAGCTCCTGCGTTACCGCCCGGTCGACGACCTCTACGAAGACTAGCTGGACCGCATCGCCGAGCTCGTCAGCGCCGTCGGGGGCTCTCCCGCGCCGTCTCTCTCGCTGCCTCGCCCAACTCCAGCTGCGGGAGACATAGCTCACGGGGCACCTCCACCACCTCCGCATCAAGACGGCGCCCTCGCACCAAGACACGCGACCCCGCGACAAGACCCGCCACGCCGGGCGCCCGTGCATGAAGAAGGAAGCTGCTAAGAAGTCCCGAGGTTGCAAGAAATGCTCCTGCACTCCCAGCACCACCGCGTCAAGACCGTGTGCCGCTTGTGGCAGCGGCGCGTGGATACCAGGACCAGGCTCCGCCTCCGCGGCGGGCTCCGGTGACCACAGCAGGCTGCCGTGCTTTCACTCCTGAGCTACGCAGCGTCGTATGGCCCGACAAGTTCAAGCCAGACCTGCCTCCGCGCTACGACGGCACCCCTGACCCTGCAGAGTTCTTGCAGCTCTACGAGGTGAGCATCAAGGCGGCCAACGGCGACGAGAAGGTCATGGCTAACTGGTTCCCCATGGCCCTCAAGGATGGCGCGCGCTCGTGGCTCCTGAACTTACCCGAGGGATCGATCTCCTCCTGGGGCGAGATGCGCAAGCGTTTCGTCGCCAACATCCAGGGCACTCGCGACCGCCTGCCGACCGCGGGTGACCTGCGGCGCATCAAGCAGCAGCCAGAGGAAACCCTGCAGAAGTACATCCAGTGCTTCAACAGCGTCCGCCTCAAGATCCCCAAGGTGACGGACGAGGCCATCATCTCCGCGTTCTCTGATGGCGTCCGCGATGTGAAGATGAAGGAGGAGCTCGCCATCCATGAGGAACTATGCACAGCCCTGGAGATGTTCAACATGGCGACCAAGTGCGCAAGAGCTGAGGAAGGGCGCCTCACCCTCCTCGAGCTTCCAGTCGCCGACCTGGAGGACAAGAAGGCCAACACCAAAGATGTGAAGCGCAAGGGAGTAGCCGTGCTTGCGGCTGAGCCGGAGATGAAGCACAGCCGAGACCAACCCGAGTCGCCCAAGAGCAGCTGTCCGTTCTGCGCCTTCCACAATGTACACAACCACAACACCAATGACTGTCAAGAGCTCAGGGCCATCCGCGATGGGCGCTTCGGCCGACGCCCCGAGCGCAGCGAACGGGGCTACGACCGAGGAGGAGGAGAGGACGTTGGGACGACCGCGGCCCCCGCCAGGAGTGGCGCGACCGGCCTCATGAGGACCGCTGGCAGGACCAGCCTTGCGAGGGCGCCTAGAGGGAGCAACCTCGTGAGGACCGTCCTCAGGGCAACACTTGCCTCCCTCCGCTGCCGCCACCACCAAGGAGGAATGACGATCATCAGGACGAGGGGGCTGGGGCCTTCCGGGAGCCGCGCACCATCGCCTGCATCTTGGGTGGCCCTCAGGCCCTAGCCTCCCAGTACATCTTCAAGCAATTCGCCCGCGAGGTGAACGTGGCTCTCCCCAGGCTCGAGGCCACGCGCCCGCTCAAGTGGTCCAAGTGTGCCATTACTTTTAGCTCGTCCGACCAGCTTAAGTGCACGGCAACGGCTGGCTCCCTCCCGATGCTCTGCTTGCCCATCATCAGCAACGTCCAAGTCACCAAGACCCTCATCGACAGCGGCGCAGGGCTCAATGTCCTGCCCGTCGAGACGTTCGACCGCCTCCAGGTGCCATACGATCAGCTACGGCCTACCAAGCCCTTCTCAGGAGGGACCGACGGCTCCACCACCCCGATAGGGCAGGTCTGCCTCCCTGTCACCTTCGGCAAGCGTGATAACTACCGCACCGAGCTCATCGACTTCGACGTCGCCCACATCCGCCTGTTGTACAACGCCATCCTCGGGTATCCAGCCCTGGCCAAGTTTATGGCAGTGACCCATTGTGACGCCCCCGATTCAATCGTACACTAATCATACACGCAAACGTGTACGATCAAGATCAGGGACTCATGGGAAGATATCACAACACAACTCTAAAAATAAAATAAGCCATACAAGCATCATATTACAAGCCAGGGCCCTCGAGAGCTCAAATACAAGAGCTCGATCATAGACGAGTCAGCGGAAGCAACCATATCTGAGTATAGACATACGTTAAACAAGTTGCCATAATATGGCTAACACAAACTGGGATACAGATCGAAAGAGGCGCAGGCCTCCTGCCTGGGATCCTCCTAAACTACTCCTGGTCATCGGCGGCAGCCTGCACGTAGTAGTAGGCACCCTCGGTGTAGTAGGAGTCATCGTCAACGGTGGCGTCTGACTCCTGGGCTCCAGCATCTGGTTGCGACAACCGAGAAGAAAGGAAAGGGGGAAAAGAGGGAGAAAAGCAACCGCGAGTACTCATCCAAAGTACTCGCAAGCAAGGAGCTACACTACATATACATATGCCAGTGGCTAGATTCAGATCAAATACCAAGATCTCGTTAAGCGTATTATTTTGATGTAACCATGGACGCTGACCAGGGCCAGGCCCACCTCTCTCCTAGGTGGTCTCAACCTGCCCTATTGCTCCACCACAAAGTAACAGTCGGGGGCCGTGGGGAACTCAGGCCCACCACTACCTGGATGGAGCCACTTGTCCTTTCAGCCCCCACATCGGAATCACATGCGGGTACTCTACGAGCCGACCCGACTTTAGTCACCACATGTATCATATAATATGAATGTAAGTATATACCCATGATCACCTCCCGAGTGATCACGGCCCGATATTATAGCATGGCAGACGGACAAGAATGTAGGGCCACTGATGGAATACTAGCATCCTATACTAAGCATTTAGGATTGTAGGTAAAGGTGACAACAATAGTGGCAAAGACAGGCTATGCAGCAGAATAGGATTAACCGAAAGCACTAGCATGCTACACTACTCTAATGCAAGTAGTAGAGAGAAGAATAGGCGATATCGGGTTGATCAAGGGGGGGGGGGGGGCTTGCATGGTTGCTCTGGCAAGGAGTCGTCAACAACGTAGTCGATCGGGGCACCAGTAGCGGCGTTAGTCTCATAGACTACCTGAGATAAGAGGGAGAAGAAACAATGAATACAATGCAAACAGATGCATATCGATGCATGACATGACAAGTAACGGTGCCAGGTGTGCCCTAACGCCGTAGGAGGTGATACCGGCGAAGGGGGGAAACATCCGGGAAAGTATCCCCGATGTTTCGCGTTTTCGGACAGATGAATCGGAGGAGAAAAGTTGCGGGTTCGCTATGCTAGGGATGTGTGGCGGACTAACGGACTACGTATTCGGATCCGTCTCGTCATCCTGAGCAACTTTCATGTACAAAGTATTTTCATCCGAGCTACGGTTTATTTTATATTAATTTTAAAAGATTTAATCAATTTTTGGATTTAATAAATTAATTTAATTCAAAAATTAATTAGTGCATTAGCATGACATCAGCAGTCAACGTTGACTGTTGACCTGGTCAACCTGACAGGCGGGTCCCACATGTCATAGGCTATTTAGTTAGCAGGCTAATTAGCAGAGTTAATTAGTTTACCTAATGATTAGGTTAGTCTAAACAGAATTAATTAAGTTAATTTAATTAATTAATTAATTAATATTTTATTTATTTTCCTTTTTTTGTTTTATTAAATTTAATTTTTATAAAATACAAAAGTTGTATCTAAAATAGTATTAATAAATATGCTATTGCCACAATTAACTTGGCACCTAAAACAAATTAGTTTGTAATTGATTATTACTTTAAAAGCATTTAAGTAATTGTTCTTGCTACGTTTTATTCATTTCGGAATATTTAAACATTTTATAAAGTTTGGTTCCTCCACCATAATTACCTATGCATTATTTGGCACAACCTGAACATTTTAGTTTTAATATTGAAAACTTTTATTGTTTGTCTTTAATCTGAAGTTGAATCCCAAATAGGTTTTGAAATAACGTGAGATTATCAACACTAACCGAGGTGACGTGGCATCATTTCCAAAGGGTTACTGTTGCTTAACTACCCGGGCGTCACAATTCTCCTCCACTACAAGAAATCTCGTCCCGAGATTTAAGAGGTGGCAAATGGGGAAAAGGTCTGGTTACGAATTCTAACGAATCTTCTCGGTCTTGGTTGCTCTTCTCGAAGAGGTCGATCCATAGCATTGATGTCTTCATTCCTATGCATCATTGCATCATGATGAAGTTGTCGTCCTTCCTTCAGGATCTTCATTGAACTTACAAAAGGATAAGAGGGGGGAAACTCTATAAGGACGGGTTCAAACAAGATTGAGCGTCGGACGGTTAACTCATGGGAAGAAGCATAAGTATCTCTTGAATTGAAACTTAAGAAGATATCGAGAGCAAAGTAAGAAGGTACCATGAGAATTTTCAAATGGATAGGCAATCGTTCGATGTCAGAAACAACAGGCGAAAGGGGTCCAGAGCAACAAGATTGAGTATTACGTTTGTTACCAGAATAGATCACTAGGAATGAGGCCCGTGAATGAAATATGAGGCCACACACGAGGAATAACTTTGGAAACTGGGGGTGTACAGGAGAGTTAGGTTTCGATCCTATGGAGTTGTGGGTTATGGGACCATCATGTGGGTTGAAGGTAGAAAGGGCGATGACATCTTGCATGATCATGTAAGCAAGTCAAGTCAGAGGATAGCCTGTTAGTTATGTCGGCAACAACATCGGTACCAAGGGTGAGGGACGAAGAGAACCATTTCCTGCTCGTTGAACAAGGCGGGCCAATAAGCAAAGTTCTCGTCCATCGGTGGTTATCGAAATGTCATCAACAATAGTAACAGGGTTACACCAGACAGGATGGTACGCCGAGGTGTTTACATAAGCAGGTAAATATTACTGCTTATATCATATAGGTCACAAGAAAGGTTAACCAAAACAATGGAAAGGAAAGGTGTTTATCATATTAACAGAACAATGGAAAGGAAAATGTGTTTAAACACATATTTCAGGGGTATATCCTTCCCAAGGATAAGCAGAGTATGATATCCATGATAGGATAGAAAGTAGAAAACCATTTAGGTAAGGGAGAGGAATTTCATGACATTACCCATACAACGGTGTTTGGATAATGGACAAAGAAAATTTAGCATTGTGCTTCAAATGTTTTTATTGAAAAATCGGAGTACCACAGACATGCTTTGAGATAGCATTGATATGGTCTTCAAGCAAAGGACGGATTTTGGATACACAAAGGATCCATCAGGAACAACTTATAGAATAAGTATTACAATTTCCTCATGGAAGAATGGCTAACCTTGCTAAAAAGGAAACTATAACAATAGGCCCTCCGGGCAGGTTTGTTAGGATGACATCACCTTATCGGGTTAAAGACCAATGTTATAACTCTTGGGAATATGTTCCAACCATCATATCTGACCGAATTCAGGCAAGTTCCGAATCATGAGTTCATCATTAAACCAAGGAGAGGATGAGAAGGTGGCTGATGAACTTAGCGACAATTGATTGAGATTTCCAAAAGATGGATCTCCATAATTAGGTGAACAAGGAGATAACATTCGTCAGATCAAATGATATAATGAGGTATGCTTGAGGAAAACATACTCAATTAAACATTGGTTGAAAGGTGCACCCGAAATATGGGCTTAGGTAGCATGAACAATGTTAGAATGGTGATTGGACAACCAATGGTCTAAGAATGAAATGTTGACCATTAACTTCAAATCAATAGGGTTCCTAGAAGTTTTAGATTGCACATCATAGTTCAATTGTCGGTTTTCCGGTTAGAAACAACACGGGGACCAAGGAATGAATGGAGATGGCAAGTATCACTTGTATCAAGAATTCTTAGGAGGTGGTTAAATTCTCATGACATCCTTGGCATAAAAGATGGTAATACTCCAAGGTAAAGAAGAACAAATGTTGGATGGCAAGGAACTCAAGGTATACACAAAACACGAATAAGTTTGTGTTGAACGAAAGGCAATAGAGTGGTCGATGATAATACAAATCATCGAGGGCAAGGATGGTACTTGTCATCATGAATTCAATTGTTATCCTGGAAGATCTCATAATGTTGAGAAATTTCATGAAGATGTAATCGTTCGCCGATGACATCCAGTCAAAGGAATGATGAAGCGAAAGGTTATTGGAACCATGGGTAGGACACAAACTTGAAATCAAGTTTGTTGTTCAAGGAGAAATGATATGACGAGGAAGGTCGATGTAAGATTAGCTCACCGTTGAAATTTGTGCTCAGGGAAGAAGAACCAGGTAGCACAGTTAAATTTAGCACGATAATGATGTAGCCGATAAGGCTAGGAATGACATGATGGAGTATTAAACTTCTCAACAACAAAGTACTAAGAGTATTGAATCATAGTGTTGATTCGATTCACTAATCGGTGTTCTCGGTTGACGACAACCCAGAACCTGTGGAGTGACTATGACGGGGAAAGGTACTACTTCATTAGAAATCCATAAGATGTAGTGCAATGGGTTGATATCCTCGAGGTACCAGGGGGTAATACTCGAAGGTGGATCAAAATAGAAACTGAATTGGAGCGTTGACTTCCGATAGTAGATATTTTAAACTTATCAATATAGACGAGGCAATGGAATGGTTTCCTTTCAGATAAATTGAATAAGGTTAGCATGGTCGGAACCATAACTGCAAGGGATCCAATTTACGACACCGGAAGAATTATTCAAATGATTAAATATTCTTGCAATAAGCCTTAATGATAAGTCCCACATCGTGTCTGTGGGCATGAACACAAAGGTTCAAGGTCGACTCCCACTTTTGCAATGCATAACCTTTCATTCACTTCTCGTTTTCGAAGTAGTTGTAGTGTTGAAATTTTATTTGCCAAAACACCAGAAAAGTATGACTCATGAAAAACTTTCGGGTTCACATAGATTAAGGAAGGCATAGGTTCTACCCATCGAGGCATCTTAGAAACACATACCACAAGCTTCGAGAATAATTGTCACTATCTCGAAAGCAGAGCATGGTTGAGAAAGTAGAGGACACAATTTCATAAAGGCATTTTGTATCCCAGGAAAGGCTCACAAGGTTACTCAATATGAAGGATGTTGTCGGATAAAATCCAATAAAGGACATGGTGGTCCGCAAAGGATCTAATGTGAGTATCGGCACACAACCAGAGGAAGAAACAATGCAAAGACATTGGATTATAGAAACAACTGACTAACTCAGAGCTCAATTGCCAAGGAATTATGATTTACAAAGTGAAGGATCAGAAGCAGACGCTCTAATCAAGGATGGATAAGTTCAATAGACTTAGGGCACAATCTATTGCAATTTGATTGGCGAGAATCAACTCATGTTTAAAATGACGTTTGAGCCAAAAGGATGAATTCTAGGATCTGATTGGGGATTGTGAGCATTTGCAACATATCGAATCAAGGGCCCTGAAATGATAGTGACAGCGGATGTCAATGGAGATAACTAGAAGTATGGAATTAACCATAATGCAGGAAGGCAGGGAATTCAGGAGCAATAGGCTGTTGAGGATTTTTAGAAAATCGAATGGTATTTCAAGGACTTTTGTGAAACACATGATCAACTGGGGATGAGCGAATCCTCGATAAGTGTGAGGAATTATTTGCAGGTGTATTCACGCTAAAAAGAGCTAACAGTAGGCACAAATGATCCTCGAGATATTGGAAAATATACCGTGGTATCTAGTAATATCAAGAGCATCTTGGAATGAAGGTATGGACGACAAGTGTATGTATTTATCCATAGGGATATATCAATGATGGGGAATTGCAAAAACGATGGGCACAAGTCTCAAGAGAACATCGTAGAGTGTCTTCGAAATCTTCTGGTGCAGTAGGCGATCATCGGTAACAAGGGGCTCTCCAGTTAGAAGTGATCATGAGATCCTAGAGTCATAGTTAGTAAAAATCATTTAATCCGAATAGAAAAGAGATCAGAGTCCCAGGGTATAGGTCGAGGAATAAAAGATCCGAATACCACCCAATGGCAACATGGGACCATAAGGCACACAACCATGTTAGTAAAAGTTTTGTTATGTCTAGACTCGACTTCGGCCAAGGAGTTGGAAAGGGGGATTCCTACAGGCAGTCGGCTCTCATACCAACTTGTGACGCCCCCGATTCAATCGTACACTAATCATACACGCAAACGTGTACGATCAAGATCAGGGACTCACGGGAAGATATCACAACACAACTCTAAAAATAAAATAAGTCATACAAGCATCATATTACAAGCCAGGGGCCTCGAGGGCTCGAATAAAAGAGCTCGATCATAGACGAGTCAGTGGAAGCAACCATATCTAAGTATAGACATAAGTTAAACAAGTTGCCATAAGATGGCTAACACAAACTAGGATACAGATCGAAAGAGGTGCAGGCCTCCTGCCTGCGATCCTCCTAAACTACTCCTGGTCATCAGCGGCGGCCTGCACGTAGTAGTAGGCACCCTCGGCGTAGTAGGAGTCATCGTCAATGGTGGTATCTGACTCCTGGGCTCCAGCATCTAGTTGCGACAACCGAGAAGAAAAGAAAGGGGGAAAAGAGGGAGAAAAGCAACCATGAATACTCATCCAAAGTACTCGCAAGCAAGGATCTACACTACATATGCATGGGTATCAGTGTAAAGGGGCAATATCGGTGGACTGAATTGCAGAATGCCAGAATAAGAGGGGGATAGCTAGTCCTGTCAAAGACTACGCTTCTGGCAGCCTCCATCTTGCAGCATGTAGAAGAGAGTAGATGGTAAGTTCACCAAGTATCATCGCATAGCATAATCCTACCCGGCGATCCTCTCCTCGTCGACCTGTGAGAGAGCAATCACCGGGTTGTATCTGGTACTTGAAAGGGTGTGTTTATTAAGTATCTAGTTCTAGTTGTCATAAGGTCAAGGTACAACTCCGGGTCGTCCTTTTATCGAGGGACACGGCTATTCGAATAGATAAACTTCCCTGCAGGGGTGCACCACATTTCCCAACAAGATCGATCCCCTATGGTCGGACACACTTTCCTGGGTCATGCCCGGCCTCGGAAGATCAACACGTTGCAGCCCCACCTAAGCACAACAGAGTGGTCAGCACGCCGGTCTAAATCCTATGCGCGCAGGGGTCTAGGCCCATCGCCCATTGCACACCTGCATGTTGCGTACGCGGCCGGTGAGCAGACCTAGCAACCTCCATTAGAAAGGAAGTTGCGTCACATGGTCCAACCCAGCGCACGCCGCTTAGTCGCCGACGTCAAGAAGGCTTCGGCTGATACCAGGACGTCGAGTGCCCATAACTGTTCCCGCGTAGTTGGTTAGTGCGTATAGGCCAGTGGCCAGAATCAGATCAAATACCAAGATCTCATTAGGCGTATTATTTTGATGTAACCGTGGACGCCGACCAGGGCCAGGCCCACCTCTCTCCTAGGTGGTCTCAACCTTCCCTGTCGCTCCGCCATAAAGTAACAGTCGGGGGCCGTCAGGAACTCAGGCCCACCACTACCTGGATGGAGCCACCTATCCTTTCAGCCCCCACATTGGGATCACATGTGGGTACTCTACGAGCCGACCCGACTTTAGTCACCACATGTATCATATAATATGAATGTAAGTATATACCCATGATCACCTCTCGAGTGATCACGGCCCGATAGTATAGCATGGCAGACGGACAAGAATGTAGGGCCACCGATGGAATACTAGCATCCTATACTAAGCATTTAGGATTGCAGGTAAAAGGTAACAACAGTAGTGGCAAAGACATGCTATGAAGCATAACAGGATTAACTAAAAGCGGGGAGGGGCTTGCATGATTGCTCTGGCAAGGAGTCGTCAACAACGTAGTCAATCGGGGCACCAGTAGCGGCGTTAGTCTCGTAGTCTACCAAAGATAAGAGGGGGAAAACAATGAATACAATGCAAACAGATGCATATTGATGCATGACCTGACAAGCAACGGTGCCAGGTGTGCCCTAACGCCATAGGAGGTGATACCGACGAAGGGGGGAAACATCTGGGAAAGTATCCCCGGTGTTTCGCGTTTTCGGACAGATGAACCGAAGGGGAAAAGTTGCGGGTTCGCTATGCTAGGGATGTGTGGCGGACGAACGGACAATGTATTCGGATTCATCTCGTCGTTCTAAGCAACTTTCATGTACAAAGCATTTTCATCCGAGCTACGGTTTATTTTATATTAATTTTAAAAGATTTAATCAATATTTTGATTTAATAATTTAATTTAATTCGAAAATTAATTAGTGCATCAGCATGACGTCAGCTGTCAACGTTGACCGTTGACCTGGTCAACCTGACAGGTGGGTCCTGCATGTCATAGGCTGTTTACTTTTTTTTGCGGGAAAAAGGGAGATTTCATTAACTCAAGGAGGCTTCTCGGCCTCAGATAGGTTTACAATGCAGTCTAGCCCCGATCGCAACCAGACAGCCGTGCGCGGGGTACTACATCCATACACGGTGAGCGCGTGACTGACATTATTCTATGATCTACTAATTAGAGAAAAGGAAATCTCGCTTGAATCAACAGCCGCTATTGTACGAATCTCCTCTACTAGCGCTCGGACTTGGGAGCGATTCACTGACCGCGCTGACAGCATCGAGACCGCTTCATAGCAGTCCAACTCCGCCAAGATGGGCATGTTGGTACGGTGCAAAGCCAGCTGCAATCCTTCTCTACATGCTTCCAACTCCGCTTGGAGGCTATTATCACATGTGAACAACTGCCTGCATGCTGTGAAGATGAGCTCTCCTCTATCATCTCTCAGGACATACCACCACCCGCTGCTCCCGTTGACTGGACAAAGCTCCCATCAGTATTATGCTTTGTCCAGCCGGTTGGGGGCAGTAACCACTGGAGCGGCGGCTCCTCCTCTTCGCTAGCATGCTTAGGCTGGCCACTTTCATGCACAACCATTTTTCCTTTCACCATGTCTGCATGTGGGAATTGCTGAATGCATAACAGGGAATTGATATACACATGAATAAAATGCCTTGATGCTTCTATTGGTGGAGGAACCTTGTCATGGGTAATTTCGTTACGGACGTACCATGCCCGCCACATGGTCATGAGGACCACCATATGCGCCGTGTTTGACAGAGGGTTCAGAAGCGTGAAGAGCCACTCTGGCCCATCATTCTCTATGGTCTCCACCTTGGGGATCGGTCAGTCTTTCTCCATGGTTCGCCACAGGTCTCTGGCAAGTGGGCACCTGCACATTGCGTGAAAACCATCCTCTCGTTCCATGCCACAAAGGGGACACATGTCAGTAAGCTCGAGGTGGCGAGAGAACTTATTAGCCCAGGTGGCCAACGAGTTGGTTACAATTCTCCATGCGAACACTCGTACCTTTGGGGGAGCAGGGCACCCCCATATGGTCTTCCAGATGGCGCGACGACCATCCGGTGCCCTGCTCATAGAAGTTGCCAATGGACGCTCGCGCTCGTCCATGGCTAGGCGATAGGCGGAGCAAATGGCGAAGCAACCGCTCTTCTCAGGCGCCCATGCGAGGATGTCGTCAGTGACGTGCGGCGATGTCTGGATGCTACTAATCGAGTTGACGTTCGGAGGAAGGAAGTGGCGACGGAGGAGGTCCATTTGCTAGTTGCCTGACTCGTCAAGGAGCTCCGCCACTCTCCTTAGTCGGCAGGTTCCTTGCTGAGTAATGGGTTGGCGCGACGGCTCAGTAGGCAGCCAACGGTCACGCCATATGCGAATGTTATGGCCCCCACCGACATGCCACACGATGCACTTCTTCAAGAGCTCAAGGCCGTGCTGGATGCCCTGCCAAGCAGGTGAGGCGTTCCCCAAGAAGACCGTGTCCTCAAGGCGGCCCTCCGGGTAGTAACGCGCCTTGAGCACCTGCGCACATAAAATAGTAGGATTAGTGAGTAACGCCTGCCTGGCTAGCAGGGCCTGATTGAACAGGCGGAAGTCCCTGAAGCCCACTCTGCCCTTCATTTTCTGTGCCAAAATTTTGGGCCAAGCCAGCCAATGTGTTTTCCTCTTCCCTTCCGAAGAGCCCCACCAGAAGTTCCGCACCATCCTATTCAGATCATCACATACTGACATAGGGATCTTAAAAACACCCATGATATAGGTCGGGATGGCCTGTGCGATAGCTTTAATCATTGTTTCCTTACCAGCAAGGAAAGTGTATCTCCCCATGCAATGATTCTTTTCAGAAGCCTGGACTGCAAATTCTGAAATTTACCTCTCGACATACGGCCATCAGGTGTTGCGAAACCCAAGTACTTGTCCTCAAAATTCAGTACATTCACATGTAGTACAGACCGGACCCTTTCCTGGTCCTTCATGGGGCACGCATTGCCAAACAGAATGCTGCACTTTGCTGGATTGATGCATTGTCCTGTAGCCCGTTCATACACACTAAGAATCTCTTGTACCATTTTTTCTTGCTCCTCTCGTGCCTTAAAAAATAACAGGGTATCGTCTACAAAAAGCAAGTGTGACATGCCTGGAGCTCGTCGACACACTTTCAGGGGTGTATATTCCCCCTTCTCTTCTCCTTCTTTCAACAGAGCAGACAAACCATCATCCACCAGTAGGAACAAAAAGGGGGAGAGTGGATCACCTTGCCGTAGCCCTCGCAATGGTGCAAACGAATCCAAGAGGGTTCCATTAAATTTAACAGTGTATCTCACCGAGGTGACACAAGTCATAATCCAGTCCACCCAACGGTGAGCGAAACCCATCTTTTGCATCATTCGCTCCAAGAAGATCCAGTCCACCATGTCATACGCTTTAGACATATCCAACTTGTAAGCACAGAAACTTTTGTTAGGGTCCTTTTCATGCTGAATAGAATGAAAGCACTCAAAAGCTATCAAGGCATTATCGGTGATCATCCTCCCAGGGACAAAGGCACTTTGTTCTGGTGAAATTATCTCATCCAAAATGGGTCGCAGAAGGTTAACCAGGCACTTGGATACTACCTTATAAATGACGTTGCACAGACTGATAGGCCTGAACTCCGTAAGCCTCTTGGGGTTGTCAACCTTTGGGATGAGAACAATGGCAATGTTGTTCAACCCCTCCGGCACTTCCCGATCGAAAAAATTCCTTAACCCCAGCAATCACCTGCTCCCGCATGCTAGACTAGTTTCTTTGGAACAAGCTGGCGGGAAAGCCATCCGGGCCCGGCGCTTTCAATAGGCCAATCTGAAAGAGCGCATCCGCTATCTCCTTATCCGTGAAATCTGCACACAGACCATCATTCATTTGGTCAGTAATACGTGTATTGATTAAATTGATCACCGGATCCACACAAAGGGTACTGTACGCCTTGAACATGTTGGAGAAATAGGACATAACCAGCTCGGCCATAGCTGCATGGCTGTGATGTGTTATGCCTGTATCATCCACAAGCGATTATGCGGTTTTTTCAAGCGCCCCAGACTGCTTTCCGGTGGAAGAATTTTGTATTCCGGTCCCCTTCGCGTAGCCACGCAACACGAGACCGCTGCATCCAAAGCAATTCTTCCCGGTACAGCAGTTCGTTCATCTTGTCAGTAGCCTCGCGAATCTCTTTTCTATCTGCATTCATAGACATGAGCTCTTCCAAACGTGAGCGAGACTTATTTATTTCTTTAATAACATTACCGAATTTTCTATGGATCCAATCTTGCAGCTTTTTCATCTAGTGCCCAAACCAGAGGCTATATCACCCAAGTTCAACATAGACCCCAAATCAACCCAAGTATTCATTATTACCTCCGGGAGGGTCGGGTCTCTCTCCCACATTACCTCATACTGACGGCACCTCCTACCTGGCGCCGATATTTGTTCCTCCAAGACACACCGAAGCAAAATAGCTAGGTGGTCCGAACTGGGCATCACGAAGTGCTCCACCTTTGCACTTGTGAGGATGTCACGCCAAGCATTGTTTGCAACAGCCCGGTCCAATCTGACTTTGACATTCGCTCGTCCACCACGGCGGTTGTCATAAGTGAAAGGCAGCCCTGCAAAACCAAGATCACACAATCCACAAACTTCCAGAGCATCACAAAAATAAATCATCTGACCTGCCGACCGCGGCGATTCAGAGAAGTGTTCGAAGCTCCACATAGCCTCATTGAAATCTCCAACCACCACCCACGGCATGTCGGATTGGCGGTGAAGATCACGGAGGATGGACCACATGCGATGTTGGTCCTCCGTTCGCGGTTCACCGTAGACGAAGGTAATCCGCCAAGGTGGCTCCCCCGTCGCCATCGTCACGTACGCATCAATATATCTTTTATTTATAGTTTTTACATCAAGACTCAGAGACTCATGTTTAAAATTGGGGGAGAATTTCACTTCCCGGCCTCTGCACCAACTAGGGATGCATACGGCCTTTTAAGTAATAGGCTGTTTAGTTAGCAGGCTAATTAACAGAGTTAATTAGTTTACCTAATGATTAGGTTAGTCTAAACAGAATTAATTAATATTTTTATTTATTTTCCTTTTTTGTTTGATTAAATTTTAGTTTTTATAAAATACAAAAGTTGTATCTAAAATAGTATTAATAAATATGTTATTGCCACAATTAACTTGGCACCTAAAACAAATTAGTTTGTAATTTATTATTACTTTAAAAGCATTTAAATAATTGTTCTTGCTACATTTTATTCATTTTAGAATATTTAAACATTTTATAAAGTTTGGTTCCTCCACCATAATTACCTATGCATTATTTGGCACAACCTGGACATTTTAGTTTTAATATTTGAAAACTTTTATTATTTGTCTTTAATCTGAAGTTGAATCCCAAATCAGTTTTGAACTAACGTGAGATTATCAACACTAACCGAGGTGACGTGGCATCATTTCCAGAGGGTTACTGTAGCTTAATTACCCGGGCGTCACACCCATCACGGCTACAACGTCCTCAAGATGCGAGGGACCGGCGGCGTCATCACGGTCGCCTGTGAAGAGAAGTACGTGGTGTGCTCTCTCGAGCGCGCTTACCAAGCTGTAGCAGCCGAAGACCCAGATAACGAAGGCGCCATCTACCCTCCTGAAGTCACCCCCAAGAAGAAGAAGCAACTGCTCCACCAAGGGACTCAGGAGAGCGGCGTTTCCAGCGGCATCACCTCAGGACCTGCGCCCACAGATGGGGTGCCTCCCTCCCTCGCATAGGAAGGCGTGCCCGGCGCCCTCCTAAGGTTGGGCTCGGGGGCTCTCTTTTGGAGGCCCTCAGACCTAGCCAATGTCACGAGGGAGGCGCTCGGGCACCATGTGGAGGCGTGCTTCGCCGCATGTTCCCCCCAAAAGGGCACAAGGCGTGGAGCGTCTGGTGCTCTGGAGTTCATCACCAAGGCGACCGAGGAGCTTCAAGAAGCAAGGACCATACGCGGTGACCGCCGCCCACCACCTGGTGCAGCTCCGCGTCCTGGCGAGGTTGATGAGCTGCGCGTCTGCGTCGACATCCCAGGACTCAACAGGGCAGCATACCAGGAGCGTTTCTGGCCTTCGCGCGTTGGTCGGTGCGAGGGTCCACCTCACAACTACGTTTGCATGCCTCTCAGCTTGCCGAGCGCGACTGTCACCTTCCAGCGCCACTTGCGGAGCGTTCTGGCGGCTCAGGAGGCTAGACATCACGCAGTCCTGGCGGAGATAGCGACGGTCCTTCAAGAACCACCCGGCCCCCCAGAGCCTCTTGAGGCTCAGGACCCTGGCGGTTTGTGAGGGGCGACTTCTCCAACACGCATCTTTAGCTACTTCAACACCTCTTCAGCAATGGTACTAGGTGACTCTTTCTGATTCATTCAGCTGGGGGCGCCCCTCGGGCTGCATCATCCCCAGGTCGCATGGGCCTGTCCCTGTGACATTGATAATCCCCAAGTGCAGGGAATCATCATAGCAATTACCAATTGTGGAAGTGATAAGTATGGAGTGTTGAACCCACAAGGAGCTAAAGATAAAATCAATATTCTCTCAAGTCCTATCTGCCACTCCTACGACTCTACGTACACCAAACGTTTGCTTCCAACTAGAAACGAGAAAGAAAACTATGTTGTGGGTATGAAGAGGATAACATTGCATGGCATCAGAGAGCTAAAATATAAAAGTAGGTGATGTTATCATAAAGTTAGAATATATTACTTAATATTATAAATAGCGAGTGTGGAATAATGATGGGTCGGTGTGCGGAATTATCCTAGGCAATTGTTAACAAGACCGGTAGTCGTCATTGCAATTTCATATGAGGGAGAGGCATAAGCTAACATACTTTCTCTTCTTGGATCATATGCACTTATCATGAGAACTCTAGCAAGCATCCGCAACTAATAAAGATCATTAAGGTAAAACCAAACCATAGCATTAAAGCATCAAGTCCCCTTTATCCCATACGCAATAACCCCCTTACTCGGGTTTATGCTTCTGTCACTCAAGCAACCCTCTATAAGCGAATCATGAACGTATTGCAACACCATACAGCGGGAATCCCTCACGCTTGCGCGACACGGAGGGCACAATAGGACAACACCAAAATAAAACATACAACTCATACCAATCTAGATCATCAATCAACCGAAAGACAAAGGATATCTACTCAAAACATCATAGGATGGCAAGACATCATTGGATCATAATATGTGGCATAAAGCACCATGTTCAAGTAGGGATTACAACGGGGTGCGGGAGAGTGTACCGCGTAAAAAAGATGAGAATGGTGATGTTGATGAAGACGATCACCGCGGCGATGATTCCCCTCCCGATGGCATTCTGGCGCCACCGAGAGAGAGAGGAGGAGAGGTTCTCCCCCTTGTGCTTCCTCCTCCATGGCCTCCCCCCTAGATGGGGAGAGGTTCTCCCTCTAGTCCTTGTCCTTCATGGCGATGATGGCCCCTCCGGGATCCTCCTCCATGGCCTCCGGTGATGATGGCCCCCTCCGACAGGGTGCCAGAGAGGGCCTAGATTGATTTCTCGTGGCTACAGAGGCTTGCGGCGGTGGAACTTCCGATCTAGGTTATTTTCTGGAGGTTTGGGTATTTATAGGAGAGGTTGGCATCGAGAACAAGTCAGGGGGCCCCACGGGAAGTCCACGAGGCATAGGGGCGCGCCCTAGGGGGGTGGGCTCGCCCTCCACCCTCGTGGGGCCCACGGGCCTCCCTCTGGTAACTCTTCGTTCTAGTATTTTTTATATTTTCTAGAAAAATTCTCCGTTGATTTTCATCGCATTCCGAGAACTTTTATTTCTGCACAAAAACAACACCACAGTAGTTTTGCTGAAAACAACATCAGTTCGGGTTAGTTCCAATCAGATCATACAAAAATCATATAAAACTATTGTAAACATGGCATGAATACTTCATAAATTATAGATAAGTTGGAGACGTATCAGCATCCCCAAGCTTAATTCCTACTCGTCCTCGAGTTGGTAAATGATAAAAGAAATAATTTATGAAGTGTGAATGCTAGCAAGTGCATAAGTTTGATCAATGATAGTTCCAATCACTTTTTCTAGCATCATTATATATCATAACAGTAGCTCAACTCATGAAACTTCTCATGATCAAGTAACAAGCTATTCACATGTTAAAGTATGGATCATAAACTTTCTTGAAGACTAACAAACCGTGCTCTTAGTCATCAAACAATTGCAATTCATCTTATTTTCGGGAAGGGTATATGTAAGAGCTTTGATTCATCAAACTCCACATACTAAACTATCATTTAATCTTTGACAATTGCTAACACTCATGTGATATTTATGGGTTCAAAGTTTTAATCGGGCAC
The DNA here is from genome assembly GCA_032464435.1 of Aegilops umbellulata. Lineage (NCBI taxonomy): Eukaryota > Viridiplantae > Streptophyta > Magnoliopsida > Poales > Poaceae > Aegilops > Aegilops umbellulata. The sequence continues at coordinate 344,922,768 of CP136055.1, read as the reverse complement.
AGAGAAAGATAGGGGCTTATAGTTTCACCTCCCAACCTTTTACCTCAAGGGTAATGTCAACAATAATAATTTATGAAAACCTACATCCAAGTGGATATATATATCCGGATCGCTCCAACACAAAGTGCTTGCCAAAGGAAAAAGTGTTAAAAGGAAAGGTGATGATCACAACGACTCTTGTATAAGGGTAGAAGATAAAAGTAAAAGATAGGCCCTTGGCAGAGGGAAGCAGAGGTTGTCATGCGCTTTTATGGTTAGATGCACAAAATCTTAATGCAAAAGAACGTCACTTTATATTGCCGCTTGTGATAAAGACCTTTATTATGCAGTCATTCGCTTTTATTCTTCCCTATCACAAGTTCGTATAAAGCTTATTTTCTTCGCACTAATAGATCATACATATTTAGAGAGCAATTTTTATTGCATGCACCGATGAAAAATTACTTGAAGGATCTTACTCAATCCATAGGTAGGTAGGTGGACTCTCATGGCAAAACTAGTTTAAGGATGTTTGGAAGCACAAGTAGTATTTCTACTTGGTGCAAAGAATTTGGCTAGCAAGAGAGGGAAAGGCAAGCTCAACATGTTGGATGATCCAAGACAATATAACGTTTCGGATATAGGAAAACATAACCCATTAAGTTGTCTTCCTTGTCCAACATCAACTTTTTAGCATGTCATATTTTAATGAGTGCTCACAATTACAAAAGATGTCCAAGACATTATATTTATATGTGAAATCTCTCTTCCTTCAATGTTCTTTCATGAATTGTTCAAGTGACCAATTCTGTGCTTGCTAACTTTCAATAAGTTTACTACCTATACTTATTATGTGTGAAGTCATTACTCCCCATGTTATAAGCATATGAAACGTATATAAATTCAGATTTATGATATTCGATTCATTCAACCATTTACTCATAAGGTATAAGTGAAGAACACTGGGTAGTCAAATAATTAACTAGCCATGGGAGGATTCTTTTTCATTGAAGATTTCAGATCCAATGATTTTATTCAAACAACAAGTAAAATTGAAAATACGCTCCAAGCAAAACACATATCATGTGACGAATAAAAATATAGCTCCGAGTAAGGTATACCGATAGTTTTGAAGACGAAAGAGGGGATGCCTTCCGTGGCATCCCCAAGCTTAGGGTCTTTCCACTCCTTATTCTCCTCATATCGATATCTCACCCAAAGCTTGAAAACATCAATCACACAAAACTTAACGGAACTTCGTGAGATAGGTTAGTATGATAAAGAGTAAACCATTCACTTTGGTACTGTCAAAGACAAGGTCCATACTTTTTCTCACACAATGCCTACTGTACCATATCATTTCTACAATTTATATTGAGAAATATAAGCCATAGAAACTAGAAAACAAGCAAACTATGCAATGAAAACAAAATCTACCAGAAACAGAACAGTCTGTAATGATTTGAATAGCAACCATACTTCTGCTACTCCAAAAATTATAAAATAAATTGGTGGACGTGAGGATTTTTTCTGTTAATCTTCTGCAAAAATAATCAACTCAAAAGCACTCTTTTGTAAAAAATGACAGCTAATCTCGTGAGCGCAAAGTTTCTGTTTTTTACAGCAAGATCACATTAACTTTTACCCAAGTCTTCCCAAAGGTCTTACTTGGCACTTTATTGAAACAAAAGCTATAAAACATGATTACTACAGTATCTTAATCATGTAAAAACACAAAAATAGTAAGGGTAAATATTGGGTTGTCTCCCAACAATTGCTTTTCTTTAATGCCTTTTAGGTAGGCATGATGATTTCAATGATGCTCACATAAAAGATAAGAACTGAAACATAAAGAGAGCATCATGAAGAATATGACTAGCACATTTAAATCTAACCCACCTCCTATGCCTAGGGATTTTGTGAGCACATAGTTTATAGGAACAAGAATCAACTGGCATAGGAAGGCAAAACAAGTATAACTTCAAAACTTTATGCACATAGAGAGGAAACTTGATATTATTGCAACCCCTCCCTCATAATAATTTTCTGTAGCATCATGAATGAGTTCAACAATATAACCATCACATAAAGCATTCTTTTCATGATCTACAAGCATAGAAATTTTACTACTCTCCACATAAGCAAAATTCTTCTCATTCGGAATAGTGGGAGCAAACTCAACAAAATAGCTGTCATGCACTACTAGGGAAAAGCCTAGCAGCAGCGAGGGTTTTGGGCCTCTTAGTAGCGCGGGTGGGCGCGCTACTGATAAGGCGCTACAGCTAATGCTTAGCAGTAGCGCCTACAGGCACTCGCTACTGCTATATCTACTTAGTAGTAGCGCTTGCCTAGTCAGGCGCTACTGCTAATTACTAGTAGCGCTTTCGAAAACAATCACTACTACTATCATTCCCTATTCCATTTCTCTTGAATTTTAGGTCGTATTCGAATACCTGTATACAATTTTTCATACAGTAGCAATTTAGAGATTGTTTTTATATCATAATGAGTTATTAAATCACTAGGTGAAAGAACCTTGGATTAGTTTCAAGTGCATGGATCCAAAGTAACCAATGGTCACTTTGGATCCATCCATTTGAAACTAATCCATGCTTCTTTCACCCAATGATATAATAAATATCATCATCATCATCATCATATCATTAAGAACTTATATATCATCATCATCATCATCATCATCATATCATTGGTCACTAGTCGTAATCACAAGTACTCCTCACATCTTCAACTCTAGCACATTGTATCACATAATAAACATACTGTACCTCATAGGACCTACTACATTCTCTTAGGACCTACTATATTCTCTAAGGTAAAATAGTAAAAAACAAGATAGCCCCTGGCTCTCCATTATGGAGAATGCGGATTATCCTGTCTCCAATTCTTGCCTTTTGCTTAATGTTGCTTCCAAGAACCTCCTTATGAATGTCCAAACATTTTTTCCACTCTTTGATTAGCATGTGTTCACCGGTTTCAGAAATTCAATATGCACAGGTGAGATCCGTAGGATGACCTGGCTGTAGGTTCAGAACTTCAAGGCGACCATTGTAATACATCAGATGAGGCACACACTCCATCGGGATTTTCTGTTTTAAAACATAGTAATAACTTCATAGGTAGCAATGATGTACTAGTTTTAGAAGTATGTAAAAGATGCACAGATGTCGTAATAGTAAAATATCTTACCAGGGTATCTCCATAGAAGTTATCGTGGTTCAACACGTGCACTAGTGGCACGTATTCACCATAATTTGGAGGAGTTCGATAATAGGTATTGTAATTCTCAAAAAAAGTACAATAAGCAATCAGATGATTTTTCTCCTTATAAGTTAATTCGGAGCCCTCAGTGTAGTGGGTTTTGTCTACCATCTTCTGCACACTCTTTGAAGATTCAAAATAAGCTATCAATGGAAATAAGCTGTCAACTATTTTGAAATAAATAATATAAATTAGTTAATAACTATGTTTGAGAAACTCACATTCCGGTAGAATCGGAAGCATATCAACGAGGACCCAAATGTCCATATTGTCTTGCTCGATGTCAGGATCACCAAGATCCATGGTGACAAACTTACCCTCATAAAAACCATACATTTTGCAAAGTGCTTCCCAATTTTGGCAACCAAAATGAGTTACGCTTTGAGAATTGTACAGATTTACTTCAAAATCGATATCATGATGGGTCCTTAGGTGTATTTTCTTTGTTTGAAAATTTTCATGGTCTTCAAAACCCATCCTCTCCAACACATAGCGTCTTGCATGGCATGGGATAAGCTAGTCGAATTGTAAAAGATGAAAATTAGACATTGAAATAGTTGAAGTCATGCTTAATTACGAAAAAAACACTTGTCGTTGTTGCGTACCGTTTCAACATCGAAGGTCTCCTCGAGCTTAATGCTGAAGCGCCGATCTCCATCCATCTCAACGAACCTGTCGCACATACCTCGATCATCGTGGCACCAGCTGCACTCCCCCAGGAGACTGTCGTCGTCCGAGTATAACATTTCCTACGTTCATAATTCAAAGATTAAACTTGTACATATTGTAGCACAAGTCATGTCAGAATTCACGGAAAAATCCGGCATGACCTTTTCTAAAAAAGGACATATCGAGCGCCTGAAATTTGCCGGAACGGAAATTAATCAACACTCCGGCAAAACATAGGACACTCGGAGGTGTAACCAAAACATGAAATAATTGCTTAAACTAAAAAATAACAACAAATATGGCATGTTCAACTAGTTCTATTAATTCAACTAGTTCTATTGATTCAACTAGTTCTTACTATACTAGTTATTAATTTACTTACTATACTAGTTATTAATTTACTTACTATACTAGTTCAACTAAAACTAAACTAGTTCTATTAATTCAAATAGTTCTTACTAAATATAAACTTACTATAAATAGAAAGAAACTAGCACATCTACTACTACTAATTAACATCTAACTACTACATCTACTACTAATTAACATCTAACTACTACATCTACTACTAATTATACAACTAGTTTACCATCACTACTAGTAATTAATATCCACTACTTCTAAAAATCATTATCTATGAACCCTAAATTAACATCTACTACTACTAAAATCATCTACTAACTAAGCAAAGAGAGAGGGGGTGGGGGAGGGGTGGGGGGCTTACAAAGGGAGAGACGGTGGCGGGGAGGTGCTCGGCGACGGAGGGGCGGCGGGCTCGGTCGAGGGCGGCGGTCCTGGGCGGCGGGCTCGGGAGGGCGGCGGTCCTGGGCGGCGGGCTCGGTCGAGGGCGGCGGCGGTGAGGTTGAGGGCGGCGACAGTATGCGTCGAGAGCGGCGGCGGTGAGGTTGAGGGCGGGCGGCGGCGGCGGCGGTGAGGGCAAGCGCTCGGGCTCGGGCGGGGGCGACAGGGGGAGTAGGAACTGAAGGAAATATGCCCTAGAGGCAATAATAAAGTTATTATTTATTTCCTTATATCATGATAAATGTTTATTATTCATGCTAGAATTGTATTAACTGGAAACATAATACATGTGTGAATACATAGACAAACAGAGTGTCACTAGTATGCCTCTACTTGACTAGCTCATTAATCAAAGATGGTTATGTTTCCTAACCATGAACAAAGAGTTGTTATTTGATTAACGAGATCACATCATTAGTTGAATGATCTGATTGACATGACCCATTCCATTAGCATAGCACCCGATCGTTTAGTATGTTGCTATTGCTTTTATGCATGACTTATACATGTTCCTTTAACTATGAGATTATGCAACACCCGTTTACCGTAGGAACACTTTGTGTGCTACCAAACGTCACAACGTAACTGGGTGATTATAAAGGTGCTCTACAGGTGTCTCCGAAGGTACATGTTGGGTTGGCGTATTTCGAGATTAGGATTTGTCACTCCGATTGCCGGAGAGGTATCTCTGGGCCCTCTCGGTAATGCACATCACATAAGCCTTGCAAGCATTGCAACTAATGTGTTAGTTGTGAGATGATGTATTACGGAACGAGTAAAGAGACTTGCCGGTAACGAGATTGAACTAGGTATTGGATACCGACGATCGAATCTCGGGCAAGTAACATACCGATGACAAAGGGAACAACGTATGTTGTTATGCGGTCTGACCGATAAAGATCTTCGCAGAATATGTAGGAGCCAATATGGGCATCCAGGTCCCGCTATTGGTTATTGACCGGAGATGTGTCTCGGTCATGTCTACATTGTTCTCGAACCGTAGGGTCCGCACGCTTAAGGTTTCGATGACAGTTATATTATGAGTTTATGAGTTTTGATGTACCGAAGGAGTTCTGAGTCCCGGATGAGATCGGGGACATGACGAGGAGTCTCGAAATGGTCGAGACGTAAAGATCGATATATTGGACGACTATATTCGGACATCGGAAGGGTTCTGAGTGGTTCGGGTATTTTCGAAGGTATCGGGGAGTTACGGGATTACGGGAGAAGTAATGGGCCTTGATGGGCTTTAGTGGGAAAAGGAAAAAGGCTGCTGCGCCCCCCTCCCCTCTGGTCCGAATTGGACTAGGGAAAAGGGGGCCGGCCACCTCTCCTTCTCCTCCTATTCCTTCTCCCTTCCTCCCCTTTTGGTGGACTCCTACTAGGACTTGGAGTCCTAGTAGGACTCCATATCCTGGCCGCACCTTTTGCCTTGGCCGGCCTCCTCCTCCTCCATCCTTTATATACAGGGGCAGGGGGCACCCCATAGACACACAAGTTGATCTACGGATCGTTCCTTAGCCGTGTGCGGTGCCCCCTTCCACCAAATTCCACCTCGGTCATATCGTTGCAGTGCTTAGGCGAAGCCCTGCGCCGGTAACACATCAAGATCGTCACCATGCCGTCGTGCTGACGGAACTCTTCCCCGACGCTTTGCTGGGTCGGAGCCCGGGGATCGTCATCGAGCTGAACGTGTGCCAAGAACTCGGAGGTGCCGGAGTAACGGTACTTGGATCGGTCGGATCGCGAGGAGAACGTACGACTACTTCCTCTACGTTGAGTCAACGCTTCCGCTTCGGTCTACGAGGGTACGTAGACAACACTCTCCCCTCTCGTTGCTATGCATCACCATGATCTTGCGTGTGCGTAGGATTTTTTTTTTGAAATTACTACGTTCCCCAACAGTGGTATCAGAGCCTAGGTTTTTATGGTTTGATGTTATTTGCACGAGTAGAACACAAGTGAGTTGTGGACGATACAAGTCATACTGCCTACCAGCATGTCATACTTTGGTTCAGCGGTATTGTTGGACGAGACGATCCGGACCAACCTTACGCGTACGCTTACGCGAGACCGGTTCCCTCGACGTGCTTTGCACATAGATGGCTTGCGGAAGACTGTCTCTCCAACTTTAGTTGAACCGAGTGTGGCTACGCCCGGTCCTTGAGAAGGTTAAAACGGAGTCTATTTGACAAACTATCGTTGTGGTTTTGATGCGTAGGTAAGATGAGTTCTTGCTTAAAGCCCGTAGCAGCCACGTAAAACTTGCAACAACAAATTAGAGGACGTCTAACTTGTTTTTGCAGGGCATGTTGTGATGTGATATGGTCAAGACATGATGCTAAATTTTATTGTATGAGATGATCATGTTTTGTAACCGAGTTATCGGCAACTGGCAGGAGCCATATGGTTGTCGCTTTATTGTATGCAATGCAATCGTGATGTAATGCTTTACTTTATTACTAAGCGGTAGTGATAGTCGTAGAAGCATAAGATTGGCGAGACGACAACGATGCTGCGATGAAGATCAAGGTGTCGCGCCGGTGACGATGGTGATCATGACGGTGCTTCGAAGATGGAGATCACAAGCACGAGATGATGATGGCCATATCATATCACTTATATTGATTGCATATGATGTTTATCTTTTATGCATCTTATCTTGCTTTGATTGACGGTAGCATTATAAGATGATCTCTCACTAAATTATCAAGAAGTGTTCTCCCTGAGTATGCACCGTTGCGAAAGTTCTTCGTGCTGAGACACCACGTGATGATCGGGTGTGATAGGTTCTACGTTCAAATACAACGGGTGCAAAACAGTTGCACACGCGGAATACTCAGGTTTAACTTGACGAGCCTAGCATATAACAGATATGGCCTCGGAACACGGAGACCGAAAGGTCGAGCGTGAATCATATAGTAGATATGATCAACATAGTGATGTTCACCATTGAAACTACTCCATCTCACGTGATGATCGGACATGGTTTAGTTGATTTGGATCACGTGATCACTTAGAAGATTAGAGGGATGTCTATCTAAGTGGGAGTTCTTAAGTAATATGATTAATTGAACTTTAATTTATCATGAACTTAGTCCTGGTAGTATTAGCATATCTATGTTGTAGATCAATAGCTCGCATTGTTGCTTCCCTGTGTTTATTTTGATATGTTCCTAGAGAAAATTGTGTTGAAAAATGTTAGTAGCAATGATGCGGATTGGATCGGTGATCTAAGGTTTATCCTCATTGCTGCACAGAAGAATTATGTCCTTGATGCACCGCTAGGTGACGGACCTATTGCAGGAGCAGATGCAGACGTTATGAACATTTTGCTAGCTCAATATGATGACTACTTAATAGTTTAGTGCACCATGCTTAACAGCTTAGAATCGGGACTTCAAAGACGTTTTTGAACGTCATGGAGCATATGAGATGTTCCAGGAGTTGAAGTTAATATTTCAAGCAAATACCCGAGTTGAGAGATATGAAGTCTCCAACAAGTTCTATAGCTAAAAGATGGAGGAGAATCGCTCAACTAGTGAGCATGTGCTCAGATTGTCTGGGTACTACAATCGCTTGAATCAAGTGGGAGTTAATCTTCCAGATAAGATAGTGATTGACAGAATTCTCTAGTCACCATCACCAAGTTAGTAGAACTTCGTGATGAACTATAATATGCAAGGGATAACGGAAAATATTCCCAAGCTCTTCGCGATGCTAAAATCGGCGAAGGTAGAAATCAAAGAAAAACATCAAGTGTTGATGGTTGACAAGATCACTAGTTTCAAGAAAAGGGCAAAAGGAAAGAAGGGGAACTTCAAGAAGAACGGCAAGCAAGTTGCTGCTCAAGTGAAAAAGCCCAAGTCTGGTCCTAAGCCTGAGACTAAGTGCTTCTACTGCAAAAGGACTGGTCACTGGAAGCGGAACTACCCCAAGTGATTGGCGGATAAGAAGGATGGCAAAGTGAACATAAGTATATTTGATATACATGTTATTGATGTGTACTTTACTAGTGTTCATAGCAACCCCTCAGTATTTGGTACTAGTTCAAGTTGCTAAGATTAGTAACTCGAAACGGGAGTTGCAGAATGAACAAAGACTAGTTAAAGGGCAAGGTGACGATGTGTGTTGGAAGTGGTTCCAAGATTGATATGATCATCATCACACACTCCCTATACTTTCGGGATTAGTGTTGAAACTAAATAAGTGTTATTTGGTGTTTGCGTTGAGCATGAATATGATTTGATCATGTTAATTGCAATACAGTTATTCATTTAAGTTAGAGAACAATTGTTGTTCTGTTTACATGAATAAAACCTTCTATGGTCATACACACCAATGAAAATAGTTCATTGGATCTCGATCGTAGTGATACACATATTCATAATATTGAAACCAAAAGATGCGAAGTTAATAATGATAGTGCAACCTATTTGTGGCACTGCCGTTTAGGTCATATTGGTGTAAAGCGCATGAAGAAACTCCATGCTGATGGGATTTTGGAATCACTTGATTATGAATCACTTGATGCTTGCGAACCATGCCTCTTGGGCAAGATGACTAAAACGCCGTTCTCCGGAACAATGGAGCAAGCAACAGATTTGTTGGAAATCATGCATACTGATGTATATGGTCCGATGAATATTAAGGCTCGCGACAAGTATCATTATTTTCTAACCTTCACAGATGATTTGAGCAGATATGGGTATATCTACTTGATGAAACATAAGTCTGAAACGTTTGAAAAGGTCAAAGAATTTCAGAGTGAAGTGGAAAATCATCGTAACAAGAAAATAAAGTTTCTACGATCTGATCGTGGAGGAGAATATTTGAGTTACGAGTTTGGTCTACATTTGAAGCAATGCGGAATAGTTTCGCAACTCACGCCACCCGGAACACCACAACGTAATGGTGTGTCCGAACGTCGTAATCGTACTTTACTAGATATGGTGCGATCTATGATGTTTCTTACCGATTTACCAATATCATTTTGGGATCATGCATTAGAGACAGCTGCATTCACGTTAAAAGGGGCACCATCTAAAGTCCGTTGAGACGACACAAAATGAACTGTGGTTTGGCAAGAAACCAAAGTTGTCGTTTCTTAAAGTTTGGGGTTACGATGCTTATGTGAAAAAGTTTCATCCTGATAAGCTCAAACCCAAATCGGAGAAATGTGTCTTCATAGGTACCCAAAGGAGACTGTTGGGTACACCTTCTATCACAGATCCAAAGGCAAGATATTCGTTGCTGAGAATGGATCCTTTCTAGAGAAGGAGATTCTCCCGAAAGAAGTGAGTGGGAGGAAAGTAGAAAACTTGATAAGGTAATTGTACCTTCTCCCTTATTGGAAAGTAGTTCATCACAGAAATCTGTTCTTGTGACTACTGCACCAATTAGTAAGGAAGCTAATGATGATGATCATGTAACTTCAAAATCAAGTTACTACCGAATCTCGTAAGCAAACTAGAGTGAGATCTGCACCAGAGTGGTACGGTAATCCTGTTCTGGAAGTCATGTTACTAGACCATGACGAACTTGCGAACTATGAGGAAGCGATGATGAGCCCAGATTCCGCGAAATGGTTAGAGGCCATGAAATCTGAGATATGATCCATGTATGAGAACAAAGTATGGACTTTGATGGATTTGCCCGATGATCGGCAAGCCAAAGAGAATAAATGGATCTTGAAGAGGAAGACAGACACTGATAGTAGTGTTACTATCTACAAAGCTAGAATTGTCGCAAAAGGTTTTCGACAAGTTCAAGGTGTTGACTACGATGAGAGTTTCTCACTCGTATCTATGCTTAAGTCTGTCCGAATCATGTTAGCAATTGCCGCATTTTATGAAATCCGGCAAATGGATAAACAAAACTACATTCCTTAATGGATTTATTAAAGAAGAGTTGTATACGATGCAACTAGAAGGTTTTGTCGATCCTGAAGGTGTTAACAAAATATGCAAGCTCCAGCGATCCATCTATGGACTGGTGCAAGCATCTCGGAGTTGGAATATACGCTTTGATAAGTTGATCAAAGCATATAGTTTTATACAGACTTGCGGTGAAGCCTGTATTTACAAGAAAGTGAGTGGGAGCACTACAAGATTTCTGATAAGTATATGTAAATGACATATTATTGATCGGAAATAATGTAGAATTATTCTGCAAAGCATAAAGGAGTGTTTGAAAGGAGTTTTTCAAAGAAAGACCTCGATGAAGCTGCTTACATATTGAGCATCAAAATCTATAGAGATAGATCAAGACGCTTGATAAGTTTTTTCAATGAGTACATACCTTGACAAGATTTTGAAGTAGTTCAAAATGGAACAGTCAAAGAAAGAGTTCTTGCCTGTGTTACAAGGTGTGAAATTGAGTAAGACTCAAAGCCCGACCACGGCAGAAGATAGAAAGAGAATGAAAGTCATTCACTATGCTTTGGCCATAGGTTCTATAAAGTATGCCATGCTGTGTACCAGACCTGTTGTATACCCTACCCTGAGATTGGCACGGGAGTACAATAGTGATCTAAGAGTAGATCACTGGACGGCGGTCAAAATTATCCTTAGTGGAATAAGGATATGTTTCTCGATTATGGAGGTGACAAAAAGGTTCGTCGTAAAAGGTTACGTCGATGCAAGTTTTGACACTAATCTAGATGACTCTAAGTCTCAATCTAGATACATATTGAAAGTGGGAGCAATTAGCTAAAGTAGCTCCGTGCAGAGCATTGTAGACATAGAAAATTGCAAAATACATAACGGATCTGAATGTGGCAGACCCGTTGACTAAATTTCTCTCACAAGCAAAACATGATCACACCGTAGTACTCTTTGGGTGTTAATCACATAGCGATGTGAACTAGATTACTGAATCTAGTAAACCCTTTGGGTGTTGGTCACATATCGATGTGAACTATGGGTGTTAATCACATGATGATGTGAACTATTGATGTTAATCACATGGTGATGTGATCTAGATTATTGACTCTAGTGCAAGTGGGAGACTGAAGGAAATATGCCCTAGAGGCAATAATAAAGTTATTATTTATTTCCTTATATCATGATAAATGTTTATTATTCATGCTAGAATTGTATTAACTGGAAACATAATACATGTGTGAATACATAGACAAACAGAGTGTCACTAGTATGCCTCTACTTGACTAGCTCATTAATCAAAGATGGTTATGTTTCCTAACCATGAACAAAGAGTTGTTATTTGATTAACGAGATCACATCATTAGTTGAATGATCTGATTGACATGACCCATTCCATTAGCATAGCACCCGATCGTTTAGTATGTTGCTATTGCTTTTATGCATGACTTATACATGTTCCTTTAACTATGAGATTATGCAACACCCGTTTACCGTAGGAACACTTTGTGTGCTACCAAACGTCACAACATAACTGGGTGATTATAAAGGTGCTCTACAGGTGTCTCCGAAGGTACATGTTGGGTTGGCGTATTTCGAGATTAGGATTTGTCACTCCGATTGCCGGAGAGGTATCTCTGGGCCCTCTCGGTAATGCACATCACATAAGCCTTGCAAGCATTGCAACTAATGTGTTAGTTGTGAGATGATGTATTACGGAACGAGTAAATAGACTTGCCGGTAACGAGATTGAACTAGGTATTGGATACCGACGATCGAATCTCGGGCAAGTAACATACCGATGACAAAGGGAACAACGTATGTTGTTATGCGGTCTGACCGATAAAGATCTTCGCAGAATATGTAGGAGCCAATATGGGCATCCAGGTCCCGCTATTGGTTATTGACCGGAGATGTGTCTCGGTCATGTCTACATTGTTCTCGAACCGTAGGGTCCGCACGCTTAAGGTTTCGATGACAGTTATATTATGAGTTTATGAGTTTTGATGTACCGAAGGAGTTCTGAGTCCCGGATGAGATCGGGGACATGACGAGGAGTCTCGAAATGGTCGAGACGTAAAGATCGATATATTGGACGACTATATTCGGACATCGGAAGGGTTCTGAGTGGTTCGGGTATTTTCGAAGGTATCGGGGAGTTACGGGATTACGGGAGAAGTAATGGGCCTTGATGGGCTTTAGTGGGAAAAGGAAAAAGGCTGCTGCGCCCCCCCTCCCCTCTGGTCCGAATTGGACTAGGGAAAAGGGGGCCGGCCACCTCTCCTTCTCCTCCTATTCCTTCTCCCTTCCTCCCCTTTTGGTGGACTCCTACTAGGACTTGGAGTCCTAGTAGGACTCCATATCCTGGCCGCACCTTTTGCCTTGGCCGGCCTCCTCCTCCTCCATCCTTTATATACAGGGGCAGGGGGCACCCCATAGACACACAAGTTGATCTACGGATCGTTCCTTAGCCGTGTGCGGTGCCCCCTTCCACCAAATTCCACCTCGGTCATATCGTTGCAGTGCTTAGGCGAAGCCCTGCGCCGGTAACACATCAAGATCGTCACCACGCCGTCGTGCTGACGGAACTCTTCCCCGACGCTTTGCTGGATCGGAGCCCGGGGATCGTCATCGAGCTGAACGTGTGCCAAGAACTCGGAGGTGCCGGAGTAACGGTACTTGGATCGGACGGATCGCGAGGAGAACATACGACTACTTCCTCTACGTTGAGTCAACGCTTCCGCTTCGGTCTACGAGGGTACGTAGACAACACTCTCCCCTCTCGTTGCAATGCATCACCATGATCTTGCGTGTGCGTAGGAATTTTTTTTTTGAAATTACTACGTTCCCCAACAGGAACAGGCCGGTGGGGGGGAAGAGGACTTAGCGAAATTTTGATGCGGGGGGTGGTTAACTCGAACTAGCAGTAGCGCGCGTACAGAAAACGCGCTGTAGCTAACATATCTACAACACGTTTTAGAGAAAACCGCTACTGCTAATGGAAGCAGTTATTTCTTTTGTTTAGTAAAAACATCAAAAATATACATTGGTCATCATTGATCTTTTTGTGTATAATCTAAATAGTCAACATGAATCCTCACTGTACCTGTATAGGTACAGGCGAGGATTCATATTGCAACCACAAATCATACACATATAGTTCAATGAAGACCAAGTGCTCGAGATAGGTTGAGAAGCAACATATTTAAGGTGGTAAACACCTTGTTCGCCTAGCAGTATGGGACTAAACTTAATTAGTTGCGGTCTTACTTAGCAGTAGCGAGTTTTAAGAAAACCCGCTGCTACTAAGTTCTTTAGCAGTAGCGCGTCCATGGGGAGGGCGCTACTACTATATCTAGCCTGGAGGCAACACCGTGGCAATTATAGTAGTAGCGCTCTTTTCACCTAGAGCGCTACTGCTACTAGGTCATTAGCAATGCTCTTTTCTAAAGCTCGTTGCTGTTAATTAGCAGTAGCGCCTATTTTTAGACCGCGCTGCTGCTAAGATTCTGTGTATAAGGTTTTCCCTAGTAGTGATGTGAGGCATAATCCAATTGAAAATTAAAATCATGATGACAAGTTTCATGGTTAACATTATTCTTTATAGCATACATGTCATCACAATAATCATCATAGATAGCAACTTTGTTCTCATAATCAATTGGAACCTCTTCCGAAATAGTGGAATCATTACTAACTAAAGTTGACACTCTTCCAAATCCACTTTCATAATATCACACTAAGATTCAACACCCTCCAAAATAGTGGGATCACTAATTCCTAAAGTTGACACTCTTCCAACCCCACTTTAGATTATAATATTTTCATACTCCAAAAGATATAAGTGAAGTTCATGGAGCATTCTACAATTAATATAGACTAACTAATATCCAAGCTCAAAATATATAAGTGAAGCAGGCGAAGCATTCTATAAAACCATACTCAAAAGATTTAAGTGAAGCACAAAGAGCAATTCTATAAGATCATACATAAAAGATATAAGTGAAGAACATGAAGCATTCTATAAATCAATGAAGGGCTATCATACTAGCATGGTTATTAAAGGAAAAACAAAAACACAAAGGACACAAATCATGTGAACAAAACAAAAACCGAGGTATACCGATAATTGTTGAATAAGAAAGATGGGATGCCAACCGGGGCATCCCCAAGCTTAGATGCTTGAGTATCCTTGGAATATTTACTTGGGGTGCCTTGGGCATCCCCAATCTTTAACTCTTGCCTCTCTTTATTCTTCTCACATCAGTAACTCCTCGTTCTTCAAACACTTCATCCACAAAAACTTAACAAACACTTTGTGAGATCCGTTAGTATACTAGAGCAAATCACTACCTTTAGGTACTGTTGCAAACTCATTCCAATTTCATATTAGCACTTTATCTACTGTATTCCAACTTCACCATGGTTTATACCCCCCGATACTACCCATAGATTCATCAAAATAAGCAACAACACATAGAAAACAAAATTTGTCAAAACAGGACTGTCTGTAGTAATCTGGAAGTTTAGTATACTTCTGTAACTCCAAAAATTCAAAAAAATATGACAATTTAAACAAATTGTATAGAAGTAATGTGCAAAAAGTTTCAGACCCATTTGACTTTCCAGTAAAAAAATGTAAATTCACGCGCTAGAGCCAAAGTTTCTGTTTTTGTACTGCACAAAGTAAACAAGCAATCTAATCATCCCAAAACCAAAGCTTGGCACATTATTTTTATAATACAATGTATATATACAAGGGGATAATTATTTTCAGAGAAGCTTCCATGAAATTTCTTACATTGTTTCCATGAGCATGAACACAAGTGTCCAAGGTCGACCCTCACTTCTCCAATGCATATCACTTCTCTTATTGAAAACTTTTTAGGCACGAGAGGCAAGTATTTTCTTTGTATTTTCATTATTTTAAATTATTTTGTATGTTTCACCCACAACTAAACAGAAACAAAAAGGAAAAACAAAATCTACTTAGTGAAGAAAGCAAACAAGCACACATGAGAATATCAACCCCACGCTATTGCTCCCCGGCAACGGCGCCAGAAAAGAGCTTGATAATCCCCTAGTGCAGGGAATCATCGTAGCAATTCCCAATGGCGGAAGTGATAAGTATGGAGTGTCGAACCCATAAGGAGCTAAAGGTAAGATCAATATTCTCTCAAGTCCTATCTGCCACTAATACGACTCTACGTACACCAAACGTTTGCTTCCAACTAGAAACGAGAAAGAAAACTATGTTGTGGGTATGAAGAGGATAACTTTGCATGGCATCGGAGAGCTAAAATATAGAAGTAGGTGTTGTTATCATAAAGTTAGAATATATTACTTATAATATTATAAATAGCGAGTGTGGGCTAATGATGGGTCGGTGTGCGGAATTATCCTAGGCAATTGTTAACAAGGCCGGTAGTCGTCATTGAAATTTCATATGGGGGAGAGGCATAAGCTAACATACTTTCTCTTCTTGGATCATATGCACTTATGATGGGAACTCTAGCAAGCATCCGCAACTACTAAAGATCATAAAGGTAAAACTGAACCATAGCATTAAAGCATCAAGTCCCCTTTATCCCATATGCAACAACCCCCTTACTCGGGTTTATGCTTCTGTCACTCAAGCAACCCACTATAAGAGAATCATGAACATATTGCAGCACCCTACAGCGGGAATCCCTCACGCTTGCGCAACACGGAGGGCACAATAGGACATCACCGAAATAAAACATACAACTCATACCAATCTAGATCATCAATCAACCCAAAGACAAAGGATATCTACTCAAAACATCATAGGATGGCAACACATCATTGGATCATAATATGTGGCATAAAGCACCATGTTCAAGTAGGGATTACAGCGGGGTGCGGGAGAGTGGACCGCGTAAAAAAGATGAGGATGGTGATGATGATGGTGTTGTTGATGAAGACGATCACCGCGTCTATGATTCCCCTCCCGATGGCACTCAGGCACCACCGAGAGAGAGAGTTGCAGGGGTTCTCCCCCTTGTGCTTCCTCCTCCATGGCCTCCCCCTAGATGGGGAGAGGTTCTCCCTCTGGTCCTTGGCCTTCATGGCGATGATGGCCCCTCCGGGATCCTCCTCCATGGCCTTTGGTGATGATGGCCCCCTCCGACAGGGTGCCAGAGAGGGCCTAGATTGATTTCTCGTGGTTACAGAGGCTTGCGGCGGCGGAACTTCCGATCTATGTTATTTTCTGGAGGTTTGGGTATTTATAGGAGTGGTTGGTGTCAAGAACAAGTCAGGGGGGCCCGCAGGAAGTCCACGAGGCACAGGGGCGCGCCCTCCACCCTTGTGGGGCCCACGGGCCTCCCCTCCGGTAACTCTTCGTTCCAGTATTTTTTATATTTTCCAGAAAAATTCTCCTTTGATTTTCATCGCATTCCGAGAACTTCTATTTCTGCACAAAACAACACCACGGTAGTTCTGCTGAAAAACAGCGTCAGTCCGGGTTAGTTCCAATCAAATCATACCAAAATAATATAAAACTATTGTAAATATGGCATGAATACTTCATAAATTATAGATACATTGGAGACGTATGAGACATGTATCCTTTTGCATCTTTAGCTTACTTTGTTGGAGGTGCCCCTCGGGCTGCATCATCCCCAGGCCGCTCGGGTTCGTCCCAGTGGTATGTATCATTCTTGCATCTATTTGAACTAGCTTGACCTCTTGCATGGATTACCTTATGATCACCACCTGCTTACCTATCGCCCCTCGCGGCCGCCCGCGTTGCTGGCTGGCTTCCTGCTCATCCCGCAACGGGGGCTACACGAATTGGCACGGCGCTTGTGCTTGGGTCCGTCCCTACAATGCTGAACAACCTGGGTGGTCGAGCTCTAGCTCGTGGCACGCCCCGCGCACGTCACCTCACTAGGCCCTCAGTGCCTTCATCTTCTTGTGGAAAGATCAGCGGTAGGGCAGCAAACGCGGTTGCAATCTCTATTCCCCCCTCGCGCTAACCTGCAGGAATCTCTGGATCCTGGCTATGGGCAGCACCGCAGGCTCCTTGCTTTTCTCATGCAATTCGCTTGCACGTTAAAGGGGGGGGGGTTCCAGAGCATCGTGTCTCAGGAGCTCTTACCGACTCTCCAGCCCTCACCCCTGGCCTTGACCACGACATCGCGACCGGGCATACCAGCGGTGGCTGAGCTCGCTCGAGGGTCAGGACCCGAGGACGCAGAGCACTCAGAAGAGCTTGAGAAGGAGAGGGGAGCCGGCACGGGCCTAACCCAGCCGTACCACTACCACTGACGCATGGATCGGGCGCTGCACAAGGGAACTGCTCCAGGCTTGATAAGATAAGTCGTGTATTCAAGTTAGCCCAGCACGTGACCTTGGACTTCCCGCTCCTGCAGCCTCGCTCCGACAATGTCGCCTTCCTTTTCTACCTTTAGTAAGCTGCTTGCACGCCAAGGGGGACCTCTTGAGCATCGCGCCTCAGGAGCTCTTACCGGACCTTGGGCTGCTCACTTCCTAGCCTTGACCACGGCATCGCGACCTGGCATACCAGCGACGGCTGAAGCCTGCCT
Source organism: Aegilops umbellulata (assembly GCA_032464435.1). Lineage (NCBI taxonomy): Eukaryota > Viridiplantae > Streptophyta > Magnoliopsida > Poales > Poaceae > Aegilops > Aegilops umbellulata. Next base: position 344,904,587 of record CP136055.1, on the reverse strand, counting down.
GGGGACTGGGACCTGCCGGCGTAGAGCATTAAGCTACCGCGAGGACGAAAAGGGGGAACAATGCCGAAGCAAGACGCGCAATCACGAATTTCATAGTGGGGATAACATCGCTACCAAAGCACTACAGATTCTTTACACACCCCCACGGGGTTCATCTCGATTCCTCGCAGGGAACAAAATAAGAAGGCTTCCAGGAGCCATATCTACGGGTGTCACCGCCGATGCCATCATCAACAGTGGGCCACAGGAGGCCGACGCCAACCCCATCCAGATCAGCGACAACGACGGGCGGATGCCGTTGCTGCACTCCGGGCACGGCGAGAGCTCGGAGGCACGTAGCTGTCGTTGCTCGTCTCTGGAGTCTCGTCGGGCTCGGGAGAATCGCTGGATTTTCAGGGGCCATCGCTTCTACTGGAGGAGTCGTCGGCAGGACCAAGGGAGGGCCCGGCGCCGGCCGCCGCGCCGTCTTGGCAGCCCCTGATACGTCCATTTTGCATCATGCTTTTATATCGATATTTATTGCATTATGGGTTGTTATTACACGTTATGTCACAATACTTATGCCTATTCTCTCTTATTGTATAAGGTTTACATGAAGAGGGAGAATGCCGGCAGCTGGAATTCTGGGCTGGAAAAGGAACAAATATTAGAGACCTATTCTTCACAACTCCAAAAGTCCTGAAACTCCACGGAAGTTATTTTTGGAATTAATAAAAAATATTGAGCGAAGAAAGTACCAGAGGGGCGCCACCCATCATCCACGAGGGTGGGGGCGCGCCCCCTTCCTCGTGGGCCCCATGGCAGGCCTCCAGTGCCCATCTTTTGCTATATGAAGTCTTTTACCCTGGAAAAAATCATAAGAAAGCTTTCGGGAAGAAACTCCGCCGCCACGAGGTGGAACCTTGGCGGAACCAATCTAGGGCTCCGGCGGAGCTGTTCTGCCGGGGAAACTTCCCTCTGGGAGGGGGAAATCATCGCCATCGTCATCACCAACGATCCTCTCATCAGGAGGGGGTCAATCTCCATCAACATCTTCACCAGCACCATCTCATCTCAAACCCTAGTTCATCTCTTGTATCCAATCTTTGTCCCAAAGCCTCAGATTGGTACCTGTGGGTTGCTAGTAGTGTTGATTACTCCTTGTAGTTGATGCTAGTTGGTTTATTTGGTGGAAGATCATATGTTCAGATCCTTTATGCATATTAATACCCCTCTGATTATGTACATGAATATGATTTGTGAGTAGTTACATTTGTTCCTGAGGACATGGGAGAAGTCTTGCTATAAGTAGTCATGTGAATTTGGTATTCGTTCGATATTTTGATGAGATGTATGTTGTCTTTCCTCTAGTGGTGTTATGTGAACGTCGACTACATGACACTTCACCATTGTTTGGGCCTACAGGAAGGCATTGGGAAGTAAAAAGTAGATGATGGGTTGCTAGAGTGACATAAGCTTAAACCCTAGTTTATGCGTTGCTTCGTAAGGGGCTGATTTGGATCCATATGTTTCATGTTATGGTTAGGTTTACCTTAATACTTCTTTTGTAGTTGCGGATGCTTGCAATAGGGGTTAATCATAAGTGGGATGCTTGTCCAAGAAAGGGCAGCACCCAAGCACCGGTCCACCCACATACCAAATTACCAAAGTAACGAACGTGAATCATATGAGCGTGATGAAAACTAGCTTGACAATAATTCCCATGTGTCCTCGGGAGCGCTTTTCGCTATATAAGAGTTTGTCCATGCTTGTCCTTTGCTACAAAAAGGATTGGGACATCTTGCTGCACCTTATTTACTTTCATTACTTGTTACCCGTTACAAATTACCTTATCACAAAACTACCTGTTACCGATAATTTCAGTGCTTGCAGAGAATACCTTACTGAAAACCGCTTGTCATTTCCTTCTGCTCCTCGTTGGGTTCGACACTCTTACTTATCGAAAGGACTACGATAGATCCCATATACTTGTGGGTCATCAACCCCCTCCCGGGTAGCATTCCAGGCGGCGGCCTTCTTCGTCGAAGACCTTGAAGAACATCATGGAGGCACCGTCATACTTGAAATGGATGGCGAGGGCCCCCTCCGTGCGGCAAGCACGGGTGACCTCACCCCATCCCATGGGTCATGAAGATCTTGCCTGGGGAGACGACCTCAACCTCTGCTCCCATCGCCGGGGTGCCACACTCAGAATGCTGCAGCTACAGCTCGACTGGCCCCCTCAGTGGCATTTCTTCAGTGAAGAACTGCGAGAACCGGATCCACGTGAGTGGTGGCATCGCCGCCCACACCACGAGTTCACGCGAGGAGCCCTTGGCGTGAGTTCGTGGGCCGGCAGCGCGTGCTACCACAGCATGGCTGTCACGGCCGTGGCGCGGGTGGTGCAGGCCATTGCCTCCTCCTCCGGAGCCTTGCGCCTGGGCATACAAGGGCAGACGGTAGCCAGGCAGAGGCCGCTCGTACCAAGGCCTCTTCACCTCCTGCCTCGCGACGACGTCGCAAGGGCAGGCCAACCTCTTCTTCGGCGTAAGTGGCCCTTGACCTTCGAGGGTTTTTTTTTTCCTTCTCAGCGGCGGAGAACCTCCTTATCGGCGCCATGGGTGTCGCAGCAAGAAGGCGGAGCCGGGAAGAAGAAGAAGAAGCAGGCGGAATAGAGGAGGGGATGAGTGATGGGGCTCCGCCCCTCTCCTCATTTATAGCCAGAAGGAGGCCAACCGCTGGCCTCCGCGATCGCAGGTAATGATGGTTTTCTTCTGCATGCAGCAGGGTCTCGTCAAGTCGAATGGTTACCGAGGCAGCATGGGGAAGAGGAGACACCCACGTCCCATCAATCGCCACGCGTCAATCAAGGCCGCAGGCGGCTGGGGCCCGTGGTGCTCCACACTTGCCCTTTGGCTTCGCCTCGAAGCCAAGTCCAAGCGCGCTTTGGGCTCGGGGGTTACTGTCGGCGTCCTGGGAACGGGGGTACCCAGACTTGCCTGCCTGCGGCCCATGGCGTGGCTCCACCAATGTCCTGGTACGACCCATCTTCAGCAGCAACCACTCAAGACCCTCGCGAGGGGCCAAGCCTTACGAGGCGGACGACACAAGACCTCCTCAGGGGTAGCCTCACTAGGCTAGCTCCCGAGGAGCGGAGATATCAATGCAAGGGGCACCTCGCGAGGTTCACGTGACGTGAGCCATGACGACCAAGGCCAGGCGGGCGCCAGCGGGTGCAGTGTACCAGTTTCCTCTTTGGTGCTAAAGAGGCAAGCGCGGACTAGGAGTCCCGAGGCATCAGGCAAAGGTTTCCATATCGGTGCAACAAGACCAAGACCAGTAGGACGAAGGTCACCACGGAGCCCACAGTAGCATCACCACTAGAGCCTTTGGCAGGCGAAGACCATGTTTTGTCAGGATAGCTTGTACTAGTTATCCCCCTTCAAAATTGGTCATTGTGGGATCCCTTCCCGCCTAACATTTGGGAAGAGGACCAGAGCCTCTATAAATAGGACTAGCCACCACCATAGGAAAGGGGAGAGAGGACTGATCTCAAACTGATCGGGCACGGAAGGATCATTCAGACCATCCTCACACACACCAGCTCACCGAGCTCAAGAACACCTCTCCTCATGAGGCTGTTAATCCCTTGTACTTGTTCATCCTTAGCCTACAAGGCAAGTCACCACACCACACTGGAGTAGGGTATGACAGCACAACGATGGCCCGAACCAGTATAAACCCTCGTGTCTCTAGTCCCTTGGGTTCGGCGAGCTAGGCCTTGAGATCGATGCGAGTGCGAGCTAGGGAGAGAGAGTTCTTCGTGCGCACCCCAGAGTTCAAACCTCAAGGGTTTGCCAGAACCCAGAATCTGACAGTACGCATTGGGACATGATCTTGTAATTATGTCTCTACCTTCTATAAAGATATGACGCCTTCGGCGTACTCTCGAAAATAAATAAAAATAAAAACCCTACAGAAGCGTTTGAAGCCGCGACATGACCGCTCTACTTGACCCATAGGCCCATTAAATTGTTATTTGTGGAAAAAATTCCGTGAACAAGAAAATGTTTTTTTCTTTATTAAGAAAATGGAACATAGACATAAAATTACAGTTTTCCATGTTAGAAAAATGCTACCCTCTATGTATACAAACATGCGATGTTATGCTTTAAAAACAGTCATCCTCTTGTTGGGAAACGTTCATGGAAAACAAAAATATTTCTACGCACACGCAATGATCTATCCATGGAGATGCATAGCAACGAGGGGGAGAGTGTGTCTACGTACCCTCATAGATTGTAAGTGGAAGCATTTCACAACGCGGTTGATGTAGTCAAACTTTCTTCGCGATCCAACCGATCGAGTACCAAACGTACGACACCTCCGCGTTCAGCACGCGTTCAGCTCGGTGACGTCCTATGCCTTCTTGATCCAGCAAGACGGCGAGGTAGTGGATGAGTTCCGACAGCACGACGGCGTGGTGACGGTGATGTGATCTCCGCAGGGCTTCGCCTAAGCACTACGAAAATATGACCGGGGGTGTAAACTATGGAGGGGGCGCCGCACACGGAGAGGGGAGGCTGCCAGGAGGCGCCCCAAGCAGGCCGAATCTTACTTGGGGTCCTCCCCTTGGCTGCTCCCCCCTGCCATGTGTGTCGGAGGGGGAAGGAAAGATGGGGGGAGAGGGAAGGAAGGGGGAATCCTATTCCACTCTTTCCTTTCCCTTTCCCTCTTTGCTTCTCCTCCTAGGCCGGTCCATATGGGGGGGCGCACCAGCCCCTTGTGGCTGGTGCATTTCCCCTCTTGGCCCATAAGGCCCATATCTTTTGTCAGGGGTGCCCGGAACCCCTTCCGGTGACCCGATATGTACCCGGTACCCTCCAGTACACTTCCGGTGTCCGAATACCATCCTCCTATATATCAATCTTTACCTCTTGACCATTTTGAGACTCCTCGTCATGTCCGAAATATCATCTGGAACTTCGAACAACATTCGGTCATTGTCGTGGTTTTGTCATGGCAGATGTCCTAGTGTGAGGACTTGGTCGTGGAGCCATCGCAACGTAGTTAGCTTAAAGGGGTTAATGTGGGACAAAGGACACAAGGAGTTTATATTGGTTCGGCCCCTTACGGTGAAGGTAAAAGCCTAATCCAGTTGAGGTGGAATTGCTAGGGTTTCGATGACCAGGGAGCAAATACGCTTTGCCTGGCTCTCGATATGTTGTTTCTTGTTCCTAAACAGCCACCAGGTCGTCCCTTTATATACACAGGTTGATGCCTGGCGGTTTACAGAATCCCGGCCGGCTCATAAACGTGTCCGGCTCGATTTCTACCCTTTCCTATCTTACAACACAAGTCATACATCATATGGCGGTTTACATCTACATGCCCTAACCCGCCTTTGGGCCTTGGGCCTTCTTGTTAGATCTCCTCCGTAAAGCGCCATACACCTTTGTCTTCGTGGGCTTCCATATGAATAACTTACTATGAGTATAACCCGGTCCCTCCTGGGCGGTTTATGCTCAATAGTTATATCTCCAACATTAGGCCCAGATTGATTTGAACTTGTTCATGTCAATCTTCAGTACCTAGGAAAATTCCTTCTTCAACATTTTCAAGAAGACCTTGTAACTCGCTGTGACGTCATCTTCCAAGACCATGATAATCCACCGTGACGTCATCTGCTATTAACTTTACACATAACCCAAATCTTTTAATACTTCTCCTTTAATGAATCTCCGAAAATCGAGGCGTCTGTATATCTACAGATCCGTTTTTTGACCTCCTCGATTCTCGCGCCTACCCCTTATCCAGTCACCTTATAAATAGGACCGGGGGTCATTTTCACTTTTCCCCTTTGTGCCTCTTCACTTCATTTTCTTTCTCGCAACGACCTAGCGCTCACGCTCAGCCGCCGCCGCCAAGTCTTCATCCTCGACCTCAACTCCGGCCGCTGCATCACCCTGAACGTTCCACAGAATCGCGACGCCTCTCCGCTGTTCTACCAGCATCAGTAAGCCTTCTTTCCTTCCCCCATAGATCTGTCTTTAGGGTTTGACCGTTCAATCGGTATCCGTCAGTGTTCGTCATTTGCCTAGTGGTTCTTTGATTCAAATCTCAATATTCAACATGTATAGCGATGGCCATAGTCCTTCTTTCCGTTAGTGCATCTCTTTTAAGTAGAAGATCCCATCTGAATCCTTCACCTGCTCAAGTACCAGAATATTTAACCCTGAATATTTTTCCCTTTTCTGACACGCGGTAGATTGATCCAGATTTGTAATACCAATTTGTGAAACCTGTTTTCCATCACTTAGTCATTTCAGATCTATACCTTCAACACTAACATAGGCGGTTTAACTCTAGAAAATGATAACCTGCCAGGTACCATTAGTCCCCTCATAAACCGCCAATTGCTTGTCTTTATAATTCTGACAACATCAACCTCCGGGTTAACAATCTTGCATGCTTTAACAATTTTTGTCTCTTAACCTGTAACACTTTATGCTTTCCAACCATGAATCTTAAACCGGTACAAACCTTCCTTCAGGTTGTTGCGCAAAATGGCCAAGTCTTTTTACGCATGCAACTGGGTTCCTTCCCGGGTTACTGAAGAGCAACTGAACGGGTGCATCTCAACTGACGCTTTAGCAAAAAAGGAAGTTATCCACTGGAGAGCCCTTGGTCCAGAAAATCCTCCTGAGCCCAAGGATGGAGAAGTGATTGTGTTCGTGGATCATCTGGGTCGGGGGTTTAGCCCTCCCGGATAAAAATATGTCCGTGATGTGCTTGCTAGCTTCCAACTCCGCCCTCAAGATATTGGACCTAACATTGTGTCCAATATTTGTAATTTTCAATTGTTTTGCGAGGCTTATCTGTAAGAAGAACCCACCGTTGACCTGTTCAGATACTTCTTTTATTTAAACCGTCGAACTGAATTTACTAATGGTCCCAATACTAAACTTGGCGGGGTTTCAATTCAGAAATGGAAAGATGTCAGCTTCCCTCATGCCAAACATCATAGTCATCCCAAAGACTGGAATCAGACTTGGTTCTACTACGGAGACACATCTCCAGCTGACGAGAATCCTCTGCCAGGTTATCGTGCTCACCGGCTTACTAATACACATCCCTTTCCCCAAAGGCTGACTGCCAAGGAACGGGCCAACTATGCACAGCTTCCAAAGCTCAGAGCCTTTGTTGCAAACGGTTTAATAGGCATTGACTTTGTTCGTTGTTGGATATCCTGGAGCATTCTGCCTTTAAGCCGTCGCCCCGGTTTAATGTGTGAGTACACAGGGGAATTGAAAGACCCTCAACGGCATATTAACATTCAACTAACTGAAGCTGAAATCACTGAAGCTGTCAAGAAGATACTGGATGAACCGGTGGCTGTCTGCAGCAAAACAGGGCTTAGTCCCTTTTGTGCTTCCAATAAACCGCCAGTTGTAAGAATTATATAACTCTTGTTATAATCCGGTCCTTTTAAATATTCCCTTATAACTTTCATCAATTTTTGACAGGATGATGATCCGTTCTGGAAGAAGAAGCTGCAGGATAAACTCGCGAAAACCCCTTGTGTCAAGACTAAGGTCACCAAGAGTCCTGCCAAAAAGAAAACCGCCGACTCCACCGATTTAAACTTTGTTGACGACAATGAAAATCACGAGTCAGAGGTAGAACTTGATTCACTTGGTTCCTTCTTCATCCATCTTATTGATAATGATTATTATCAGGAGGACGCAGAGGCTAGTCAAGCTGGTGACGCAGAGGTAATTATTCTTTCCTCCGGCTCAGAACCTTTGCCAACTCCGAAAACTCGTCAAGCAACCCGGAAAGTAAGATTTGCTCACCCTCTAGCTAGCTCACATGGATCCAAACTTCCTTTTGAAGAAACAGCAACACGAAGCTCGCCGTACAACCCGACACAACGGTCATGTGGTAACTTCTTCTGGTTTACCGAACACGCCGGTTCATAAGCGCCGTCCAGAGGTCTCTGATACTTCTGACCCATGTTATCCTAAGGCGGGTTATTTCCAGCAACCTCTTACACCATCTGATTCAAATTATCAAGGAACTTCACATTCCTCTTCTGGCGAATCAACAGAGACGCAACTTCCAACCCTTAAAATGGTTCCTGGGTAAGCATGTTTAAACTAACCCTTAATATTTTATGTTTACTCACTGTACCAACCTTTGTGTTCATTCCTTTCAGTGCCAAGCCCAGACCCAGCAAAAAGGCCAAGTTGAATAAACCGGCTGATGATAACCGACCACTGAACCAGAGAAGATCCCTGAACACTTTGAGCCAAATGCTGACGCTATTCTTGATGATCCACCACCGCAAGATCATGAAACCTTTGTTGAACAGATGGAAGATGATCCCACAGGCCATGCTGTTGACCCGCCAAGCCTGGCTAAAGCTGTGGAGAAACCGCCAAGCCCAGTCAAAGCGGCTGATGACAAAGCAGATGATGTTATAGTTACTGGCTTTGGCTACACCACTCCTGGCAACCCCATTGCCTTATCAAAACATAGTGCCAAGGAAGAATTTGTTGTTGTGGATAAGGGCAAGTGGAAAACAGATTTGGAAAACTATGCCCACCTCAGCGCCCAAGATATCCACTCTGGGTTTTTAAACCGCCTGAACACAATCCGCGACTATGAAGCCGGTTTAGTGAACCTGATGAAAGAGCGATATGAGGTAAATATTGTTAACTCTGCATAACTGTTTCTCCCTTGTGTCCAATTTCTAATATCAACTCAAGTAGCCCCCAAGGGCCGATTTATATCTTCAAGATGAAACGGGACTTTATCATTGAGCAAATATGCATTAGCCCCCAAGTGCCAAGAATAATACTTGAATTGATCTTGGGACTTGCAAGAAAAGTTTGATAAGAAGCAATGGGCATTAGCCCCCAAGTGCCAAGTGTATAACTTGTTATGTTCTTGGTACTTCAAATATGTACTGTTAACTCATAACATGCATCTCTTCTGCAGGCGAAGATGAGCAAATAAAGAATCCCAAACCACCGATCTTCAAGAAAATATCAAGTCCCAACAAGCAGAAACCTCTAAGGCCAAAGAGGAGCTGACCAGTACCTTAGCAGCCATGGAGAAACTGAAGGAGAGCTTTAAAAGCGAGCGAGCTATCTGGGATATAGAGAAAGCAACTCTGCTGAAGAGGGCTGAGGACGCTGAAGCGGCTCTTCATCCGGTAACAGAAGAGCTGATTGGCTTGAAGCGCCAAATAAACGCCATGACTTTTGCTGTTTTTGGTAAAGAACCTCTTCCTGAGCTTTAAACATGTATTGTCCCATAAATTACCAGTTTACCAATGTTTGTGATGATGCAGGAGCTCGCATTTCTCATCTTGGCTCCGACATGCAGAAGAAATTAAAAGGTGCCTATACTCTTTTAGAGCAATTATATATCGACGCACAACGGATCATCTGTACCGCCTCTCACAACAAACCGCCCCAACCTTGATCAAGGAACATTAGAGAGGCTTTCAATGCTGCCTGCCAGGTTTGAAGAATTAAAAGATCAGCTGCAAGGGCAGGTGCCCTGACCGCGCTAACCCGGGCTAAGGCATGGATCCCAGATCTTGACCCGGCTAATGTGGGAAACGGCTATCCGAGCATAAAGGAGGACGGATCAGATTTTGACAATGATGATCTTCGAGCTTTGACAAAGGAAACGCGCCCATTAGCTAGCAAATTGGCTGAAGAGACCGATCTTTCTCATTACTAGTCGATTTACGACACCGACAACAAACGGGTTAATGCACCAACTTATGATGTGCAAAATCTTATCCCGCCAATCCGTAAGCATACCTATGCCCCTGATGTTGAACCGTCCACCCTTATAAGTGATGAAGCTATCTTCCAAGCCTTAACTGGGATTGACTGGGCAACCATTGACTTCCAGCCACTGGGTGGAGAGGAGGAGGATGAACCGGCGCAGGATGATCCTCAACCTTCAAGTCAGCCTGGTGAAGATTCATGATCCGGAGGCCGGTTTAGCTTCTGCATACTGCCACACTTGTGATAAACAATTATCCTTTTGGGCATCAAAGTGCCTTGTAATAGGCTAGTTTAAACGCTTGGTCTGCTATGCCATCGTGCATATTCACTTTGCATGAAACTGTTAATCCGCCATGATTAAGATATGCTATGTCTGTTTATGATCCTGAACAGCTTATTCAACCTATTCCTGCATACAACAGGTTTAAAGTGTCCTGGTGGTTTACTGCTGGACGGGTCATAATGCCCAACATATACCAGGGTTTATAACCAAGGCTTTGTTTAAGAATAACCAAATATGAAATATATCATACCTGTGATATTGAACCACGTTGTTAGTTTACCAACTTATTGTGGTAAGGGCGATAACCCAAATCCTGGATATTGATAAGTCCTCCTATATTTTGCCGGTTTATGACAAAGCCGGACCGGTTTAAATGAACACCGGATTATCCTTATATCATATTGGCGACTTGTAGTCAAAAACCAAATTGGGTCAATAAACATCGGATTGTAGCTGATCATATGCTGACGACTTATAGTTGAAAGCCAAGCTGGGTCAATAAACACCGGATTAGTATAATCGTTATCAAAAGAAACCTTAAAAAGAAAGATTCAAAAGAAAGCATGCAAGAAGCGTGGCTTTTCATGGGCTGCCAGGCCCAAAAACGAGGCTTTTCATGGGCTGCCAGGCCACTGAGTTAAACCATTTTACAAAGCCTTATAAGATGGACCTCACGTTAACCAATTGTCATTTTAACTAAGACAAGTTCGGGGTCTGTATAAGATTGACTTGTCAAACGTTCGACAGGTCTTACCAGGATTACCTGGGCGGAGTGACTTACTTAAAAAAGGCAGGATAACCCGGGGTTTTAGGTGAATACACCTGTCTTCCAAGCCTGGCTTTTATAGCCTATTACAAGGTTATAGACTCTGTGTTCTTTTAGAACAAAAGAGCCCCCAAGCAATATGTTGAGTTGCGCTCAATGGGCGCCTATGTTTGAGTTGTGCTTTGCAACATACTCTCTTTGGCCCCTGTTGACTTTGGGTAACAAGCCCCCAAGTTTTTTTATGTGGCCTATAAGCCGGATCAATGGGTAACCAGAACTCCGCTTTATAAACAGAAGCCCCCATGTAACCAAAAACTTTTAAGGAAGAACAGCAGAGGCCCCACTTTAGCAGGGATGTCGGTTTATTATATTAATCATCATAATATATACATTGTCAAGAATATGTACATAAGAGGAGCCAATGGCTCAGGTGTAGTAAGGCCGAAGATGAGCGATATTCCACGGCCGGTGGGTCTCCTCCTCCGATTTACGTGAGTCTTTGTGCTCTCAAACATCGATAAGGCAGTATGACCCGTTGTGCAGATTCTTGCTAACCACAAAGGGTCCTTCCCAAGGCGGGGATAACTTGTGTATATCAGTATGATCCTGGATGAGCCGGAGCACCAGACCGCCTTCCTGAAAAGTTCTGGTTTTAACCCGACGGTTGTGATAACGATGCAGATCTTGCTGATAAATCCCCGACGAGCCGCTGCAATATCGCGCTCCTCATCTAACAGGTCAAGTGCTTCCTGACGTGCTTTCTCATTATCAGCTTCAACATAAGCCGCCACACGAGCGAGTCATGACGGATGTCACTAGGGAGAACCGCCTCCGCTCCGTAAACCATGAGAAAAAGGTGTGCAACCCGTAGATCTGTTGGGTGTGGTATTGATGCTCCATAACACAAAAGGTAACTCCTCCACCCAACAACCCGGCGTCCGCTATAAAGGAACCATAAGTCGGGGCTTGATGCCTCTCGGGATCTCTTGATTGGCTCTCTCTGCTTGACCATTAGATTGGGGGTGAGCCACTGATGATACATCAAGCCGGATGTGCTCACGTTGAAAAAATTCCTTCATAGCACCCTTGGACAGATTAGTGCCATTATCAGTTATGATGCTGTGTGGAAAACCAAACCGGAAAATCACCTTTTGATGAATTGAACCGCCGTGGCTGCATCACACTTACTGATTGGCTCTGCCTCCACCCACTTAGTGAACTTATCAACCGCCACCAGAAGGTGGGTCTTATTATCCTTAGACCTCTTAAAGGGTCCAACCATATCCAACCCCCAAGTTGCGAACGACCAAGTGATTGGAATCATCCTCAATTCCTGAGCCAGAACATGAGCTCGATGTGAAAACTTCTGACAACCATCACACTTTTTCACCAAGTCTTCAGCATCAGAATGAGCCGTCAGCCAATAGAAGCTGTGACGAAACGACTTGGCTACCAGGGACTTTGAACCGGCATGGTGACCACAATCTCCTTCATGGATCTCACACAAAATCCCACAACCTTCTTCAGGAGATATGCAACGCTGAAACGTCCCTGTTACACTGCAATGATGCAATTCTCCGTTGACAATGGTCATTGACTTGGATCACCGGATTATCTGCCTGGCCAAAGTTTCATCCTCTGGTAACTCGCCCTGGGTCATATATGCCAAATATGGACATGTCCAATCTGGGATAACGTGAAGAGCCGCCACCAACTGAGCCTCCGGGTCAGGAATAGCCAAATCCTCCTCTATAGGTAACTTGACCGACGGGTTATGCAAGACATCCAGGAAAACATTGGGTGGCACCGGTTTACGTTTGGAACCCAACCGGCTTAAAGCGTCCGCCGCTTCGTTCTTTCGCCGGTCCACATGGTCAACCTGATAACCCCTGAAGTGACCAGCAACCATATCTACCTCTCATCGATACGCCGCCATGAGCGGATCCTTGGAATCCCAAGTACCAGATACTTGTTGAGCCACCAGGTTCGAGTCACCAAAGCACTTTACCCGGCTTAAATTCATCTCAGTTGCATTGCTAGTACAAGGGAACATTAAATGGAGAACATAACAAAACTTATCACCTCGTGGGGAAGTTAACACGACTCCAGCCCCCGAGCCCTCCAATTGCCTGGATCCATCAAAATGAATAGTCCAATAAGTGTTATCCGGCTTTTCTTCCGGCGCCTGCAACTCCGTCCAGTCATTGATGAAATCCACAAGCGCTTGGGACTTGATTGCCGTACGAGGCATATACTTTAACCCGTGAGGTCCAAGCTCAATGGCCCACTTGGCAACCTGGCCAGTTGCTTCCCTGTTCTGGATTATATCTCCCAAAGGGGCAGAACTGACCACAATGATGGGACGACCTTGAAAATACTGCTTAAGCTTCTGACTTGCCATGAAAACTCCATACGCCAGCTTATGCCTATGTGTGTACCTCTGCTTGGACTCAATAAGCACCTCACTGATATAATAAACCAACCATTGAACTGGATATTCCTTGCCAGCCTCCTTACGTTCTACCACAATGGCCACACTGACAGCCCAGGCATTGGCAGCCACATATAACAACAACGACTCTTTATCGGCTGGAGCAACAAGGACATGTGGCTCAGCTAACTGTTCTTCAAGTCCTCAAATGCCGCATTAGCAGCATCACTCCAGACAAAATTGTCTGTCTTTTTCATCATCCGATATAGAGGGATAACCTCCTCTCCCAACCGGCTTATAAACCGGCTCAGCGCTGCAATACGACCCGCCAGACGTTGAACATGGTTGATACACACTGGTTTAGCCATAGACGTAATAGCTTTGATCTTTTCCGGATTAGCTTCAATGCCCCTGTTAGACACCAGAAAACCCAAGAGCTTGCCTGCCGGTACACCAAAAACACACTTGGCCAGATTAAGCATCATCTTATAGACCCGGAGATTTATCAAAAGTTTCTTCCAAATCATCTATTAATGTCTCCTCTTTCCTGGACTTCACCACAATATCATCCACATAAGCATGAACATTGTGCCCAATCTGATTATGAAGACAATTCTGCACACAACGCTGATAAGTCACCTGGGCATTCTTGAGCCCAAAAGGCATAGATACATAGCAGAAGGCTCCAAAGGGAGTTATAAATGATGTCTTCTCCTGGTCCTTAACTGCCATTTTGATCTGATGATAACCAGAATAAGCATCCAGAAAGCTCAAACATTCACAACCCGCCGTCGCATCAATAATCTGATCAATACGAGCAAGAGCAAAGGGATCAACTGGACAAGCCTTGTTTAAATACGTGTAGTCCACACACATGCGCCAGGTGCCATTCTTCTTAAGTACCAGCACCGGGTTAGCCAACCACTCAGGATGAAATACTTCAATGATAAACCCAGCCGCCAAGAGTCGGGCTACCTCCTCACCAATAGCTTTACGCCTTTCTTCATTGAAGCAGCAGAGAAACTACTTGACTGGTTTAAACTTGGGATCGATGTTAAGAGTGTGCTCAGCGAGTTCCCTCGGTACACCTGGCATGTCAGAAGGTTTCCATGCGAATATGTCCCGGTTCTCATGGATGAACTCGATGAGCGCGCTTTCCTATTTTGGATCCAAATTAGCGCTGATGCTAAACTGCTTGGATCAATCACCGGGAACAAAATCCACCAACTTAGTCTCATCAGCCGATTTAAACTTCAATGCCGGATCATGCTTTGTAGTGGCTTTTTCAAAGAAGTCATGTCCACCAGATCAACATTGTCCTTGTAAAACTTTAACTCCTCTGTTGCACAAACTGACTCTGCGTAAGCCGCATCACCTTCTTCACATTCTAAAGCTATCTTACGGCTCCCATGTACCGTGATGGTCCCCTTATGACCCGGCATCTTGAGCTGCAGATAAACATAACAGGGCCTTGCCATGAACTTAGCATAAGTCGGCCGTCCGAACAGGGCATGATAAGGGCTCTTGATTTTCACCACTTCAAAGGTCAATGTCTCTGATCTAGAGTCATGATCATCTCCAATAGCAACCTCTAGGGCTACCTTACCGACCGGATACGCCGACTTACTAGGCACCACACCATGGAAAACAGTGTTCGACGGTTTAAGATTTTTATCTGTCAACCCCATGTGACGGAAGGTTTCATAATAGAGAATGTTGATGCTGCCCCCCCGGTCCATGAGTAACTTGGTAAACTTATACCCTCCAACCTAAGGTGCTACCACCAGTGCCAGGTGACCTGGATTGTCAACCCGGGGCGGGTGATCTTCTCCATACGATGGGCTGCTCAGACCAGCAAAACGGGGAATTCCTGGTTCAACGGAGTTCACTGCTCTCTTATGAAGCTTCTGGTCGTGCTTGCATAGACTAGTGGTGAAGACATGATATTGCCCACTATTCAACTGCTTCGGGTTGCTCTGATAACCCGACTGTTACTGCTGTTGACTCCCC
Organism: Aegilops umbellulata; assembly: GCA_032464435.1. Classification (NCBI taxonomy): domain Eukaryota; kingdom Viridiplantae; phylum Streptophyta; class Magnoliopsida; order Poales; family Poaceae; genus Aegilops; species Aegilops umbellulata. Next base: position 344,889,309 of record CP136055.1, on the reverse strand, counting down.
TGATGATGCTACTGATTATAACCACCTTGGTTGCCATGATTACCTTGATTGCCTTGAAGTCCTAAGCCAGTACTGCCTCCACCATAACCCGGCCCATGAGAACCGGGTCCTGAACCACAGCCCGGTCCATGACCATCTTGGAAAAGATTTGAGTTTTTGAACTCCCTCATAATAAAGAAATCCTTCAGAGGTGCGTAGCTCGCCTTTCTCGCTTCCCGTGTCTTGGGCAAGGCTGGTTTAGCAGGTACTCAAGATTGATACCTGATCCTCCACTCCGCGGGGGCAGTTTACCCTTACGACGTTGACCATTATTCTGCGCGTTGGTGTTAGCCACAAAATCCAAACTGTTATCCGCCATGCGCTTACCGTTGTTTCCATGGCCCACCGGGTTATGCTGTTGCTTTTTGGTGCTGCCGCTCTTCTTTCCCTTTCCCGGCTTTTCATCGTCAGACTCGGGGTCCTTGGTACTATCAGAGTCGGCATACTTAACTAGAGCTGCCATAAGCGTCCCCATGTCATTGCAGTGACGCTTGAGCCGTCCCAACTTCAGCTTCAGAGGCGTGAACCGGCAATTGCCTTCCAACGTTAAGACTGATGTATCGTCATTGATGCAGTCCGATGAATGCAAGATTGCTAAAACCCGGCGCACCCAATGAGTTGTCGATTGACCTTCTTCTTGGACATAGGCGGCTAAATCCACAATTGACATGGGCTGCTTGCATGTGTCCTTGAAATTCTGGATAAACCGGTCCTTTAACTCGGCCCATGATCCAATGGAGTTAGCCGGCAAACTTTTCAGCCAAGTTCGAGTTGTTCCTTCCAACATCATGGTGAAGTATTTAGCGCATGCCGCATCATCCACATCCAGCATCTCCATCGGCATCTCATAGCTCTCAACCCATGATTCGGGGGGTAAGTCGGTAGTGTAATTGGGCACTTTACGAGGACCTTTGAAATCCTTGGGCAGCCGCACATTATGTAGAGCCGGCACGGCACCGCAAAGAACTGAAAGCAACACTTGGTTCCACCGAAGTTGTTGGACGAACCGGAGTAAGCTGACGGGCCAAGTACTGGGCTGCTAACTCGGCTTCTCGACATGCCCTACCGTGATCCACCACGTCTTGAGCGTTAGCACCGCCGCCCGCCGGGTTATGCCCTCGAGGCGGGTTACGGTTTCGCTCACTGCTTGATACAGCCGGTTCATCAATATGCCTGTTGTAACTCCGGCTTGGGCGGGGGTGGAATGAATGCTCTCGCGGCTGTACGAATAAGCCTGCTGTTGAGTCAAGGCTTTCTGAAGGAGCTCTCTAGCCCGCTGCGTCTCAACTGCTACTGGAGACTCGCCTTCGACTGGGAGAGCCGCCAATCGTGAAGCGGCGGCGACTATGTTATCCAAAGGGTTAGAGTAATGACCCTAAGGTGTTGATATGCACGGTGACGGGACATTGTTCTGACGAGGCGGATCCATCGTGCGCGGCTGAACCGGCGCCCCCGCTCCAGGTGCTTCCATCCGGCTTACTACTGGCTGGTTACTGGTTCCTGCTCCTGGCGTGTTAAAGATATTCCTTGCCTCATAAGCCGGAGGCAGGTGAGACCGATACCTTCTCCTCATGACATCATTTGACGCGTTCTGATCCAACATAAGCCGGTAGGTCTGTGCATCCAACGCGGCCCGCTCTGCAGGCATCCTGGTGTCCTCAGCTGCCAGGTCTACTTGGCTTGAGCTATCTGATCCTTCACTTTCGCAACTTACGCATTATGCTCATCCAGATTCGCTGGGTTAACTTCTGCCGCCAGCAGTGTTGCCAAAGTGTCGAATAAGTCGGACAAGACCTGAGCCGACGGTCGCGCAGGGCCTGCTGCCCCGACTGCTGTCGCCGTTGCTGACCCGAAGATCATCGCCGCTGCAGTCGAAGAGTGCTGCGCAGGCTGTGTACCGGCCATGAAGATCGCAACCCGGCTCGGCGGATCAAAGGGGTCCGGAATACTGTCGCCATCGGAACAACCCCCAAGCCGGCCATCTTGCAGTTGGTACAATGATTCGGTCTCTCCGGTAGATGACTCGTCATCAGAATAAACGACGATTTCATCACCAGATGCCGATCTGTCCTCAGATTCCGCTCCGTGGACGACTCCCATGAAGGCACGCTTCATGGCAGGCTAAACCCGGGCGGATCTCGCATGCCGAGCCATTTTAACGATGTCGGTGCATATGTCCAGCTCAGGGCCCGGTTCACCGATCTTGCCAATGAAGACGTGGATACCGCCGAAGGGGACCCGGTACCCGTACTCATTTGAGCCGGCCTCAGGACCCCAGCCTACATCGTCGATGTAGAGCTTGCCACGACGACTCTTGGTCATCCGGCCCACAGTATATCCCTTGAGCCCTTCAAAGCTGCCCTCTAAGAACTTGAAACCATCATGCGATAGCCCCATGGTGGGCGCCAACTGCCGTGGTTTTGTCACGGCAGATGTCCTAGTGTGAGGACTTAGTCATGGAGCCATCGCAACGTAGTTAGCTTAAAGGGGTTAAAGCGGGACAAAGGACGCAAGGAGTTTATACTGGTTCGTCCCCTTACGGTGAAGGTAAAAGCCTAATCCAGTTGAGGTGGAATTGCTAGGGTTTCGATGACCAGGGAGCAAATATGCTTTGCCTGGCTCTTGATCTATTGTTTCTTGTTCCTAAACCGCCACCGGGTCGTCCCTTTATATACACAGGATGAAGCCCGGTGGTTTACAGAATCCCGTCCGGCTCATAAACGTGTCCGTCTCGGTTTCTACCCTTTCCTATCTTACAACACAAGTCATACATCATATAGCGGTTTACATCTACAGGCCCTAACCCGCCTTTGGGCCTTGGGCCTTCTTGTTATATCTCCTCCGTAAAGCGCCATACACCTTTGTCTTCGTGGGCTTCAATATGAGTAACTTACTATGAGTATAACCCGGCCCCTCCTGGGCGGTGTATGCCCAATAGTTATATCTGCAACAGTCACCAAATCACATAACTCATATAATACTATATCGCCATCGAACATTAAGCGTGCGGACCCTACAGGTTCGAGAACTATGTAGACATGACCGAGACACCTCTCTGGTCAATAATCAATAGCAGAACCTGGATGCCCATATCGGCTCCTAAATATTCTACGAAGATCATTATCGGTCGAACCGTTATGACAACACATGTAATTCCTTTGTCCATCAGTATGTTACTTGCCCGAGATTCGATTGTCGGTATCTTCATACCTAGTTCAATCTCGTTACCGACAAGTCTCTTTACTCATTCCGTAATACATCACCTCGTAACTAAATCCTTAGTCATTTGCTTGCAAGCTTATGATGTGTATTACCAAGAGGGCCAAGAGATACCTCTCCGAAACTCGTAGTGACAAATCCTAATCTTGATCTATGCCAACTCAACAAACACCTTCGGAGATACTTGTAGAGCATCTTTATGATCACACAATTACGTTGTGATGTTTGATAGCACACAAGGTATTCCTCCAGTATCCGGGAGTTGCATAATCTCATAGTCGAAGGAATATGTATTTGACATGAAGAAAGCAATAGCAATAAACTGAACAATCATTATGCTAAGCTAACAGGTGGGTCTTGCCCATCACATCATTCTCGTAATGATGTGATCCCGTTATCAAATGACAACACATGTCCATGGTTTGGAAACCTTAACCATCTTAGATCAACGAGCTAGTCTACTAGAGGCTTACACTACAAAAAAACACTTTCGTGATGACACGTGTTTGTCACAGTACGTCGCATTTTTTGTCATGCATGTACATCCATGAAAAATTTATGACAGGATCAAGATAGTCATACCTGTGCTGTCGTAGAAGTGTTCCATGACATTACCAAAATTATCATCACGGAAGTGTCCACTTCCATGACGATAAATCGCGCGTCATAGAAGTGCTTTCCTCAAGGGTGACCGACACGTGGCATCCACCGTAACGGAACGCCGTTAAGCTGTCGGGTCGGGTTTTAGATCTGATAACCCGTTAACAGCACCGGCCAATGGGAAATTTCCACGTGTAAAATTCTTATTGGCCGGACGAAACACGTGTCAGTTCGTCAGTGGGTCAGATAGGCGCCTATGATATGTCGACACGTGCCAGAGCCCACCACTGGCCCATTTAGCTTACAAAGCTGGCCCGTTTGACTTGGTCAAAAGTTAACGGGCTGGCCCATGAAAAGCCTGTTAATGGTCTCTTTGCAAATAGCCCATTTTACGGCCCGTTAGGCCCTAAAGGAAATCGGCCCAACAACGTCATGTGGGCCGTCGAATATAACACCAGCCCATTTCACTTTCGGCCCATGTATGGCCCACGACATCTTTTGGCCCATATGAGGCCATCGTATCTTTCGGCCCTTTACAGGCCCACGGTGACTCTAGCCCATAATGAACAATAATTTTCTTTATACCCGTTAACGGCCCGTGATTTACATGGGCCGTTTCTAGCCCGTGTTAGCTTCGGCCTATTGATGGCCCATACGTTCTTGGGCTCCTTTTCGGCCCTCGATTACTTCCGGCCCGTTACTGGCCTGTTCCCCTAATGGGCCAAATTCGGCCCATGGCAAGAGTCAGCCCATTGCTGGCCTGTTCCCCTAATGGGCCAAATTCGGCCCGTGGCAAGAGTCGGCCCGTTACTGGCCTGTTACCCTAATGGGCCAAATTCGGCCCATGGTAAGAGTCGACCCGTTTCTGGCCTGTTAACCCGTTGCGCCGTCTCCAGCCCGTCCTATATTCTGGCCCATTAATGACCCGTTATGTCTGTGACAGAATTAAGCCTTTGCTGTCCTACGGCCTTTTACCGTGCTGGGCCGATACCAATTACGCCCGATTACGGCCCATGTAGACCCATTTATCGACGGTCCGTAGGAGACCCATGGATCCTACAGCCCGTATATGCCCCATGGTAGTTGCGGCCACTAGCAAACCAGGGAAAAAAAGACTAGGAAATAAATTAGGCCGAAACTAACGCTAGGCTATTAAGGCGATTGCACATATTACATCCACTCGGCATCAAAGATCGCCACCAGTGCAAATATAGGGAACACCCTACACTATACAAAAATGGCTTGCTGTTTTCTTCAGCCGGTGGCTGCACGTTAAGAATAAATTTTGTATCGCACCAAAAGGAATGTTGGCATAAAACTTAACAGTCTAGTAGATAAATGCACCACCAGAAGTTCAGAAGCTCAGTTCATTTGACCTAACTGTTACGTTTTCATGTTGTATTGTCCGATGGAGCACCATAACCCTCGCCTTCATTTCCCCTAGGCTCCTGAACAACATAGCAAATGTCTGATAGTCTGGTTTCAAAACCATGCATATCTTGACGACATTGAGCAATGTTTCTCCTTGTTTCACAAAGGGTCTCTGTTAGGGAATGGACTTGTGTCTGGAGCGCAGATACAACATTGCTTTGAGCTTGCATATCTTGATCATGAGGCAGTTTGGATGATATGCCTTAACAACCAACCCAGTATTACGCAGGAACGTGCTTTTGGCACTATTACTGGACAGGTACTGACCCACTGCAGCAAGAGCTGACATTGCGGTTATAGTTGCCTCGCCACCTTCAGAAGGTGGTGGTTCCACCATTTTTTCCATAGCTCGCTGAAAAGTTGAGGTTTTACATTAGTAGTACCAGAACAGAAGATATTAAGGAGGCAGCAAAACCAAACAAAATAGCTTTGGTCTATATACAGAACTTATTCTGGTGAACCCATGTAAAATATTAGTTGTATTTTATTGCAAAGTACATAATAAAACCAGGTTCCAAACATATGACCATGTACCATCGCTAATGCATTGTCTATTTCTTCACATTGTATTGAGGGCTAAGGATAAAGAAACGAAGTTTATAATACGGTAACCATAGTATGACATCATTCATATCACAAAACAACTGAGAACAGACAAACAGGCAATTGTAACGTTGTGTGGGCAAGTCCAGCACGGAACTAGATTACGGGTCAAGATCAAAGGAACATCAATCCTCTATTTTAAACCTTGTAAGGTGCAATGATATGCTAAGACAATTGTGTATAAAATTGAAAAGAGTAATAGACATTGGCTGCAAACCATGCGGTTCAAGGCACAAGTCAGAGTAAGTAGTAGTTAAAAGGCATGAGGATTAAGGACTTACAACAGCGGCTTTGACTAGTGTAGTCATGCCCTTCTTCTTGCTGGTGTGACAGTCCTTGAAGATTTCCATAGCATTTGGTTCAGGTACTTTTTGGTCCTTGCGGGCTTTCCTCTGCATTTCGAACAAGTCAATATAGATCTGATAATATGGTACAACGAAAAGAGTGAAACATCAGCTAATTAAAAGAGCCTCATAGTGTGCAATATAGCTACGAGATCCTGTCGTCTGTTGGAATTTCACTTTCGTACGGTTGGCCTTGTTCTTTGAACAGTTCACCTACAGGAAGATAGATTTGTGTGGCACATGCGTAAATAGGACTTCAACATGTGATCTAATCACATATATATATAATGTACCTGATACTTCGGATCAGACCAGTGTTTAACAAGGCCCCTCCAGTCTTCATCTGATATATTTTCCACTGGAGGTGTTTGGGAAAGTTCACTGTTAGCCTTGCCTTCAAAGTGAGTTTTCCTCAAGTTATACCGATACTGTCGCAGAGCAGACTTGAAAACATGGGTGTCAGATTCTGGGGTTCCGGCAGACCCTTAAGGTTCGAACTTTGGGGTGCGCGCGGAGATCGTGCCCTCTACCTCTCCGTCTCGTCAGGATCTAGTTACTGCAGGAACAACACATGAGACATAGTGTTTATACTGGTTCGGGCCACCATTGTGGTGTAATACCCTACTCCAGTGTGGTGGGTGGATTGCCTCTTGGGCTGATGAGGAAGAACAATACAGGTGAACGGCCACACGAGGGCCTGTTCTTAGTTAGGGGATGAACTGCTAGGGACAGTTCAATCGCCCTTCTCTCTCTGGGTGCTGGATTCCCAATGGCTCTCTAGATGCTTGATTCCCGATGCCTCTACCCTGGGGGTGGCTGGCCCTATTTATAGGCAAAGGCCCTGGGCCTCTTCCCAAATATTGAGCGGGAAGGGCGCCAACAATTGGCCAATTTGAAGGGGAACATCTGGTACACTTATCCTGACTAAATTTGGTCTTCGCCTGCCAAAGGCTCTGGTGATGACACCGGCTTGGGCTCCATAGTGACTTCCTCCTTGTCGCGGAGTTGGTCTTGGTCTCGTTGCACCGAAATGGATGCCTTTGCTTGATCCTCTCGCCTGCGCTTGCCCCCTTTGCACCAAACAGGAAAGGGAGGACACTGTGCGGGCCGGCGCCCGCCTGGCACCTTTGGTCGTCATGGCTTGCGTCATGGGCACCTCGTGAGGTACCCCACCTTGATCTCTCCGCCTCCTCGCGAGCGAGCCTAAGGAGGCCGTGCTGGAGGAAGCGCCGTGTCGTCCGCCTCGCGAGGCTTGGCCCCTCGCGAGGGTCTTGAGCCTTGTGTTGATGAAGATGGGCCACGTTGGGCCCCCACTCGAGCCACGCCGTAGGCCGCAGGCAGGCAAGTCTGGGGGCCCCCGTTCCCAGAACGCCGACAATGGGTGCAAGCTTGTCTGGTTGCATCATCTTGGCTATCCAACTTGAACCTCATCTGTTGAAAATTATGGGAGTCTCATTATCAGCAACCTAGAAAGTATGGGACAGAGCAAGACGATATTACTAGTTTCCATACATAACCATACTTACAGATAAATGGTCGAGGAAGGTGTTTAACTGAGTTTCGTCTTTGTCATTCTTGTACTGAATCCATGTTGGGAGGATACGTACATGACACCTAACGGCAACCGCTGCCTCTGATACTAACTTGGCTGACTCTGTAGCATCACGTGGCCTTTTTAAACCTGCCTCAAAATGGATCTCCATTCTTCCTCCTCTGGATTTAGTTAACCTATCGAGCATTATCCCTGATGTTTGTTTCCTCTTGCGCCTAGGTGCTAGTCCAACAACGAACATAGGAAGTGTTAGTGTACATCAAACTGTGAGACTACATATAAAGAAGCATGCAACTGTAACTTGACTCCAGCAACTACCTTCTTGCTGTTGAAGCTCACAAGGTTCATCTGATATTGCCAACTCGTCTTGTGTCAAGAGTGCTTGGGAAGTAGTGTTAGGTGGCAAGGGAGCTTGGGAACGTGCTGCTAGCTCAGTTGACGCACGAGTAAGTCGTGCAGCTGGTAGTACTGTGGTAGGTGTTGCAAGAACTAGGGCTGTCTCTGCTTGTTTGGTGGCAGCTATTTGTTTTTGTTTGGCGTTTTTTGCAACTCGTGTAGCATGGGATGTCGTGTTTGTATAATTTTCCGCTGGACTTTGACCTTCTATTGCACCATCAGTACCAGCAGAATCTGCAGGATTCATCCGCTTCTCATTCCCTGCCATTCTGTGTTTCTTCCTCTTTCTCTGTGCCATGTTAAGTCAAGCCGACAAGAAAAAGGAATAACAATTTAGTTCTTCAGAACAAATTGATGCGTGATGCAGACGAACTGAACTTTGATGTTAGACAACCACATGATAGGAGGATGTAATATGTATGAAAAATAGGACGGAAGAGATAACCAGAACTATGATGTGTAAACTAAGAAGAAGACATTTCACCAAATTGGAAGCAAATGCAATGGAAGGTAGACACCATATGAAAGATGCTACAAATATCGCTCTGCCAAGTTAACAGTGTCTCATCATAAATGGCGTTTAAACAAATCTGAAGCAGTACAAGAAATAAATCATATGCAAGATGCAAACAACATCACACTACCATGTTAGAGGTCTCTCGTCATTAGTGCCATTGCATATTCACAGCATTGCATATTCATAGCTTATGATGTGTAAACTAAGGAGAAGGCGTTTCAACAAATTAGAAGCAATGAAAGCTAGACACCATATGGAAGATGCAATGAATACCACTCTACCAAGTTAAAACTGTCTCGTCATAAGTGTCATTTCAACAAATAGTAGTACAAGCTAGAAAAGAATGTGAGATGTAACCTATATCACACTCCGAAGTCAAACGTGTCTTATGATAAGTGATTGTTGCAGGTTACACAACAGTAGTAATTTGATGTAAGAACATGGTGTGATAGACAGATATTGTATGTTCTAGAAACAGGAATACATGTCTTATTCAAGTATAATGTGTAAAGTAATTAGATGGAATTCAACAAAATTAGAAGCAATACAAGCTAGACATCACACATAACATGCAACCACATATAACAGTGCCAAGTTAGAGGGAGCACCGGTGATGCTGCACTAGGGGAGATGTGCTCATCATAAACACATCTTTGTTGAGTGTCTATGCATGTGTTGTCTTGGAAATCATCTTGCGGGTGTGGAGGAGTAGAAACTGTAGAGGCCCTCCGTTCGGAAGGAGCACCTTTATCCGCTGCCTTGCTAACTTCCTCCCGCTTTATTGATTTTGAATTGTCAAGTAAAACTGACAAGAAAAAGCAATAAAATTCTCTCTTCAGAACTCATTTATGCATGATACTGACAATCACTACTTTGATGTAAGGCAAACACATGATACCAGGATGGAATATGTACGAAAAACAGGACGGCATGGCATGTCCACAACTGTTTGTGTAAACTAAGCAGAAACCATTCCAGCAAATAAGAAGCAATGCAAGCTAGACACCACATGAAAGATGCAACCAATATGACTCTGCCAAGTTAAAAGCGTCCCATCATAAATGGAATTTCAACAAATTAGAAGCAGCGCATGCTATAAATCATATGAAAGATGCAACTAATATCGCACTGCATATACTAAAGGTGTCTCGTCATGTTGATTGATGCGGGATACAAAAAAACAATAGTTTTATTTAAGGACATGCTTAATAGACAGATGTACTATGTACTAAATACAGGAAGGCGTGTCACATTAACAGGTATAATGTATATGCTAAGAAGACTAGCACATGCAGTTTAACCAGATTGGAAGAATTACAATCTAGACACCATATGCAACATGCAACCATATATCACGCTGCCAAGTTAGAGCAAGCACCTGCGATGCTAGTGTAGGGGAAATGCTGTAATCAACTACAGAGCTACGTTCACTATCTTCATCTAGCATTTATATTTCTTGAGAATCATGTCGGGAGGCTGACGCTGCATTCCTTAAATGAGGCGTAGTCCACTTGCCTGCCTGCCTCATCATAAGTGATTGATGAGGGATACACAAGAACATTAGTTTGATGTAAGAACATGGTTAATACACAGATGTACTAGTATGTACCAAAAACAGAAAGGCATGTCATATTCAAAGGTATAATGTGTAAGCTAAGCAGATGCAATTTAACCAAATTGGAAGCAATACAAGCTAGACATCCGGCTGGAGTGGTGAGCATGATCATCTAGGACCTGAGAGCCTGGTGGGAGGCGGGCTGCTTCGCCACCATCGCAGATTTTTAGTTGGCTTCCAGGTGATGCCTATCTTTGCTGGGCTTGTCACTGGCTCGGCCAGTGCCCTGACTAGCTATTTGTCTTCTGGTGCTCACGGGATGGTGGTTCATGTAAAAAAATATCTTTCCTTATCTTACCGACTTTGGCCTTTCGAATACAAGCTAGACACCATATGGAACATGCAACCACATATGACACCATGAAGTTAAAGCAAGCACCTGGGATGGTGGTTCATTGCGAGCAAGGTCATCAACTCCAGAGCTACGTTTACCGTCTCCATCTGCTGACACTGCACCCTTTATAGCCCTGTAACGTGTCTTGCCTACCCGGATACGAAGCTGGAGCGACTTCTCTCTTTTCTTTTTGGCTTCTCTCATGGCAGCAGAGTCTGAAATACCCTTGCATAAAAACACAATAGTGAGAGTAAGGGTGAAGTGTGTGCAGAACTAGTGCACTGTAAAAGTAGCAGATAGCAGGTGGCTGAAAAATAAATGACAGGAGACATATGATAGCTCTACAACATTGCATGGCAAACAAAATTAGATTCTACTTCGTATGATTTTGTAATATATGAGCACAGGAAATGCAGGTACTCCTCCAGCGCATCACTACATGTGGTCATATCTAAGATAACAGTCGGCTGAAAATAAATAGGTCAGTCGATTTTTTTAATGAACCATCCAATCTATAAGGAACGGGGAGATGGCCTTCATCTACCTCCCGCCAGTCACTGTTGATAATCTTTCTCGAACCGCCAGCGACCACCGGCCCAGACCCCTGCCTCCGCCGCCCCGCCCTCCCATCGACCTCACACCACCGCCGTGCTTGGCAGCGCCCCCAGGCCATCCCTTTAATCCCGGCCGACCTCCAGATCGGGCACCAGTAGCTCTAGGCCGCACACGCCCCTAAGATAAACACCAAGGCGCTGCTTCCCCAGCGTAATAGGCGTACTAGCGCCTGTTACGCCGGGGAATGCTTCCGTTAATTGGGAATCAACTGGCCAGAAATTGAAATTCAGGGGGGGGCGATGAACCTCTAGCTAAGGTGAAATAGTATATGAGGAGAAACCTTGTGCATCGCAAGTTACTAGGAACATCTAGTATCAAGAAGAAGCAGTCAACTAGTGTCTTCTGTGGGGTGAATACCGTGCAAGCAGAGACGTAAGATTTGCACGAATAAGGGAAGAGGAGTACCTTTTTTGGTTGCCGGTGTGGTCACCTCCACATGTCGCGTCTTTTTTCTTCTTTTTACCGGGGAAACCGATGTTCTGGAGGGTTCAGGCTTGGACGAACCCATGGCCAAATTGTTGAATGTGTTTCCGTGGCCGTATGTCGGCGGAGGGGAAGCAGATCCAAGGCGGCGAAGGATGGCGTAGCAGGAACAACTCCAGTGCGGTGGAGGGTGGCGAAGTTGGAGCGGTAGCGGTGAGGCGCAGGACGGCGTGGTTGAACTGGCTCGGGTACAGACGGCTCGGCCTCGGCTTCAACTACTAGCCGTGGAGGGCGTTGCGGTTGAGGTTGCGGTGGACGACGACGTTGGGGTATCGGCTCCGGCGTGATGGAGGAGGGCGACGACTGATGGGTGGGATGGGGTGGCGGACGGAGGACGCCGGGGTTTCGCGGCTGGTGGAGAGGTAGTTTTGGCGCCCACGAAGTATGAAGGGGAATCAGACGGGTAGGGGGAACCATGTTTCGGTCTGGGACGCGCTTGTTTTTAGCTCTTTTGAACAGAAGATGGGACGCGCTTGTTTGAAATTTGGGGTAAGTCCAAACTTTGCCCCCCTCTTAAATTTCGGACCTACTGCGGGTCGGGGGTAGGATGGTAATCCCAGGTGTCCCAAATAGTGGGCGGGAGTGATTTCGGCCATGCGCATGTGTGCTTAGGCGGCCATTGTGTATGAATGTTTTTGAGATGCGGTTGCGTGGCGTCTAGATGAAGCTACAAACCTACCCCGGTTTAGACCTTTGGACGTCGGGCCGGTAGGTTTCACGGGTCGGAGTTATTAGAAAAGTAATTTCCTTGTACTACCAAATATTGGTCTCACGCGGTTTCGAGCGAGTAGAGGCTCTTTTGGCGCTTCGTTCGAAATTTTGAAACACAAGCATTCACGTTTAGAATACTCTTGAACTATGAGGATTGACCTAAATAGACAACGTTATATTTGACCTTGTATGTTTGAAAACCTCATTAAATTATCCGCTTCTTTTTGAAATTTTGACACTTCAAAATCCTATAACTACGATTATTTTGGAATGGAGGAGCTAAATTTGAATCTATTTTGTACACAAGTACTGAAACGCCCTCGATGCGGCTATATCTCCCACGTGTCGAGGCACGACTTAGAGGCATAACCGCATTGAAAGTAATGTCGCAAGTGAGGTAATCTTCACACAACCCATGTAATACATAAAGGGAAAGAGATACATAGTTGGCTTACAGTCGCCACTTCACACAATACATAAATAAACATCCATCATACATATTACACTCAAGGTCCGACTACGGTACCAAAATGAAAGAAGACTACCCCAAATGCTAAATAGATCCCCGGATCACCCCAACTGGGCTCCACTACTGATCATCTGGAAAAGAAACATAGTAACGGCCACGTTCCTCGTCGAACTCCCAAGTGAGCTCGGTCGCGTCATCTGCACTGGCATCGTTGGCACCTGCAACTGTTGTGATAGAATCTGTGAGTCACGGGGACTCAGCAATATCACACCCGCGAGGTCAAGACTATTTAAGCTTATAGGTAGGAAGGATAGTGAGGTGGAGCTGCAGCAAGCGACTAGCATATATGGTGGCTACAACGCAAAAGAGAGCGAGAAGAGAAGGCAAAGCACGGTCGTGATGCTAGAAGTGATCAAGAAGTGATCCTAAAACAACCTACGTCATGCATAACTCCAACACCGTGTTCACTTCCCGGACCCCGCCGAGAAGAGACCATCACGGTTACACACGCGGTTGATGTGTTTTAGTTAAGGTCAACTTCGGGTTTTCTACAACCGGACATCAACAAATTCCCATCTGCCTCATAACCGCGGGCACGGCTTTCGAAAGATAATACCCTGCAGGGGTGTCCCAACTTAGCCCATTATAACCTCTCACGGTCAACGAAGGATATTCCTTCTACCGGGAAGACCCGATCAGTCTCGGAATCTCGGACTACAAGACATCTCGGCAGTAATAAAACATGTCCAGCAAAGCCTCCCGATTGTGCCGACAAATCTTGATAGGAGCTGCACATATCTCGGTCTCAGGGCACATCCGGATGAGTAGTCCGTACAACTAAAACCAGCCCTCGAGTTGCCCCGAGGTGGCGCTGCAAAGGGCTCTAGTTTGGACCAGCAATCGAAGGAGAACTGGCCCGGGGGGGTTAAAATAAAGATGACCCTTGAGTCTGCAGAACCCAAGGGAAAAAGGCTTAGGTGGCAAATGGTAAAACCAGTGTTGGGCCTTGCTGGAAAAATCTTATTCAAAGCGAACTGTCAAGGGGGTCCCATAAATCACCCAACCGTGTAAGGAACGCAAAATTCGGGAACATAACACCGGTATGACGGAAACTAGGGTGGCAAGAGTGGAACAAAACACCAGGAAAAAGGCCGAGCCTTCCACCCTTTACCAAGTATATAGATGCATTAATTAAATAAGAGGTATTGTGATATCCCAACAAGTAACCATGTTCCAACAAGGAACAACAAGTCCATGTTCCAACAAGGAACAAGCTTCATCTTCACCTGCAACTAGCAACGCTATAAGAGGGGCTGAGCAAAGCGGTAACATAGCCAATCAACGGTTTGCTAGGACATGGATGGTTAGGGGCTGACATGGCAATATAGGAGGCATGATATAGCAAGTGGTAGGTATCGCAGCATAGGCATAGCAAAAGAGCGAGCATCTAGCAAGCAAAGATAGAAGTGATTTCGAGGGTATGGTCATCTTGCCTGCAAGGTTCTCAGAGTTGTCGAAAGCTTGGTCCTCGTAAGCATTCTCAACAGGTTCCTCGTTCACGTACTCGTCTCCCGGCTCTACCCAAAGCAAGAACACAAGCAAAGAGGACAAAATATCAATCACGATGCAATGCGCAAGCAACATGATGCAAAACATGGCAATATGCGAGATGTGATATGCAATGCATATGCATGCTCCGGGAGGACAAGGATGAACAAGGCATAATCTTGGCAAACCAAGTATGCCACTGGGTAGGTGAGGTGATTTCGGTTGAAATCGATATAAAGATCACCGGAATTGGATGCACGGTTTGCAAATGACAAGCAAAACAAGAATGACGATAATCTGCCATTAACAGCATGGTGCTACTTAGCAAGCAACAAGAAATTAAGCTAATGCACCCAAACATATCAAAAAAGCACATGACAGTAATCTTCTCAAGATGCTCGACAAAGGATGAACACTGAGCTACGGCTAAATCACACCACAACAGGTTCAAACAGGCATGGCAAAAGTGTAAAAGATAACAGGTTCTCAGACTTGGTGAAAATAACAACATAGCAGAAATTAACATCAGGATGACATGTCTAGAGCAATTAAACAACATGCTACAGGATCAGAACATAGCAAAGTAAGGCACGGCATGAATCTACTCAAAGCACTTGATAAAAGTCCCTTACTGACCATAAGCCAAAAAGGATCAGAAAATATGATTACACCCATGTCAATTAAGCAAGTTTCGTTACAGGTTTCAGACTTAGCAGAAAACTGGACATGTCAAAAACAGATAACAAGTAGGCATGTTCATGAGCTCGATGCACTCACTACAGAGCATTGCATGATAAACTAAGCATACATACATCAAGAAGACATGGCATAGGAACTACACATGGCAAGAACAACATCATAGCATGCAAGGATCAACTACACCAAGCTTGGCAAAATCAAATAACATGTAAACAATCTGCCAGCAACATTTTATAGCAATAGTAGAGCTCGATTGACTCAAGCTATGGCACTACATAAATACAAACAAAAGAATGGATGGATAGAGAAAATCCATATGCTAAAAACACTCTTAATGATCATGCTAAAAATATGCATGGATATCTCAGAAACAACATGAATACATGGCATGAAAATAACAGCAGTCGGGGACTTAGTGAAATTACTAAGTCTCTGAAATCAGCAATATCAAGTACCCTAGTTTGCATGCTTTTGCTAGTCACCACAAAGATCAAAAAAATACATGGCATAATTCTCTGGAAAGGTAACATGGCATATTACAAAACTCATGTAGGACTCAACTTCATAGGAGGTACACAACAATCATGGAAAAAATGACAAAAGTGCATGTTCAGATAAGATCCAGCCACTAACATCAACTAGCCCTCTTCTAACAGAAATTATGGAATCAAGATGGCCTCAAATGAAAATGACGCAATGGAATGAAATGATGTACTCTTCGATACGAACAATTGGACATATTATACGCACGAAACGGAGCTATGGATGCAAAGTTATGGCATGATGAACAGGTGATGATAATGCAAAAACTATAGACTTGGAGAAAAAGAGGGGGGGGGGGGGGACGAAGTCAACCCTAGGGTTTGAACCGATCGGATCTGGCCGGCGACGGCGGCGGCGATTCCGCGACGGCGCACGGCGACGAGGGCGCGGGAGGGGCGGTGGCGCGCGGGAGGCCGCGGTGGTGGCGCGAGGTGGCGCGGACGACGGCGTTGACGGCGGCGCCGGGATCTGGCAGGCGCGGTGGCCACGGGCGGCGACGGGCGGTGCGGCGTCGACGGGAGGAGGCGGCGGCGGGCCGGCGACGGAGAGGAGGCGGCGGCACGAGCAGCGACTCGGGGTGAGGAGGCGCGGGCGCGCTTGGGCGACGGCGCGGGCGCGCGGGCCGCGCCGGCCCGCGACGGGCGGTGCGGCGTCGGCGGGAGGAGGCGGCGGCGGGCCGGCGTCGGAGAGGAGGCGGCGGCGCGAGCAGCGGCTCGGGGTGCCATGTGGCGGACCCGGTTTGGCTGCGGCGCGCGGCGGCGGACGTGTCCGGCCCGGGCGGACGCGTCCGGCGGCGCGGGGATGAGCGGGGCTAGGGTTTTGGACCCGGATTTGGAGGAGGGGGCACAAATTTATAGATAGGAGGAGCTAGGAAGCTCCAAATGGAGAGCGGTTTTCGGCCACGCGATCGTGATCGAACGGTGGAGGACATGGGAGTGTCTTAGATGGGTTATTGGGCTGTTTTGAAGGGGTGTTGGGCTGCAACACACACGAGGCCTTCACGGTTACCCGGTTAACCGTTGGAGTACCAAACGAACTCCGATTGACCCGAAACTTGACAGGCGGTCTACCGGTGCTATACCAAGGCCGCTTGGCAAACCTCGGTCCATTATGAGAAAGTTTAATACCCGCTCACGAAGAAACGTAAAAGGGGACGCCGGGGAACATAGGAGCGCCGGATTGCAAAACGGACAACGGGGAAAATGCTCGAATTTATGAGACGAACACGTATGCGATTGCGATGCACATGATGACATGATATGAAATGCATGATAAGACCAAAATACAAAACAAAGAGAAACCCAACCACGGAGGAAATATCATAACACATAGCCGAAAATGGCAAGAGTTGGAATACAAATATGGCAAATTACATCCGGGGCGTTACAAGTACATATGCTATTATGTACAAAATAAGAGCAAAGATTGGTGCCCCCATAATTTAGGTATGGTTTACAAATGCCATGATATCAAATTCAAATAATTGAATGGACTTCATGTTGAATTCGATTTTTTAAACCACCTTAAGTTGAATTCAAATGTACTCTAGTTCATAGGTAGCTATTTATAATGTCCATTGTGTAACTTTCGTATGTATAATGTGCTTTACACACACAACATGGACTATACTCACATTTATATTCGATTGCTAAAGCGATGCATTGTCTGGAGTTCAAAATACTAACTATGTGGATTAATTGTGTCGAATAATAACATAGACATGATCAAATTCGATAGAATCTAGATGTCTGATGGATCAATGACCGCTCCTTACGCGAATTGCAAATATCATGATCCCATCCTAATATTTTGATACAATTTATATCTTTAATCAATGTGTAGAGCAGTCTTTTACGTGTAGGTTCACTCTCCATCGGTGGTCTCTCACACTGTCGGATTCTGGGGTTCCGGCAGACCCTTAAGGTTCGAACTCTGGGGTACGCGCGGAGATCGTGCCCACTACCTCTCCATCTCGCAAGGATCTAAACTACTGCAAGAACAACACAAGAGACACAAGGTTTATACTGGTTCGGGCCACCATTGTGGTGTAATACCCTACTCCAGTGTGGTGTGGTGGATTGCCTCTTGGGCTGACGATGATGAACAATACAAGGAAGAACAGCCTCACGAGGGTCTGTTCTTGGCTAGGGGATGAACTGCTGGGGGGAGTTCGATCGCCCTTCTCTCTGTCTCTCTACTTGCTTCTACAGATTCCTTGGTGCTCGATGAGATCGGATTCTAGGTGACGAACCAGCTCTCTCTATCCTGTGGGTGGCTAGTCCTATTTATAGGCAAAGGCCCTGGGCCTCTTCCCAAATATTGAGCGGGAAGGGCGCCAACAATTGGCCAATTTGAAGGGGAACATCTGGTACACTTATCCTGACTAAAGTTGGTCTTCGCCTGCCAAAGGCCCTGTGGTAACGCCGTCCTGGGCTCCATGGTGACATCCTTCCCACCGTTGGACTGGTCTTGGTCTCGTTGCACCGAAATGGGTGCCTTTGCTTGATCCTCTCGCCTGCGCTTGCCCCCTTTGCACCAAAGAGGAAAGGGAAGCGCTGCGCGGGCTGGCGCCCGCCTGGCACCCTTGGTCGTCATGGCTTGCGTCATGGGCACCTCGTGAGGTACCCCACCTTGATCTCTCTGCCTCCTCGCGAGCCAGCCTAAGGAGGCCGTGCCTGAGGAAGCGCCGTGTCGTCCGCCTCGCGAGGCTTGGCCCCTCGCGAGGGTCTTGAACCTTGTGTTGATGAAGATGGGCCACGTTGGGCCCCCATTTGAGCCACGCCGCAGGCCGCAGGCAGGCAAGTCTGGGGACCCCCGTTCCCAGAACGCCGACAATAGCCCCCGGGCCCAAGGCGCGCACGGACTTGGCCGTGCCGAGAGGCGAAAGGGCAAGGGCGAAGCGCCGCGGGCCCTAACAGCCTGCGGCCTTGGGCGCCGCGTGGCGATTGATTGGATGTGGGTGCTTTTGCAACAGCGCAGGATACTAAAGGCGTGGCATCTGCTCGGGTTTTGTTCTTCTCCTTCTTCATCCGCTGCCCATATCCCCTTTCGTGCGCTTCTCCATATTTCCTCCAAGCTTCCAGATCTGCTCCACCCGCTCGACCCAGGTAACCATGGCACCTCGCCGGGCCCCGGTCGAAGCTTGGTTCTCGCCTGCTTTGGATTCGCCCAACGTGTCGAAGGCGAGCCTCGCCCTACTGCACCGGATGGCTGCGGCGCAGGGCATTGAAGGCACGCAGATGTTCAAGGTCGGCTCCGATGCCCCTGAAGGCCAAGGGAGCACCTTCTATCCTTTCTTCATGAGCTCCATTGCAGCGGGCCTGGTGCCTCCTTTCTCTGAGTTCTTCCTCGCCGTCCTCCGCCATTACAACTTGCAAGCTTTGCATCTCCACCCCAACTCCGTCCTTCTCCTGGCGATCTTCGCCTACTACTGCGAGGTGCATGTGGGGGTGCAGCCTTCAGTGGCCTTGATGCGCCACTACTTCTACCTCCGGACCTCCAAAGGTTCTCCTTCTGCGTGCGCAGGCTTCGTCGCGTGCGACAGCTACATGGCCATCTCGAATCCAGGGAAGAGGATCGAGGGCTTCCGGAGCAAGTGGGTATTGGTTGACGCCGGGTGTGTCGACCCTCGGTTGGCCCTTCCTACGGAGCCGGCCGTGAGCTCGGAAGACTGGTGCCGGGCGGAGCTTACGGATCCCCGCGCGAAGCCGGTGCTGGCGAAGATGGACGCCGATCTAAAGCCAGCCAACATGGCGACAGCGAAATTGACCGGGGCGTCGTTGCTGAGGGAGTTCTTGGAGCACCAGCTGGCTCCGATTCGGTAGTACTCTCCCCCGATGTGGAGGCCTCACCCGAGTCCCGCAGCCGTGGGCGAAGAGGACGTGACTGCGGTCCTCCAGTCCCTGGTCGGGGGCGAGGCAGCAAGGCTGGAGGGCGCGCCTTCGCCCATGTTCCTCCGTGACGATTGGGAGCAAGTGGTGGAGTCCATGCCCGTCTTCAACAGGGACGGGCTCGTGCCCGTGGTGGCTCCCGAGGATCTGGTGAATGTGTCTTCCGGCGACTCCTGCGGAGACGGGGGCGAGGAGGAGCAGGAGGCAGGCCCTGACTCTGAGGCGACTGATGGAGAGTCCAGGGCTCCCTCGCTCCAGCGCAAGCCCCGTGCTCTCCGCCTTTCGCTGAGTGATGATGATGATGACGACGTGCTGGGCAGCGGGAGCTCGCCCTCGGTCCCGAAGAAGGGCAGGACCGGGTTGATCCCCCGCGGGTCCGCCCTCACTCCGGGGCGAACCGCTGACGCGCCTTCTGCTTCCGAGGTCGACCCCTCCAGCCGGCTCTCCGGCTTCAAGTTTGGCAGGAGACCGCTGGAGCTTTCTGGCGACGACCTGTAAGTGCTTGATCCTTGATCCCTGGTTTCTTGTTCCGCTGATGAGGCTTGACGATTACTTCTCCTGAGCAGGCTGGCGCCCACGGCGAAGAAGCTGAAGGGGGCTCCTGAGGCCCCAGCTGCGACGACACCTCCACCTGCAGGGGAGGGCGACCACGACGCACAGGCTCCTCCTGCCCACTCGCCCTTGCGGGGCTTGGCTGATCTGGCTGGGGCCGCAGCCCCCATGGTTCGGCCGACCCCAGAGGTGCCCTTGCCTGGTGCTGCTGCTACGGCTGGGGAGGCGCAGCGGACTCCGTCTCGGGATACTGCAGCCTCGCCGCCGCTACCTTCTCCTCCCGTTCTGCCGACTGCTGGTTCCGCGACTCCTCCTGCTGCCTTGAAGCGCACTGATGCTTCTCCGCCTTCTTCTTCCATCTTGGAGCGAGCTGTTGCTGGACTGGACCGGCTGCGGCAGGATCTTCTAGGCACCAACCCTCGCCTGGTGGCCGGGCGCCTGGAGCTGGCCTCGGGGTGGATTCGCTCCGACGCCTCGATCCGGGCAGCGCTGGTTCAGGCCTCGACGGCCTGTGACGAGGAGAGGGAGGCAACCCTCGAGTCGAAGGCTGCCCGTGATGCGGCCCTGGGAGAGGCGGTCGGCATCCGCGGCCGCTGCAAGGAGTTGGAGGGAGAGTTGCAAGGCCTGCGTGATCAACTCGCAGAGGAGACCCGCCTTCGCCAAGAGCAGGAGAAGGGGGTGAAGGCTCGCGAGGCGGCGCTCGAGGACCGGGAGGTGAAGCTCAAGAAGCGCCGCAGCCACCTAGGTGCGTTGAAGAAGGAGCTGGAGACGACGAAGGCCGAGCTGGACGCCAAGGCCAGGGTCCTTGCCGAGGATCGCGTGGCCTTCGCGGACATGGAGAAGGATGCCCACGCTTCACTGAAGACGCTTTACGAGAGTGGCCTGGATTGCCCGCTGGCTGGCGACGGGGACGGCCCCGCCAAACTGCTTCCCTTCTTGGTGAAGGCCCTTGGAGATGTCGCCCTCGGACTCGTCCCCACGGTCGAAGCCGAGGCGCGTGTCCTGTCTTCCGCCGCGCTGACGCGGGTCTTCGCCCATGTCTACCTCCGTGACCCCAGCGTCGACCTTGACAGCCTGCTGGAGCCGGTGAGCGGCGAGGGCGCCGCTGCTGCTGTCGAGGCCGTGAAGGGGCGCGCAGAGGCGCTGCTAGGGAAGTTCCGGGCCTTCAGCACCAAGCCGAAGCGAGGCGCTGCCGGCTCTACTACCCCACAAGGTGAAGCCACTCCACGTGACTCCGCTGCCGACAAGTGACTCCGCTATCGTTCCTGTCCTCTTTCGGTTCCTGCACATGCACGATGCCTCGAGGAGGCATTTAAATTTGCGTTTGGTACCAAGGCGACATTATGGGTTGTAATATTCACTTTTAAGTTCCTTGAATTTTATGTTCCTCTTCCCTACTCGCTTATGTTCTATGCCGGCAGAGCCCGGCCACGCGCATGCCTCACCCAGCATCAGCCCCGACCAAAAACCAGGACGGGACCAAAGGAATGAGGGGCCACGTGACAAGTTAGGCTCCTGAGTCACGATGCTTAGGAGTCCTCCTTGGCGCACGAACAACAAGTAGGGAAGCGCGATGTAGGTGCGTTTCCCGTTATACGTCTGCAGAGCCCGACCCCGCGCGTACCTCACCCAGCATAGCCTTTCGGAACTAAGGAGTGAGGGGCTACGGAGCCAGTTAGGCTCCTGAGTCGCGATGCTCAGGAGTCCCCCTTGACGCGCGAACAGCAGGTGACGAGATGAAATGCAGGCGGGGCTACCGTTCTACGTCTGCAGAGCCCGACCCCGCGCTTACCTCACCCAGCATAGCCTTTTGGAACTAAGGAGTGAGGGGCTACGGAGCCAGTTAGGCTCCTGAGTCGCGATGCTCAGGAGTCCCCCTTGACGCGCAAACAGCCTTCATACCTTGGCTCCGCTCGGGGAGAGACGCGTGACGAACCAGGCCCGAGGGGCCTGGCTAGGGCGTATGGCTGGGCGTGACCCAGTCGTAGCCCCCGTATCCAGCCCCCTCGCGCGGCGCTCCCGGGGGGAGGCGTTGCGATGAGGCCGGCCACTGAGCTCGGGGCTCCCTGAGGTTAACGTGGCCCGGAGGCCACCCTCAGTTGTTTATCACCAGCGCGGAGCATAGCGCTTCCGTATGTGTACGGGCATAGCCACTCCTCGGCAGTGTCGTCAGCCAGCGCGGAGCATGGTGCTTCCACTGGTACGTGGGAGGGGGCTCCCCTCCGGGAGGAGCCCCCGGGGCGTGTACAGCCCCGCCCTGACACGTGGCTGGCACAGTAGAGCTAGGTGAGGTGTATCTGGGCACCCGTGAGCCAGCGCGGGACTCACGAGGCCCTACCTCTAGGCGGGTTGCGCCTGGCACTGGGCCGTGTCTTGAGATGTGTTCCTGCAAAATCTGGTTAGATGCCAGCACTCTACGTCCTCGGGTCCCGGCCCTCGAGCTTGTCTCAGCCGTCGCTGGTATGCCAGGTCGCGATGCCGTGGACAAGGCCAGAGGGTGAGGGCTAGAGAGCCAGTAAGAGCCCTGAGTCGCGATGCTCAGGCACCCCCCCTTTAACGTGCAAGTGGTCAACATGAAGAAGAAGAGGCGCCGCGGGAGGCATTGAGTAATCAAGCATGATGCATAATTGGAAATAAACGCGGAAGGGATACATGTCGCCCGGCCTAGCCTGAGTGGCCTGGGGATGATGCAGCCCGAGGGGCGCCCCCAGCAAAGCAAGCTAGCAACTAAAAGATAAAAAGGGATACATGCCACAGGGACGGACCCACGCGGCCTGGGAATGACGCAACCCTGGGAGGGCGCTCCCAGCTGGGAATGAAACTTGAAAAATGTCACCTGAAGATGTCGTCGGGGCAGTGGCGTTGGTGCAGCAGACTCGGTGGGCTGCAGAAGCCGATCCTCACGAGCCCCCAGGCCCAGGGGCCTCGGGAGGCTCCGGGGGCACTGGTGCCTCCTCATGAGCAGCCTCCATCTCCGCCAGGGCTGCGGAACGCCTGCCTTCTTGCGCCTCCAAGATGCTCCTCATGATGCGCTGGTACGCCACAGCCATGCTCGGCAGGCCATAAGGCATGCGAACATAGCTGTGGGGTGGTCCTCCGCAGCTCCCCACTTGTGAGGGCCAAAGACGCTCCGCCATGGCGATCTGATTGAGCCCTGGTACATCGACGCAGACGCGCAACCCACCATCCTCGCCTGGATGGGGAGCCACAGCTGGTGGGCGACGGCAACCTCTCATGATCCTTGACTCCTGTAGTTCTTGAATGGCCTTGCTAACAAACTCCTGCTGGTCTGACCTTCCTTCCTGGCTTCCTTTCGAGGGAAACGTGCCTCGAAGCACGCCTCCACATGGTGCCCCAGCGCCTCCCTCGTGACCTTGGCGAGGTCGGTGGCCCTCCAGGTGAGAGCCCCCGAGCCCTGCCTGAGGAGGGCGCCCGGGCGCGCTTTCCTATGCGATTGAAGGAGGGTCCCCCTGGGCGAACGCGGGCCTTGAAGGGCCTGCCTCCTGAGGGTCTGGGCCTGACGTTGTCTTCTTCTTCTTGGGGGTGGTCTCAGGAAGCCTCCTGCTTCCGCGATCTGGGTCTTCTAGTGACGCGGCCTGAAAGGCTCGCTCCAGGGCACACACTGCATCCTTCTCCTAACATGGCACCGTGATGACGCCACCGCTTCCTGGCATCTTGAGGACGTTGTAGCCATGGTGAGTCACGGCCATGAATTTGGTCAGCGCTGGGTACCCGAGGATGGCACTGTACGGCAGGCGGATGTGGGCGACGTCAAAGTCGATGAGCTCGGTGCGGTAGTTGTCGTATGTGCCGAAGGTGACTGGGAGGCGGACCTGCCCGATCGGGACCGTCGAACCGTCGGTGACTCCGGAGAAGGGCTTGGTTGGCTGAAGCTGGTCATAGGGCACTTGGAGGCTGTTGAATGTTTCTACGGACAAGACATTGAGCCCTGCCCCTCCGTCGATGAGGGTACTGGTGACCAGAACGTTGTTGATGACTGGGGAACAAAGCATTGGGAGGACTCCGGCTGTGGCCGCGCACTTGAGCTGGTCTGCTGAGCTGAACATGATGGTGCAGGCCGTCCACCTGAGGGGACGCGTTGCTTCGAGCTTGGGGAGAACTGCATTCACTTCGCGAGCAAACTTCTTGAAGATACGTTGAGAGGCTGGGGCTTGAGCTCCGCCCAGGATGCAGGCGATGGCGCAAGGCTCCTGGAAGCCCCCAGCCCCCTCGTCTTGGTGGCGGTCTTCATTCCTCCTTGGCTGAGGCGGCAACGGCGGCAGGCCTGGGTTGCCATGAGGGCGATCCTCACGAGGCTGGTCCCTCCAGTCCTCCTCGCGAGGCGGGTCGCGCCAGCGGTCCTCGCGAGGTTGGTCACGCCAGCCTTGACGTGGGCCACGATCTTCCCAGCGTCCCGGGTTCCTTCCTCCTCCTCGGCCGTAGCCCCGGTCAGCACGGTCAGGGCGTCGGCTGACTCTTCCTTCTCGCACGGCGCGGAGTTCTTGGCATTCATTGGTGTTGAGGGTGTGGAGGTCGTGGTACACACAGTACTGGCTGCCCCTAGAGGATTCAGGCAGATCCTTGCCCCGCTTGGTGTCCGGCTCTGCCATGAGCACGGCAGCCCCCTTGCACTTCACGTCCTTGTCCTTGGGCTTCCTCTCTTCTAGGTCTGCGGCAGGCAGCTCGAGGAGGGAGAGGCGTCCCTCCTTAGCTCTGGCGCACTTGGTCGCCAGGTTGAACAGCTCCAGGGAGGTGCAGAGGTCTTCGTGCATCGCCAGCTCCTCCTTCATCTTGACGTCGCGCACGCCGTCGGAGAAGGCCGAAATGATGGCTTCTTCAGACACCCTGGGGATCTTGAGGCGCGCACTGTTGAAGCGCTGGATGTACTTTTGCAGGGTCTCCCCAGGTTGCTGCTTGATGCGCCGCATGTCGCTCACGGCGGGAGGCCGGTCGCGGGTACCTTGGAAGTTGGCGATGAAGCGAGTACGCATCTGGTCCCAGGAGGAGATCGTGCCTGGGGCCAGGTTCAGGAGCCAAGTGCGAGCACCTTCCTTCAGCGCCATGGGGAACCAGTTTGCCATGACCTTTTCGTCCCCGCTGGCAGCTTCGATTCCCAGCTTGTAGAGCTGGAGGAACTCCGTGGGATCGGTTGTGCCGTCGTAGCGAGGAGGCAGGTCCGGCTTGAACTTGCCGGGCCACGCGACGCCACGCACCTCGGGGGTGTAGGCGCGGCAGCTAGTGGTGACCGCGGGAGGTTTTGGTTGAGGGAGAGCTTGGCCTTGTGGGTCCCATTGCGCTGCAGCTGGGAGCAGCGCGGGGTCTCGACGTGCCGGAGCTGGAGCGGGGTCTCGGCGAGCCGGGGCTAGGAGCGCCCGGGCAGCCTCTTGCGGTCGCGGGACTTCTTGGCATCTCCGTTCCCGCTGGGCTGGCGCATGACGGAGCGGGTTCCGCCCGGGAGCTGCGCGCCTTGGAGCCATGGCCTCTTCTTGGAAAGGAGGCGGCTGGAATGCCCCCAGGGCTTCATTGCCCATGCGGGGCGGAGTGCGGCGCAGCGGTGCGGAAGGCGCGGGAGAGCCCCCTGCGGCGCGGACGAGCTCGGCGACGCGGTCGAGCCAGTCCTCGTAGTCGTCGTCGACGGGGCGGTAGAGCAGGAGCTCGTTCGCCGAGATGAGCGCAGCCCGAGCCTCCAAGGGCGCGCGAAGCACGTGCGACGAAGAACCGGCCGGGGTGAGCGACGGAGTGGCGGTGCGGCCATCCTGCCGCACGGACGGGTGCTGGGAGGATGCTTGCTGCTCGTTCCCCGCCGGGCCGGTGGCGGCGTTGACGGCGGGCGATGGGGAACGACGAGGACGCCCACCGACGGGGGCCGTCTGGACGGTGCGGGAAGCGATGGCGGCCCAGTGCTCGGCACGGGCCCGACGAGCGTCAGACATGGATTCGGTGGTCGGAGGAGAGCGGAGCGGTGGCAGACAGATTCCGGCGCACCCCTACCTGGCGCGCCAAATGTCGGATTCTAGGGTTCCGGCAGACCCTTAAGGTTCGAACTCTGGGGTGCGCGCGGAGATCGTGCCCACTACCTCTCCGTCTCGCAAGGATCTAAACTACTGCAAGAACAACACAAGAGACACAAGGTTTATACTGGTTCGGGCCACCATTGTGGTGTAATACCCTACTCCAGTGTGGTGTGGTGGATTGCCTCTTGGGCTGACGATGATGAACAATACAAGGAAGAACAGCCTCACGAGGGTCTGTTCTTGGCTAGGGGATGAACTGCTGGGGGGTTCGATCGCCCTTCTCTCTCTCTCTACTTGCTTCTACTGATTCCTTGGTGCTCGATGAGATCGGATTCTAGGTGCCGAACCAGCTCTCTCTATCCTGTGGGTGGCTAGTCCTATTTATAGGCAAAGGCCCTCGGCCTCTTCCCAAATATTGAGCGGGAAGGGCGCCAACAATTGGCCAATTTGAAGGGGAACATCTGGTACACTTATCCTGACTAAAGTTGGTCTTCGCCCGCCAAAGGCCCTGTGGTGACGCCGTCCTGGGCTCCATGGTGACCTCCTTCCCACCGTTGGACTGGTCTTGGTCTCGTTGCACCGAAATGGGTGCCTTTGCTTGATCCTCTCGCCTGCGCTTGACCCTTTGCACCAAAGAGGAAAGGGAAGTGCTGCGCGGGCTGGCGCCCGCCTGGCACCCTTGGTCGTCATGGCTTGCGTCATGGGCACGTCGTGAGGTACCCCACCTTGATCTCTCCACCTCCACGCGAGCCAGCCTAAGGAGGCCGTGCCTGAGGAAGCGTCGTGTCGTCCGCCTCGCGAGGCTTGGCCCCTCGCGAGGGTCTTGAACCTTGTGTTGATGAAGATGGGCCACGTTGGGCCCCCATTCGAGCCACGCCGCAGGCCGCAGGCAAGCAAGTCTGGGGACCCCTGTTCCCAGAACGCCGACACACACATGCTCACACACTCTCTCTCGAGGTGTCTTTCTCGCACACATGCTCTAGATATAACCCTCCCTCCCTCTCGTAACCATTTACAATTGTTTTCACTAACCTTTATCACAAGCACTCTTCCTCTCGCAAACATACGCACACACAATCCTCATCGACCCTTTCTATATACATGGAACTGCCTACGTGTGGACACAGAGTCCTTCACAATTCTGCTATCTTTGTCTTGTACGACTAGTCATCCATGGGTCTTCCTAAATGCGTCACGGGCCGACCAATGTGGCGCAGGACGGAACCGAACGAAGGGCCTCACCTCGACCCACCGGACCTCACGCGGTGACACACCCTCTGCCCCCACGTCTCATTATCTTCTCACACCCACACATACCAACACAAACACCACACACACAAAAAATTTCTCTTGGTGCCTCTATTCCCTCCCCCCTTGCATATACACACTCAAGGGAATGAAATCTCGTGTCGTGATTTCATATTCGTCTCTCTCTCTCTAGACCACTCTCATTTCTCGTGCTATCTCTCCCACCGTCCTACGCCCCCCTGTCGGCCCCTCTATCCATGCCTCTCTCGAATACGTAATACACACACATACCTCTCTAGGCCCCGCCAAATTCATCAACTACACATTCACACATGTTACATCACGTACCCCATTGATCTAAAAAGCCCTCTCTTCACGTTTATTTCGCATACAACATTCCTTTTGAATAAAGTGTGGCCAAAAAAATGTTTTAGAGTTTCTACATATATACAACATTACAAAGTTATATGGAGGAGTAAGAATGCTAATTTGCATTGCATGGTGCCCACAATGATATTTATTCCGCACTGTGAATTTGTATATTTTTATACTATATACAAAGTTAGTCATAATAAAGAGAAACGAAGAGCATCTCTCTCTCCATCGCATACCCCCCCCGTACGCCCCTTTCATGTATGCACACAAAACTATCTCCAGGTCCTCTAAAAGTAAGCCCCCAGAAAATTCACGCATGTTTCATCTTTCTCTCGCGATATATGCAATGACGATCATTGTATTTGAAGCGAAAGCATGATACGTACATTGGACTTCAGAATCCATTCATTACGGTCACCATTTACGTTTAGTGGTTATTATACAGTCACGGGCTCACCGTACAACTCTGTATTTTCTCATGACATGACTAGTTGACCAGTTAAACGCTCCACGTGGCACCTCTAGTGTTGCGTCACATTATCTCACTACCATCGTGCCCACTTGTCGACTTGTATCTACTCTACATCTATACTCTTATAAAATACATAAAATACACTCTTATAAAAAACAGAGTTGGTGATGATGGTGTGCCTGCCATCCTGCAATATAGGCCGTCCGATTTATATCTGACGGATAGGAAAGGAACTATGGCAATTTTGCAAAAAGATACCCACACACCTCTCCACATTTGCAAATAAGGCCTTCCCTCGTTCATCCTTTTCTCTCACAAGATAAACAAGTCATACAAATGCATCTTGATGTTACGTGCAACGCACGGGCATCTTGCTAGTAAGAATGAAAACAAACGACAAAAAAATATTTGGACGGTGGTTCGAAGTCATGACCGCGGGCACAGCGGACAAGGTGGCCTTGTATTGGTATGCTGAGCCGTCTATTTTAACACATAGGAGCTGGTGTGGTGATTATACACACACGCACGCATGCACACGAACTGCATCCATGCAACACTCACACAAACACATGCACCCACGCACACACGCAACACTCACACGTACACACGCAGCCACGCACGCACGCAACACTCACACGCACGCATGCATGCACACACCAGTACACCACACGACCAACACACACTCTCACGCTCAAGTGCTCGACCTACACGTGCATGCGCACACATCAGGCCCTGATAGACACATACACAACCAGGTGATTCCCGCGTACGGGTTGGAGCCTTGTCGCGCCTGCGTAAAAATTTGTGTTTATCTGACCCTTTGCCTATGCGAACTAACAGGTGGGACCCACAAGGAACGTGGTCAATTTAACTAGTCAACATGGCGCCACGCAGACTATTCGGCCGGTCAACAGAGTGCAATCCGATGCTGAACTGTGAGCAAGTGACTGTATAATCACCGCAAAACGTATATAGTGAACGTAATCAGCTTATTCTGAAGTTCGGTGACAGTATTACGCTTTTCTCTCTGTAGGCCCTCCAAAACTACATCTCTACACGTTCTCGCATGTTACATCTAACAACTATGCAATACAGCACTACTACTACACTCTAACACAATAAATCATATGTGTTTTTAGTTTTACTAGATATCATATTGTTACTTATAATTATTCAGTTTGCATACATTAAAATTGCCTTTGAAATGTATTGCCAGTATCATCTACCGCGCGGGAAAAATCCCGCCCTTTCCTGTTTAATCGGGTTTGTATCGATGGATCGTGCGAAACAACAAAACTATAGTACTATACAGTACAAGTGACAGTTCACTGGGCCGTCGTGTCGTCTACTCCTCCGTCGTAAGAGTGGAGCGCTCGCTTTCATAAATCTTCTAGTCCCTTTCGCCGACATGTGGGACATCAAGCTATCGGGTCCACGTGCCATACCAGAATACAGTGCAGAGCAGCCGGGGTGAAGCACCCCAGTCATGGCGCCAGTGTAGTAATGAGCAATGAGGCGTCAAATCACAAAGCTGCACCTTTCCTGCAGTTAAGTTGGAGGGACGAAGCAACCATCATTTCACTCATTGCTGAATCCGCTTCACCCTCATCTTCTTCAACTTAACCACGTGTTGCTTCTGTCGTTGTTCTGCCTCATGTGGGACGTGGATCGGCTTGGTAAAGCACTGACACGTGGGACCGCATGTTAGCAAACCGCCAGGACAACGTCCTCCGAAAATAAGAAGCCTAATCCTAGACTTACAAAGGGCTACATAGCTGCTACGTATACTTTCCATCTAATCTATATATGCCCCCTGATTTTCAGGTGGGGTGGGCCTAATCCTCTCCTTTAATCCAATCAAATAGTCCCACATCACATCAGTTCGTAAGTTTACATAAACCATTACGTGGATGTAGCATTGCTCAAATAAGAAACCTCCCCCACCATCCGCGCGGCAAAATCACCTCCTTTTTACTAATCTTGATTCTATAATTTTTTAGATCAATATAATTGAGATTTGTATAGATAGCACACAGGAGCAAAACCAAGTGGTACGGTTAAGGGCATCCACAATGTGTAGCCAAATGTGAAAATAGCTTTTGGCATCATGGGAACCATTGTGGACGGTGTTGCCAAAGCCAAAAAGATGGAACCGAAGCTCCCTGATTGATTGATTGATTGATTGAAGGAATAGAAAAATGCAACATCTCTCCTCTTTCTCCCATGCTTGGACGCATGTAGTACAGTATGGAGCACAGAGTCTACTCCCCTGTCCCTTCTATCACAAATCACAAAGCAGTGAGGCGTCAAATCACAAAAGCACGGACGAAGCAACCATCATTTCACTCTTCGCTGACTCCGCTTCTCCATCGTCTTCTTCAAGAAACCATCTCACCGCACTAGTACTCCTAGTAGTACTAGTAAAGGACTTCCTGGATGCAAATAAGGCGGTTGTCTTAGCTTGCAGGCGGCACTTGCGAACGACTTACCGTGGTCTCCCTCAATGATGTTCTCCGTTGAACGCACTTCGCCAAACCACCAAAAAAAAGATATCGTCGACGTCACCGCAATGGGGAAGGAAGTCAAATATAGTTACTACCTCCATTTTTTTGTACACAAGGCCAGTATATTAAAATTACAATTTGCAAAGGGCCACTAACACTAATCGAGGCAAAATTGATGGGGTTAGCAACCAAGGACATTAATATCCCATGCATGTGGAAGTGAGAAGGTTGGTTTGCATGGCGCTGCATTAATCAAGCGATGAGGAGTGAGATGGTTAGCTCTTTGGTATTTGGAGAAAACATACGCATTAATTGACACGTGAAATGAGGATTTGTATCGATTAAATCCCGCGAAGGAAAACCCCGCCTTTCTTTTTTAACACTAGTACTCCTACTACGTACGTACTTATCCTGTTTGGGTCTAGGCCTTGCATTGCCAAAATTCGCCACACATTTTAGCCAAGCTTGCCTAAAGTTTTCAAAATGAGAAGGAGGTACACTTGCGCACGGCTGTCGCGGTCGCACCGCACCCTCACACGGTCGCTCCTGCACGCCGCGGTCGCACCGCACCCTCACACAGTTGCTCCTGCACGCCGCAAACCCAACCAATGGAACGCACCCTCACTGACACGTGCTGTCGCATGTGAACAAACCAAACTCAGCCATCCTATCGCTGACGCATAATTTTCATTCATAGAGTATGTTTATCCAACCGCATGTTGGGCAGTATCCGTACGGCTCGTGCGGTGGTCTGTTGGGGAAGAAGAAGAGGGGAGGAAGAAGGAAAGAAGGGTTAGGAGACGTAGGATATTCATCCAACCGCCTGAAATGGTAGACTGACCCAAGTCAGGTGACTTGCATAACAAATATATGTTTTTACACAGCAAAAGATCCATAAAAACAACAACATAAAGAAAAACTATCACTGCTCATGGAAAGAGACGGCCTTGTCGTCTTTGGCTGCCGGCGCGAACCAGCCGACGTGTGTCTCCGCATCGTGGTTGTCCTAGGCCTCCAGCTACTCGTTCAAGCCGAGCGTGCGGGCACTCTGCACGGACGAGAGCACAGCCCGGTTCAAGTCGAGGACGTCCGGTTCTGCCTGCAGGAGGGCCTCGATGTCAGCGGCATCCGCGCGCTCCGCGTCGAGTCGAGCCTCTGCCGCCCAGTTCAAGTCCAGGACGTCTGGTTCCACCTGCAGGAGGGTGTCGATGACAGCGGCATCCGCGCGCTCTGCGTCGAGTCCAGCCTCTGCCGCCAGGTTCAAGTCCAGGACGTCCGGTTCCGCCTGCAGGAGGGCCTCGATGGCAGCGGCATCTGTGCGCTCCGCCTCAAGTTGAGCCTCCGTCGCCCGGTTCACATCCACGACATCCGGTTTCGCCTGCAGGAGAGCCTCGATGGCAGCGGCATGCGCGCGCTCCGCGTCGAGTTGAGCCTCTGCCTCACGGTCCTCCTTTAGTATCACCATGTTGAACCACTGGTCCGCCTGCACCATGGGGGACTCGGACGCCGGCACGAAGTCGACATCCATCGTCTCATACCCATCGGGGAACTTCTGCGTCACGACCTCCGCCATGAACATTGGATCGGATTCCTCCTCCTCGTAGCTTGGCTCCAGAGAACTCGGGGATTGGCCCGCCGCAAAGCGAGCTTGGGAACGGAGGTCTGTGGCGCCAACCGCCGCCGCGATTTCTGCGCGGCGCTCCGGCGTCAGCATCTTGTAGTAAGTGATCTTGCGGCGCACCATGGCTTTCCGGCGAACTAGGGGACGCTTGATGCGGGCTAGGGGATCGAAAGGTGGGGGAATGTGCTGGAGATTTGGTGTGGTTTTAGGGCAGTGGCTGGCGTAGGCCGAGCAGCGAAGGTTCTGGTGTGAATAGTGGTTCCGGTGACGACCGGTCAATCAGTTTTGACTGTACATCGCTCTTGTCGCGTTCGCGTTGCAGCCCGGCACGCTGGACCCGCCACATCGCTCACCGAATGGAACGCGCTTCATCTTGCGTTTTCGCTCGCTTGTGGGACCGCAGTTGAGAGCAAACCGACGTCCCTCCCCCTCCCCCGCCTGCGTCATTTATTATACCACCACTCCCTCCGTTTTATGCGGAGTAAATAAAAACAGAGGGAGTATACTACGGATGAGGATCCCCTAACGTGGCCGAACCCATTGAGTAACTGACATGCGGGGCCTAGCAAGCATGGGGTTCGCCAGTAAGTGACCGAAAGAGAGGGTAAGGCAGGGATACCTACATCAGAGGATCCACTTCCACTATACTACTTTGACCAAATGTTAGAGTAATAATATATGACATGCAACTTACACAAATGTTAGAGTAATAATATATGACATGCAACTTACACAAAGCATATAGGGTCTAATGCGTTTTTCGAGGCTAACTTTGACCAAATGTTAGAGTAATAATATATGACATGCAACTTACACAAAGCATACGGTCAAATTCGTATGTGAAAGAAGTTTCCAATGATATAATTTTCACATTATACATCTCATGTACTATTAATCTTGTCAATAGTCAAATTGGAAACCATCTCGAGTACAAATCTAGGAGTACGTACGAATCTAACAATATTGTTTGGGCGTTGTTGAATGTTGATATCTTTTTTATCAAAGTAGAGATACTTTGACTACACATAAAACCTATATGTAAACTAGAAAGGATAGGAGGGAGTATATTGTACGTTCAAAAATGAAACGAACATTGAATACCCTTTATATATGATTTGCGGATGCTATGATCACCGGTTCAAAATTTTGAGTCCGCCTTAGCTAGGTATCACGTGCCCCCACTCGTTCCCTCTCGATTTCATCTCGGGGTCCGGAGATCTATTGAAAGAGGACTAGGGTGGGTACATGCGAATGATACTCGGCGGAATGTTCAAATGAGGCATGCTGGAGGATGGACTCGACTGGAGGGTGACATGATCGATGGGGAAGAGGGTTGGAGAGGAATGAGAAATAAGCAAATGCCACATGATTATACTTGAACGACTCAAATAAACAATAAGTTGTCTCGCTTGGCCTACATAGTGAAAGGCCTAATGCGCAACGCGGAGCACTGACGCTCGAATATGGTCGGGAAAACATGTGGACCGCACAAAGAATGAGCCAGCGGACGCTTTAAGCCGCTTGGGCTCTCAGCGTAAACCGGTCCCACCCAATGTTTTCTTGGATGTATTGTATCACCCATCGGTACAGCTCCCCGGTGAATTGGAGTTGGCTATTCCTGATCCGGAGGCTCAGTTAGTGGCGGCTCTTCACGTCATCCCGGATTGGACGCTTCCTTATCTGGCATATATGAACCGGGGTGAGTTGCCCGAAGACGAAATCTTGGCTCGGCAGATAGTACGGCGGTCCAAGTCTATGACTGTAACGCCCCGGATCTGATGCGCCAGGTGTCCGCCAGTTATTCGTTGTTGTTGCCATGTCATGTGCTTGCGTGTTGCACTTTGCCATGTCATCATCTGCATTCCATATCATGTCATCATGTGCATCGCATTCACATACGTGTTCGTCTTATGCATCCGAGCATTTTCCCCGTTGTCCGTTTTGCAATCCGGCGCTCCTATGTTCCCCGGCGTCCTCTTTTACCTTTTTCCGTGTGCGGGTATTAAACCTTCTCGGAATGGACCGAGGCTTGACATGTGGCCTTGGTACAACACCAGTAGACCGCCTGTCAAGTTTCGGGTCAATCGGAGGTCGTTTGATACTCCAACGGTTAACCGGGTATCCGCAAAGGCCTCTTTTGGTGCAGCCCAACACCCCCTTCTAAGTGGCCCAAAACCCACCTAAGTACCCTCCATCGTCTTGGTCGTTCGATCACGATCGCGTGGCCGAAAACCGCACTCCATTTGGAGCTTCCTAGCCCCCTCTACCTATAAATAAGTGCTTCCCCCGGATTCCTCGCGCAGATGAAACCCTAGCAAATTCCCCGCGCGCAGCCGGACGTGTCCGTCCGCCGCCGGACGAAATTCCGCCACCTCACCCGGGCCAATGGCGTCGCGCCACGTCTCCTCGCCGCGCGCCTCCTCCACTCCCCGCCTGCCACGTGGCCTCCGCGCCCGCTTCCTCTCTCCTCCGCCGCCGCCGGCCCGCGGGGCCCGCGTCGGGCCCGCGCGGCCCGCCCGCCGCCGCCGCCCGCCTGCGCGAGCCCGCGCCCCGCGCTGCCGCTCCGCCCGCGCCTCCCTTCCGCCCCGCCGCCTCGCGCCGCCGCCGACGAGCCGCGCCTCCGCGCCGCCGCCTCCACCCGTGCCTCGCCGGTGCCCTCCGCGCCGCCGCCTGCTGCTCTGCCCTCCGCGCCTTGCCGGAGCAGGAGCTCCCCTGCGCCGTCCCGCCTCCGCCTCCGCATCCCGTGGCCGCGTCAGCCGGCGCGCGCGCCGCCCGTCGCCGGACCGCGCCGTCCCCGACTTTTGGACATTATCTTGTCATATTGATCATGCCATAACTCTCTGCACGTAGCTCCGTTTCGGGCGTACAATATGTCAAATTGTTCGTCCCGAAGAGTCAATCATTTCATTCCATTGCATCATTTTCATTTGAGCTCATCTTGGTGCCCGAAATGCTGTTAGAAGAGGGCTATGTGATGTTAGTTTCTGATTCTTATCATTCTTATCAGAACATGCACTATTGTCATTTTTTCCATGATTGATGTGTACCTCCTATGAAGTTGAGTCCTACATGAGTTTTGTAATATGCCATGTTAACTATCCAGAGGATTTTGCCATGTATTTTTATGATCTATGTGGTGACTAGCACAAGCATGCAAACTAGGTGTCTTGATGTTGCTGATTTCAGAGACAGTGATTTCACTAAGTCCCTGACTGCTGTTATTTTCATGCCATGTAGTCATGTTGTTTCTGAGAGATCCATGCATAATTTGAGCATGATCAGTAAGGGAGTTTTGAACTTGAGGATTTTCCCTATCCACCCTTGCCTTTGTTTGCAATTATGGAGTGCCATAGCTTGAGTCAATCAAGCTCTACTTTTGCTATAAAATGTTACTGGCAGATTGTTTACATGTTATTCGATTTTGCCAAGCTTGTTATAGTTGATCCTTGCATGATATGATGTTGTTCTTTCCATGTATAGTTCCTATGCCATGCCTTCTTGATGTAAGGATGCTTAGTTTATCATTCAATGCTCTGTAGTGAGTGCATCGAGCTCATGAACATGCCTAGTCGTTATTAATTGCTGCCATGTCCAGTTTTCTGCTAAGTCTGAAACCTGTAACGAAACTTGCTTAATTGACATGGGTGTAATCATATTTTCTAGTCCTTTTTGGCTTATGGTCAGTAAGGGACTTTTGTCAAGTACTTTGAGTATATTCTTGCCATGCCTTGCTTTGCTATATTCTGAACTTGTAGCATGTTGTTTCATTGCTCTGAACATGTCATCCTGATGTTAGTTTCTGCTATGTTGTTAATTTCACTAAGTCTGAGAACTTGTTATCGTTTTCACTTTTGCCATGATTGTTTGGACCTGTTATGATGTGAATTAGCCGTAGCTCAGTGTTCATATTTTCTCGTGCATCTTGTGCAGATTATTGTCATATGCTTTGTTGCCATGTTTGGGTGCAGTAGCTTAATTATTTGTTGATTGCTAAGTAGCATCATGCTGTTAATGGCAGATTCGTGTCATTCTTGTATTGCTTGCCATTTGCAAACCGCGCATCCGATTCCGGTGATCTTTATATCGATTTCAACCGAAATCACCTCATCTATCCAGTGGCATACTTGGTTTGCCAAGATTATGCCTTGTTCATCATTTTCCTTCCGGAGCATGCATATGCATTGCATACCATCTCGCATATCATGCCATGTTCATGTGTTGTTTGTTTACTATGTTGTGTGCTTCTTTCCGGTGTTGCTTCTTCGGGTTGATTCCGTTATCATCATGTTTGTGAGGATCCGTTCGTCTTCGTACGTTTGTCTTCTTCATGGACTCGTTCTTCTTCCTTGCGGGATTTCAGGCAAGATGACCATACCCTCGAAATCACTTCTATCTTTGCTTGCTAGATTGCTCGCTCTTTTGCTATGCCTATGCTGCGATACCTACCACTTGCTTATCATGCCTCCCATATTGTCAAACCAAGCCTCTAACCCACCTTGCCCTAGCAAGCCGTTGTTTGGCTATGTTACCGCTTTGCTCAGCCCCTCTTATAGCGTTGTTAGTTGCAGGTGAAGATGAAGTTTGTTCCTTGTTGGAACATGGAGATGTTGTTCCTTGTTGGAACATGTTTACTTGTTGGGATATCACAATATGTATTATTTAATTAATGCATCTATATACCTGGTAAAGGGTGGAAGGCTCGGCCTTATGCCTGGTGTTTTGTTCCACTCTTGCCGCCCTAGTTTCCGTCATATCGGTATTATGTTCCCGGATTTTGCGTCCCTAACGCGGTCGGGTGATTTATGGGACCCCCTTGACAGTTCGCTTTGAATAAGACATTTCCAGCAGGCCCAACATTGGTTTTACCATTTGCCTACCACCTACCCCTTTCTCTTGGGTCTGATCAACCCGAGGGTCATCTTTATTCAGCCCCCCCCCCCCCGGACCAATGCTTGTCTAAGTGTTGGCCCGAACCGAGCAGCCTGCGGGGCCACCTCGGGGAAACTCGAGGGCTGGTTTTACTCGTAGCTTGACTCATCCAGTGCTGCCCTGAGACCGAGATATGTGCAGCTCCTATCAGGATGTCGGCGCATCGGGCGGTTTTGCTGGACTTGTTTTATTACTGTCGAAATGTCTTGTAGCCGGGATTCCGAGACTGATCGGGTCTTCCCGGGGAGAAGGAATATCTTTCGTTGATCGCGAGAGCTTATCATGGGCTAAGTTGGGACACCCCTGCAGGGTTTTGAACTTTGGAAAGCCGTGCCCGCGGTTATGGGCAGATGGGAATTTGTTAATGTCCGGTTGTAGAAAACCCGAAGTTGATCTTAACTAAAATACACCAACCGCGTGTGTAACCATGATGGTCTCTTCTCGGCGGGGTCCGGGAAGTGAACACGGTTGTTGGAGTTATGTCTGACGTAAGTAGTTCAGGATCACTTATTGATCATAGTTGTTCGACCGTGCTTTTGCCTTCTCTTCTCGCTCTCATTTGCGTATGTTAGCCACCATATATGCTAGTCGCTTGCTGCAGCTCCACCTCATACCTTTTACCCTACCTTTAAGCTTAAATAGTCTTGATCTCGCGGGTGTGAGATTGCTGAGTCCTCGTGACTCACCAGATACTTCCAAACCAGTTTGCAGGTGCCGCTGAGTCCGTGCAGGTGACGCACCCGAACTCAAGGAGGAGTTCAATGAAGATCTTGTCCTTTATGTTGTTCCGTTCTAGTCGATCAGTAGTGGAGCCCAGTTGGGGTCGATCTTGGTCCTTTGTCGCTTTTCAGGTTCTTCTTTTATTTTGGCTCCGTAGTCGGGCCCTGATTGTAACTGTATGATGTATTGTTTTATTCATGTATTTGTGTGAAGTGGCGATTGTAAGCCAACTATGTATCTCTTTCCCTTATGTATTACATGGGTTGTGTGAAGATTACCTCACTTGCGACATTGCTTTCAATGCGGTTATGCCTCTAAGTCGTGCTTCGACACGTGGGAGATATAGCCGCATCGAGGGCGTTACAATGACCATTCTCAAAGGGGAGCTACATCATCGCAGCGTTTTAGGAGCGCTGCAACGGTGCGTATCCCCTGAGGAGGGGTGCGAAATATTACGTGAAATACATGAAGGGGATTGCGGCCACCACGCCGGTTCAAAATCATTGGTGGCTAAAGCGTTCCGCCACGGTTTCTACTGGTTAACTGCTCATGCTGATGCAGAAGACCTGGTCAGGCTATGTGATGGTTGCCAGAAATTTTCTAGACGAGCGCACATACCGGCTCAAGAATTGAGGATGATTCCAATTACTTGGCCGTTTGCGACTTGGGGGCTCGATATGGTTGGGCCTTTTAAACGTTCCAAAGATAAGAAGACCCACCTATTGGTGGCGGTTGACAAATTTACAAAGTGGGTGGAGGCAGAACCTGTCAGTAAATGTGACGCAGCCACGGCGGTTCGGTTTATAAAGAGAGTGATCTTCCGGTTTGGTTTTCCACACAACATCATCACAGATAATGGTACCAATCTATCCAAAGGTGCCATGAAAGAGTTCTGCACACGTGAGCATATACGGCTTGATGTTTCTTCTGTAGCTCACCCACAATCTAATGGTCAAGCAGAACGAGCAAATCAAGAGATCTTGAGAGGTATCAAACCCCAGCTTCTGGTCCCTTTGCAGAGGACGCCGGGTTGTTGGGTTGAGGAGCTACCGTCTGTATTATGGAGTGTCAACACCACGCCTAACAGATCCACGGGCTTTACGCCGTTTTTTATGGTCTATGGAGCAGAGGCGGTTCTCCCAAGTGATATACGACATGATTCACCTCGTGTGGCAGCTTATGTTGAAGCGGACAACGAGCAGGCACGGCAGAACGCTCTTGATTTGTTGGATGAGGAACGTGACTTAGCAGCTGCCCGTTCAGCGATTTACCAGCAAGATCTTCGCCGTTACCACAGCCGTCGGGTTAGAACCAGAACCTTTCAGGAGGGGGATTTGGTGCTCCGGCTCATCCAGGATCAGTCTGATATACATAAATTATCCCCGCCTTGGGAAGGACCTTTTGTGGTCAGCAAGAATCTGAATAATGGGTCATACTACCTGATTGATATTCGAGAGCGCAAAGATTCACGCACATCAGAGGAGGAGACCAGCAGGCCGTGGAACATAGCTCATCTTCGGCCTTACTATACATGAGCCTTGGGCTCTGCTTATGTACATATCATGACCATGTATATATTATGATCAATATAATTAACCGGAGCCTCGAGTAAAGCGGGGTCTCTGTTTTTCTTCACATCATGCGTGGTTACACGGAGTTGGTTCGCTTTAGGGCAACCTCCGGTTTACCCCTTGAGGTCGCTTCACAGAAGATCAACAAAGTCAGTTGGG
The DNA here is from genome assembly GCA_032464435.1 of Aegilops umbellulata. Taxonomy (NCBI): domain Eukaryota; kingdom Viridiplantae; phylum Streptophyta; class Magnoliopsida; order Poales; family Poaceae; genus Aegilops; species Aegilops umbellulata. The sequence continues at coordinate 344,849,536 of CP136055.1, read as the reverse complement.
GACCTAGTGAACCTGAACCGTAGCTACACCTCCGGGGAGCTTGGTCATGTCTTGATGACGGTAATGCCTTCTGGCTGGCACATTTGCCACTAAGTCAGTTGGGGACCTAATCGACTTGAACCGTAGTTACACCTTATGGGAGCTCGGTCATGTATTGATGATGGTAATGCCTTCTGATCGGCTTTTAAACAGCCAATAAGTCATTTGGGGGCTTGGTCGTGTCCGAACCAATGCAATGCCACTTGATCGGCCCTAGGCCACTGAGTCACTTGGGGGCTTGGTCGAATCCGAACCAATGCAATGCCATTTGACCGGCAGATTTGCCACGATTCAGTTAGGAACCTAGTCGACTTAAACCGTAGCTACACCCCTTGGGGGCTTGGTTTTTTTTGTCTTGACGATGGTAATGCCTTCTGAACGGTTCATAGCAACCACCATTTGCACGCGTTTTACTATTGCGTTTCCTCTCGTATTTGGTTGTTTGTTATTTTCCTTCTCGTGGTGTTTATGTTCTTTGGAACGACAAATACTTTTAACCGATTCAGCTGACACAGCCTGGTCCGTTTTTTAACCCGGAGGCAAGTTGCCCAGTTTGGCAAAGGCGCAGCACGGTTCATATAGTCGAAAGACCGTCCTTTGTACCCAGTAAAGACAGGAAACACAAGTTGGAAAAAGTCATGGCAAGGGCATCAGTACCCATGCACAAAGGCGCATTCAAAGGCAGAAGTGTTAACTATCTTATTACAAGGCAGCGTAGTGCCTGAATATATTGTTTTTTTTTACGGGTTAACGTCACCAATTAAGGTAAACCGGAGCTTTGATTACGCCTGTTCGCCGCCTCGGTTCGAAGGTTGTGGATCATCCTGCGCCGCTTCAGCCTCCTCATGGCTACCCATTGGCTGGAAATCAGCAGTGGTCTAGTCGATTCCCATTAACGCTTGAAAGACAGCTTCTTCATGAATCAGCAAAGACGGTTCAATGTCAGGGGCGTAGGTATGCTTACGAATTGGAGGAATAAGGTTTTCCGCTTCAGGGATCGGGGCAGCTACTCGCTTGTTCTGGTTGTCATATTGGGCCTGATAATGTGTCAGATCTGCTTCTTCAGCCAATTGACAAGCTAGGGGGCGCACCGCCCGGTTTATTGCCCTCAAGTCATTTTCGCCGAAATCTGAACCGTCTTCTTTCAAGCTGGGGTATCCTTGTGCCGCTTCGACAGGATCAAAGTCTGGTACCCACGCTTTGGCCCGGATCAAGGCAGTGATGGCTCCGGTTCGAGCAGCTGATCTTTTTAACTCTTCAATCCGTGCAGGAAGCATGGATAACCTTTTTAACGTGTCTTGAATCAGAGACGGGGCGGGGTTGTTATGCGATGCAGTGGTGATAACTCTCTGTGCTCCGGTATACAACTGTTCAATCAAAGTATAAGCAGCTTTGAGTTTCATCCGCACATCAGAACCCAAGTGTCCAATACGTGTGCCTGCAGTGTTTCAAGATGGATTACAAAACCGGACATAGGATATAGCAGACAAGGTGCAAATTGGAGGAAGGGCATCGAAAGAAATTTACCAAAGACAGCAGAGGTCATGGAGTGTATTTGTCGCTTTACGGTGGATAATTCATCAACCACCGGTTTGAGAGCAGCTTCGGCATTTTCAGTCCTTTTAATCAAAAGAGCCTTTTCAGTAGCCCAATCAGCTTGTTCCTTTTTGCGGCTTTCTTTCAGCTGTTCCATAACGTTTAAGGCATTGGTCAATCCTTCCTTCGCTTTTGCAGTTTCAGCCTGCTGGGTTTTTAGGATTTCCTGAAGGTCCGAGACTTGTTTCTCTTTGGTCTTCAGATCCGCCTGCAGCAGGTCATCGGCAGTGTTCAGAAAATATGGCACGGTTTGGAAGTATCAACCACACAAGCAAGTTATGTGCTCGATACTTGGGGGCTAATGCGTACTTGATCTTAACGCATGTTTTACATTACAAAAGTCCCAAGATTAATACAAGTATTTAAACTTGGCACTTGGGGCTAATGGTTATTTGATGATGTTTTCTGGTTACGACCTATGTTGAAGCCCTGTTTTTATCAAACCGGACCTTGGTTGTCAAGGCAGCATGATTCGGGTTACCATCTCGGGTTGGAAGAAATTGGGAAGCTAAGTTGCAATAGAATGAAGCACAAGAGAGTTACCTCAAGTTTTTCTTTCATCATCCTGATCATGCCAGCTTCATAATCGCGACTGGTATACAGTCGGTTCAGATACCCAGAATAAAGATCTTGGGCGCTTAAAGCGGCATACGTTGAGGAATCAACGTCCCATTTGCCCTTTATGGCCGAGATTTCTTCCTTAGCAGTATGCTTGGCTAAGGTAGCAGACTTCCTCGGTTCAGAGCGACCAATGCCGGTAATCACAACATCATCATCTTTGGAATCGCTGATCTGCATTGGCACTGTCGGTTTATCAACAGTTCCAGAAGGGTGGATGGATTCCTCAACCCGAACAGGACTGGCAGGCTGATCGGTATGGCTGGCAGGATTGGTAGGCCTTTCTTCAGCATAGGCGTCATCTTGTGGAGGTGGATAATTCTGAATGTCTTCACGAACTAGAGCATCAGCACCAGGAGTTTTCTCCGGTTCAGGAGCGGCAGTTCCTTCGGCCGGGTTATCCAGACGAGCCTTCTTGCTCGGTCTAGGTTTAGCCCTGGGAGAGACCCAAAGATTGAAGAACGGTGTAAGATGGATTAAAAAAACACCATATGGAAATATGTTGTGATCGGTCCAACTTACCCAATAACTGTCTTTAGCGGTGGCAGTTGAGTAGCTGAAGATTCACCAGAAGATGAATGGGAAGTGACCTGATAATCGGAGTCAGATGGATTAAGAGGCTGACGAATTAAACCTGCTTTAGGAGGAAAGCTAACGCATAAATCGGAGACCTCTGAGCGGCGTTTCCGAACCGGGCTGTTCGGTAAACCGGCGGAGGTAACTACCTGGCCACTATGCCGGGTGGTGCGACGAGCTTCATGTTGCTGGGTCTTCACAAGAAATTTGGGATCCAAGTAAGCAAGGGGATGAGAAAATTTAACTTTCCGGTTTGCTTGGCGAGGTTTTTTCAAAGGCAAAGGAACTGGATCAGAAGAAAGAATAGTTACCTCTGGGCCTTCAGCATTACTCGCTTCAGCGTCGTCCTGACAAATATCATCATCAATAAGGCGTATAAAAAGTAAGCCAACTGAATCGAGGTCTACCTCAAGGTCCGGATTACCCACATCATCCTCATCTAATTCCGGGGTAGAGGAAGCGGTGTTCCTTTTCTTCTGAGCAGGCTTCTTCACCCTTGTTTTGGGTCGGGTTACCTTTTCTGTTGGCTCTTGAAGAAGCTTCTTGCTCCAAAACGGATCATCTCCCTGTTTCAGAAAGGATTGGAGTTAACAGCATACATATAAGGAGGTCATAAATTCTATAACAAACAGAGGTGAGATGCTTACAGCAGGTGGTTTATTTGTAGCACAAAAGGGAAGCAGGCCGGTTCAGGCGCAAACATATTCCGGTTCATTCAGCATCTTTTTCACAGCTTCAGTAACTTCGTCTTCCGTCAGCTGAATGTTGCAGTGCCTCAAAGGATCATTAACCCGGCCCGTGTATTTGCACATTAAACCGGAGCGGATACTAAGGGGCAGGATACTCCATGAAATCCAGCAACGGGCAAGATCCACTCCTGTTAAACCGTTAGCCATGAAGGCTCTGAGCTTGGACAGTTGAGGGGCATACTTACTCCTCTCTTTGGCGGTTAGCCTTGGGGGGAAGGGGTGTGTATTGCTAAGTCTCTCTGGACGGAAGCCAGGCAGAGGATTTTCTTCAGCAGGGGAAGTATCTTTGCAATAAAACCAAGTATGATTCCATTCTTGCGGATGACTATGCAGCTTGGCGTGAGGATAAGTCACTTCTTTCCTCTTTTGAATCGCCATACCACACAGTTCCATGTTAGGGCCATCGGTGAATTCAGTATGTCGGTTCAAATGAAAACAGTCTCGGAACAACTCTACAATAGGTTCCTCCTGGAAGTACACCTCACAAAGCACTTGAAAATGGCAGATATTCGTGACTGAGTTTGGACCAACATCTTGTGGGCGCAACCGAAAATTAGCCAGGACGTCCTGGTAAAATTTTGAACCGGGTGGATTAAAGCCCCGGGCTAGGTGATCCGCAAACACAACAACTTCTCCTTCCTGTGGGGTAGGAGGACATTCATTCCCTGGAACCCTCCAATGGATGGCATTTTTGCTACTCAAGGCGCCAGTCAGAACTAAGTTGTTTAATTGGGTCTCGGTGATGCGAGAGGGAACCCAGTTGCATTCATATATTTGTTTTGCCATGAGGAAATCTACAAGACAAAGGTATTCCGGTTTGAGAACAGGTGTGATTGTAAACCGAAGATGCTCTTATATAGACCGGAGTTATCTAGAATGATATCATCTGGCGGTTCATCAAGGGGACTAATGGATATATAGTTTGGGTTGTTCGCTCTGCTAAAAGTTAAACCGACCAGATCTAACAGTTATGAATATGAAAGCAGAAACAGATCCTGTACTGATTCTTTCAAAACAATGGATCTACAGCTAGGGCAAAAAAGAAGTAAAAATATGAGGTTTGGCTCGCAGCAGAACAGCACAAGTTCGACAAGCAGGGAAATGAGTGAGGTCTAAGGAGATGAGTACAGATTTATGGCGAATACTGAGAGTGACTACAAATCACAATATAAGTATCATAATCTGTTCACAAAAACTTGCTATGGAGATGAACAATGAACAGTGGCAGGGTAGGGATGACGAACCCTAGAACAGATCTAAAGCAAGAAGAACAGGAGCCTTACCTGGATCCAAACGGATGCGAAGGGTCGCCGCGGTACTCTGGTCCAATCAGGTTGATGCAGCGGCCTGAGTTGATGCAGTAGTTGACGGCGGCGGCGGAGCTCCGGAGTCTGAGTCGCGAGGAAGACGAAGAAGAAGGGGACGAAAGGGAGGAAAGGAAGATGGCCTTCTAGTCCTATTTATAAGGCGCGGTGCGCGTGCCAGGCACGCGAATCCAGGAGCCGGTGATTTCGGGAGCCCAGCTGTCCCCTTGATTATTGCGGATTTAGTAAAAAGAAACGGTAACTTGGTGCTGACGTCATATCGGTTTACAGCAGCAAGAGGAGACGATGGAACGGCGGTTTAACAGTTACTGGAAGACATTTGAAGACAGAAATTTTTATTAAGGATTGACATGAACCTGTTCAAATCAATCTGGTGCCTAATGTTGGGGATATTGCTATTTGGGATAAACCGGCCTACAGGGCCCGGGTTAGCTCCGTCAATGGACCCAAGATATTAAAGCCCAAGGAGAAATAGAAGGGCCCAAGGCCTATAATCGGTTTAAAGGTTTATGGCCGTAAACCGGCCTGAGGTAAACTTGCATTGTAAGTTAGGAATAGAGAGACCAACCCGGGCACGTTTATGAACCGGAGGTTGGGATTTTGTAAACCGACGGGCGTCACCCGTGTATATAAGGGGACGACCCGACGACGGTTTAGGGACAGAGAAGAACAACTCGAGGTTTAGGCGAAGCTTATTGCTCCCTAGCCCTCGAAACACATCAATCCCATCACAACTAGACATAGGCTTTTACCTTCATCGAAGGGGCCGAACTAGTATAACAATGTGTCCTTGCGTCCGTTTTAACCCCTTCAAGTTAACCCGTTGCGATGGCTCCACGACTAAGTCCTTTTGCTAGGACATCTGCCGTGACAAACCCACGACAGAAACCGACATGTGGGGCACACCTATCGGGACAACGTAGCGCAGACTAGTCCAATGGAGGAGCTGGCCCATGAACTCCTCGCCATCGAAAACCGTTCATGTGGGTCGTTGGGGCCAACAACGGGGTGCAGCTCTAGCACCGCCTCTGGACACGGCGACCGCGGTGAGCGACACGCTCATATCGTCGCTAGACACGGTCGGTTTCAGTGTGCCGAGGGTGGCGTTAGTGTTGTGGCACGACCAACGGTATGTTTGGTTTGTGCCCAAGGTTGCCCCATCAAAGCATTGGGTAGCCAAAATTTTGGTTGAGGTATTGGTTGCCCATGATTTGGCCGACATTGGCAAGAAAAATGAACTAGAGTTGGCTAGAGTTCATTGGCATGCCAAAGAAATGGCAACCATCCAAACAAAGACCAATCTTTGGGTCATGACCAAAATTTTGGTTGAGGTATTGGTTACCCATGATTTGGCCGACATTGGCAAGAAAAATGAACTAGAGTTGGCTAGAGTTCATTGGCATGCCAAAAAATGGCAACCATCCAAACAAAGACCAATCTTTGGGCCATGACCAAAATTTTGGTAAGGTGCACTTTGGCCACAATCCAAACACACCCCAACACCCAGCTCGTCGAGGATGCACGGGGCGCCGCGACGCGTCCGCGGAGTGGTGTAGCGCGGCCAACTGCATCCTCTTAACCTAAGACCATGCCGGGTCGTCTTGCTTTTTCAATGACATGCGGGGATCGCATGTGAGCAAAGGGCATCTCCAATGTTGCCACGACCGCAGCTGACTACCCTGGCAGACCAAAACCCTCGTCCCTCGCGCCGTCGCGCGGTGCGTTCCCAGCCGGCGCCAGCTGCCCGCATTCATGCCGTCCGTCCGTATGCCGTCGTTAAGAGGCTCGGTGCCCGAGGAACCAACTCCGGCGACATAATGATGCACCAGGACGCTTGGCCTCACCGGAATGCGCTACTTAAAGCGGCAACGCCCAGCTAACCTCCACACCATAGCGCATCGTCCTCCTACCTGGAACCACATCCGCCATGACGCAAGCGCGAACGCTCTGCGGGAGAGCTTGTCTTCGGGGATGGAGCTCGAGGTCGCCGCACAAGCGGGGGCCACGCTGGCGGCCGACGACGGGAGCACAGTCAGCCACTCGTCCTACTTGCCCCCATCCAACGTCTGGCACCGCCGAGGTCAGGGACTCCTCCGAGGATGAGTAGGGCATGGGAGGCGGCAGTGCATGGTGTGCCAACTGGCCGGTCCGTCTCCCGTGTTCTACTTTTCCTCGCCGGAGACCGCACCTTCACTTCACGGGTCTTAAACCCCGCCCCCGTACATGGAGATCACAGATGGAGGACGTCGGTCGCTGCCGTAGAATAGGTTTAGGGTCGGGTTTCTTTTTTTTGTCCGATAGAAGTTCGAAATGTAATGAAAATCTGTCGTGTTTGCATTAATCTCGGCCGCTGTATATGAACTTTCACAATAATATACATATTGTAGGAGTACTAGCAAGATGCCCGTGCGTTGCACGGAAGATCAAGCTTGTGGGAGAAAAGGATGAACGAGGGAAAGCCTTATCTGCAAATGTGGAGAGGAGTGCGGGTAAATTGTCATAGTTTCCTTCCTATCCATTAGATATAGACTGGACGGCCTATATTGCAGGATGATAGGCACACCATCATCACCAACTCTGCTTTTTATTGAACCGAGACAAATCTAACATGCTAAGTAAAATAAACACATAGGGTCTATACATACACAAATTATCTTAGGCACTCCAATAGTACGTCCACTACACATTCACGCATTTCACATCTTTCTACAGCTACGGGAACCTACGAAAGGGTTAACGTAAATTGGCTCTCTCTCTCCTCCCCTGAGTTTCATGGTGGTGGGCCCCTCCCTCCCCCTAATCTACAATCAACAGCTCACACGTTTCACATTACGTTAATTACGTAACTGGGATTACGTAGGTGTATCATTACTCGTCCTAAAAAACCCAACTAAGCCAACCTCCCAGCATATCGCGCGGGAAAATACCCGGTCGCGCCATTTTAGTCGGGATTACCGGATTACTGGTATTAGTATCGATGGATCGCACGAAGCAACAATTTTTTTTGAGGGGGCGAAGCACCTAGTTTAAAAGGAAAAAATGCGGTACACTTACAGCTCTCCTAACGCGGTCGCATTGCACCCCACACATGTTCGGTCCTGCACACGGCTCACGCAAATGGAACGCACTTCGGCTTGTCTCTTCACTGACATGTGGGACTGCACTTGGAGAAACCGACCATGCGCCAAACTCCCCCCGCCCACCACGTGAAAATCCCCCCCCCCCCACACACACACACCCAAAAATTCCCCCCAAATCCGATTCACCCGCCCTTCGGCCAACTAGCCAATAATATTCCCCAAACCCCCCTCCCCCTGTCCCCCTCCACTCCATTCGCTCCGCCAAAGCCGCCCTCCCCGCCGTGTCGATACGTCAGCGCCGCGGTTCGGCGATCCTCTCACTCCCGCAGTACGCTCTCGTAGACTACAGTCCTCTAGCCGCGCCGCCACCTCTGGCTACGTTCTTGTGGAGGCGCACGGCGGTCAGCGCCGCCACCGCTAGCGACGTTCGTGTGGAGACGCACGACGGTCAGCTTCTCCCATGGTACACGCATTCTAGACTGAGGCCCCGTTCATGTCGGTGTAGCGCTGAATGTTAGCTGATAGACGCTGTTAATCTCACTGTTTGCCGAAGTAGTTTACTGTCAATATGCTCTTCTTAAGAAGCTTACTTGCCCTGTTCTGCACTCAATCTGCATAGCTGAGATGGCATGCCAAGGCCGATTAGTTGCTAAAATATCTTGCCATATATTTATTGTGACGTAGATTGCCATGGTCTAGTAGCCAATCTATTAGGTGAAATAGCTCTACACCATTTTATACTTGATCTTTGTTGCTACGATGGCCTTCGATAGTTTGATGGCTGTGTGCTCGGCCTCATTGACTGCTGAAACAGCCTGCCATAATATGGCACTCAAATCTGTTTGCTGAATTAGCTTTACATATATTTCGTTACTTAGATCTGCTCGTCCAAATATCTTGCCATAGCTTTAGACATCGACCTAGGTATTTTTTTCTGGACTTCATAAAAAAGCATATATGTTTTTCCTGTAATATCTAGTAGAAGAACTAATTTGTATGTCTAACAGATGGACAGGACTTGGACAACTTCTGCTCGAAGATTCTCCGCTGCATATGTCGAGGGGGTTGAAAACTTCATGAACTTTATCAGAGCTGAGTACGGTGGTCCGAAATCAGATGTGCTCTACCCGTGTAGCAGTTGTATGAATTCAGTTACAAGACCCCAGTCAACTGTGCAAAATCATCTACACTTGTATGGGATGTCGGTCACATATAGTAGGTGGGTTCATCATGGTGAAGCTGTGAATGTCAATGTTATTGACTACGTGGAAGCAGCAGATCACCATCTTGATCTGCCTGGTGCTCAGGTGGAAGAGGAGGAGGAGGTGGTGGTGGTGGAGCCAGTGAGTTTGACCAACATTGAAACAATGCTACGAAATGCTCGTGCATTCCATGAACTTTCACCTGCAGAAGAAAAATGGTGGGCCCGCATGTTCGAACAATGCAATGTTGCTGTCACCCAAGGAAATAAGCTGTCAGTATTCTCAGCTATGGTCACCTTTCTTCAGGTGAAGACATCTGAGCGGATGACCAACAAATCATTCGATGCGATGTTGGTTGCTTTCCGCGAATCTTTCCCAGATGCGTCTGAGCTACCACACACCTACAGTAAAATGAAGAATTTCCTTCGTGCAGTTGGAATTGGATATGATATGATCCATGTTTGTAAGAATAATTGTGTTCTGTTCCGGAAGGATTATGCCAACTTAAGTGAATGCCCAAAATGCAAATCATCAAGATGGAAAGATGGCGATGCTGTGAAGAGGATTCCTCATAATGTTATGAGACATTTTCCAATTACACCAAGATTGCAGAGGTTGTTTCATGATGCTGAAACAAGAGAGGATGTATGTAACGCCCTCGATGCGGCTATATCTCCCATGTGTCAAAGCACGACTTAGAGGCATAACCGCATTGAAAGCAATGTCGCAAGTGAGGTAATCTTCACGCAACCCATGCAATACATAAGGGAAAGAGATACATAGTTGGCTTACAATCGCCACTTCACGCAATACATGAGTAAAGCATTACATCAAACAGATACAATCAAGGTCCGACTACGGAACCAAAATAAAAGAAGACTACCCCAAATGCTACACAGATCCCCGATCGTCCCAACTGGGCTCCACTACTGATCAACTGAAACGAAACAACACAATGAACAAGATCTTCATCGAGCTCCTCCTTGAGCTCGGGTGCGTCACCTGCACGGTTTCATCGGCACCTGCAAACTGGTTTTGGAAGTATCAGTGAGTCACGGGGACTCAGCAATCTCACACCCGCGAGATCAAGACTATTTAAGCTTATGGGTAGGAGAAGGTAGTGAGGTGGAGCTGCAGCAAGCGACTAGCATATCTGGTGTCTAACATATGCAAATGAGAGCGAGAAGAGAAGGCAAAAGCATGGTCGAACAACTATGATCAAGAAGTGATCCTAGAACAACCTACGTCAAGCATAACTCCAACACCGTGTTCACTTCCCGGACTCCGCCGAGAAGAGACCATCACGGTTACACACGCGGTTGATGTATTTTAATTAAGATCAACTTCGGGTTTTCTACAACCGGACATTAATAAATTCCCATCTGCCACATAACCGCGGGCACGGCTTTCGAAAGTTCAAACCCTGCAGGGGTGTCCCAACTTAGCCCATTATAAGCTCTCGCGATCAATGAAGGATATTCCTTCTCCCCGGGAAGACCCGATCAGTCTCGGAATCCCGGCTACAAGACCAGCAAGACCGCCCGATGCGCCGACATCCCGATAGGAGCTGCACATATCTCGTTCTCAGGGCAACACCGGATGAGCAGTACGTACGGCAACCGACGATACCCCAAGTTGCCTAGGGGCGGCACCGCAAGTGGCTCTGTTTTGGACCAACACTTAGACAAGCATTGGCCCAGGGGAGATGAATAAAGATGACCCTCGAGAGAGCGACTCCCATGGGAAAAATAGGTGGTGGTGAGGCAAATGGTAAAACCAAGGTTGGGCCTTGCTGGAAAAGCTTTATTCAAAGCGAACTGTCAAGGGGGTCCCATAAATCACCCAACCGCGTTAGGGACGCAAAATCTGGGAACATAATACCGATATGACGGAAACTAGGGCGGCAAGAGTGGAACAAAACACCAGGCATAAGGCCGAGCCTTCCACCCTTTACCAAGTATATAGATGCATTAATATTATAAAAGGTATTGTGATATCCCAACAAGTAAACATGTTCCAATCAAGGAACAACATCTCCATGTTCCAACAAGGAACAAACTTCATCTTCACCTGCAACTAACAACGCTATAAGAGGGGCTGAGCAAAGCGGTAACATAGCCAAACAACGGTTTGCTAGGACAAGGTGGGTTAGAGGCTTGGTTTGACAATATGGGAGGCATGATAAGCAAGTGGTAGGTATCGCAGCATAGGCATAGCAAAAGAGCGAGCAACTAGCAAGCAAAGATAGAAGTGATTTCGAGGGTAAGGTCATCTTGCCTGAGATCCTGCTAGGAAGAAGAACGAGTCCATGAAGAAGACAAACGGACGTAGTCGAACGAATCCTCACAACTCCAGAACGAAACCGAAGCTAACGAGAGAAGCAACCCGGAAACAAACAAACAACATAGTAAACAACCACCACATACACATGGCATGATGCACAACCAAGTATGATGCATGTCCGATTTAAATAGCATGGCATGGGCAAAGTGCAACAAAGAACACTACAAATTAAGTGGAGCTCAATATGCAACGAGTTGCATATTGACGAGACACCACATCAATTATTTAGTTCTCTCTCGGTCATGTACCCAACAATATTAAATGTTATTAAACATGGCAAGGGGTGAAGCATATAAAACTAACTATTTAGGCAAGTTTAAATGAGGCCGGAACAACAAACAACAATTCCGGAAAATCCTCATGTGCTTCTTTTGAATTTGGTACTGTTCTGCCTAAATCATATTTTAATGTTGTTAAACAGGAAAATAAAGTGCAACATGTTAATCTATGCATTTTTCTACCCCATTTACATATATAGTTTATTTAAAACCGAGTTACGGTTAATTAGTTATGAATTAAATCATTTTAACATGGCATTTATACAAATTAATGGAAACAACAAATTAACCATACTTGAAGTTGTTATCATGATGCGGATGACATGAACAAGTTTTATGCAATTATTATTAAAAGTTGACAAGAGCAATAAGAAGCATTTGTCATCGTGGCGGAAACGAAAGGGGTGCCACGGCAACGACAACGGAAATGGTGCCACGGCAACATTTCGATGATCCGACAACTCATTGAGATACCGGTGCAAAAGAGCAAGTGTGCGGATGTGTGGAACATGCTAGAGATGGTGGGGTGATCTCGACTACCGGATTCCCACGGGTTAGTGGCATGGAAACAAGTGACAATTCGAACACGGTGCAAACGGTGCATCTCATTCAACACATGCATTCGGTCCACGACGGTCGTTTCGGGGTTATACCTTCGAAGCATGCGTTTCGAGGCGGTTCACAAATGTCGAGGGAAGTAGTCGTTCTCGGGACGGTCGTAGAGGAAGTAGTGCTACACGGCAACGGTAGTGGAAGTAGTGGTACTCGCGGACTTCGGCGACGGTAGTCGTACACGTATCGACGAGGTACTTGACATTTCGGTCTGAAGTCGTTCGAGCGTCCGTATGGTCTTGCCGGTGGGTACTTGGCGCTTGCGGTCCAACTCCGAGGTCATAGCCGTGTAGTCGAACTTGATGAAAACAGGTCTCGTTGGGGACTTGGCGCATCCATCAGGAACTTGGTGGTACTTGGCAAATTCCACGCCCGGTGGCCATTGGACTTGGCGTCAACAGCAACAGGGGCGCGATGCTGGGACTTGGCGCGATGCAGGAGGCTGGTGCAGCGACGGGGAGGTAGTGGAGGCGCTGGTTGCGGAGGTCGGGGCGGTACTGCGGTGGCGCTGCTGCCCCGGCTGACGGCGACGAAGTTTCTGTGACGGCGTGCGGGGTCGATGGAGAGGGGCTTGGCGCGGCGGCGGGAACCTGCCGGATCCGACAAGGAGTCGAACGAGGAGGTCGGGGAAGAGGCGATGCTCAACGCGGGGCTGCCGGATCTGGTGCAGCGGAGGTCACAGGCGAGGCGGAGGAAGGCGGGGCACGGAGCTCCAGCTGCGCGTCCATGGCGATGCAGAGGATGGGGAGGCCGGGCGGTGCTCGGAGGAGAGGGGCGGCACGCGGCCATGGCAGGGAGGCGGCAAGCTTGGTGCGCCGGAGTTGGGGACGTGGCCCTGCCGGCGGGGTCCGGCCGGGAACGGGCAAGGGCGGCGGAGGCGACGGGCAGAAGGCGCTCGGGATCGAGCTCCTCTCGATCCAGAGCTTGGCTGCGGGCGCGGGACGGAGGAGGTGCAGCGCGGGGCAGGGGAAGAACGGGTGAGGGGGAGCTCTCCCGGTGGAGGCAACGAGGGGATCGGGCGCAGGGAGCTCCTCTCCCTGGCTCGATGCGTGCGTGTGGCGGCGGTGGTGGGAGGACGAGAGGGAGCGAGTGAGAGGATGGGATCGGTCTCCTGGCGGCTAGGGTTAGAGGGGTCAGCTGGGCCTTGGGCCGCAGTTACAGGAGACCCAAATGGTCGGCTGGGCTGGGCTGGAATCTCTCTCTACCTCACACACATGACAGAAGAGAGAAAAAAGAAAGGAAGAAAAGGAAAGAAAGAAAAAGGTTAGAGAAGGGACTTGGGCATGGGGATTATTTCCCCGGACTCATAAAAATGAGCTTGATCCAAGAAAATAGAAGTGAGCGTGTGTGTGAAGACTGGATTCGAACTCGTTTAAATTAAATTCAAATGAGTTTGAATAAGAAGTGGGCATTTGAAAGGTCCAAAAAATGTTGAGATTTTTGGTGGAGCTCCGGAAGATGATGAAAGAATAAATGGCAAAGTTGGAGATCAAGAATTAAGACAACAAAGGCATTAGAATAATTTGTAAGTGTGTTTGCGGTAAATCCAAATAATTGGAATATTTACTATAGCTCTCTAAATATCGAGAGGATATGTTTTAAAGAGAATCACCATGTGAATTCCCTCGATTTAAATGGATCAAAGATCCATGCCATTTATTTAGTTGAGTTGCAAAAGATTTATGAGATGATGGCATGATGACATGATGCAATGCAAAATTAAAAGGGCAGGCACAAATGAAAACACGGCGAAACCCGGAATATATGGAAGTCTTCTCGAGCATCGGTCTCGTGGCGTTACAACACTCCACCACTACTAGAGGATCTCGTCCCGAGATCTAGGATGGCACCGGATAGAAAATGGAAGAAGAAAGAGGTAAAACTAAGTTGCTTCTTTGACAAACGAGTGAAACCATGAACCTTGAGAGGTTGAACAAAGTGAAAGAGAGAATACAATCTAGATGAGGAGATTCCAAACACTCCATTCAGCAAGAGGAACAAGGAACATGGAATACGGCGAGAAAGAAGAGTTTACGTGACAAGATAGACATTGAAACCACTCCGGTTAAAACTAGATAGAGAAGTAACAAGAATGACATAATTTGGGCAGCACTCCGACTGAAAATGGAAGGAATTTGAACATGATCTTGACAAGATGAGAGGATACTTGCTGAAATTAACAACACACTGCCTCCAGAACTATTAAAAGAATGGCACAAGGGGTAAGAAAGATTTCAGACAGCACTCCGGTTGAGACGGGAGGCAAAACTTGATAAGATGATAGAACTTGAAGAGATGATACAACACTCTGGTTGGAAATGGAGGAATAGAATATGAACTTGGCAAAATGAAAGCACTTGGATGATACTCCGGTTAAAAGAGGAATGATAAACATAACACTCCGGTTAAATGGATAAGCAAAAGCAAAGAACATGATCCTCACCATTCGAGAAGAAGAGTGAAGGGAGCAACATCACAATGCCTCCGGAAGAAGAAATAGAAGTTAGATCATTGGAATAAAGGAATGGAGAAGAAAATGATATCATCCACCACAATTGAGTTTGAAAACATCCTCAGAATGATAGATTCAATGGAGTTGTTGGAAATTCAACAACAAAAGAATTGCTTGTTGTGGACTTACGGAAAACATCTCAAAATTATGAGGTGACAACCGACCACTAACGGAAACAATTACTTTGATTGAGAACACCAAAGAGATGAAAAACTTCTTTCACCAAGATGATAGGAGAAAACTTGGGTCATTGATAAGCACCACAAATAGCAACAATCCTTAGGGAAGGCTTTAGGTGAAATCTAAACCAAGATAACTCCAAGGAAGAAATTGATGGATTTAATATACCTCATTCTTGACAACATGTGAATCATGAAACACGAAGGGAAATTGTCAAGAATGACATAACACCACATCAAAAGATAAGGTAGAAAGAATTGCACTTCGGAATGCAAAATGAAGAAATGCTTGAACTCCTCCAAAGAAAACATGTGTTGAACACCATGTTTATTTTTAAGTATGGCTTGACGGATCTTAACTCCGAGAAAAATCTTGAAGAACAAAACGAGAATGAAAGCAATCCTTGATGAACCATCCTGTGAGCCTTCCATGAAGAACTCCAGTAAAACAAGGATGATAGAAAGAGAGAGAAGTTGAAAACACAAGGTGAAGCCTTGCAATGATTTAGTTGAAGCTCCGCGACGAGATGATGAGGAAAACTTGGAACTCCGGAAAAGAAAAGATGAAGCATCTCGAACCAAGAATGTGATATGTTGAACAAACTCCGGAAAGAAGAAACTAGATCACTTGGATGAAACAATAATAAGAATTGCATTATGCGTATCCTTCACCAATTTAGATTGATGACAAGCGACGGATTTGGCATACCACTTATTCTCGTAGAAAGGATTAAGATAGAATGGCGCAAACTTGGGAAGGACTTCAACGAACCACCGGTAACAACGGAAGAGAACTTGGAAAGAGCGAATGAATTGATACGATAACAACGGAAGAGAATTCTTGAATGAACCACCGTAAGAATTGATAATGAAAGTCGCAAAGGAACAATTCACCGGGAAGAATTAGAAAACGAATAAAGATACTTGACAGAATTTAGATACGTGAGAACAAGAGATCATGAATCGATTAGAGGATATTTGAACGATCCACCGGTAAGATTTGAAGAACGAGAGCTGAATGTTGAGAACGAATAAATCTTTTGAAATGATGGCCTTCAGAGAATCAAACTGAAAAGAATCATGAATTGCTCCGTATGGGTGAAAAGAATTCTCGCAATCGAAAACAATTATGAGAGGATGGCATCAACTTGAACTACACATCTTTGGGAGAACGGGTAAGGATTTAAGAGGAACTCTTCTTCGGTCTTCAAATGTTAAGAATGACGATGAGAAACACCACCATGAATTATTGAGATACTCCGGGATGAGAATTAGAAAGGTTGAACCAACGATGAAAAGAATTTGAAAGATCTTGGAGAAAGACATAACTGATGAAACTTCATTCTTACGTCAAACTTTGAAAAGAATTTTAGAAGCTCCGGGAAAATTAGAAGGGTCAAGTAAGATCCTGGGAAAAGACCTGTGGGTTAGGGCCCACTCAAAAGAAACACCGTTGAAAGAATTGCTTAGGAAGAGAGATTACACCGGTTGAATTAAATGGATTTAATGAGATAGGATCCTCAAAAGAACTTGAGTGAAATGAGAATGGAAACTTGAATCTTCTGATATATCTTCATCACTCCGGAACAAATGAATAGCGAGAGGTGAATGATTAAGAGGTGCACCGGCATGAGAAAACATTCGAGACGAGGAAAGAGATATGATCAACACCGAAAGCTTGAATTGAATCCACCAGAGAAGAAAGAGAACGAATAATGATGAAGTTAAGGCTCCGTTAGTATGTTCCTGAGAATCACCGGATAAGAACATTGGCGGAGAAGAATGAAAAGACTTCACATGAATAAATGGATACTTGATTAAGAAATCTGAGTCCTTGAAGAAAAAGGGTGGGAGGGCGGGAAAACAAAGACAACTTGCGACGAAGGAAACAAACACCGTTGAGAATACTTAGAGTTGATCTTGCACAAATTGAAAGGATCGGGTTAACTTGAGGAGAATCACGCCGGTTGATAAGAATTAACATGACAACCTCGATGATCAAGAAGGATTAGTATTCACATCGGAGTATGGGAACACCGGTTCGGAAAGGTATGGAATCAACACTTGACATCGAAGCAACTCGGATACCACAAATAAAACAAAACAAAGGATTTGGCTTGCAGAATAAGCCGGAACAAATACATATGATAGAGATTTACCCAATCCCATATCATGCATCTGTCGGAAAGATATTCTAGGAGCTACTTGAATTCCCACCTATAAACTCCCGAAACTTTCTAGTTATGCAATCTGGTGTTGGGGATACAGGGGACACAAAATATATCACCCAAACTAACAATACCTAGATCCAGCTATATCCATCCTTCAACACATAACCAAGAAACCTTCGGAAATCGTTTACCTCAACCTTCGAAAAGCATCCATTATACGAGTTATGGCAATACTCCCGCACTCGCCTCAGTACTGGGCTATCAGGGTTATCTCACCAACAACTGTACAAAAGAGATTTTCGATGTCGGCGTACTAAACTCAGGTATTCCAGAACTGCAACGATAAAATTATGACGACAACACCTCAGAGCTCAACTCCCCGGGACACTTCCACTAAACCCCTGCTGACAGGAGGCACCAAGACAATGTTGTCATCACAAAACCATCGGAACGATTCTAAGATACCCGCGTGATCCTAAAAAAATTTTTTAGTGAAATTTGAGAAGAGAAGAGTCAAAACTCTACGTCAGGATGCCTTACCAGAGCGATGAGGAGACTAGGAAGTAAAAAGAATTCCTAAACTCTCCGATACATAATTCCTAAATGACTCAAAACATTTTTCTAGACACAACTCGGCCGCTAAAAACGATCAATCAGTGGGGGCTCCTAAGGTCGGGGAAGGCTCTGATTACCAACTTGTAACGCCCTCGATGCGGCTATATCTCCCACGTGTCGAAGCACGACTTAGAGGCATAACCGCATTGAAAGCAATGTCGCAAGTGAGGTAATCTTCACGCAACCCATGCAATACATAAGGGAAAGAGATACATAGTTGGCTTACAATCGCCACTTCACGCAATACATGAGTAAAGCATTACATCAAACAGATACAATCAAGGTCCGACTACGGAACCAAAATAAAAGAAGACTACCCCAAATGCTACACAGATCCCCGATCGTCCCAACTGGGCTCCACTACTGATCAACTGAAACGAAACAACACAATGAACAAGATCTTCATCGAGCTCCTCCTTGAGCTCGGGTGTGTCACCTGCACAGTTTCATCGGCACCTGCAAACTGGTTTTGGAAGTATCAGTGAGTCACGGGGACTCAGCAATCTCACACCCGCGAGATCAAGACTATTTAAGCTTATGGGTAGGAGAAGGTAGTGAGGTGGAGCTGCAGCAAGCGACTAGCATATCTGGTGTCTAACATACGCAAATGAGAGCGAGAAGAGAAGGCAAAAGCACGGTCGAACAACTATGATCAAGAAGTGATCCTAGAACAACCTACGTCAAGCATAACTCCAACACCGTGTTCACTTCCCGGACTCCGCCGAGAAGAGACCATCACGGTTACACACGCGGTTGATGTATTTTAATTAAGATCAACTTCGGGTTTTCTACAACCGGACATTAACAAATTCCAATCTGCCACATAACCGCGGGCACGGCTTTCGAAAGTTCAAACCCTGCAGGGGTGTCCCAACTTAGCCCATTATAAGCTCTCGCGATCAACGAAGGATATTCCTTCTCCCCGGGAAGACCCGATCAGTCTCGGAATCCCGGCTACAAGACATTTTGACAGTAATAAAACAAGACCAGCAAGACCGCCCGATGCGCCGACATCCCGATAGGAGCTGCACATATCTCGTTCTCAGGGCAACACCGGATGAGCAGTACGTACGGCAACCGACGATACCCAAAGTTGCCTAGGGGCGGCACCGCAAGTGGCTCTGTTTTGGACCAACACTTAGACAAGCATTGGCCCAGGGGGGCTGAATAAAGATGATCCTCGAGAGAGCGACTCCCAAGGGAAAAATAGGTGGTGGTGAGGCAAATGGTAAAACCAAGGTTGGGCCTTGCTGGAAAAGCTTTATTCAAAGCGAACTGTCAAGGGGGTCCCATAAATCACCCAACCGCGTTAGGGACGCAAAATCCGGGAACATAATACCGATATGACGGAAACTAGGGCGGCAAGAGTGGAACAAAACACCAGGCATAAGGCCGAGCCTTCCACCCTTTACCAAGTATATAGATGCATTAATAATATAAAAGGTATTATGATATCCCAACAAGTAAACATGTTCCAATCAAGGAACAACATCTCCATGTTCCAACAAGGAACAAACTTCATCTTCACCTGCAACTAACAACGCTATAAGAGGGGCTGAGCAAAGCGGTAACATAGCCAAACAACGGTTTGCTAGGACAAGGTGGGTTAGAGGCTTGGTTTGACAATATGGGAGGCATGATAAGCAAGTGGTAGGTATCGCAGCATAGGCATAGCAAAAGAGCGAGCAACTAGCAAGCAAAGATAGAAGTGATTTCGAGGGTAAGGTCATCTTGCCTGAGATCCCGCTAGGAAGAAGAACGAGTCCATGAAGAAGACAAACGGACGTAGTCGAACGAATCCTCACAACTCCGGAACGAAACCGAAGCTAACGAGAGAAGCAACCCGGAAACAAACAAACAACATAGTAAACAACCACCACATACACATGGCATGATGCACAACCAAGTATGATGCATGTCCGATTTAAATAGCATGGCATGGCAAAGTGCAACAAACAACACTACAAATTAAGTGGAGCTCAATATGCAACGAGTTGCATATTGACGAGACACCACATCAATTATTTATTTCTCTCTCGGTCATGTACCCAACAATATTAAATGTTATTAAACATGGCAAGGGGTGAAGCATATAAAACTAACTATTTAGGCAAGTTTAAATGAGGCCGGAACAACAAACAACAATTCCGGAAAATCCTCATGTGCTTGTTTTGAATTTGGTAATGTTCTGCCTAAATCATATTTTAATGTTGTTAAACAGGAAAATAAAGTGCAACATGTTAATCTATGCATTTTTCTACCCCATTTACATATATAGTTTATTTAAAACCGAGTTACGGTTAATTAGTTATGAATTAAATCATTTTAACATGGCATTTATACAAATTAATGGAAACAACAAATTAACCATACGTGAAGTTGTTATCATGATGCGGTTGACATGAACAAGTTTTATGCAATTATTATTAAAAGTTGACAAGAGCAATAAGAAGCACTTGTCATCGTGGCGGAAACGAAAGGGGTGCCACGGCAACGACAACGGAAATGGTGCCACGGCAACATTCCGATGATCCGACAACTCATTGAGATACCGGTGCAAAAGAGCAAGTGTGCAAATGCGCGGAACATGCTAGAGATGGTGGGGTGATCCCGACTACCGGATTCCCATGGGTTAGTGGCATGGAAACAAGTGACAATTCGAACACGGTGCAAACGGTGCATCTCATTCAACACATGCATTCGGTCCACGACGGTCGTTTCGGGGTTATACCTTCGAAGCATGCGTTTCGAGGCGGTTCACAAATGTCGAGGGAAGTAGTCGTTCTCGGGACGGTCGTAGAGGAAGTAGTGCTACACGGCGACGGTAGTGGAAGTAGTGGTACTCGCGGACTTCGGCGATGGTAGTCGTACACGTATCGACGAGGTACTTGACATTTCGGTCTGAAGTCGTTCGAGCGTCCGTATGGTCTTGCCGGTGGGGTACTTGGCGCTTGCGGTCCAACTCCGAGGTCATAGCCGTGTAGTCGAACTTGACGAAAACAGGTCTCGCTGGGGACTTGGCGCATCCATCAGGAACTTGGTGGTACTTGGCAAATTCCACGCCCGGTGGCCATTGGACTTGGCGTCAACAGCAACAGGGGCGTGATGCTGGGACTTGGCGCGATGCAGGAGGCTGGCGCAGCAACGGGGAGGTAGTTGAGGCGCTGGTCTCGGAGGTCGGGGCGGTACTGCGGTGGCGCTGCTGCCCCTGCTGACGGCGACGAAGTTTCTGCGACGGCGTGCGGGGTCGATGGAGAGGGGCTTGGCGCGGCGGCGGGAACCTGCCGGATCTGACAAGGAGTCGAACGAGGAGGTCGGGGAAGAGGCGATGCTCGACGCGGGGCTGCCGGATCTGGTGCAGCGGAGGTCACAGGCGAGGCGGAGGAAGGCGGGGCGCGGAGCTCCAGCTGCGTGTCCATGGCGATGCAGAGGACGGGGAGGCCGGGCGGTGCTCGGAGGAGAGGGGCGGCACGCGGCCATGGTAGGGAGGCGGCGAGCTTGGCGCGCCAGAGTTGGGGACAGGGCCCTGCCGGCGGGGTCCGGCCGGGAACGGGCAAGGGCGGCGGAGGCGACGGGCAAAAGGCGCTCGGGATCGAGCTCCTCTCGATCCAGAGCTTGGCTGCGGGCGCGGGACGGAGGAGGTGCGGCGCGGGGCAGGGGAAGAACGGGTGAGGGGGAGCTCTCCCGGTGGAGGCGACGAGGGGATCGGGCGCAGGGAGCTCCTCTCCCTGGCTCGATGCGTGCGTGTGGCGGCGGTGGTGGGAGGACGAGAGGGAGCGCGTGAGAGGATGGGATCGGTCTCCTGGCGGCTAGGGTTAGAGGGGTCAGCTGGGCCTTGGGCCGCAGTTACAGGAGACCCAAATGGTCGGCTGGGCTGGGCTGGAATCTCTCTCTACCTCACACACATGACAGAACAGAGAAAAAAGAAAGGAAGAAAAGGAAAGAAAGAAAAAGGTTAGAGAAGGGACTTGGGCATGGGGATTATTTTCCCGGACTCATAAAAATGAGCTTGATCCAAGAAAATAGAAGTGAGCGTGTGTGTGAAGACTGGATTCAAACTCGTTTAAATTAAATTCAAATGAGTTTGAATAAGAAGTGGGCATTTGAAAGGTCCAAAAAATGTTGAGATTTTTGGTGGAGCTCCGGAAGATGATGAAAGAATAAATGGCAAAGTTGGAGATCAAGAATTAAGACAACAAAGGCATTAGGATAATTTGTAAGTGTGTTTGCGGTAAATCCAAATAATTGGAATATTTACTATAGCTCTCTAAGTATCGAGAGGATATGTTTTAAAGAGAATCACCATGTGAATTCCCTCGATTTAAATGGATCGAAGATCCATGCCATTTATTTAGTTGAGTTGCAAAAGATTTATGAGATGATGGCATGATGACATGATGCAATGCAAAATTAAAAGGGCAGGCACAAATGAAAACACGGCGAAACCCGGAATATATGGAAGTCTTCTCGAGCATGGGTCTCGGGGCGTTACAATGTACTGTGGCATTCTAGGAACCAGGAGTACAGAGATCAGATTGTAATGAGCCATCCATATCATGGTAGTGAGTGGAAAAGCTTCAATGATAAACACAAAGAGTTTGCTGCTGACCCGAGAAACATTAGACTTGGCTTAGCTTCAGATGGATTTAACCCATTTGGCCACCAGAGCACCACATATAGCATGTGGTCAGTGCTTGTTATCCCTTACAACATGCCTCCAAATGTTTGCACCAAAGAATCAAACTACATGATGGCCTTGCTCATTCCAGGTCCAAAAAGTCCTGGAAAGGATTTTGATTTGTTCATGGAGCCTCTTATGGAGGAACTTCAACAGCTATGGAAGGGTGTTCTCACTCGAGACCTATATAGCAGCCCACCAGCTGATTTCTTTCTACGTATGTTATAATTTGGTGCATCCATGATTATCCGGCTTTGGGCACTATGTCAGGGAGAACGACACATGGTTACAATGCATGTGTTCGCTGTGACAGGAATCCGTTGTCATACGCAATACTTAGCAAGATCTGTTACATTGGACACCGTCGTTACCTTGCCAAGGACAAGCCGCATCCTAGAAAATACTGAAGACATGTGTTCAATGCAAAGCATGAAAACCGTGATGCGCCAAAGAGGCTCACCGCCGATGAGTTGCAAGTGGAATTAGAGAAGGTCAGGCATATTACACCAAGAAACCATCCTGGTAATGGTAGCGGGAAAAGGAAGCGTGGCAGGGTAGAAGAGAGATTATTGTTTACGTGCAGGTCCACTTTGTGGGACTTGGAGTATTGGAAAGATTTGGATCTGCGGCATAATATTGATGTGATGCACATTGAGAAAAATATATGTGACAGCATTATCGGCACACTTCTTAATATTGAAGGCAAGACGAAAGATACCTTAAAATCTAGGATTGATTTGACACACCTGGTTATCAGAAAGGATTTGCAGGTGCAAGATGAAGGTAAACCACGGGATATGGCACCAACTGTGTACGCCTTGGACAAGGTAAAAAGAAAAGAATTCTGCGAGGTCCTGTCACGTGTGAGATTCCCACGTGGATTTGCTTCCAACCCTGAAAGGAGAGTCAGTGCAGATGGAAACAAGGTACAAGGGTTGAAAACTCATGACTGCCACGTCCCACTTCAAAGGGTTTTACCTGTTATCCTTAGAGGATTGGGCCACCCTGACTTATACAGAGCAGTTGTAGAGTTGGGACAATTCTTCAGGGAACTCTGCAGTAGGAATATCAGGATAGATGCTTTGGAGTGTCTTAGAGACAAGATACCAACTATCCTATGTGACCTTGAGAAGATATATCCTCCAGCCTTCTTTGATGTGATGCTGCATTTGGTTGTTCATCTACCTGATGAGGCACTACTTAGAGGTCCAGTACAGTATGGCTGGATGTACCCTATTGAAAGGTGGCTAGGCACTTTCAAGGGCTATGTTAGGAACAGAGCTAGACCCGAGGGTTCCATTGCAGAGGCCTACATTGCTACAGAAGCGTTGACATTCTGCTCAAAATACATTGAAATAGCTGATCGTCTTAGCAAAGAGGTGGGTGAAGACAATCCCGGGCTCAATGTTTTCGATTATTCTGTTCGAGTTACAGGGAAGAGTCGACAAGAGGACAAACCTAAAGATTTGGACAAAATGGTTTGCTATGTGTTGAATAACTGTCCTGAGATACTACCTTATATCAAGTAAGTGCAGTACTGCAGCTTATACATCGTAATCTACTAAACTTGCAGCACATTCTTATACATTTAGATGTTTGACGCGATCACTATGTTGTGCAGCATCTACAAAGAGGAGTTACTACCGCAAAATCCAAGAAACATTGACAAACTGGTTATGGCAGGATTTGCGAAATGGTTCAAGAACCATGTAAGCTTTTGAAGTGCACTGTCAGTTTTTTTAATATATTGAGTACATAAGATGATCAGCTTGTCTATTTTCTAACCATAGGTTAAGAAGATGCGGGAGGATGGGCAGGAAGTTGATGATGCCCTTTACTCACTAGCAATGGGTCCTGATACTCGGGTAAGACATTATGAATCTTGCGTTGTTGGAGATGTGTGCTACAACACCCTTGCACGAGACGAAGGCAGGAAGACACAAAACAGTGTCATCATGAGCACGGATACGTATGACAAAGAGACAACTGAAATGTATGCTAACATAACAGACATTGTTCAATTGTAGTATATCTCAAGTTTCGAGGATCATCGGTGTGTGGTTCTGTTGTGCTGTCGTTGGTATAACCTGTTTTCCAGGATCGCAGAACCCAGAGCTGATGATTATTTCAAATCCATCAATGTCAAGGCGGCATACCAGACCAACGAGCCTTTTATTTTGGAAAATCAAGCAACACAGATATTTTTCTTGGAAGACACATTTGCCTGTAGTGATGACTGGAGAGTATTGCAAAGGTTTGAGCAGAGGAATTCATTTAATGAAGTTGCACAACAAGATGATGCTTACACTGCTCCTGATGTACAAGATAACATAGATGTTCCTAATATTTTTGAGAACCATCACGTCAATGACGCCGGCGAAAAGATTGCTTGTCGTGTTGTGGACATACAAGAGTTGATCTAGAAGAAGCCAATGTTCGAGGATGCTACCTCTTGAGCTTGCGTTGGTTTTCCCCGAAGAGGAGAGGATGATGCAGCAGAGTAGCGTAAGTATTTCCCTCAGTTTTTGAGAACCAAGGTATCAATCTAGTAGGAGGCCATGCTCAAGTCCCTCGTACCTGCACAAATCGATAGCAACTCATAACCAACGCGATTAGGGGTTGTCAATCCCTTTACGGTCACTTACGAGAGTGAGATCTGATAGAGATAATATTTTTGGTATTTTTGGTACAAAGATGCAAAGTGAAAAGTAAAAGGCAAAGTAAAAAGCAAAACAAGATTAAAGTGATGGAGATTGATATGATGAGAATAGACCCGGGGGCCATAGGTTTCACTAGTGGCTTCTCTCAAGAGCATAAGTTTTCTATGGTGGGTGAACAAATTACTGTTGAGCAATTGACAGAATTGAGCATAGTTATGAGAATATCTAGGCATGATCATGTATATAGGCATCACGTCCGTGACAAGTAGATCGAAATGATTATGCATCTACTACTATTACTCCACTCATCGACCGCTATCCAGCATGCATCTAGAGTATTAAGTTAAAAACAGAGTAACGCTTTAAGCAAGATGACATGATGTAGAGAGATAAATTCATGCAATATGAAATAAACCCTATCTTGTTATCCTCGATGGCAATGATACAATACGTGCCTTGTTGCCCCTTCTGTCACTGGGAAAGGACACCGCAAGATCGAACCCAAAGCTAAGCACTTCTCCCATGGCAAGAACTACCAATCTAGTCGGCTAAACCAAACGGATAATTTGAAGAGACTTGCAAAGATAACCAATCATACATAAAAGAATTCAGAGAACATTCAAATATTATTCATAGATAGACTTGATCATAAACCCACAATTCATCGGCCTCAACAAACACACCGCAAAAATAAGAAGATTACATCGAATAGATCTGCACAAGAGAGGGGGAGAACATTGTATTGAGATCCAAAAAGAGAGAAGAAGCCATCTAGCTAATAACTATGGACCCGAAGGTCTGAGGTAAACTACTCACACTTCATCGGAGAGGCTATGATGATGTACAAGCCCTCCGTGATGACGGCCCTCTCCGGCGGAGCTCCGGAACAGGCCCCAAGATGGGATCTCGTGGATAGAGAAAGTTGCGGTGGTGGAATTAGGTTTGTCGGTGGAGCATCGGTGGGCCCACCAGGGTGGGGGCGCGCCTGGGGGTGTAGGGCACGCCCCCCTACCTCGTGCCCACCTCGAAGCTTCCTTGGCGTAGGGTCCAAGTCTCCTGGGTCATATTCGGGAAGAAAATCACGTTCCAGAAAGGATTATCCTGTTTGGACTCCGTTTGATATTCCGTTTCTTCGAAACACTAAAACAGACAAAAAAAACAGCAATTCTGGGTTGGGCCTTCGGTTAATAGGTTAGTCCCAAAAATAATAAAAAAGTGGAAAATAAAGCCCAATATAGTCCAAAACAGTAGATAATATAGCATGGAGCAATCAAAAATTATAGATATGTTGGAGACGTATCAGGCATCCCCAAGCTTAATTCCTGCTCGTCCTTGAGTAGGTAAATGATAAAAAGAGAATTTTTGATGCGGAGTGCTACTTGGCATAATTTCAATGCAAAATTTCTTAATTGTGGTATGAATATTCAAATTCGAAAGATTCAAGACAAAAGTTCATATTGACATAAAAATAACAATACTTCAAGCATACTAATAAAGCAATTATGTCTTCTCAAAATAACATGGCCAAAGAAAGTTATCCCTACAAATTCATATAGTCTGGCTATGCTCCATCTTCAACACACAAAGTATTTAAATCATGCACAACCCCGATGACAAGCCAAGCAATTGTTTCATACTTTAACATTTTCAAAACTTATTCAACCTTCACGCAATATATGAGCGTGAGCCATGGATATAGCACTATATGTGGAATAGAACGGTGGTTGTGGAGAAGAAAAAAAGAGGGGAAGATAGTCTCACATCAACTAGGCGTATCAACGGGCTGTGGAGATGCCCATTAATAGATATCAATGTGAGTGAGTAGGGATTGCCATGCAACGGATGCACTAGAGCTATAAGTATATGAAAGCTCAACAAAAGAAACTAAGTGGTGTGCATCCAACTCGCTTGCTCATGAAAACCTAGGGCATTTTGAGGAAGCCCATCATTGGAATATACAAGCCAAGTTCTATAATGAAAAATTCCCACTAGTATATGAAAGTGACAACATAGGAGACTCTCTATCATGAAGATCTTGGTGCTACTTTGAAGCACAAGTGTGGTAAAAGGATAGTAACATTGTCCCATCTCTCTTTTTCTCTCATTTTTTTATTTGGGCCTTTTCTCTCTTTTTTATGGCCTAATTTTTTTCGTCCGGAGTCTCATCCCGACTTGTGGGGGAATCCTAGTCTCCATCACTCTTTCCTCACTTGGGACAATGCTCTAAAAAATGATGATCATCACACTTTTATTTTTCTTATAACTCAACAATTACAACTCGATACTTAGAACAAGATATGACTCTATATGAATGCCTCCGGCGGGGTACCAGGATATGCAATGAATCAAGAGTGACATGTATGAAAGAATTATGAATGGTGGCTTTGCCACAAATACGATGTCAACTACATGATCATGCTAGCAATATGACAATGATGGAGCGTGTCATAATAAACGGAACGGTGGAAAAGTTGCATGGCAATATATCTCGGAATGGCTATGGAAATGCCATGATAGGTAGGTATGGTGGCTGTTTTGAGGAAGATATATGGTGGGTGTATGATACCGGCGAAAAGTGCGCAGTATTAGAGAGGCTAGCAATGGTGGAAGGATGGGAAAAAGTGTGTATAATCCATGGACTCAACATTAGTCATAAAGAACTCATATACTTATTGCAAAAATCTAGAAGTTATCAAAGCAAAGTATTACGCGCATGCTCCTAGGGGGATAGATTGGTAGGAAAAGACCATCGCTCGTCCCCGACCGCCACTCATAAGGAGGACAATCAAATAAACACTTCATGCTCCGACTTCGTTACATAACGGTTCACCATACGTGCATGCTACAGGAATCACAAACTTCAACGAAAGTATTCTTTAAATTCACAACTACTTCCACTAGCATGACTCTAATATTATCACCTCCATATCTCAAAACAATTATCATGCTTCAATCTTTTCTTAGTATTCAATGCACTCAAAAGAAAATTCCACAAATCATGAATACCAGGCAAGTTATTATTAAGAAAATTACCATGCTATTATGACTCTCAAAATAATTTAAGTGAAGCATGAGAGATCAATAGTTTCTTTAAAACAAACCGCCACCGTGCTCTAAAAGATCTAAGTGAAGCACATGGATCAAAATTATAACGCTCAAAAGATATAAGTGAAGCACATAGAGCAAAACTACATAGCTCAAAAGATATAAGTGAAGCACATAGAGTATTCTATTAAATTCCAATTTATGTATGGCTCTCTCAAAAGGTGTGTACAGCAAGGATGATTGTGGCACACTAATAAACAAAGACACAAATAATACAAGATGCTCCAAGCAAAACACATATCATGTTGATGAATAAAAATATAGCTCCAAGTAGATTACCGATGGAAGTGGACGAAAGAGGGGATGCCTTCCGGGGCATCCCCAAGCTTTGAATTTTTGGTGTCCTTGGATTATCTTGGGGTGCCATGGGCATACCCAGCTTAGGCTCTTGCCCCTCCTTGTTCCATAATCCATCAAAAGAATTCACCCAAAACTTGAAAACTTCACAACACAAAACTCAATAGAAATCTCGTGAGCTCCGTTAGAGAAAGAAAACAAAAGACTACTTCAAGGTACTGTAATGAACTCATTATTTATTTATATTGGTGTTAAACCTACTGTATTCCAGCTTCTCTATGGATTATAAACTATTTTACTAACCATAGATTCATCAAAATAAGCAAACAACACACGAAAAACAGAATCTGTCAAAAACAGAACAGTCTGTAGTAATCTGTAACTAACGCAAACTTCTGGAACTCCAAAATATCTACCAAAATTAGACGGCCTAGAAAATTTGTTTATTGATCAGTAGCAATTGGAATCAGTATTTTATCACGTTCTGATGATTTTTAATAATTCGGTCACTGAACACAAAGTTTCTGGAAATTACAGCAAGATCAAATAACTATCATCCAAGAAGATCCAATAGGTCTAGCTTGGCACAAACACTAATTAAAACACAAAACCACATCCAAACAGAAGGTAGATGGTTATTTATTCCCTAACAGAAGAAAAACACAAAAAACTAAAAATAAAATTGGGTTGGTTTTCCCCGAAGGTAGACAGAAGGTAGACTCCCCGGCAACGACGCCAGAAATTCTTCTTGCTACCTCTTGAGCTTGCGTTGGTTTTCCCCGAAGAGGAGAGGATGATGCAGCAGAGTAGCGTAAGTATTTCCCTCGGTTTTTTAGAACCAAGGTATCAATCCAGTAGGAGGCCACCTCAAGTCCCTCGTACCTGCACAAATCGATAGCAACTCGCAACCAACGCGATTAGGGGTTGTCAATCCCTTCACGGTCACTTACGAGAGTGAGATCTGATAGAGATAATATTTTTGGTATTTTTGGTATAAAGATGCAAAGTTAAAAGTAAAAGGCAAAGTAAAAAAGCAAAACAAGATCAAAGTGATGGAGATTGATATGATGAGAATACACCCGGGGGCCATAGGTTTCACTAGTGGCTTCTCTCAAGAGCATAAGTTTTCTACGGTGGGTGAACAAATTACTGTTGAGCAATTGACAAAATTGAGCATAGTTATGAGAATATCTAGGAATGATCATGTATATAGGCATCACGTCCGTGACAAGTAGATCGAAACGATTCTGCATCTACTACTATTACTCCAGTCATCGACCGCTATCCAACATGCATCTAGAGTATTAAGTTAAAAACAGAGTAACGCTTTAAGCAAGATGACATGATGTAGAGAGATAAATTCATGCAATATGAAATAAACCCCATCTTGTAATCCTCGATGGCAACGATACAATACGTGCCTTGCTGCCCCTTCTTTCACTGGGAAAGGACACCGCAAGATCGAACCCAAAGCTAAGCACTTCTCCCATGGCAAGAACTACCAATCTAGTCGGCCAAACCAAACGGATAATTCGAAGAGACTTGCAAAGATAACCAATCATACATAAAAGAATTCAGAGAAGATTCAAATATTATTCATAGATAGACTTTATCACAAACCCATAATTCATCGGTCTCAACAAACACACCGCAAAAAGAAGATTACATCGAATAGATCTCCACAAGAGAGGGGGGGACATTGTATTGAGATCCAAAAAGAGAGAAGAAGCCATCTAGCTAATAACTATGGACCCGAAGGTCTGAGGTAAACTACTCACACTTCATCGGAGAGGCTATGATGATGTAGAAGCCCTCCGTGACAACGGTCCTCTCCGACGGAGCTCCGAAACAGGCCCCAAGATGGGATCTCATGGATACAGAAAGTTGCGGCGGTGGAATTAGGTTTTTGGCTCCTGTTCTGATCGTTTGGGGGTACGTGGATATACATAGGAGGAAGAAGTACGTCGGTGGAGCCTCAGTGGGCCCACGAGGGTGGGGGGCACGCCTGGGGGTGTAGGGTGCGCCCCCCTACCTCGTCCCCAACTCGAAGCTTCCTTGCGTAGGGTCCAAGTCTCCTGGGTCATATTCGGGAAGAAAATCACGTTCCATAAAGGATTATTCTGTTTGGACTCCGTTTGATATTCCGTTTCTTCGAAACACTAAAATAGGCAAAAAAAACAGCAATTCTGGGCTGGGCCTCCGGTTAATAGGTTAGTCCCAAGAATAATAAAAAAGTGGAAAATAAAGCCCAATATAGTTCAAAACAGTAGATAATATAGCATGGAGCAATCAAAAATTATAGATACGTTGGAGACGTATCCGAGGACGTTGAGGACGAAGAAGAAGATGACACCGTGGGGAATTATGATTCAGACTGATACACATGGCGAAGATGTTGACACTGCTGCTACAGATGATGATTACATTGCTTTTGTCGTATTTGTCTGTCAGAAGACATTTTTTTATCTACTATGTGAAATTGTGTTTGCTATGACAACTGAAACCTGATGAACATGTTGTTTAGTATTTTGCTGTGAGAACATCACTAGTTATGTATGATGATTTGTGTTTGGTGATTGTATGACAACTAAAACATGATGACATTGTTGTTTAGTTGTACTCATATTTGGCTGTGAAACTTGAATTTGATGACATAGTTTGCTGTTGGACTGCAATTTGCTCGACGTCTTCGAATGAGAACAAAGCTGACCCGACAGGGCCTCTGCTATTTATTTATTCATATGAGCAAAAGGGGATACCCCCTGATTTCCATTAATAGAAATCATTAGATGTTCACAACACTACGCCCAGCCTGCTACACAGGTTTCATTCATTACTAGTTTCAGCGAAGTGCTCATGTCGTAGCCACTGAATACATCACGAGTGCTACATACACTGCAAATAAAGAAACAATCATCCTACAAAGCACATCGATTTTTCCCATTATCTTCACAAGATCTTTCATCTCCTCATTGTTGTCAAGGTCATTCAGCAGCTGTTGCTTGGCCATGATCAGAGGAACTGCATCTTTAACCTTCTGCTATGCATCTTCCTCTTCTGCCGTTCCTTCAGTTACTTGTCCAACACCCCAACCTGCTAGTATTGGGATTCCTCGGCTAACCAAATAATCAGCGTAGTTGCATTCCCCCACATCAGCAACTTCCCAGAAATACAAATCAGAATCTTCGCTTTTCTGCACGAATCAAATTGGAAGATCATCAACCAAACTATTAAAATAATCAGCAACTGAAAGCAGCAGAACAACACTTAAACATATTATTACCCCATGATTCGGGCATTTGTAGAAGACTCGGCCAGGGTTGCGGATTGTGGTTGAGACGCGACGAATGACTCTGCGTGATTTGCAATAGTGGCACCACACCAACGGCAGCGGTTTGCGATGAGCAATCGGCTGCGGTGCGTGTGACGGCGGGGGTGTGATGAGACCCACAGGCGATGGTACGGGTGGCGACGTGGCGCATATCTGGTTGTTGCCTGTTGAAGAGCAGGTGGACGAGCAGCCAGCGGACATGGTTGTTGCGGCCAGAGCTTCTGATGCTAGGCAGAGTAAGTAGAGAAGAGGAGAAGCCAACGTTGGATATGTCAGTTTCATTACTTGCAGAGTAGCATAGCACCATATATAGTCATAGTCTAGGTTTGGATTCGAACCAGCTACAGCTACTGGTACACTAGCTTGTTCTGTACGCCTTCCCAAGTCTTTGATTTTCTTTCCCTTTTTTGCAAGGAAGGTAGGAGGACAAAATTGAGAGTTCCTGGGACTCGAACCCAAGACCCGTGGCCCGTCTAGCCCGGGCTTTTATTTCATATGTTTAGCACATGACCAGCCCAGTTTGTTTTTTCCTTTCTGAAAATGGCTAGCCAGCTATTTTGTTTTTTGCAGAATAACCGACGTAGGCCTACTTGCTTTTCTACGCCCTACTGGGCCGGAAATCTTTCAAGACGAGGAGGGATGCATTTTTCCCAGAAAATGGGCTATAAGTAATAAGAAATGCGCTATAAGTAATAATAAATGGGCTGTAAAATGAAAAAATACAGCAAAGAGGCAATTAGTTCCAAAATACTGTTTTCTTTCGGATTTTAATATTTTAAATTTCATTGTTTTTGTGCGGGTAAAATTTCATTGAATTTAAATTAAGGTATATTTAGATTTAAAATTAATTTGAATCTGGCTAGAAATTTCGGGTTGTATGCTGTTTGGGACAGATTTGGAGTCTGACTTGTGGGTCTACTAGGTTGGCGTGTACTTTGGCTTTGTCAACTTAGTCCACAAACGATTCTAGCAGCAGTGACCGTTGGATGTTATTCCAACGGTCGTGCTGCTTCTTCAATATCTGATCTTCTTGCTCCAGCCGCCCAAACCAGCTCCAGCGGGACTGCCTGCTCCCGCCTCCCATGGGCGGCCGTGCTGCCGCACAGGCCGCACCGCCCCACCCTACTTCATTGCTGGCCAGGCCATTCCTCTACTCACCCACACCTCCTGTTATTTTCCGGCGACGGTAGCCGGACCCGTAAACCCTCGGACTCCCCACCGCGTGGGCAACCATTGTCGAGTCTTCCCCGGCTCCGTGTCGTTCCCTTCCTAGGCCTCGTCGTCGTCCACCGCCATGGTGCTCTCGGCGCGGCCTGGTCAACATGGTCAACGAACGACATACATCGGCCGTGGACTATACGCGCAAAATAATGATTCCTCCACCTGACAGCTGGGACCCACCGGAAGGGCCTCTGTATTTCGCGAAAAAAACGTTCCCCCCGCTGACATGTCGGATCCACCAGCTATATCTTCGCACGCAAGGAAGTGCCTCCTTATTACGCACAAAAAAATGAATACCCCCTGCTAGCTGGTGTCGGATTTCGGGTTCCGACACACCCTTGAGGTTCGAACACTGGGGTGCGCGCGGCGATCTCTCCCCTACTGATCTACGTCCGATCCTCTCGTGCGAACTGAGATGAAAACGATGAACAACATAAGGGACATGGGGTTTATACTGGTTCGGGCCACCGTTGTGGTGTAATACCCTACTCCAGTGTGTGGTGTGGTGGATTGCCTCAGGGGCTGATGATGAACAGTACAAAGGAAGAACAACCTCGCGAGAGGTGTTCTTGAGCTGGTGCGGTTGTTCTACTTAGCCTATACTGGGTTTCACCTTGCTCTGCTCTCCCTTTTTCCCTTCGCTTCTACTCTGGGGTGGCTAGCTCTATTTATAGAGGCCCTGGGCCTCTCCCCGAAATAATGAGCGGGAAGGGCACCAACAATTGGCCATTTTGAAAGGGAACATCTAGTACAAGTTATCCTGACCAAAGGTGGTCTTCGGCTGCCAAAAGCTCTGGTGGTGACGCCGTCTTGGGCTCCACGGTGACCTCCGTCCGGCCGCCCGGCTGGTCTTGGTCTCGTTGCACTGGAATGGTAACCTTTGCATGATACCTTGGCCTGAGCTTGCCTCCTTTGCACCAAAGGGGAAACAAGGACTCTGCGCAGGCCAGCGCCCGCCTGGCGCCCGCCTGGCCTTGATCGTCATGGCTTGCGTCACTGGATCCTCGCGAGGTCCCCTTGCATTGATCTCTGCGCCTCCTCGCGAGCCTGCCTGATGAGGCCGCTCCTGAGGAAGCTCTCTGTCGTCCGCCCTGCGAGGCTTGGCCCCTCGCGAGGGTCTTGAGCTTGTGTCGATGAAGATGGGCCACGCTGGGCCCCACTTGAGCCACGCCGCATGACGCAGGCAGGCAAGTCTGGGGACCCCCGTTCCCAGAATGCCGACGGTAGCCCCCGGGCCCAAGGCGCGCGCGGGCTTGGCTTAGCAAAGAAGCGAAGGGGCAAGCACGAAGCGCCGCGGGCCCTAACAGCCTGTGGCCTTGGGCGCCGGGTGGCGGTTGATTGGACGTGGGCGTCTACGCTTCCCCATGATGCCTCGGCGAATGCACGACTTGACAAGTCCCTGCATGCAGAGATACGGGTCATGATTACCTGTGATCGTGGTGCTCAGCGGTTGGTCTTCTCCGGTTATAACTACGGGGCTGCGTGAGCTCCCCCAGTTCGCCCCTTTCTGCTTCTCCTCCTCTTCTCCTTGGCCACTTGCCGTTCTCATGGCTCCGAAGAGGTTCTCAGCCGCAGAGAAGGGAAAGGCCTGCCAAGCAGGGCCCGACTTCTCCCCGGCCAAGCGCGGCCGGGGTCGCCCTCGCAAGCATCCTGCGGCCACGGAGGCAGTTCCCTACGTGGTGGTGAGCGCTCGGCTGCCGAGGGGAGGCATGCCGTGACTGCGCGGCCCACCCCACCCCCAGGCTGCGCTTTCGCTCGGCGGAGGTGCTGCCGGAGTTCGTTGTGTGGTCGGCTGACCCGACCAACACCTGGCTCCAGCTCCCCCGCTTCTTCATTGGTGAGCTGTCGGCCAGCGCCCGGTGCGGCTTCTGGCTCCAGGCTGATGGTTGCTGCAGCAGGGCCTTCTGGGCTTCGCTGGAGGTCTCCCCTTCTGGAAAAGGGGCCCTGACTCGTGGTTGGCAAACATTTGCCCACGCACGCGGCCTGAGTCAGCGGTGCACCCTGCACTTCATGTTTGACGGCGATGCCACCCTCTACGTGAGGGTGTTTGGAGAAGATGGTCGCCGCGCGGGGTGCTGCCCTGAAGATGGTGACCGCGGCCTCCTGCCCAGCCCCGGCACCGACGAGGATGAAGAAGGCGCCAGGCGTGCTGGTGGCGATGCCCGGGGCTCGCCAAGTTTCGGCGACTCTCCCTAAGGCAGCAGCTCCTCCAGCGGTGGCCGCAACCAGCCCCCGCGCCGTCGCGCCCGCCATGGTGAAGGCAGCGGGTCCACCCGCCGCCTCGCCCCGGTGAAGCGAGAGGGGGCGTCCGCCTGAGCCCCATGAGCAGCCCGAGCCTTTGCTGTAGGTCGGTGTAGGACAGGTCGTGTCCATTTTGTTTCCTTCCTTTCCTGCGTAATAAGAAGGTAGTACAGGGCCCCGTGGGGGCGTATTAGAACTGTTGCTGTCAACTATCGCGTTGCTTTTGCCATTTCCGCGCTATGTTTCTGTGATGCGTGCCCATGTGTGGGAGTCATTTGAGTTTGGTGGAGCTTGATGCGGCCCTTGCCTCCCGAGGCTGAGGCCCCGCCGTGAGCTTCATGCCCTGCAAAGATTAGTTAGAGGGGCAACCTTTGATCCCGGCAGCGGGGGCGATCAGCCCAGGTCCTGCGTTCACGTCGCGATACTCGTGAGGCATGGACTAGGAGGGGTACTCCCGCAGAGGACTCAGGCAGGAAAACTCCAGACGATCGGGGCAGAAGACGCTCGCGAGGGCGCCCGTGATCATCCCTCACGAGACTTGTGCGAGAGAAAACGAGGCGAGTAGATGAAAAAGACAGAGAGCCACAAGCCAGGAACGCCAACAACTCCAATAAGACTTCAAACGGGAATAAACGCACCAACTGCAGAAAGCAAATGAAAAAGCCGCGTCCGGCACCTATTCTAGTCTTTGACGTCTTCTCACCAGCGCGGAGCTAAGTGCTGCCACTGGGCATGGGCGGGAGCCCCCGAGGCCCAAGGGCAACACTCCGGAGACTCCGGGGCATGTACAGCCCCACTCATTATTGCGTGAGAGTATCACGGGCGGCGAGCTTCACAGGCGTTTGCCTTCTTCACAGGCACCGGGCCTTTTCCAAAACGCGATAGCTTCACAGGCACCGGGCCTTTCCCAAAACGCGATAGCTTCACAGGCATTGGCCTTCTTCACAGGCACCGGGCCTTTCCCAAAACGCGATAGCTTCACAGGCATTGGCCTTCTTCACAGGCACCGGGCCTTTCCCAAAACGCGATAGCTTCACAGGCATTGGCCTTCTTCACAGGCACCGGGCCTTTCCTAGGCGCTAGGCCTCGCTCAAGGGTAGAACTTTCGGAGATGTTGAATGTTCCACGCGTTCTGGATGGGTGATCCCTCTGGAGTCTCCAAGCGCGCGGAGCCAGGCCTGGAAACATGAACAACCTTGAACGGGCCCTCCCACATGGGAGAGAGCTTGTGCAGCCCCTCCCTGGAGAGAACCTGTCTGAGCACGAGATCCCCTACCTCGAGGGTCCTGGGGCGGATGTTGCGGCAGTGGTATCGTTGTAGCGCCTGTTGATACCTTGCCGCTCGCAGTGCGGCTTCTCGACGGCGTTCCTCCCCCAGCACGAGATCCGTCCCCCGCATGGCGTCCTGCTGAGCCTCGTCGAACGCCAGGACCCGTGCGGAGCGACGCCTGACCTCGTGAGGGAGAACAGCCTCTGCTCCGTAGACGAGGAAGAACGGGGTCTCGCCAGTCGGCTTG
Organism: Aegilops umbellulata; assembly: GCA_032464435.1. NCBI lineage: Eukaryota > Viridiplantae > Streptophyta > Magnoliopsida > Poales > Poaceae > Aegilops > Aegilops umbellulata. Next base: position 344,812,591 of record CP136055.1, on the reverse strand, counting down.
GTCGCTGTCGTGCGGATGGACCACAGCACGGACTGGAGTTCGTCGTACCAGCCCCTGCCACTGGCCTCCAGCTTCTTCTTGAAGGTCCTGGCTTTGAGGGGCCTCAGGACCTCCGCGTTGGCTCGCTCAGCCTAGCCATTGCTCCGGGGGTGTGCTACCAAAGCGTAGCATATCTGCGTTCCAAGGTTAGCACAGTACGTTTTGAAGAGATTACTGGTGAATTGTGAACCGTTGTCAGTGATGATGCGGTTAGGCACCCCAAACCGGCTCACGAGGCCCTTGATGAAATTGACTGCCGAGCTTGCCGGGATTGTGCGAACAGCTTCCACCTTGGCGCACTTGGTGAACTTGTCCACAACGACGTAGAGGTAGCGATAGCCCCCTGGTGCCCGAGGGAACGGGCCCAGAATGTCCAACCCCCAAACTGCGAACGGCCATGAGAGGGGTATGGTCTGTAGACCTCCCGCAGGCTGATGGATCTGTTTAGCATGAAACTGGCAGGCCTCTCAAGCCTTCACCAGCTCAACGGCGTCGTTGAGCGCTGTGGGCCAGTAGAACCCGCTGCAGAACGCCTTGCCGACAAGGGTTCGTGACGACGAGTGGTGCCCACAGTCTCCGCCGTGTATGTCCGCCAGCAGCTCCTTTCCTTGCTCCCTGGAGATGCAATGCAGGGACACGTCGTTTGGCCGCTTCCTGTACAGCTCGCCGTCCTGAATGCAATAAGTCGTGGCCTGCCGTGCTACACGCTCCGCCTCCTCCTCTTACTCCGGCAGAATCCCTTGCATCAGGTAGCCCTTGAGCTCCGGGATCCAGCATGCCTCCTGAGGCTCCAACGCCAGGAGCAGGCGCACTCCTGAGGCCGGGCCGCAGACCGGAGCTCCCGAGGTAGGTGGCTGAGGAGGCTCCACTCTTGGTTGCGCTGTTCCTGATAGCAACGACACCGCCGAGGGCTTGAAGAGCCGCTCCTCGAAGACGCCAGGCTCCTGCGGCAGCCGCCTAGACGCCCTCTTGGCAATGTCGTCAGCCTCCTGATTGGTGCCGCGAGGCACATGCTGCAACTCCAGCCCCCAGAACTGTTTCTCCATCCTGCAAACTTCAGCGAGGTAGGCCTCCATGTGCTCGTCCTTCGGCTCGTATACCTTGTTGGAGAAGTTGACGAGGAGCTGTGAATTTCCCTTGATGGTGAGGCGCTTTACCCCTAGGGCGATCGCAGCTTTCAAGCCCGCTATCAGGCCTTCGTACTCTGCTATGTTGTTGGAGACCTTCTCTCCGTGCTGGAAGCAGAGCTGCACGGCATAGTAGAGTTTGTCCTGGGTGGGGGATACGAGTACTGCACCAGCTCCCGCGCCGTGCCGGGAGAATGCCCCATCGAAGTACATGACCCAGCCGTCTGGCGCTTCGCTTCCTAGGGAGAGTGACCGGTCTTCACCTGCCTCGAGACCCGGCGCTTCTGTCCATTCTACCATGAAATCTGCCAGTGCGGCTCCCTTGATGACTCTGGTCGTACTGAATTCCAGCTGAAATGCTTGCAGTTCGATGTTCCACTCCGCGACCCTTCCAGCTGAGTTGGGGCTCCTGAGTACCCTTTCCAAGGGGTATGCGGAGACGACCTTGATGGGATGGCCCTGGAAGTAGTGCCGCAATTTGCGCGAGGCCACCAATAGCGCGAGGAGGAGCTTTTGAGGCATGGGGAACCGCGCCCTTGCATCCCGCAGCACCGTGCTGACGAAGTACACGGGATGCTCGACGAGATTGAGGGTGTCTGTGCAGCGTGCGTTCTCCAGTGGTCAGGGTGCCTCCTGAGGCGATGGAGCCCCCAGCGCTTGGTCGTCTGAAGAGGCCTCTCCTCCCCCAGGTACATCCTCCTGGCGCGGCCATTCCTCTCCGGCTGCGGTTGTGGTCCTCGCGAGGCCCTCCTGGCCTTGCTCTGCCTCGGTCTGGGCGGCTGATGTGGCCCCTACTCGGTGCTCTTCCCTGATCTCCACCAATGCTGCGCTAGCGGAGTAAGGGATGGCCGCGAGGTAGAGCACCAAGGGCTCCTGAGGGTGTGGTGCCACCATCACTGGTGGGCTGGTGAGGTACCTCTTGAGATCCTGGAACGCCTTGTCGGCCTCTTCAGTCCATTCGAAGGGGCCCTTCTTCTTCATCAGCTTGAAGAAGGGCAGTGCTCGTTCCCCTAGATTGGAGATGAAGCGCCCCAACGCAGTCACACGCCCAGTGAGCTTCTGCATTTCCCTGAGGGTTGTTGGCGGGCTCATGTCCTCGACCGCCTTGACCTTCTCTGGGTTGGCCTCGATGCCCCTATGGGACACGAGGAAACCCAGGAGCTTGCCGGAGGGGACTCCGAACACGCACTTCTCCGGGTTGAGTCATAGATCCACTTCGTTGAGGCTCGCAAAGGTTTCCTCCAGGTCCTGAATCAGGGTTTTTGCCTCCCGAGACTTCACGATGATGTCATCGACATAAGCCTTCGCATTCCTCCCGAGCTGCCGGCCTAAGGCGATGTGCATCAGCCGCTGAAAGGTTGCGCTTGTGTTGCGCAACCCAAATGGCATGCACGTATAGCAGTATACCCCGCACGGGGTTAGGAAGGCCGTCCTCTCCATGTCTTCCACCGCCATCTTGATCTGATGATAGCCTGAGAAGGCATCTAGAAAGCACAACAGGTCACATTCTGCGGTGGAGTCGACGATCTGGTCAATGCGGGGGAGCGGAAATTGGTCCTGCGGGCAGGCTTTCTTGAGGTTGGTGAAGTCGACACACATGCGCTCCTTCCCCCCTTCTTTGGCACTACAACAGGATTAGCCAGCCAATCGGGGTAGCGGACCTCGCGGATAACCCCTGCCGCTTCCAGTTTCCGGGTCTCTTGAATGATGAAAGCCTGTTTCTCAGTGGACTGCCTCCTTGCCTTCTGCTTCACAGGGCGTACGTTGGGGCACACGTTGAGGTGATGCTCGATCACATCTCTCGGGACTCCTGCTAACTGATCAGGTTCCCATGCGAACACCTTCTTGTTCACGCGCAGGAATCTGATCAGGGCCTCCTCCTGCTCGGGCTTGAGATTGGCCCCTATAGTGAAGGTGGCGTCGGTGGACCCATCCTCGTCAACCAGTACTTGCTTGGTTTTCGCCTTGTCCTGGGTGAATAGCTGCTTCTTTTTAGCTGGCGCAGCCCCCTTGGGCTCGAGGGCGTCGGTGCTGGCGGGTTGTGCCGCCGCGGTAGCCCTGAAGGCCAGTCGGAGCACCTGCGGCGTGTCCTTTGTATCCCCCGGCATGGTAAGGACGCCGCTGCTCCCGGGCATCTTCATGAGGTTGTACGCCGGGTGAGTCGCCGCCATGAACCGGGCCAAGGTCGGGTAGCCGAGGATGGCGTTGTATGGGAGGCTGATGGGGGCGATGTCGAAGTCGATCAGCTCCGTGCGGAAGTTGTCGTAGGTGCCGAAGGTCACCGGGAGGCGGATCTGCCCCAAGGAGGCGGTGGAGCCGGCTCCGACGCCTGTGAAGGGCCTGCTGGGTTGGAGCCGCTCTGGTGGTACTTGCAGGAGGTTGAAGGCCTCCACCTAGAGCATGTTGAGGCCGGCGCCACCGTTGATGAGGGTTCTGGTGACAGCCACTTGGCAGATGGTGGGGGTGCACAGCATCGGGAGCGCGCCCGAGCCGGAAGGGTTGAAGGAGAGGTCACCCGAGTCGAAAATTAGATCAGCCTCGGGCGCCGCCCAGCCCGGGGGATCTTCTTGACGCGTGGAGGCTGCGCTGATCTGGCGGGTGAATGGCTTGACGTGGTGGCTCGAGGGTGGCGCTTGGGAGCCTCCCAGGAGGGCCGCGACCACGGGCGGCACTGGCGCGGCGAAACGGGCGAGGAAGAGGCCGCGCAGCTCTTCCCAAGAGGTCACGGAAGCCGTCGGTAGGTGGAAGAGCCACATGCGCGGGACACCGGTGAGGGCCATGGGTAGCCAGTTGGCCATTACCCGGTCGTCGCCCCCGGCTCTGAGGATGGCCTCCTTGTACGCCAGCAGGAAAACCAGCGGGTCTGCCGCGCCGTCATAGCGCGGCGGCATCTCGGGCTTGAACTTGTGCGACCATTGCACCTGCCGCAGGGTGGGGCCAAGGCCGGGAGCCCCCTGGCCCCTACGCTGACGTCTGCTACCGGGGCCGACAGCGCGTCGTCTGCTATGGGTGCGGAGCGCAGTGTTGACGAAGAGCGGGTCATCGGAAGGAATGAAGGATTCCGGCGCACCCCTACCTGGCGCGCCAAATGTCGGATTTCGGGTTCCGGCAGACCCTTGAGGTTCGAACACTGGGGTGCGCGCGGAGATCTCTCCCCTACCGATCTACCTCCGATCCTCTCGTGCGAACTGAGATGAAAATGATGAACAACACAAGGAACACAGGGTTTATACTGGTTCGGGCCACCGTTGTGGTGTAATACCCTACTCCAGTGTGTGGTGTGGTGGATTGCCTCAGGGGCTGATGATGAACAGTACAAAGGAAGAACAACCTCGCGAGAGGTGTTCTTGAGCTGGTGCGGTTGTTCTACTTAGCCTATACTGGGTTTCACCTTGCTCTTCTCTCCCCTTTCCCTTCGCTTCTACTCTGGGGTGGCTAGCTCTATTTATAGAGGCCCTGGGCCTCTCCCCAAAATAATGAGCGGGAAGGGCGCCAACAATTGGCCTTTTTAAGGGGAACATCTAGTACAAGTTATCCTGACCAAAGGTGGTCTTCGGCTGCCAAAAGCTCTGGTGGTGACGCCGTCTTGGGCTCCACGGTGACCTCCGTCCGGCCGCCCGGCTGGTCTTGGTCTCGTTGCACTGGAATGGTAACCTTTGTCTGATACCTTGGCCTGAGCTTGCCTCCTTTGCACCGAAGGGGAAACAAGGACTCTGCACAGGCCGGCGCCCGCCTGGCCTTGATCGTCATGGCTTGTGTCACTGGATCCTTGCGAGATCCCCTTGCATTGATCTCTGCGCCTCCTCACGAGCCTGCCTGATGAGGCCGCTCCTGAGGAAGCTCTTTGTCGTCCGCCCCGCGAGGCTTGGCCCCTCGCGAGGGTCTTGAGCTTGTGTTGATGAAGATGGGCCACGCTGGGCCCCCACTTGAGCCACGCCGCAGGACGCAGGCAGGCAAGTCTGGGGACCCCCGTTCCCAGAACACCGACAGCTGGGACCCACCATAGTGGGAGGATAATTTGTGGGCCAACTAAGTTGACGGGGACAGACGACTTTGTCAACTTAGTCAATATGAACGATTCTAGCTCCAGTGACCGTACGATGTCCATCCAACGGTCGTCGTGCTTCTTCAACCTCTGGTCTTCTTGCTCCAGCCGCCCAAAGCAGCGTCGGTCGTGTCGCATGCTCCTGCCTCCCGTGGTCGGCTGTGCTGCCGCGGAGGCCTCACCGCCCCTACTATTCCAACCGCTGGCCAGGCCCTGCGGCGACGGCAACCTCACACCGCAGCCAAACCAGTGAACCCTCGTACTCCTCTCCGCGCGGGCTTCCTCTGTCGCGTGTTCCCCTGCTCCCCGTCGTCCCCTTCCTAGGCCTCGCCATCGTCCACCGCCCTGGTGCTCTCGGCACGCCGTGGTCAACGTGGTCAAGGAACGACTTCCACCGGAACAGTACTGTACGTGGAGAGGCTGACAGCTGGGTCCACGGCCACAACATAGTTTTTTTGTGATTTGCCAAGTAAGTCGCTTTGTCAGGCCTGTTGTGCAGCAAATCTTTCAAGACGAGGAGAGCTTTCATTCCGCTGGCCGAGAAAATGGCCCATCAGTAATGAGAAATGGGTTGTACATTTTTTAAACACATCAAACCGGCAATTAGTTTCAAATATCTTTTTTTATTTCAAGATTTTAAATTACATTAATTTTTATGCGTGGAGAATTTGTTGGGTTATATATTGATATACATTTATTTTTAAATCAGTTTGAATGTGAGTCGAAATTTCGGGATTAAAAACAGTTCGGACCGCACCGAAATATGCAAAATTTCGTATAATTTTTTAACCGTGGCCACAATATGGACTGTAATGCTAACAAAAAGAATATGGGCTCCAAAAAAAACCTTAAGAATTAGCAAATGGGCTGTAAATTATTAGAAATAATGGCAGATGGGCTGTATTCTGTTTTCCACAGATTTGAGGCTTTCCTAAAAAAAATGTTGACGCACAAGCAATGACTGTTGGATGTCCATCCAACGGCCGTCGTGCTTCTTCAATCTCTGCTCTTCCTGTTCTAGCCGCTCAAACAAGCACCGACGGGACTGCCTGCTCCCTCCTCCCCGCGGCCGGCTGTGCTGCCACGCAGGCCTCGCCGCCCCACCGTACTCCCATCGCTGGCCTAGCCATCCCTCTACGCACCCACACCTGCTGTTATTCTCCGGCGACGGCAGACGAACCAGTAAACTCTCGTACAGTCGTACTCCCCTCCGCATGGGAAACAACTGCTGAGTCTTCCCTGCCTCCGTGTCGTCCCCTTCCTAGGCCTCACCGTTGTCCACCGTCGTGGTGCTCTCGGCGCGGCATGGTCAATGTGGTCAATGACCGACTTCCATCGGAAGAGTACCGTGCATGGAGACGTTGACAGCTGAGTCCACGGCCGCAGCAAGGAAGTGCCTCCTTATTACGCGCAAAATAATTATTCCTCCACCTGACAGCGGGGACCCATCGGACGGGCCACCATGTTTTGCAAAAAAAATGTTCCCCCCTGGCTGCTGGGACCCACCAGCTACACCTTCGCATGCAAGGAAGTGTGTTCGGGCAAAAAAAGATTCGCCCCCTGACTGTTGGGACCCACCAGCTACATCTTCGCAGGCAAGGAAGTGCCTGACAGTCGGGACCCACCTGGTCGAAGCGTAAGTAGCGTTGTCATTCTGGTCGCGAACATGTACGTACGTACTGGTCGATGTAGAGGCGTGCACGTGTCGTAGTAGAGGCGCGCACGTAGCATGTACACGTATGTACAGCAGCCAGGGTGCAAGAAAGAAAATACGGCCACGTATGTGTACATACAAGCGGGGTCTCGAATGCCTACTCGCGCATACGTACGGAGAGGGCTCGTTGACATGGCTGGGTCGGAACGGAGAAACAGCGTCGTCATCGTGTTCATGGGGAGGCAACTGAATGCGTCGTGTTCATCGGGAGGCAACGGAACGCGTGGGAGCCAACCGGTTGGGTCGAAACGGAATGCGTGGTCGTGTTCATTGGGAGGGCTTGGACGAAACAGGCGATGGAAACGAGGCCTGGCGTACCGCAGAATGGAGGAAACGGCCTTGTGTTCGACCGGCCACGTTCGAAACGGGATCCTGTTCATCGGGAGGGGTCTGGCGTATAGCAAAACGGAGGAAACGGACCTCCTACGGTCGAAACGGGGGTCCTATTGATTGGGAGGGGTGTGGCGTACTGCAAAACGGACGAAACGGACCTCCTACGGTCGAAACGAGGGTCCTGTTCATCGGGAGGGGTGTGGCGTACCGCAAAACGGGACTCCACGGGATATTGTTCATCTCCATCGTCGACCTCCTCCAGCCTCCACGGGCTACCGTCGACCTCCTCCAGCCTCCACGGGCTCCTGTTCATCCAGCCTCCACCGCGCGCTACTCCGCCGGCTACTGTTCAACCACCCCTCCACCGTCTACTGTTCATCCAGCCCTCCACACCACGGGGTCCTGTTCAACCACCCCTCCACTGTCATACTGTTTATCCATCCCTCCACACCACGGGGTCCTGTTCAACCACCCCTCCACGGGCACCCCTCCACCGTCTATTGTTCATCCAGCCCTCCACCACACCACGGGGTCCTGTTCATCCAGAGGCAACGCCACCGCTCACTGTTCATCCAACCCCCCCCCCCCCCCCCCCCCGCAACGCTCACTGTTCATCCCATCGATCGGCTTCAGTTAGCAGCAGTAGCGAAGGAATCGCTCGATCGGGTTCAGTTGACAGCCATCGATCGATCGCTCGGGTTCAGTAACGCGTAGCCTGCAGTGCAATCGCTCGGGTTCAGTTAGAGCCCAATGCCTCGCTCGGGTTCAGTTAGAGCCAACGCCTCGCACACGCGCGCGTACGTGTACGAGAGAAACGCGCATCGCTCGGCCCCCGACCTCCCACCGTAACCGGGAACTCCCCGAAATTTTCCTCCCCCTCGCTTCTACCACGGTTTTTTCCGTCATGGACGACCCAAAGAATGTCATGCAGCTGCGTCTCCGGCCCGCCCAGGACGAAAAGCCCATTTTCTGTCATGATCTTTTGTCATAGAAGTAGGAGCCCACCACATCTATGATGATACCGGGTTTTGTCACAATTATCGTCATAGAAGTGTCATATGTATGATAGAAAAAAAATTCGTTTCACCCAAAATGTCACGGATGTGTCTTTTTTTGTAGTGTTACTAGGGAACGGTATTTGTTTCTGTACTCACACATATATTTAAGTTTCCGGTCAATACAATTCTAGCATGAATAACAAACCTTTATCATGAATAAGGAAATGTAAAATAACAACTTTATTATTGCCTCTAGGGCATATGTCGGTGTATAAAAACAGGGCGCATTTTAGTACCCCTTTACCTGTGCACGGGCAGTTAAAGCCGTGCCCACGGCCACACCAAGCAGAACGAGGAAGGTGAGCCAAGGTAAGACCGAAGCCCAAGACGATCAAAGCAACGCCAAGGCCAAGACCACAAAGAGCAGAGGGACGAAGAAGGTTCCCCCGGCAAGACCCTTGCCGGGCGGCCTCAGCGGCCCCGGCAAGACCCTTGCCGGGATAGCTAGCCCCGCACCAACAGAGCGAGCCACCCTTGAGCCCACGGCCCCCAGCGCCATCATCAGCGTGGGGCCAGGGCTCGGGAAGGCACCTCTGTGGTGGCATGCATATCTTTGTGAAGACATATTCAAGATCAGATGAGGATTAGAAGACGATGATTCTCGGCAAGATCCTTGCCGAGGAAGGCCACCAGACCCCCGGCAAGATCCTTGCCGGGGACGACAGCGCGCCACGGCGAGACCCTTGCCGGGCCACCTGGCAAGGCCCTCGCCAAAGACGCCGGCGAGGCCACCGCCAAGCCCACGTCAACCAAGCTTTCACCACCGTTCACATGCAGCTGCTGGCCCAACCAGCTGGGCGGGCACCTGCGTGGAACCATGCAGCTCCCAGGCCAACTCATCAAGCGCCTGCGTGGCGGCATGCAGATCTTCATGAAGGCTCCACCACCACGCCAACTCAGTTGTCTGCCTGCCTACATGGCACCGCACGCATCCCTGGCTGAGGCACGTGTCGAAGCGAGGAGGAGCGGCGATGGACGGGACGGGCCTCGCCCCCGTCCCTGATAAAGCAAGAGGACACCTAAGCGATGCATTAAATGCACCTTGTCGTGTAATACGAGGGATAACCTCGTGCCACTGTAGACCTTTCCACCTCCTGTGTGCCACTGTGGCAACCCCTTTTTCCTACAAAAGGAGGCCCAAGGCGACCAAGATAAGGATTCAGCTCTTTCGAACCACACGCTGACCACAGCTAGTTCAAGAGCTCAAGAACTCCCAGAAATACACCCACCAAAGCAGGACTAGGGTTTTACGCATCCTCGCGGCCCGAACCTGGGTAAACAATCCTTGTGCTATCTACTAGCCCTGCTCTCCTCGCAACCCTGCGCCCCGGCAACCGTAGTAGGGATTCTTGTGATCCCATAGGTGTCGTTCCACACCGACATCTTTGGCGCGCCAGGTAGGGGGCACCATTGTGAGAATTTTGTCTAGTAGTCAGCCTAGCAGTTCTTCGTTGCCATGGCCCCCTAAGAAGAAGAAGGCCACGGCGGTCGGCTCATTGGGAGCCGAATGACCCGTGCCAGTCGGACGAGCAGCGGACCAGTCGCAGACAGGACCCGGGCCGCGGCCCGTGAGCACCAGCATCGCCCAGGCAGTCGGAGCCTGGCAAGCGGCGCCAGACGGCCGGCTACACGGCGCCGGATTAAAAGATGGAGTTGGGCCCCCCGCAGGCGGCACGGGGCCCTCCAGGGGCGTCGTTGTGCCGACTCCGGGCGGCGCGGCGACCTCCAGGGCGCCTACACCAGCGACCACCATGCATTATTCACATGGTGTGCGCGCCGAGCAGCGTCACCACGTTGGTGACTCTGGGCACCGCCGTGGGAAGAGCCCTGTGCGTCATCGGCAAGATGAAGGGGTTCAGCACGCTTGCCGAAGCACTGGTGAAAATGGCACGCAGCCGTTGGGTCGCGACAGAGCTCCTTCCAACATAGTTAGAAGTCGAAGCGCGTCACGATCCACGCAGCCGTCGCCGCCACCCATGCCAGTGGAAACTTTGGCACGCGCACAGCTGCTCCTCGACTTCCCTCCTGCTGTGAAGAAGCTCGACGAGTGGAGGGCCACTATCCGGAGCCTCGTCGCCGTCGCAAACAAAGACGATCCGCGACCGGCGGGGCCCTCGGGTCGGCGCTCCACCGAGCCACCACATGCCGGTGTTGGGAGGACCGGGGGGCTGCAGCCACGGTGCACTCTCCTCCTCCTCGCCAGCCGCCGTGGGCGTCGGCCCGTCGCGACGACACTTATGATAACATCTTCATAGCGTCGTCCGACCCATGGACCCTCCGCGACCAGCACCAGGTCCTTCGGGAGCGAGCTCACGAAGACGCTCGAACCACCGTCGAGCACGGGCGCGAAACGCGCCACCAGTCGGACAAGCGGGCGGGACCCGCTATGGACCACCCGGCACCGGGGGGCCCCGGCGGCCTACCTTACGAGGTGGGCTGCCCGGCTTTTACCCGTGAACTGAGGCAGTTCCAGTGGCCGTCCCATCGCACGTTCAAGCCCAACATCGGCGAGAAGTACACCGGCAAAGACCCATTCCATCCGAGTTCCTCAGCATCTACACCATCGCGATGCAGGCCTCTGGGGCTCGCGACGACAAGGTGCTTGCTAACTATTTCCCGCTGGCGCTCAAGCCCAATGTGATGTCTTGGTTGATGCACTTGCCGGTGGATTCCATTTCTTCTTGGTTAGACCTGTGCCATGAGTTCATTGGCGCCTTCACGGGACGCCACCAAGCTCATGGCCAGGCCAGTGATCTGCATATCATTCCCCAGAAGGAAGGGGAGACCCTGCGCAAGTACATCCAGAGATTCAGCCGTGTGCAGTACAACATCCCCGATGTTCATCCCGCCGCTGTGATTAGCGCGTTCCACCAGAACGTGCGCAATCGCAAGATGCGCGAGGAGCTGGCGATGACCAAGGTTAAGGATGTGGCCGAGCTCTACGTTCTGGCCGATAGGTGCGCCCGGGCTGAAGAGGGAAGGAAGTACCCCGGCAAAGACGCCGATGCGGAAACTGACTCTACCGATGAAGACGCCGCAACCCCGACGAAGAAGGGCCGTCGTCGCAACAGGAAACGCAAAGGCAAGGTTGTGCTTGCCGTTGAGGGATCTGACGATACCGATGCCGGCAAGAAGGTCAAGGCAGACGCCCTCGGCAAGGAGGTTGCCGGGTGCGCCGCCTGCCGGGCCCTGGCGGCTACCGACAAGCCAGGAAGCTCCGGCAAGCAATACTGCAAGATCCACCGCACCAAGGGCCACGACCTCCAGAACTGCCGACAAGTCGAGCTGCTTGCTGAGAAGCAAAAGGCTAAGTACGAAAGGTGGGACAAGGAGAAGGACCAGGACGGTGCTGAGGGGTCCGGCAAGAAGTATGGCGGCCAAGGAGGCTGCCCCGGCAAGGACAACCAGCAAGAGAGGCCCGCCCAGGGCCGCGAGAAGAAACAAGAAGACGACGATCACGACGATGACGATGAGTCTGGCGAGCAAGGGTTCCAAAAGGCTACAAAGTCCATGTGCATCGATGGCGGCGCCTCGCTGCATACCTCTCATCGCCAGCTCAAGCAGAGGCGTCGTTCGACGCTCAGAAGCCGCTGAAGTAGTCCAGCACGCCCCTCATCTTTGATGCCGAGGACCACCCTGACCGTGTTTGCCATTGTTGGTCTCGCGAACGATACGCAACCTCAGGGTGAATAAGATGTTGGTTGACGGTGGGGCTGGCCTGAACCTGATCTCACCTATCATGATCAAAAGGTTGTAAAGCCCTGATGGAGACCTCGAGGAAATGGGCACGTTTCAAGGGGTCAATCCGGGGAGGAGCCAGCCGAAGGGAAAGTTCACACTGCCCGTGACATTTGGAGGAGAGTTGAACTACAGGACGGAGAGGATCGTCTTCGACATGGCCGAGATCCCCTTGCCTTACAACGGGATCCTTGGTCGCCCGGCACTAGCCAAGTTCATGGCGGCGTCACACTATGCCTACAACATGCTAAAGATGCCCGGGCCGTTGACCATCATCTTCGTCCCCTCCGACAAGAGGGACGCGCTGATCTGCGCCAACCAACTCTACTGGGAAGCAGTTGCAGCAGCTGCCGTCAAGACACCTGCTCCTGCCGCTAAGGGCCCGGGAGGGAAGAAGGAGCCCGGCAAGACCTCTCGCACCCACTCCGGCAAGCGCACCTCCTCGGAGTGTTGTGCTACCATTGAGGACGTGCCAGAGAGCTCTACCGGCAGGAACAGGAGATCCAGAGCCGAGCCGCCACAGACCAAGAAGGTGCCCGTCAAGGATGATGGCACGGGAGGGGCCTTCATCATAGGCTCCACCCTCTGCAGCAAATAGGAAGGCGCGCTTGTCACCTTCCTGCGGGAAAATGTCGACGTGTTTGCATGGCAAGTGTCCGACATCCCCGGTGTTCCCAGGGAGGTGATTGAGCACCACCTAGTTGTTTGCCCCCACGCGCGGCCCGTCAAGTAGAAGGTCAGAAAGTAGGCTCTAGAAAGGCAGGAGTTCATCACAGAGGAGATCAGGAAGTTGGAAGCGGCAGGTTTGGTGAGAGGGGTGCTCCACCCGACGTGGTTGGCCAATCCGGTAGTGGTGCGCAAAGCGAATGGGAAGTGGTGGCTGTGTATTGATTACACAGATATTAATAAGGCTTGTCCTAAGGACCCCTTCCCGTTGCCGTGCATCGACCAGATTGTTGACTCCACAGCTGGGTGTGGTCTGTTATCGTTCCTCGACGCCTATTCAGGCTACCACCAAATCTTCATGATAAGAGAGGATGAAGAGAAGACATCATTCATCACCCCATGTGGTACGTATTGCTTTTTGCGGATGCCTTTCGGGTTGAAGAGTGTTGGCTCAACGTTTGCAAGAGCAGTCCAAATTGGTTTTGAACCTCAGCTCCATAGAAATATCAAGGCCTACATGGATGACATAGTGGTCAAAACCAAGGACGGGCCAACTCTTGTGCAAGATCTGGAAGAGACATTTGCTAACCTGCACAAGATCAACCTCAAGCTGAACCCTGAGAAGTGCGTCTTCGGTGTTCCGTCCGGAAAGCTTCTCGGGTTCTTTGTGTCGCAGCGCGGGATCAAGGCAAACCCAGACAAGATCAAGGCTATTGAGCAGATCGAGGCGCCCAAGCGGATCAAGGATGTGCGTCGGCTCACCGGCTGCGTTGCCGCCATGAGCCGGTTCATCTCCAAGTCTGCCGAACGCGCCCTTCCCTTCTTCAAAATCTTGAAGAAGGCAGGCCCAATAGAGTGGACCCTAGAAGCCGAGGCAGCACTGCAGGATCTAAAGAAATACCTTTCCTCCATGCCAATACTGGTTGCGCCTAAACCACAAGAGATGTTGCTGCTATATCTAGTGGCGATGAATCAAGTGGTCAGCGCCGCACTGGTGGCACAGAGGGAGGTCGACAAGGAGGCAGCGATGGCGGCAGAATCGGCGGACGGCAAGCCAAAGATTCCCCAGGCAGGGCCTGGTGCCGACAAGGCGCGGCCCCCGGCAGAGTTTGGTGCCGCCAACGCAACGCCCGCGCAGTCGAGTGAAGTGGTGCCAAAGAAGAAGATGATGCGGCACCCGGTTTACTTTGTCAGCTCCCTCTTGTAGGGGGCTAGGTCGAGGTATTCCGGCGTGCAAAATTGCTCTTCGGACTCCTTATGGCCTCGAGGAAGTTGTGTCACTACTTCCAAGCCCACGAGATCACTTTCGTCACCCGCCTCCCATTGCAACGGATATTGCACAACCCGGACGCAACCGAAAGGATTGTGGGATGGGCCTTGGAGCTTTCAAGCTTCGGTTTAAAGTTTGAAAGTACCTCGACAATTCAGAGCAGAGTCTTGGCGGAGTTCATCGCAGAATAGACCTCGATGCCTGACGAAGAAATCCAGGAGACCACTCTCCCCAGCAAGGAAGCAGACCGCAACTGGATCATGTACTTTGATGGAGCTTTCTCGCTGCAAGGCGCCGGTGCCGGCGTGCTGCTCGTCGCGCCCACCGTAGAACACCTCAAGTACGTAATCCAGATGCACTTCCCCAGGGAGATGTCCACCAACAACACTGCCGAGTACGAGGGATTGCTTGCCGGTCTGAGGATCGCAGCAGACCTCGAGGTTAAGAAGCTCATCGTCAAAGGCGACTCACAGCTTGTTGTTAGGCAGGTCAACAAGGATTATCAGAGCCCATTGATGGAAGCTTACGTAGATGAGGTGAGGAAGCTGGAGGAATGCTTTGACGGTATCCTGGCGGAGCACGTCCCCCGAGCGGAAAACGGCATCGCCGATTACTTGTCAAAGCGTGCCGCATTCAAGCTACCTGTGGAACGAGGTACCTTTTTGCTCCGGTTAACTCAACCATCCGTCGAACCATCAGCGGGGTAGAGCAAGCGAAGAAAATTAGGTCCCGGCAAGTACTTTCCTACCGAGCCCCCTAGGGCTGCCGGCAAGGGTGCTGCCGCGGGCGGACGTTGAGCCTGCCCAAGAGCAATTGGCTCCGACAGGGCGTCAAGCCCTGGCCGTAGAGACAGCTGCTCCCATGGCGGAAGAAATGCCTTTGGTCCTTGCCATTGAGCCCCGGGCTCCGGCATGGGCGCAGCACACCGTTCGTTTCCTCCAAACAGGGGAGCTTCCTGAGGAGTAGGAAGAGTCAGAGAAAGTAGCCCGTCGGTCCGCCCTGTACCAGTTCGTCGATGACGTCCTGTATCGGAGGAGACCAAACGGTGTGAAACTCAAGTGCATCCCCCGGGGGGAAGGACTGGAGCTGTTGGCAGAGATACATGGAGGCATATGTGGCTCCCACATAGGTTTCTTCTGGCCCACTGCCCTCCAGGATGCGACGACACTAGTAACCAAGTGTGAAGCGTGCCAGTTCCATTCAAAGAAGCTTCATCAGCCAGCTCAAGCCCTTCAAACAATCACTCTCTGTCAGATCACGGGTTCCGGAAGACCCTTAAGGTTCAAACTCTGGGGTGAGCGCGGAGATTATGCCCTCTACCTCTCCGTCTCGCAAGGATCTAAACTACCGAAAGAACAGCACAAGAGACACGGAGTTTATACTGGTTCGGGCCACCGATGTGGTGTAATACCCTACTCCACTGTGCTGTGTGGATTGCCTCTTGGGCTGATGATGATGATGAGCAGTACAAAGGAGAACGGCCTCGCGAGGGCCTGTTCTTGGCTAGGACGATGAACTGCTAGGAGGAGTTCAGCCGCCCTTCTCTCTCTCTTTCTCTACTTGTTCTACGCTTGCTTTGAATACTCCATCGTCCCCCCTACCCTGGGGGTGGCTAGTCCTATTTATAGGCAAAGGCCCTGGGCCTCTTCCCAAATATTGAGCGGGAAGGGCGCCAACAATTGGCCAATTCGAAGGGGAACATCTGGTACACTTATCCTGAATAAAGTTGGTCCTCGCCTGCCAAAGGCCCTGTGGTGACGCCGTACTGGGCTCCACGATGACCTCCTTCCCCCCGTTGGACTGGTCTTGGTCTCGTTGCACAGAAATGGATGCCTTTGCTTGATCCTCTCGCCTGCGCTTGCCCCCTTTGCACCAAAGAGGAAAGGAAGGACACTGCATGGTCTGGCGCCCGCCTGGCACCCTTGGTCATCATGGCTTGCGTCATGGGCGCCTCGCGAGGTATCCTGCCTTGATCTCTCCGCCTCCTCGTGAGCCAGCCTGACGAGGCCGCGCCTGAGGAAGCGCCGTGTCGTCCGCCCCGCGAGGCTTGGCCCCTCGCGAGGGTCTTGGGTCTCGTGTTGATGAAGTTGGGCCGTGTTGGGCCTCCTTTGAGCCACGCCGCAGGCCGCAGGCACGCAAGTCTGGGGACCCCTGTTCCCAGAACGCCGACAGTAGCCCCCGGGACCAAGGCGCGCCCGGACTTGGCCGTGCCGAGAGGCAAAAGGGCAAGGGCGAAGCGCCGCGGGCCCTAATAGCCTGCGGCCTCGGGTGCCGCGTGGCGGTTTGACAGGACGTGGGCGTCTCCGCTTCCCCACGACGCCTTGGCAACTGCGTGACTTGACTAGTCCCTGCATGCGTAGATACGGGTCATTATTACCTACGATCGTGGTGCTCGACGGTTGGCCTTTTCCGGCTATAAGTATGGGGCCACGTAAGCTCCGCCAGTCCGCCCCTTCCTGCTTCTCTTCTTCTTCCTCTCCTTGGCCACCAGCCGCTCGCATGGCTCCAAAGAGGTTCTCAGCCGCGGAGAAGGGGAAGACCAGTCGGGCGGGGCCCGACTCCCCTCCGGCCAAGTGCGGCCGGGTTTGCCCCCACAAGCATCCCGCGGTCCCCGCTGCGGCTCCCCTTGACCACAGGGATGGTTCCCCGCATGGTGGTGAGCGCTCGGCTGCCAAGGGGAGGCAGGCTGTGACTGCGCGGCCCCCCAGTGTAACGCCCCCGATGTAACTTGCCATATTTGTAATCAAACTCTTGCCATTTCCGGCTATGTGTTATGATTTTCCCTCCGTGGTTGGGTTCTCTCCGTTTTGCATTTTGGTCATGTCATGCATTTCATATCATGTCATCATGTGCATCGCATTTGCTTACGTGTTCGTCTCATAAATCCGAGCATCTTTCTCGTTGTCCGTTTTGCAATCCGGCGCTCATATGTCTCCCGGCGTCCCTTTTTTTTATTTCTTCGTGAGCTGGTATTAAACATTCTCGGAATGGACCGAGGTTTGACATGTGGCCTTGGTATAGCACCGGTAGACCGCCTGTCAAGTTTCGGGTCAATCGGAGTTCGTTTGGTACTCCAACGGTTAACCGGATAACCGTGAAGGCCTCGTGTGTGTTGCAGCCCAATACCCCTTCATAACAGCCCAATAACCCATCTAAGTCACTCCCATGTCCTCCGCCGTTCGATCACGACCGCGTGGGCGAAAACCGCACTCCGTTTGGAGCCTCCTAGCTCCTCCTAGCTATAAAAAGGCCTTCCCCGTCCAAATCTGAGAGAGAGACCTCGAAACCCTAATTTCTCCCTCGAAATCCGCGCCTCCCCACTGTTCAGCCGCCGCCGACCACCTCATCGCCGCCACTTGGCACCCCCTGGTTGGCCAGCCGCCGCCACGCGGGCGCCCCGGGCCAACCGGAGGGCGCCACGTCGCCTCCGCCCGAGGCCCACTTCGCCGCCGCCTCCTCCCCCGCGGGCCCGCGAGCCCGAGGCCGGCCCCCGCGGCCCGGCCGCCGCCCGCGCCCTCCCGCGTCGCCTACCCCGCCGGCTCCCGCCTC
The DNA here is from genome assembly GCA_032464435.1 of Aegilops umbellulata. Taxonomy (NCBI): domain Eukaryota; kingdom Viridiplantae; phylum Streptophyta; class Magnoliopsida; order Poales; family Poaceae; genus Aegilops; species Aegilops umbellulata. The sequence goes on along the minus strand of CP136055.1, from coordinate 344,795,052 downwards.
CTCCCGCCTGTGCCGCGCCGCTCTCCGCCTCGCCGCTGTTCCGGCCGCCGCCTCGCCGAGCCGCCGCTCCCGCCGCCGCTGTCTCCGTCCCCGCCTCCGTCCGCGTATCCCCGCGCAGATCCGGGCCGGAGCGCCCCGGATCCGGCCTCCCCCGAGCCGAGCCGCCTCCTCCGGCGCCCTCCCGGCCAGATCCGCCGCTCCCTCCGCCAAACCTCGGCTTCCGCGCCCGGCTCGGTTGACTTTTACTTCTCCCCGAAATCTCTAAGTCATTTATTTTCATCATCATCATCGCATCTTCGACATGCCCTAACTTTGCATCCGTAGCTTCGTTTCGCGCGTATAATATGTCATTTTGTTCGCCCGAAGAGTAAATCATTTTGTTGCATTGCATAATTTTCATTTGAAGTCATCTTGATGCCCGAAATGCTGTTAGAAGAGGGCTAGTTGATGTTGGTTGCTGGATCTTATCTGAACATGCACTTTTGTCTTTTTTGCCATGATTGGTGTGTACCTCCTATGAAGTTGAGTCCTACATGAGTTTTGTAATATGCCATGTTACCTTTCCAGAGAATTTTGCCATGTATTTTTGTGATCTATGTGGTGACTAGCACAAGCATGCTAACTAGGTATCTTGATGTTGCTGATTTCAGAGACTTAGTGATTTCACTAAGTCCCTGACTTTTGTTATTATCATGCCTTGTGTTCATGTTATTTCCGAGAGATCTATGCATAATTTGAGCATGATCAGTAAGGGAGTTTTGAACTTGAGTATTTGCTATATCCATCCATGCCTTTGTTCGCCATTATGGAGTGCGATAGCTTGAGTCAATCGAGCTCTACTTTTGCTTCAAAATATTGCTGGCAGATTGTTTACGTGTTATTCGATTTTGCCAAGCTTGGTGTAGTTGATACTTGCATGATATGATGTTATTCTTGCCATGTATTGTTACTATGCCATGTCTTCTTGATGTTTGTATGCTTAGTTTATCATGATTTTCTTTGTAGTGAGTGCATCGAGCTCTCGAACATGCCTAGTCGTTAACAGTTTTCTGCCATGTCCAGTTTTCTGCTAAGTCTGAAACCTGTAACGAAACTTGCTTAATTGACATGGGTGTAATCATATTTTCTGATCCTTTTTAGCTTTTGGTCAGTAAGGGTCTTTTGTCAAGTGCCTTGAGTAGATTCATGCCATGCCTTACTTTGCTATGTTCTGAACCTGTAGCATGTTGTTTCATTGCTCTGAACATGTCATCCTGATGTCAGTTTCTGCTACTTTGATAATTTCACTAAGTCTGGGAACTTGTTATCGTTTGCACTTTTGCCATGCTTGTTTAGACCTGTTATGATGTGATTTAGCCGTAGCTCAGTGTTCATCTTTTGCCGAGCATCTTGAGTAGATTACTGTCATATGCTTTGTTGCCATGTTTGGGTGCAGTAGCTTAATTATTTGTTGCTTGCTAAGTAGCATCATGCTGTTTATGGCAGATTCATGTCATTCTTGTATTGCTTGTCATTTGCAAACCGTGCATCCGTTTCCGGTGATCTTTATATCGATTTCAACCGAAATCACCTCATCTATCCAGTGGCATGCTTGGTTTGCTAAGATTATGCCCTGTTCATCCTTGTCCTTCCGGAGCATGCATACGCATTGCATATCACCTCTCGCATATCATGACATGTTTTGCATCATGTTGCTTGCGCATTGCATCGTGGTTGATATTGGTTCCTTTGCTTGTTCTCTTGTCTTGGGTAGAGCCGGGAGACGAGTACGTGACCGAGGATTCCGTTGAGAACGTTTACGAGGACCAAGCTTTCGACAACTCTGAGAACCTTGCAGGCAAGATGACCATACCCTCGAAATCACTTCTATCTTTGCTTGCTAGATTGCTCGCTCTTTTGCTATGCCTATGCTGCGATACCCACCACTTGCTATATCATGCCTCCTATATTGCCATGTCAGCCCCTAACCATCCATGTCCTAGCAAACCGTTGTTTGGCTATGTTACCGCTTTTGCTCAGCCCCTCTTATAGCGTTGTTAGTTGCAGGTGAAGATGAAGTTTGTTCCTTGTTGGAACATGAACTTGTTGTTCCTTGTTGGAACATGTTTACTTGTTGGGATATCACAATACCTCTTATTTAATTAATGCATCTATATACTTGGTAAAGGGTGGAAGGCTCGGCCTTATGCCTGGTGTTTTGTTCCACTCTTGCCACCCTAGTTTCCGTCATACCGGTGTTATGTTCCCGGAGTTTGCGTTCCTTACACGGTTGGATGATTTATGGGACCCCCTTGACAGTTCACTTTGAATGAGACTTTTCCAGCAAGGCCCAACATTGGTTTTACCATTTGCCACCTAGCCTTTTTCCCTTGGGTTCTGCAGACTCAAGGGTCATCTTTATTTTAAACCCCCGGGCCAGTTCTCCTTCGATTGCTGGTCCAAACTAGAGCCCTTTGCAGCGCCACCTCGGGGCAACTCGAGGGCTGGTTTTAGTTGTACGGACTGCTCATCCGGATGTGCCCTGAGACCGAGATATGTGCAGCTCCTATCAGGATTTGTCGGCACAATCGGGCGGCTTTGCTGGACTTGTTTTATTGCTGTTGAAATGTCTTGTAGTCCGGGATTCCGAGATTGATCGGGTCTTCCCGGTAGAAGGAATATCCTTCGTTGACCGTGAGAGCTTATCATGGGCTAAGTTGGGACACCCCTGCAGGGTATTATCTTTCGAAAGCCGTGCCCGCGGTTATGAGGCAGATGGGAATTTGTTGATGTCCGGTTGTAGAAAACCCGAAGTTGACCTTAACTAAAACACATCAACCGCGTGTGTAACCGTGATGGTCTCTTCTCGGCGGGGTCCGAGAAGTGAACACGGTTGTTGGAGTTATGTCTGACGTAGGTCGTTTCAGGATCACTTTTTGATCACTTCTAGCTTCACGACCGTGCTTTGCCTTCTCTTCTCGCTCTCTTTTGCGCTGTAGCCAACTTATGCTAGTCGCTTGCTGCAGCTCCACCTCACAAACCCCTTTCCCACCTTTAAGCTTAAATAGTCTTGATCTCGCGGGTGTGAGATTGCTGAGTCCCCGTGACTCACAGATATATCACCTCAGTTGCAGGTACCAACGATGTCAGTGCTGATGACGCAACCGAGCTCACTTGGGAGTTCGATGAGGAACGTGGCCGTTACTATGTTTCTTTTCCAGATGATCAGTAGTGGAGCCCAGTTGGGTGATCCGGGGATCTGTTTAGCATTTGGGGTAGTCTTCTTTCATTTTGGTACCGTAGTCGGACCTTGGGTGTAACCTGTTTGATGGATGTTATTTATGTACTTGTGTGAAGTGGCGATTGTAAGCCAACTATGTACCTTTCCCCTTTATTTATTACATGGATTGTGTGAAGATTACCTCACTTGCGACATTGCTTTCAATGCGGTTATGCCTCTAAGTCGTGCCTCGACACGTGGGAGATATAGCCGCATCGAGGGCGTTACAAGTTGGTAATCAGAGCCTTTCCCGACCTTAGGAGCCCCCACTGTTTGATCGTCTTTAGTGGCCGAGTTGTGTCTAGAAAAATGTTTTGAGTCATTTAGGAATTATATATCGGAGAGTTTAGGAATTCTTTTTACTCCCCAGTCCCTTCGACCTTCTGGTAAGGCATCCTGACGTAGAGTTTTGACTCTTCTCTTCTCAAATTTCACAAAAAAAAATTAGGATCACGCGGGTATATTACAATCGTTCCGATGGTTTTATGATGACAACATTGTCTTGGTTGCCTCCTGACATTTAGGGGTTGTGGCAGTGTCCCGGGGAGTTGAGCTCCGAGGTGTTGTCGTCATAATTTTATCGTTGCGGTTTTGGAATACTTGAGTTTAGTACGACCAACATCGAAAATCTCTTTTGTACAGTTGTTGGTGAGATAACCCTGATAGCCCAGTACTGTGGCGAGTGCAGGGGTATTGCCATGACTTGTATAACGGATGTGTTTTCGAAGGTTGAGGTAGACGATTTCCGAAGGTTTCTTGGTTATGTGTTGAAGGATGGATACAGCTGGTTGTAGGATTTGCTAGTTTGGGTGAGATATTATGCTTCCCCTGTATCCCCAACACCTGATTGCATAACCAGAAAGTTTCGGGAGTTTATAAGTGGGAATTCTTGTAGCTTTAGTATTTCTTCCGCAGATATTTGGTTTGTGATTGGGTAATCCTTACCAAGTATTTGTTCATTTCCGTACCTTGTTGATTTTATTCCTTACCATGTTCTAAGTGGCTTCTCAGTTTTGGAAGTGTGATGATTTACATTGGAATACATTCGTTCATTCTCGTTCGAATGTTAATTGTGAAGACTATATGTTGCAATTTCGTTCCGTTGATTCAACTTCAATATATCTCTGTCAAGATGCTAATGGATGTCACCCTCTTCAGGATGGCTCCACCAACGCGTCAGAATCCGGAACGCAATGACGGGAATCAGGCTAACCCTCCGCCACCACCTCCGCCTCCGGAAGCTTGGCAGGCCTTGATGACTGCCACTAATGCCAATGCTCAGATTCTGATTCAGCTCTTGCAAGATCGCAACCAGGGTCAAGCTAATCAAGAGAATCAAGGCCAAGGCAACAATCAGCCGCACTTCGCTTCACTGAACCAGTTCCTTGCTAATCAGCCAAAAACCTTCAGCTACTGTGTCGAGGCCACTGACGCTGATGATTGGCTCGTGGACATCAGCAAGCATTTCGAGTGCAGCAATGTCAGACCTGAGGACTTTGTCAAGTTTGCCTCTTTTCAACTCAAAGATCAAGCTGCTGAGTGGTTCCAGCAATACAAAGACTCCAGAGGAGGTCGTGTGATCACTTGGGATGATTTCCGCCGTGATTTCAAAGCACACCACATTCCAGAAAGTGTTGTTGAGCTTAAGCGTGAGGAATTCCGCAATCTCAAGCAAGGCACCATGTCTGTCTACCAATACAACACTCAGTTCCAGAAACTCTCTCGTTTTGCAAGGCAAGACATTCCTGATGAGAAGAGTATGATCTACCAATTCAGGCGTGGTCTCAGAGAAGATCTGCAACTTGCTCTCGTGCTTTTCGAGCCATTAAAGTATGATGAATTCTACAACATGGCGCTGAAACAAGAAGCTGCTCAGCTCAAGTGTGAGGCATCTAAGAAGAGAGTCAGAGACGCAGTTCAGTCTTCTTCTTCCTCACTTGTGGCAGCTAAGCAACAGAAGTTCTGCTTGCCTCCTCCACCTCCGTTCCGTCAGCCTTATCACCAGAAGAACTCAAGTGGCCGTGGATCTTCCCACCCACCCAACCCTGGCTATCAGAACAAGTCTCAGAACCAAGCTCCAAGGCCAAGTGCCCCTTACCATCGTCCGCTCTCAGAGGTGACTTGTAACAAATGTCAGCAGAAGGGTCACTATGCGAACAAGTGCTTCAACCAGAGGCGCCTTCCGCCTCCTCCTCCTGTGAAATCTAACAGCAATGCGGTGGTCAAGCATAATCCTAAGCATGCCAAGGTGAACATGTTGAATGCAGCTCAAGCAGAGGAGTCTTCTGAAGTGATCATGGGTAATCTTCCTGTTAATGATATTCCTGCCAAAGTCTTATTTGATACTGGTGCATCACATTGTTTCATCTCAAGACCTTTTGCATCTAAGCATGATTTCGTTACTCAAGTTTTGCCGAGACCTTTGTCTATTGTGTCCCCGGGTAAGCAATTGACTTCTCGAGTTTCGGTTCCGGATGTTTCCATCAAGATGGGCGACTATAAATTTCTGTCTTCCCCAATGGTGCTTGGTGATTCTGATATTGATCTTATTCTCGGGATGGACTGGCTTTCTAAGCACAAGGCTCAGCTTGAGTGTGCTGCCAGGGAAATCAAATTGACTCACACTTCGAACGATGTGATCATCTATGCTTCTCGTGATGATACCATTCGGTTGTTTTCTCTCAATGAGATGGGTGAAATGGAGGCTATCTCTCAGATTCCAGTCGTTTGTGAGTACCAAGATGTGTTTCCAGAAGAGCTTCCGGGTATGCCTCCCCGCAGGCCAGTTGAATTCGTTATTGAGCTTGAGCCTGGCATGCAACCTGTTTGCAAGCGTCCTTACAAGCTTGGACCAGATGAGCTCAAGGAATTGAAGATTCAACTCGATAAACAAGAACGTCTGGGTCTGATCAGACCGAGTTCTTCTCCTTGGGGTTGTGGTGTTCTTTTTGTCAAGAAGAAGGATGGCACGGACCGACTTTGCGTCGATTACCGTCCATTGAACAAGAAGACTATCAAGAACAAGTACCCACTTCCCAACATCAATGAGCTATTTGAGCAACTCAAAGGTGCTAAGGTGTTCTCCAAGCTTGACCTTCGTATGGGTTATCATCAGATTCGCATTCGTGAAGAAGATATTCCCAAGACAGCATTCAGAACAAGCTTTGGTTCTTATGAATATACTTTCATGTCTTTCGGCCTTGTCAATGCTCCTCCGTATTTCACTCGCTTGATGAATTTCATCTTCAACCCCTACATCAACGAATTTGTCTTGGTCTATCTCGATGATATTTTGGTTTTCTCCAAGAATAAGAAGGATCATGCCGAACATTTGCGGTTGGTACTCGACAAGCTCAGAGAGTATCAGTTATATGCGAAGTTCTCCAAATGTGAATTCTGGCTTGATGAAGTTCTTTATCTTGGTCATATCATCTCTGCCAAGGGCATCGCTGTTAATCCAGAAAGGGTGTCTGCAGTTTTGAATTGGAATCCTCCTCAGAATGTCAAGCAGCTTCGCAGTTTCCTTGGACTTGCAAGCTATTGCAGAAGATTCGTTGAGAATTTCTCCAAGGTTGCAAAGCCTCTTTCCAACCTCCTCCAGAAGCATGTGAAATATGTCTGGTCTCCTGAGTGTGACGTTGCTTTCAACACTCTCAAAGAGAAACTTGTCACTGCTCCAGTTCTGACTCCTCCTGATGAATCAAAGCCTTATGAAGTATTCTGTGATGCTTCTCTCCAGGGCCTCGGTGCTGTGTTAATGCAAGAGAAGAAGGTTGTTGCCTATACCTCTCGCCAGTTGAAGCCCAATGAAAGGAACTACCCCACTCACGATCTTGAGTTGGCGGCAGTTGTCCACGCTCTAATAACATGGAGACATCTCCTGTTGGGAAGAAAATTGGACATTTTCACCGATCACAAGAGTCTCAAGTATATCTTCACTCAGCCTCATCTCAACCTCAGACAAACTCGATGGGTCGAAATGATTCAAGAGTATAATCCGAGTATTGAATATACTCCAGGCAAGGCTAATGTGGTTGCAGACGCTTTGAGCAGAAAGGCTTACTGCAACAGCTTAATCCTCAAGCCTTTTCAACCAGATCTTTGTGAAGCTTTCCGCAAGTTGAATCTCCAAGTTGTTCCTCAAGGTGTTCTTGCCAACCTCATTGTTTCTCCTACTTTGGAAGATCAGATTCGTGAGGCTCAATTGTTGGATACCATGGTGAAGAAGGTGAAACGTGGTATTGAAAAGAGCATCCCCAAATACAAGTGCTATCGAGTTGATGACAGAGATACTCTTTTCTTCGAGGACCGGATCGTGGTTCCAAAGGGTGATCTTCGTAAAGTCATTATGAACGAAGCGCACAATTCTCTCCTGTCAATTCATCCTGGAAGTACAAAGATGTACCATGACCTCAAGCAGTCGTATTGGTGGACTCGAATGAAGCGTGAGATCGCTCAATTCGTGAATGAGTGTGATGTCTGCAGAAGGGTGAAAGCAGAACACCAACGACCAGCTGGACTTCTCCAACCTCTTGCTATTCCAGAATGGAAGTTTGATCATATCGAAATGGACTTCGTGACTGGTTTTCCTAAGTCCAAGCGTGGAAATGATGCTATCTTCGTCGTCATCGACAAGCTCACCAAAGTGGCTCATTTTCTTCCTATCAAAGAGTCTATCACAGCAGCGCAGCTGGCAGAGCTCTACACCTCCAGAATTGTCTCTTTGCACGGCATTCCACAATTGATCTCTTCAGACCGTGGCAGCATCTTTACCTCCAAGTTTTGGGATTCTTTTCAGACGGCCATGGGCACCAACATTCGCTTCAGCACAGCGTTCCACCCTCAGACTAGTGGACAAGTCGAGCGTGTCAACCAAATTCTGGAAGATATGCTCAGAGCCTGTGTTATCTCTTTCGGCATGAAGTGGGAGGATTGTCTTCCTTATGCTGAATTCTCTTACAACAACAGCTTTCAAGCCAGCTCGGGCAAAGCCCCATTCGAGTTTCTCTATGGCAGAAAGTGCCGTACTCCTCTCAACTGGTCTGAAACCGGTGAACGTCAATTGCTCGGCAATGATTTGATCTCAGAGGCTGAGGCCATGTGCAAGGTGATTCGTGAGAACCTCAAAGCCGCGCAGTCGCGCCAGAAGAGCTATTACGATAGCAAACACCGAGATGTGGCATTCGAGATCGGAGACCATGTTTACCTCCGTGTCTCGCCAATGAAAGGTACTCGTCGCTTCGGTATCAAGGGGAAACTTGCTCCCAGATACGTCGGTCCCTTCAAGATTATCGGGAAACGAGGCGATCTAGCCTATCAACTTGAGCTCCCCTCCAATTTTGCAAATGTGCACGATGTCTTCCACGTGTCACAGCTTCGCAAGTGCTTCAAGACGCCTGAGCGCACCATCAACTTCGAAGAGATTGATCTTCAAGAAGATTTGTCCTATCATGAGCATCCAGTTGCTATTCTTGAGACAACTGAGCGCAAGACTCGCAACAAGTCAATCAAATTCCTCAAAGTGAAATGGTCACATCATTCAGACCGAGAGGCCACCTGGGAGCGTGAAGACCACCTACGTTCCGAGTATCCGGAGTTCTTTCAGTCCTAGATCTCGGGACGAGATCCTCTCGTAGTGGTGGTGTGTTGTAACGCCCCCGATGTAACTTGCCATATTTGTAATCAAACTCTTGCCATTTCCGGCTATGTGTTATGATTTTCCCTCCGTGGTTGGGTTCTCTCCGTTTTGCATTTTGGTCATGTCATGCATTTCATATCATGTCATCATGTGCATCGCATTTGCTTACGTGTTCGTCTCATAAATCCGAGCATCTTTCCCGTTGTCCGTTTTGCAATCCGGCGCTCATATGTCTCCCGGCGTCCCTTTTTTTTATTTCTTCGTGAGCGGGTATTAAACATTCTCGGAATGGACCGAGGTTTGACATGTGGCCTTGGTATAGCACCGGTAGACCGCCTGTCAAGTTTCGGGTCAATCGGAGTTCGTTTGGTACTCCAACGGTTAACCGGGTAACCGTGAAGGCCTCGTGTGTGTTGCAGCCCAATACCCCTTCATAACAGCCCAATAACCCATCTAAGTCACTCCCATGTCCTCCGCCGTTCGATCACGACCGCGTGGGCGAAAACCGCACTCCGTTTGGAGCCTCCTAGCTCCTCCTAGCTATAAAAAGGCCTTCCCCGTCCAAATCTGAGAGAGAGACCTCGAAACCCTAATTTCTCCCTCGAAATCCGCGCCTCCCCACTGTTCAGCCGCCGCCGACCACCTCATCGCCGCCACTTGGCACCCCCTGGTTGGCCAGCCGCCGACACGCGGGCGCCCCGGGCCAACCGGAGGGCGCCACGTCGCCTCCGCCCGAGGCCCACTTCGCCGCCGCCTCCTCCCCCGCGGGCCCGCGAGCCCGAGGTCGGCCCCCGCGGCCCGGCCGCCGCCCGCGCCCTCCCGCGTCGCCTACCCCGCCGGCTCCCGCCTCCTCCCGCCTGTGCCGCGCCGCTCTCCGCCTCGCCGCTGTTCCGGCCGCCGCCTCGCCGAGCCGCCGCTCCCGCCGCCGCTGTCTCCGTCCCCGCCTCCGTCCGCGTCTCCCCGCGCAGATCCGGGCCGGAGCGCCCCGGATCCGGCCTCCCCCGAGCCGAGCCGCCTCCTCCGGCGCCCTCCCGGCCAGATCCGCCGCTCCCTCCGGCGAACCTCGGCTTCCGCGCCCGGCTCGGTTGACTTTTACTTCTCCCCGAAATCTCTAAGTCATTTATTTTCATCATCATCATCGCATCTTCGACATGCCCTAACTTTGCATCCGTAGCTTTGTTTCGCGCGTATAATATGTCATTTTGTTCGCCCCGAAGAGTAAATCATTTTGTTCCATTGCATAATTTTCATTTGAAGTCATCTTGATGCCCGAAATTCTGTTAGAAGAGGGCTAGTTGATGTTAGTTGCTGGATCTTATCTGAACATGCACTTTTGTCTTTTTTGCCATGATTGGTGTGTACCTCCTATGAAGTTAAGTCCTACATGAGTTTTGTAATATGCCATGTTACCTTTCCAGATAATTTTGCCATGTATTTTTGTGATCTATGTGGTGACTAGCACAAGCATGCTAACTAGGTATCTTGATGTTGCTGATTTCAGAGACTTAGTGATTTCACTAAGTCCCTGACTTTTGTTATTATCATGCCTTGTGTTCATGTTATTTCCGAGAGATCTATGCATAATTTGAGCATGATCAGTAAGGGAGTTTTGAACTTGAGTATTTGCTATATCCATCCATTCCTTTGTTCGCAATTATGGAGTACGATAGCTTGAGTCAATCGAGCTCTACTTTTGCTTCAAAATATTGCTGGCAGATTGTTTACGTGTTATTCGATTTTGCCAAGCTTGGTGTAGTTGATCCTTGCATGATATGATGTTATTCTTGCCATGTATTGTTACTATGTCATGTCTTATTGATGGGTGTATGCTTAGTTTATCATGATTTTCTTTGTAGTGAGTGCATCGAGCTCTCGAACATGCCTAGTCGTTAACAGTTTTCTGCCATGTCCAGTTTTCTGCTAAGTCTGAAACCTGTAACGAAACTTGCTTAATTGACATGGGTGTAATCATATTTTCTGATCCTTTTTAGCTTTTGGTCAGTAAGGGTCTTTTGTCAAGTGCCTTGAGTAGATTCATGCCATGCCTTACTTTGCTATGTTCTGAACCTGTAGCATGTTGTTTCATTGCTCTGAACATGTCATCCTGATGTCAGTTTCTGCTACTTTGATAATTTCACTAAGTCTGGGAACTTGTTATCGTTTGCACTTTTGCCATGCTTGTTTAGACCTGTTATGATGTGATTTAGCCGTAGCTCAGTGTTCATCTTTTGCCGAGCATCTTGAGTAGATTACTGTCATATGCTTTGTTGCCATGTTTGGGTGCAGTAGCTTAATTATTTGTTGCTTGCTAAGTAGCATCATGCTGTTTATGGCAGATTCATGTCATTCTTGTATTGCTTGTCATTTGCAAACCGTGCATCCGTTTCCGGTGATCTTTATATCGATTTCAACCGAAATCACCTCATCTATCCAGTGGCATGCTTGGTTTGCTAAGATTATGCCCTGTTCATCCTTGTCCTTCCGGAGCATGCATACGCATTGCATATCACCTCTCGCATATCATGACATGTTTTGCATCATGTTGCTTGCGCATTGCATCGTGGTTGATATTGGTTCCTTTGCTTGTTCTCTTGTCTTGGGTAGAGCCGGGAGACGAGTACGTGACCGAGGATTCCGTTGAGAACGTTTACGAGGACCAAGCTTTCGACAACTCTGAGAACCTTGCAGGCAAGATGACCATACCCTCGAAATCACTTCTATCTTTGCTTGCTAGATTGCTCGCTCTTTTGCTATGCCTATGCTGCGATACCCACCACTTGCTATATCATGCCTCCTATATTGCCATGTCAGCCCCTAACCATCCATGTCCTAGCAAACCGTTGTTTGGCTATGTTACCGCTTTTGCTCAGCCCCTCTTATAGCGTTGTTAGTTGCAGGTGAAGATGAAGTTTGTTCCTTGTTGGAACATGAACTTGTTGTTCCTTGTTGGAACATGTTTACTTGTTGGGATATCACAATACCTCTTATTTAATTAATGCATCTATATACTTGGTAAAGGGTGGAAGGCTCGGCCTTATGCCTGGTGTTTTGTTCCACTCTTGCCACCCTAGTTTCCGTCATACCGGTGTTATGTTCCCGGAGTTTGCGTTCCTTACACGGTTGGATGATTTATGGGACCCCCTTGACAGTTCACTTTGAATGAGACTTTTCCAGCAAGGCCCAACATTGGTTTTACCATTTGCCACCTAGCCTTTTTCCCTTGGGTTCTGCAGACTCAAGGGTCATCTTTATTTTAAACCCCCGGGCCAGTTCTCCTTCGATTGCTGGTCCAAACTAGAGCCCTTTGCAGCGCCACCTCGGGGCAACTCGAGGGCTGGTTTTAGTTGTACGGACTGCTCATCCGGATGTGCCCTGAGACCGAGATATGTGCAGCTCCTATCAGGATTTGTCGGCACAATCGGGCGGCTTTGCTGGACTTGTTTTATTGCTGTTGAAATGTCTTGTAGTCCGGGATTCCGAGATTGATCGGGTCTTCCCGGTAGAAGGAATATCCTTCGTTGACCGTGAGAGCTTATCATGGGCTAAGTTGGGACACCCCTGCAGGGTATTATCTTTCGAAAGCCGTGCCCGCGGTTATGAGGCAGATGGGAATTTGTTGATGTCCGGTTGTAGAAAACCCGAAGTTGACCTTAACTAAAACACATCAACCGCGTGTGTAACCGTGATGGTCTCTTCTCGGCGGGGTCCGAGAAGTGAACACGGTTGTTGGAGTTATGTCTGACGTAGGTCGTTTCAGGATCACTTTTTGATCACTTCTAGCTTCACGACCGTGCTTTGCCTTCTCTTCTCGCTCTCTTTTGCGCTGTAGCCAACTTATGCTAGTCGCTTGCTGCAGCTCCACCTCACAAACCCCTTTCCCACCTTTAAGCTTAAATAGTCTTGATCTCGCGGGTGTGAGATTGCTGAGTCCCCGTGACTCACAGATATATCACCTCAGTTGCAGGTACCAACGATGTCAGTGCTGATGACGCAACCGAGCTCACTTGGGAGTTCGATGAGGAACGTGGCCGTTACTATGTTTCTTTTCTAGATGATCAGTAGTGGATCCCAGTTGGGTGATCCGGGGATCTGTTTAGCATTTGGGGTAGTCTTCTTTCATTTTGGTACCGTAGTCGGACCTTGGGTGTAACCTGTTTGATGGATGTTATTTATGTACTTGTGTGAAGTGGCGATTGTAAGCCAACTATGTACCTTTCCCCTTTATTTATTACATGGATTGTGTGAAGATTACCTCACTTGCGACATTGCTTTCAATGCGGTTATGCCTCTAAGTCGTGCCTCGACACGTGGGAGATATAGTCGCATCAAGGGCGTTACACCCAGGCCCCGCTTTCGCTTGGCGGAGGTGCTGCCGGAGTTCGTCGTGTGGTCGGCGGACCCGACCAACACCTGGCTCCATCTCCCTCGCTTCTTCATTAGGCTTCTGGCTTCAGGCTGACGGTTGCTGCAGCAGGGCCTCCTGGGTTTCGCTTGAGGTCTCCCCTTCTGGGAATGGGGCCCTAACCAGCGGCTGGCAAACGTTTTCCCGCGCGCGCGGCCTGGGCCAACGGTGCACCCTGCACTTCAAGTTCGACGGCGCCGGCACCCTCTATGTGAGGGTGTTCGGGAAAGATGGTCGCCGCGCAGGATGCTTGTGACACCCAAAATTTTTGGCCTTGTTTTATTAATTAAAATTTTGCCAGGAATTAAAACTTTTATTTTCTGGGCACCCTTTTTATTTCTGAACCATTTTCCCCCTTGTTATTATGGAGTTTTTCCCCAAAGTGAAAACTTTTCAAATATATTTTTGGAATTGTTTAAAACTCTCAAGAAAAACTTTTCTTTCATTAGTAGAACCAATTACATAATTAATTTGTCTAATCTTCATTTTATTGAAAATGGTTTTTACAGGTTATATGGCCATATTTGAACTACAACCTCTTTAAAAATCTATTCAAAAATCCCACCAAAATTTGGAGATGTCATGTGATGTTTTTAAATCACTTTTGTCCAAAAATATATTTTATTCTTGAAATAATTTGAGCTCTACACCCAATTTTCTTCTATGGTCCAGTGGGCAATTTTGCACTGCAACTCATTTAAATACTTTTTTCTAGCCTCCACCAAAATTATGGGATGTTAGTGGTAGCATGCCATCCAACTTTATGCAAAAACCCAGTGATGTTATTTGAAAGTTTTGAGTGGGTCAACCTCATCTTCATTCTGGTCCAACATGATGGTTTGTACAGCAACCATATTCTTGCTTGCTCTTTGGCCCTGGAGCTTTCTCATGCTTGTAGTGCACCTTGCCAAACCCTTAAGTCCAGGAGAGTGGGTCTATTGGATGAATCTAAGTGCTTGCAATCATGCCCTTTTCTTTCTGTCCAAAACTGAAGTTTTGCAAAACTTGCTCTGACAAGTTTCTCCTTTTAACAAACTAACCTCACCACCCTCTCTTTCAACTAAAGAGACCCTACTCTGGAAGTTTTGGCCACCCCAAGAGATGCCTAGGTGCATGTGGCATTCTGTCGAGCACCCTGTAGGCATGACCAGTTTTGACATGGGTCTTAGCTTGCACTGTGATCTTGCTTCCCTTGCCTAACTACCTTGTCCAATAAACTCCTCGCTACTCATAACCTAGGTATGCTAATTCCCAGCCTCACCCGAGACCTCTAGGCTACCCTGGCTTTTCGTCGAGCATGTCCCGGGCGTGCTCTGGGCGCGCCCAGAGCGTGCGTTTGGCACGCACATGCGCCCGAGCCGCCGCGTCCCGCCCCGCACTCACTCCGGTCCATGACCGACTGTAGCCAGCACGCCGTGTCCCCTTCTGCACCCCACGAGCCCCGCAGTTCTCGCCACGTCTCCGGCAGGCCAGCAGCTAGCCGCCACTGCCGCCTGACAGCTCCTGCGCTGGCCAGCGCCGCCCAAACCAGCTCCGCTCGCCAGCTCGCCCTTGGAACAGTAGCCGCTCGTCCGTTAGCTCCTGCCGCCATCCCCAGCCTCGCCACGATGCCCTGCAGCTACAGAAAGGCGGTCGCCGACGAGCTCATCCGCGGTCGCCGCTGAACCGCCTCGACTCGCCTATTTAAGGAAGCCCCGAGCCCGTTCCCGCACAAAGGCAACCTCAGGCCACCCCAATGGCGCTTCCCTAGCTCGCAATCGACCCAGGGAGGTTTTCTTCCCCGTCTCTGGCAACTCCTGTCGCCGCCACCGCCCCGGCCATTCCGGCACCACTAGGACCTCCCTCTCTCCACCAGGAGCCTTCTCTTCCTCCCGTGAACCCTTCCCCCTGCTCGATTTTGATCGGGAGCCACCGCAGCCCCAAAAGCACTTTGCTCCCGAGGCCACCTCCACCGAGAAGCTCGCCGCCGGCAGCTCCCTCCGTCCCCTCCTGCCTGACGACCACCGGGAGGACCGCCCCTGAGTGGCGGATCCATCCCCGCCCTCGGGGCCCCGCGAGGAGCCGCCAGTCGCCGGCGACGATCGCCGGAGTCCCGCCCCCGCTCGGGCAGAGGAAGGAGAGGGAAAGGCGACCGGTCAAACCTGACAAGTGGGCCAGGCGGGCCCACTGTCAGTGACCCCCGCGCCGGTCCACGTGTTTAAGTGAAGACGTATAATTCCCCAGTACGTTTTCCCTGCACCGAAAGCATATTCGATACTGAAACATTTTCTTTTTGTTTTATTTTTAAAAACAGATTTGACCAGAACTTTGACTATCTATAACTCTTTAAATATAACTCCAAATGAATTAATTCTTTTTCCTACCTCTCTCAAATATGGTCTAGTTTATTTTAAGATTTATTTCAAATATTTATAAACAACTTTTTTGTGCTACTTTAAATTGTATGTTAATTCATTTTAATTTAAAATAGGAATTTTGGAAGAGAAGGAAATCTTTCAAAGGCTCTGGAGTGCACCCTGCCTTTCCACACCATAAAGGCAAGCATTCTGAACCTCGGAACAATATTTTTGTGTGATAGTTGACACGTTTATAACACCACTTTATTTCGGAGTATTATTATTTCATGTGATATGAACATTTGCATGGTTGCATTTTTGTGATTTCCTTGCTGTTGGAAATGAGCATACTCGTGAGGGTAATCATCCTCATGTGCCTTGCATGCATGCCGGAAAGGAATCCGGGAAAAGCCTCTGCCTTGGGTAGGCGTGAGCTTGTCGCCGGTCTCCGTCGAGACGGTTATGTCCGGTATTGCATAGTAAGGTATAATGGGTGGTGATTTGTTGGTTGAAGTATTTTTGTTGTGCTAACCATGCAGGGAACATTTATGAGCCTCCTGAATCGGCCATAG
Source organism: Aegilops umbellulata (assembly GCA_032464435.1). Classification (NCBI taxonomy): domain Eukaryota; kingdom Viridiplantae; phylum Streptophyta; class Magnoliopsida; order Poales; family Poaceae; genus Aegilops; species Aegilops umbellulata. The sequence goes on along the minus strand of CP136055.1, from coordinate 344,778,845 downwards.
ATCGAGTCTTGTTCCGGTAACCCCCATACTTGTTTCGTACTGCCACTGGTCCCTACCGTAGGTGGGGTATGGTTCAGTAAGTGTTTAACCCTTGTCTTGGCACACACCGTACAGAGAGACCATGGTGGAAGATACCGGCTGCATCCGGTAGGCATGCCACCTGGTTCGGGGGCATGGGTGTATCCGGTTGGGACCGAGAGGGGGATACCCCTTAGAGCGCGCGATAGAAATTTGATCCCATGCTACGCGAGGTTGTAGCCTCCCCACTTAGAGCTTGCTTGACAGGTGTCGTGGGTGATTCCAGACACCAGTGAGTTAGGCTGGTGTGTGCAAGTCAGGTGTGTTTTCAATTAAAAGATCGTAGACGGAATTAGTCCTGATGGACTAAAGGAACCCGTTACTCGTGGGTAAAGAGTACACCCTCTGCAGAGATTAAACCTATTCGAATAGCCGTGTCCATGGTTAAGGATTACAGTCTGGGATGGGTCAAGTGTCGATCTTCGGAGGAGAAACCACTAAAACCCGAATATTGATTATGACCTGTGATATATGATGGTTATGATTGTTATCATTATGGACTAACCGTTTGCATTGTTTGAAATAAGGAGTATCCCTGGGACGGTACCACCTCCTGGGTATTCATCATGATTATAAGCCCTTTATGTGGCGTCGCTCGAACGCCCGACTGTGGCATGTTTGTTATTTCATTTCCTTATAAGCCCTTTATGTGGCGTCGCTCAGACGCCCGACTGTGGCAGGCTTGTTATTTTATTTACTTTATAAGCCCTTTATCAGGTGTCACTCAGACGCCCGACTGTGGCATGTTTATTATTTCATTTACTTATAAGCCCTTTCTGTGGTGTCGCTCAGACGCCCGACTGTGGCATGTTTCATATTATTATCCTTTCGAGGTGTCGCTTCAGGCACCCGATCGGTGCTTATTAATCTTTTACTCCCTGAGTGTTTACTTATGATTTATTTAAAATGATCTACTCGCATGCATCATGAACCTTATTTCATAACTGTCGGAATGATCACGGAATACTTTGGAGTATGATTATCTATGGCTATATTATACATGTGTTTTTAATGTTTGCGAGTATATTCGAAGTACTCACTGGCTTGTCCCTGGCTATTGTCTTGGCCAGATTCCTTGCCCGGAGAGGAGCGACGTGATGACAGCCCCGGAACCTAAGCAACGGTGATAGCAGCCTCGCGAAGATAGGAGTTAACCTGGTCAGCTGTTCCCGTGGGAAATGGAGTCCCATAGACCGTGGTGATCCACAAACCGCTTCCGCCCTCAACCACTAGAAACCATTTGATGTACTCATAGGCCACAATAGTCTTGTACTACATATTTTGTACTTTTGCTTGGAATTTTTGTAACAAGTTGGTGCCTCATCAGCTAACAGTAATCCTGGGGCTGGTGAGCACAACGGCCCTTTTCTGGAAATGAAAGCCCGGAAAACCGGTCGCGACAATGCTGCCCCGAGGGCGACGACCGTGGCCGGGGGCCTCGCTCCGACGACGATGGAGGAGACAGCGCCCGCTCAGATGGCGGCGCCCGATGCTCCCCAAGCTCCACCAGCTCTTCTTTAGGCGGCTCCTCCAGCAGTGGCTGCAGCCAGCCCCCTCGCTGTCGCGCTTGCTTGGGGGGTGGCTGTTCATCCGCCCGTCGCCGCGCCCCGGTGAAGCGCGAGAGGGAGTCCGCCTGAGCCTTGGAGGCATCCTGTGCCGCCTCTGCAGGCCGATGTGAGGCGGGCCGCGTCGGGCTCGCCTTTTCCTTTTCCTTTTGTTTCCTGTGTAAGACAAAACAGCTGCATGGAGCCCCGCGGGGGCGTGTTGAGAATCATTGCCGTTGTAGCTATTACCTTGACTTTGTTCTTGCGCTTCTCAACTATTTGCCCTCGCGTAGGTAGTTTTCGGCCCCAGCCGGGGGGGCGACCGACCCAGGTCCTGTGCGCGTGTCGCGGTGCCCGAGGGGCACGGACTAGCGGGGTGCTCCTGAAGAGAGCCCGGGCCGTGAAACCTTTAAGCGGCTAGGGCAGAAACGCTCGCGAGGGCATTCGAGTTCCATCCCTCGCGAGGCCTTTCATGAGAGAAATCAAAACGAGGAGCGAAAATCAACGAACCACAAATCAACGACGGCGATAGTTTCGATAAGACTTCAGATGCAAATAAACACGTCAACTGCGGAAAGCAAATAAAAAAGCCGCGTACGGCACCTAATCTAGTCTTCGACGTCTTCTCACCAGCGCGGAGCTAAGTGCTGCCACTGGGCGTGGGAGGGAGCCCCAGGGCCTGAGGCCAGCGCTCCTGAGACTCCGGGGCGTGTACAGCCCCACTCATTATTACGTGAGAGTGTCACGGGGCGGCGAGCTTCACAGGCATTGGCCTTCTTCACAGGCTCCGGGCCTTTCTCCCTAGAGGTGATCAGCTTCACAGGCACTTGCCTTCGTCACAGGCTCTGGGCCTTTTCCAAAAAGGGAAGGTCTTCACAAGCGTTTGCCTTCTTCACAGGCTCTGGGCCTTTTCCAAAAAGGGAAGGTCTTCACAGGCGTTAGCCTCCTTCACAGGCTCTGGACCTTTTCCAAAAAGGGAAGGTCTTCACAGGCGTTCGCCTTCTTCACAGGCTCTGGGCCTTTTCCAAAAAGGGAAGGTCTTCACAGGTGTTTGCCTTCTTCACAGGCTCTGGGCCTTTTAGGGGTAGAACCTCCGGAGGTGCTGGATGTTCCACGCGTTTTGGATCGGCTCCCCCTCTTGAGTCTCCAAGCGCACGGAGCCTGGCCTGGAAACATGAACAACCTTGAATGGGCCCTCCCACATGGGAGAGAGCTTGTGCAGCCCCTCCCTGGAGAGAACCCGTTTGAGCACGAGGTCTCCTACCTCGAGGGTCCTGGGGTGGATGTTGCGGCAGTGATATCGTCGCAGCGCCTGTTGGTACCTTGCCGCTCGCAATGCGGCTTCTCGGCGGCGTTCCTCCCCCAGTACGAGGTCCATCCCCCGCATGGCGTCCTGCTGCGCTTCGTCGAACGCTAGGACCCGCGCGGAGCGACGCCGGACCTCGTGAGGGAGGACTGCTTCAGCTCCATAGACCAAGAAGAACGGGGTCTCCCCAGTTGGTTTGGTCGCGGTCGTGCGGATGGACCACAACACGGACTGTAGCTCGTCGTACCAACCTCTGCCGCAGGCCTCCAGCTTCTTCTTGAACGTCCTGGTCTTGAGGCCTCTCAGGACCTCCGCATTGGCCCGTTTGGCCTGCCCATTGCTTCGCGGGTGTGCCACCGAAGCGTAGCATATCTGCGTCCCAAGGTTAGCACAGTATGTTTTGAAGAGATTACTGGTGAACTGCGTACCGTTGTCTGTGATGATGCGGTTCGGCACCCCGAACCGGCTCACGATACCCCTGATGAACTTGACCGCGGAACCAGCGGGGATGGTACGGACGGCCTCCACTTCTTCCCACTTGGTGAACTTGTCAATGGCGACGTAGAGGTAGCGGTAGCCCCCTGGCGCCCGAGGGAATGGGCCCAGAATATCCAACCCCCAAACTGCAAATGGCCACGAGAGTGGCATAGTCTGCAGGCCCCCCGCCGGTTGATGGATCTGCTTGGAATGAAACTGGCAGGCCTCACAAGCCTTTACTAATTCGACTGCATCGTTGAGCGCGGTGGGCCAATAGAACCCGCTACGGAATGCCTTGCCGACGAGGGTTCGTGATGCTGAGTGATGTCCGCAGTCTCCGCCGTGTATGTCCTCCAGTAGTTCCTTTCCTTGTTCCCGGGAGATGCAGCGCAGAGATACATCATTTGCTCGCCTCCGGTAAAGCTCTCCATCTCTGATGCAGTATGCCGTGGCCTACCGCGCCACACGCTCTGCTTCCTCTTCCTTTTCTGGTAGGGTCCCTTGTGTTAAATAGCTCCGGAGTTCTGTGATCCAGCACTCCTCCCGAGGTTCGATCGTTAGGAGTAGACGCACTCCTGAGGTCGGTCCACAGATCGGGGCTCCCGAGGCTGGCGGCCGAGGGAGCTCCTCTAGGGGCTGAGCGACGTTTGATAACATCGGCTCTGCTGAGGGTTTGAAGAGCCGCTCCTCGAAGACGCCTGGTTCCTATGGCAACCGCCTGGATGCTCGTCTGGCTATGTCGTCAGCTTCCTGATTGGTGCCACGGGGCACGTGCTTCAGCTCCAACCCCCAGAACTGCTTTTCCATCCTGCGGACTTCCGCTAGATAGGCCTCCATATGCTCGTCCTTTGGCTCGTACACCTTGTTGGAGAAGTTGACAAGGAGCTGCGAGTCGCCCTTGACGGTGAGTCTTTTCACCCCCAGAGCTACTGCAGCCTTTAATCCGGCTATCAGACCCTCATACTCTGCTATGTTGTTGGAGATCTTTTCACCTTGCTGGAAACAGAGCTGTACGGCATAGTAGAGCTTATCCTGAGTGGGTGATATCAGCACCGCGCCAGCCCCCGCGCCGTGCCTGGAGAACGCCCCATCGAAATACATGACCCAGCCTTCCGGCGCCTCACTCCCTGGAGAGAGGGACTGATCCTCATTGTCCTTGAGGCCTGGTGCCTCCGCCCATTCAGCCACGAAATCTGTTAATGCAGCTCCTTTGATGACCCTAGTTGTGCTGAACTCGAGCTGAAATGCCTGCAGCTCTATGTTCCACTCGGCAACCCTTCCAGCTGAGTTAGGGCTCCTGAGCACTCTCTCCAGGGGGTATGATGAGACGACCTTAATGGGATGGGCCTGGAAGTAGTGACGCAGCTTGCGCGAGGCCACCAGTAGCGCGAGGAGGAGCTTCTGAGGCATTGGGTACCGTGCCCTCGCGTCCCGTAGCACCATGCTAACAAAGTAGACTGGATGCTCAACAAGGCTAAGAGCATCTGGGGTTGCGGCGCCCTCGGGAGGTAAGGGCGCCTCACGAGATGACGTGGCCTCGGGAGGCGGACCATCCGGGCGTGTGGCTTCTCCTGCCTCCAGTGCATTCTTCGGCAGCCGACCCTCCTCAATTGCGGTTGTGGCTTTTGCAGGCTTTCCTTGCTCCCGTTTTGCCTTGCCTCGGGTTGCCGCTGCGGTCTTGACTTGGCGCTCCTCCCTAACCGCCACCAGGGCTGCGCTGGCGGAGTAGGGAGTGGCGGCAAGGTAGAGCAGCAGGGGCCCTTGAGGGCGCGGAGCCACCATGACTGGGGGACTGGTCAGGTACCTCTTGAGATCTTGAAACGCCTTATCTGCCTCTTCAGTCCATTCAAAGGGCCCCTTTTTCTTCATCAGCTGAAAGAAAGGCAACGCTCGCTCCCCCAGTTTGGAGATAAAGCGCCCTAGCGCGGTCACGCGCCCAGTGAGCTTCTGCATTTCTCTGAGGGTCTTTGGCGGACTCATGTCCTCGACCGCCTTGACCTTCTCTGGGTTGGCCTCGATGCCACGATGGGATACGAGGAAGCCCAAGAGCTTGCCTGAGGGGACGCCAAACACACATTTCTCCGGGTTGAGTCGCAGGTTTACTGCGTCGAGGCTCGCAAAGGTCTCCTCCAGGTCTTGTATCAGGATCTTGGCCTCCCGAGATTTCACCACAATGTCATCAACGTAGGCTTCGACATTCTTTCCGAGTTGCGGGCCCAAGGTGATGTGCATCAGCCGCTGAAAGGTCGCCCCTGCGTTACGCAGTCCAAACGGCATGCATGTATAGCAGTATACCACGCACGGGGTCAGGAAGGCGGTCTTCTCAACATCTTCTACCACCATCTTGATATGGTGATATCCGAAGAAGGCGTCCAGGAAGCATAGCAGGTCGCACTCCGCGGTGGAATCGACGATCTGGTCGATGCGGGGGAGCGGAAAAGGATCTTGCGGGCATGCCTTGTTGAGATTGGTGAAGTCGACACACATGCGTTCCTTCCCCCCCTTCTTGGGCACAACGACGGGGTTGGCCAACCAATCCGGGTATCGGACCTCGCGAATGACCCCAGCGGCTTCTAGCTTGCGGGTCTCTTGGACAATGAAGGCATGCTTCCCTGCGGACTGCCGCCTGGCCTTCTGCTTCACGGGGCGCACATTTGGGCACACGTTGAGGTGATGCTCGATGACACTCCTGGGAATCCCTGCCAACTGATCGGGCTCCCAAGCGAACACCTTCTTATTCGCGCGCAGGAACCTGACCAAGGCCTCCTCCTGCTCAGGCTCAAGGTTGGCGCCTATGGTGAAAGTGGCACTGGAGGACCCGTCCTCGTCAACGGGTATCTGCTTGGTTTCTGCCTTGTCCTGGGTGAACAACTACTTTTTCTTGGCGGGCGCGGCCCCCTTGGACTCAGGGGTCTCCGCGTCGGCGGGCTGTGCCGATGCCGCCGTCTTGAAGGCGAGCTTGAGTACTCGCAGGGCGTCCCCGGTGTCTCCGTCCACGGTGAGGGTACCGCTGCTCCCGGGCATCTTCATGAGGTTGTACGCCGGGTGCGTGGCGGCCATGAACTGAGCCAGCGCCGGGTAACCGAGGATGGCGTTGTAAGGGAGGCTGATGGGGGCGATGTCGAAGTCGACCATCTCCGTGCGGAAGTTGTCGTAGGTGCCGAAGGTTACCGGGAGCCGGATCTGTCCCAAGGAGTCGGACGATCCGCCCCCGACGCCCGAGAAAGATCGATTGGGCCGTAGCCGCTCTCGAGGTATGCAGAGGAGATTGAAGGTCTTGACCAAAAGCACACTGAGGCCCCCGCCGCCGTCGACGAGGGTTCTGGTGACGGCCACCTGGCAGATGGTGGGGGTGCACAACAGGGGGAGCACGCCCGAGCCGGCCAAGTTGGTGGGGTGGTCCTCCGAGCTGAAGGCCAGATCGTCCTCGCGCGCCGCCCGATCCGAGGAAGCCCCCTGCCGTGCGAAAACGGTGCTGACCCGGCGGGCAAACGGCTTGACATGGCGACTCATGGGCGGCACTTGCGAGCCGCCCAGGAGGGCCGCAACGACCGGAGGTGTCGATGTTGTGGCGTAGTCACCCCGTCGCATAGGCGGATGCTGGGGTGGTGCTTGCTGCTCGTTTCCCGCCGGGCGGGTGGCGGTGTTGACGGCGGGCGATGGGGGACGACGAGAACGCCCACCGGCGAGGGCTGCTGGGGCGACGCGGGCCCGACCGGTGCCGTACATGGGTGCGGCGGCCGGAGAAGGACGGAGCGGTGGAAGACAGATTCTGGCGCACCCCTACCTGGCGCGCCAAATGTCGGATCACGGGTTCCGACAGACCCTTAAGGTTCGAACTCTGGGGTGCACCCGGAGATTATGCCCTCTACCTCTCCGTCTTGCAAGGATCTAAACTACCGAAAGAACAGCACAAGAGACACGGAGTTTATACTGGTTCGGGCCACCGATGTGGTGTAATACCCTACTCCAGTGTGGTGTGTGGATTGCCTCTTGGGCTGATGATGATGATGAGCAGTACAAAGGAGAACGGCCTCGTGAGGGCCTGTTCTTGGCTAGGACGATGAACTGCTAGGAGGAGTTTAGCCGCCCTTCTCTCTCTCTCTTTCTCTACTTGTTCTACGCTTGCTCTGAATACTCCATCGTCCCCCCTACCCTGGGGGTGGCTAGTCCTATTTATAGGCAAATGCCCTGGGCCTCTTCCCAAATATTGAGCGGGAAGGGCGCCAACAATTGGCCAATTCGAAGGGGAACATCTGGTACACTTATCCTGAATAAAGTTGGTCCTCGCCTGCCAAAGGCCCTGTGGTGACGCCGTAATGGGCTCCACGATGACCTCCTTCCCCCCGTTGGACTAGTCTTGGTCTCATTGCATAGAAATGGATGCCTTTGCTTGATCCTCTCGCCTGCGCTTGCCCCCTTTGCACCAAAGCAGAAAGGGAGGACACTGCGTGGTCTGGCGCCCGCCTGGCACCCTTGGTCGTCATGGCTTGCGTCATGGGCGCCTCGCGAGGTACCCTGCCTTGATCTCTCTGCCTCCTCGTGAGCCAGCCTGACGAGGCCGCGCCTGAGGAAGCGTCGTGTCGTCCGCCCCGCGAGGCTTGGCCCCTCGCGAGGGTCTTGGGTCTCGTGTTGATGAAGTTGGGCTGTGCTGGGGCCCCTTTGAGCCACGCCGCAGGCCGCAGGCAGGCAAGTCTGGGGACCCCCGTTCCCAGAACGCCAACACTCTCTCCTGGCCATTCTCGGTCTGGGGGCTCGATATACTGGGCCCTTTCCCCGCGCTGTCGGGGGCTTTGAGTACTTGTACGTTGCAATCGACAAGTTCACAAAGTGGCCGGAAGTGGAAGCCATGAGGAAGGTGACTGCTCAGTCAGCCGTCAAGTTCTTCCAAGGATTGGTCTGCCATTTTGGTGTGCCAAACAGAGTCATCACCGACAACGGCACGCAGTTCACAAGCCACACCTTCATGCAGTACATCCAAGAACTCGGCAACAAGGTTTGTTTTGCTTCCGTGGCACATCCATGGGGCAACGGCCAAGCGGAGAGGGCAAATGCTGAAGTGTTGCGAGGCCTGAGAACAAAGACTTTTGATAAGCTGCACAAGAGTGGAAGGCGCTGGATTGATGAGTTGCCGACGGTTCTTTGGTCGATCAGAACGACGCCAAATCGAGCCACCGGCCAGACACCTTTTGCCCTGGTATACGGGGCAGAAGCAGTTCTCCCCACGAAACCCATATACGGGTCACCTCGAGTGCTCGCTTATGATGAGCTTGAGCAAGAGCCGTTGTGCCAAGATGACGCGATGCTCCTTGAGGAAGATCGTCTTCGGGCAACTGCGAGAGCGGCACTCTACCAGCAAGCCTTGCGCCGCTATCATAGCCGCAAGGTTCATGCCCGAAGCTTTGAGGAAGGCGACCTTGTTCTTCGGCGCGTTCAGTCGGCCAAGAATTCTAACAAGTTGACGTCAAAGTGGGAAGGCCCTTATCGGGTAATACCAGTCACCAGGCCTGGCGCAGTCCGCCTGGAGATCGAAGATGCCGTCCCAGTGAGCAACTCCTGGAACATCGAGCATCTTCGCAAGTTTTACCCATAAGGCGCGGCTTGCCGGGCCTCCCGGCAAGCCACCTTTTGTACAAGCTTTGCCGACAAGGCATGTGACCCTTTGTACAGAGCCAGGCGCAGACATTGAGCATAAATAAATGAAGCGCTGGCGCCCTAAGTTATAGCATGCATGCTAGGTCGAGTCTCTTCCTTGGTTAGGGTTGATAATGCTTAGCGGCGACTAACCCCAAGCCTAGAGGTCGAGTGCGCATCTATTTGTTCCTTTTCTGTCCTCCTTTGGTTCGCAGGGCACGTGAGCACTTCTGCTGAGCTACTCGGAAAGAAGGAAACGGACCAGCACCACGACCTCGGCAAACCAGAGTTGCCGGGGGCTGCAAGCACAAGGATCCAACCGCGGCAAGATGAGATTGCCAGGGGCTACAGATCCAGATAAGTCTTTTATCCTCTGTCATGCGTTTTGGACGGACTGGGGTATGTGAAACCTCGTTCTTATCTCTAAGCCATCGTGCTCCCCTTTTTCCTATACCTAAGGATTATTTCCTGGGTCCCGATTTGGTCGTAGCCGCGGTGGCAAGGAGGTGGGATGAAGAGCCTGAAGCCCGCTTCATCCCTGCCTCCGCCAAGAGCACGAGAACGGTCGAGTGGAGTGGGGGACGGCAAGGCTTGTTGCCGGGCGAAAAACATTTATCCTAACAATAACAAGGATTCGCTCCTTGTCGCGGGATTTACCTGCGAACGAAAAACCCAGCAAGCATCCCTTTTTCATTAAAAACATCCCATACAGGTACAGTCCGTGTGAGATGAAAAACATGAGGAAGGGGATTACAAGTTTTAAATTTAACAAAGGCCCGCAGGCTTACAAACTAAAAAAGAGATAAGATGCCTGTAATCCCTTTCTTGTCCCTCTCCTCAGGAGGCAGGTCAAGGAGGCGAAAGGGCAAAAGGGGCGCTTAGGCGAGCTACGAGCAGCAGAAAGCACCAAGAGAACACCTCGGTGGCCGCCCACAGGCGGGCCGGTGATGACGGTGCCGGGAAAGGAGCTGGAAGACAAGGCGGCAGGACCGGCAATACGCGATGAAGGCGTCGGTGCCCGCGTACTCCGAGTTGACGGCCCTGCCGCCCGCCCTCTTCCTCTTCCGCAGCCTCCCGACGCCAGCCGCCCTAGGAGACGGCCCCGAGAAGTTCAAGGAGCTGGCCCCGCCCCCGACAAACCTCTGCCGGAGGCGTGGCCAGGTGCAGATGCTGCTGCTGTCGCACCCGCCCAGGCGCGGGGCATCCGACGCCTAGTCGGACTCGTCCCCGCTATCCGCCCCGATGTCCTCCTCGTCACTTTCGCTCGAGGACGAGCTTCCATCGTCAGAATCTCCATCATAGGAGCTCTCCACGCAGCATTTCAGACAAGTTCCAAACTCTCCGAAGACCTTGACGGAAAGCAGACCGTCCTCCATTAACTTGAAGTAGAGGACGAGCCCCACCGTCAGGATGTGGATGCGGGCGAACGTCTTCCATCCACGGTAGAGATACATAACTCGAGGAGCCGGGAAGTCGACGTCGAGCCGCGTGCCCCCGTTCCCGCAGCCCCTCATGTGCAACCTGAGGGTCTGGGGCGGGGCACGCTCTATCACCCAAGCGAACGGGGTGGGGAGACAAAGACGACGACGCGGGGGCCGGCGGAGCCTGATAAAGAACTCGCAAGGATGGTCTTCAACGTGGCCCTCCATCGGTAAGGGCATCATCGGCGGGGCGAGGCCGGTGCGCCGCCCCGTCCTCCTCTTCCCCGAGCACTACGGCCTCTGCCCCGGCCTCGCCCCCTCCCCCTTCCCCTCGCGGTCGGTTCTAGCACCACGGGTTCAGGAGGAGGAGGGACGCGCTGTCGAGCGGCGACCCTCGCCGCCACCATCGAGGGACCAGGACTCCCCTTCTCCATGGCGGGTGAGAGGAAGAAGCAGAAGCAGGGGGAGATAGGAGATGGAAGAATGCGGGATGGCATCCCCCCTTCCTCCTCTTTATAAAGGAACGGGGTTGAGGCTCGGCCGCCCCGCTCGGCCAATCCAGACACCGGAGGCGCAGGGAATCAGGACCGACCCGCTGCCCCAACCAACGACAGCCCGGTTTCCCGCCTCCACTGTTTGCCACCCCAAGTGCATGAAAGACGCGTGGCAGATGTGCATAACCGAGGGGACGGGTGAGGCGACCTCTCCCCACCCCGTGATCATGGGGAGTGGATGCCTTGAAGACCGCACCCCGGCCCTGATTAGTAAATGAGCCGAGCCTCCACGCCTCCCTCTTTTTACGGGGAAAGCGCGAGCCGCCTCTTTACTGCGATGTGACGCATGGATGTGAAAACCGCCCACGCATGCCGCCCACCTCACGCACACCCCCCCCCACACACACACACACACACACCACGCTACGCACGTGGGTCGTGGGAGGCGGAGCGCACGAAGAGTCTTACCACGGTAAAAACCGCCCCACCTGCCCGTGCACCGTTTTGGGCCTGGCCCAACAACGTGTCGTGCTTATGTGTGACCCAGACCCGGGGGCTCCTGTCGGTGTATAAAAATAGGGGCACATTATTATACCCCTTTACCTGTGCACAGGCAGTCAGAGTCGCGCCCACGGCCACACCAAGCAGAACGAGGAAGGTGAGCCAAGGTAAGACCGAAGCCCAAGACGATCAAAGCAACGCCAAGGCCAAGACCACAAAGAGCAGAGGGACGAAACAGGTTTCCCCGGCAAGACCCTTGCCGGGCGGCCTCAGCGGCCTCGGCGGCAAGACCCTTACGGGGACAGCTCGCCCCGCACCAACAGAGCGAGCCACCCTTCAGACCATGGCCCCCAGCGCCATCATCAGCGTGGGACCAGGGCTCGGGAAGGCACCTCTGTGGTGGCATGCAGATCTTTGTGAAGACATATTCAAGATCAGATGAGGATTTGAAGATGACGATTCTTGGCAAGATCCTTGCCGAGGAAGGGCACCAGACCCCCGGCAAGATCCTTGCCGGGGACGACAGCACGCCACGGCGAGACCCTTGCCGAGCCACCCGGCAAGGCCCTCGCCAAAGACGCCAAGCCCACATCAACCAAGCTTCCACCACCATTCACATGCAGCTTCCGGCCCAACCAGCTGGGCGGGCACCTGCGTGGCAACATGCAGCTCCCAGGCCAACTCATCAAGCGCCTGCGTGGCGGCATGCAGATCTTCGTGAAGGCTCCACCACCACGCCAACTCAGCTGCCTGCTTGCCTACATGGCACCGCACGCATCCCTGGACGAGGCGCGTGTCGAAGCGAGGAGGAGCGGCGATGGACGGGACGGGCCTCGCCCCCGTCCCCGATAAAGCAAGAGGACACCTAAGCGATGCATTAAATGCACCTTGTCGTGTAATACGAGGGATAACCTCGTGCCACTGTAGACCTTTCCACCTCCTGTGTGCCACTGTGGCAACCCCTTTTTCCTATAAAAGGAGGCCCAAGGCGACCAGGAGAAGGATTCGGCTCTTTCGAACCACACACTGACCACAGCTAGTTCGAGAGCTCAAGAACTCTCAGAAATACACCCAACAAAGCAGGACCAGGGGTTTACGCATCCTCGCGGCCCGAACCTGGGTAAACAATCCTTCTGTTGTCTACTAGCCCTGCTCTCCTCGCAACCCTGTGCCCCGGCAACCGTAGTAGGGATTCTTGTGATCCCATAGGTGTCGTTCCACACCGACAGCATATTTCCTTCAGTCTCCCACTTGCACTAGATTCAATAATCTAGTTCACATTGCCATGTGATTAACACCCATAGTTCACATCGCCATGTGACCAACACCCAGAGAGTTTACTAGAGTCAAAAATCTAGTTCACATTGCCATGTGATTAATACCCAAAGAGTACTAAGGTGTGATCATGTTTTGCTTGTGAGAGAAGTTTAGTCAATGGGTCTTTCACATTCAGATCCGTATGTATTTTGCAAATTCCTATGTCTATAAAGCTCTGTATGAAGCTACTCTCACTACTGCAGGATGCTGCTAACGCGACACTACGATCAGAGACCCTTCGAGAAACTGTGTGCGATGCAATGATCGCAAACGGTGGTGTAGGAAAACCGTCAGAAATGTATAAAACGTTTGCGATGACGGATGCATCAAACATGGTTCAGGTTTTAGTTGTGTGTGCGATGAAGGGCATACGGTTCAGTTCAATTAACTGTTTGTGATGAGGAGGAACAAAAGAAACGGGCAGCCAGATGAAGCTGTGTGCGATGTATTGCATACGGTTCACTCGGATGAACTATTTGTTATTAGGCAACACAAAAGAAACGGTCAGCCCGATCAAGGTGTGTGCGATGTACAGCATATGGTTCACTCGAATGAACTGTTCGTGATTACAGAAGAGAACAAAAATGGTTCAATATAACAAGATGTGCGTGATACGCGGCAAACAGGTCCGTAATCAGAAATGTGTGCGAAGACCGATAATAACGCAGACGATTGCTTCTAATAAGACGTATGTGATATGCTCTGTCAACACAACATCTATTGGCCATTGTGGGACGGGTGGTCATCCGAATACGCCATAAGGATGCGAAGAGGCATTCCTATCAGCAAGGACTAGTTGTTCCACCAGTAAATCATGTAAGAAAACTATCAAGTTAAGTGTGCTCAGGCTGGAGCAGCCATCGGATGGGTGACTGGATGGGAAGTTGTGTCGATGTTAAATTAGCTGATGGGATGGGTCATTTCGGTCAAATGACCAAAATGCCCCATTCCCTCAGCTAATTTAACCTCGAGGTCCTTGTTTTTTAACACATGTTAAAGAAGGTCTACCGCATTACTTTTTGACAATGTGTGATACATGGCATACAGTTGATCCATTCGACCTATTTGTGATGGAATAGGCCGTGTGTGTTGTGGGCAAACGCTTGCTAGTATTCAACCGTTTGGGATTGATGAATTCATCACCGACGGGTTCCCTAGTGTCGTCCGTGTTCATATGATCATTATCTACTTCTTGTGCTAGCTCGATGCTAAGTTTCCATTAATTGATGGCGTTTTATGAACATGCCACCGATTCTCGCCATTTCCTCGCCTGTTTCCCGGCACCCTGCTATATTGCGCATAGGGGGCGCGCGACGCAGGGAGGTGACAAGCGCAGCCTGTAGCACATCCACCTTTTCCAAGCATGCCAACCTACCAAAGCGCCGCCTCTGCCATCAACCTCGTCGACGAGGAAAACGAGCAGGCGCCATGGCCCATCAAGGCCGAGGCGCTCCCCGGCAACGCGATGGACGACGCCGTGATCTGCGTCATCGCCAGGGTTGAGCAGACCTTTGGCGTATGGCGCTTGAGCGTCGCGGATCAAGATAGGCATGTCGGCGCCGAGATAGGCTGCAGCTCGCCGCACAACTTGATCGATGGCGCGCCGCAAAGCAAGCTAGGCGCGTCCGCGCCGATAGGCTGCGGCTCGCCGCATGGCGAGACCATTGGAGCGCCACAGAGCGAGAGGTGTGGCGCATTGCACAGCAAGAGCAGATCCATCGGCGCTTGCCTGCTGTCGACACGGCATCGCAGCTGGGTACACGTCCCGTCACTACCCCCATTCCTCGCCAGGAGTGGGCAGAGGCCCTCAGCGCCGTACTTGCACCAGAGGCCGGCCGCGCCGTACTTGCACCAGAGGCCGGCCACGCCGTACATATACGTGATGATACTTAACTACTAGGTACAATGCATAGAATTGAAAATGAACAATACTAAAACTAATAATCCCTCCTGGGCCAGTATTCCGACAGCCCCTCGCCAGCAGCTCCCTGGTGCGCGGCGTGTTCCCAGTGCAGAGCCAGTACTCCGACTCCTCCACCTCGCAGCGCTTAACGTACCAATCTGCCTCTTGCTGGTGGACACGCGCGGCCGATCTTGCCATTTCGTTGGGCGCCCACCAGAGCTCCTCGTTGGTGGCACACTGGATCTTATCAGCCCACCTCCACACAGCGACGAGGCGCCCAGCGCCTATGAGCTTCCTCGCGAAGTACCCATCTTCGTACACCTCCTCGGCACGATGAGACGCCTGCCCCCAAAGCTCCACCGCCTCCTTTTTCCAGGCGGCATCACGGGCTTCACAGGCCGCCTGGTACCTGGCTTCCTCCTCCGCCATCTCCTTCTTGAACGCCACTTGCCTGGCTTTCTCAGCCGGCAGCAGCAAATTCCACTGACAAAGATTGTACTGTTTGGGGGGTCCGGCGCAACCTCGTCATGCGGCGCGTAGGGGTCCTCGTCGCTGCTAATCGACTGAGCATCCTCGGGGGGCGGCGACTCCTCGTCGGCATGTGGGCAGACCGACGACGCCATGGCAGAGAATTGAGAGAGAGAGAGAGAGAGAGGGCGAGCGAGGGGAGGATGTAGATGAGAATGCAGGCGGGATGACATGATCAAGGTAGTATTTATTAGCGGACGGAATCTAGATCGACGGGGACAGTACACACGCTGGTCGCCAGAATTTACGAGTACTGTAGTTTGAATTGCACACAATTCCCGAGCAAATCCGTGTGTGAACATAATAGCTGACGGTTTCCCAATACAAAATCGTGTCTGATTAATGATCCCCGCTAATCACCTACCAAACCTCGAGCCGCGAGATAGAGTGCCAATCGTGTGGGGGCCGGTTGTCTTGCCAGATCTTTACATTTTCTTTTTTGAACACCAGATATTTACATCGTCTGATGATTTTTTAACTCGCACACAAGTACACAAAAATATGATTTTTCAAACCGTTTTGGTTAGGCGTTGCATGTAGATGTAGTTCAAATTTGAATTATGGTCATTAAATGGTTATAAAATCACTTAAATGTCTTTAAAAGGTCAAATGACCCCTGAAAATTTCCAAATTTCCACATGACAGTTGTATTAGTGCATGTTAAACGTAGGAAAAAATTTGAAGGCCATAAGAGGAAGCTATCTCCCGTCCGTCAGCAAACATGCATTGTTCCCTCTCGACACCACGAACCTTCTAGTGAATTGCTCCGGTTTGTGCGGGGTGTGTGTCCAAACTTTTGTCAAACATGCCAATTTTTTTACCACATCATCTTGGTGGCCTGACATTAAATCAAGCAAGGTTTCATGTTTTTCTGATCATTTTTTTATTTTTTTGGAATTAAAATGCCATGGCATGCACTCCATGCATGTGCCCATGCCTTGACACCAATATGTTTGAAAATTCCTTCAAATTTACTGCACATGGAATTAACTCGCACACAAGTACACAAAAATATGATTTTTCAAACCGTTTTGGTTAGGCGTTGCATGTTGATGTAGTTCAAATTTGAACTACGGTCATTAAATGGTTAGAAAATCACTTAAATGTCTTTAGAAGGTCAAATGACCCTTGAAATTTACCAAATTTTCACATGACAGTTGCACGTTAAACGTAGGAAAAAATTTCAAGGCCGTAAGAGGAAGCTATCTCCCGTCCATCATCAAACATGCATTGTTCCCTCTCGGAACCACGAACCTTCTAGCGAGTTGCTCCGGTTTGTGAGGGGCGTGTGTCCAAACGTTCGTCAAACATGCCAATTTTGTTACCACATCATCTTGGTGGCATGACATTACATCAACCAAGGTTTCATGTGTTTCTGATCATTTTTCTTTTTTTTAATTAAAATGCCATGTCACTCCATGCATACGTATGCATGTGTCCATGTTGTGATACCAATATGTTTGAAAATTCCTTCTAATTTACTGCACATGGAATTAACTCGCACACAAGTACACAGATATGATTTTTCAAACCGTTTTGGTTAGGCGTTGCATGTAGATGTAGTTCAAATTTGATTTACGGTCATTAAATGGTTAGAAAATCACTTAAACGTCTTTGAAAGGTCAAATGACCCCTAGAATTTTCCAAAATTTCACATCACAGTTGTAGTAGTGCACGTTAAACGAAGGAAAATTTTCAAGGCCGTAAGAGGAAGCTATCTCCCGTTCATCATCAAACATGCATTGTTCCCTCTCGGAACCACGAACCTTCTAGCGTGTTGCTCCGGTTTGTGAGGGGTGTGTGTCCAAACTTTTGTCAAACATGCCAATTTCTGTACCACATCATCTTGGTGGCATGACATTAAATCAAGCAAGGTTTCATGTTTTTCTGATCATTTTTAAAACTTTTTGGAATTAAAGTGCCAGGGCATGCACTCCATGCATGTGCCCATGCCTTGACACCAATATGTTTGAAAATTCCTTCTAATTTACTGCACATGGAATTAACTCGCACACAAGTACACAAAAATATTATTTTTCAAACCGTTATGGTTAGGCGTTGCATGTAGATGTAGTTCACATTTGAATTACGATTATTAAATGGTTAGAAAATCACTTAAATGTCTTTAAAAGGTCAAATGACCCCTGAAATTTACCAAATTTTCACATGACAGTTGTATTAGTGCATGTTAAACGTAGGAAAAAATTTGAAGGCGATAAGAGGAAGCTATCACCTGTTCGTCATCAGACATGCATTGTTCCCTCTCGGAACCACGAACCTTCTAGCGAGTTGCTCCGGCTTGTGAGGGGTGTGTGTCCAAACGTTCGTCAAACATGTCAATTTCTTTACCACATCATCTTGGTGGCATGACATTACATCAACCAAGGTTTCATGAGTTTCTAATCATTTTTCTAATTTTTTAATTAAAATGACATGTCACTCCATGCATACGTATGCATGTGTCCATGTCGTGAGACCAATATGTTTGAAAATTCCTTCTAATTTACTCCACATGGAATTAACTCGCACACAAGTACATAGATATGATTTTTCAAACTGTTTTGGTTAGGCATTGCATGTAGATGTAGTTCAAATTTGAATTACAGTCATTAAATGGTTAGAAAATCACTTAAATGTCTTTAAAAGGTCAAATGACCCCTAGAATTTTCCAAAATTTCACATCACAGTTGTAGTAGTGCACGTTAGACGTAGAAAAAAAGGAAGGCCGTAAGAGAAAGCTATCTCCCATTCGTCATGAAACATGCGTTGTTCCCTCTCGGAACCACGAACCTTCTAGCGAGTTGCTCCAGTTTGTGAGGGGTGTGTGTCCAAACTTTCGTCAAACATGTCAATTTCTTTACCACATCATCTTGGTGGCATGACATTACATCAACCAAGGTTTCATGTGTTTCTGATTTCTTTTGGAATT